>OW285219.1:10352500-11602500 GCA_935421205.1 Xylocampa areola | reverse complement strand
GACGAAGTGCTCTTCGAGGGCGGAATACCGTATGTAATCATTTCATTCTGCTGAGTATTTCTCGCCAATAGATTGGTGTCCTGACCGTTGACGTTGTCAACTGCATCGGTACTTTGAACATTGTTCTCTACAGAATTTGAACTAGTATTGCTTAGACGTGGACCTTTCAAGATCCCACGCTTTGGAGGACGCGGAGGTATAGGAGGTAGATTTGGCGGTTGTCTCGGGCTGGTATTAGCATTGTTTGGATTATTTAATGAATTTAGTGACGTTTCCGAGCTATCGGATTGTAAGATACCTTCCTTCTTATTCCATGTGTGAGTAGTGGGGTATCCGGGCGACACGTGGTTATTTTCGTCGCTTAGATTGGAGTTAGACCCCGAGGTAGGTATGAGCGGGTAATTGGAATAATTTGAATCATGTTCCAGGTGGGCGAACAGCGATGCGGTGTAGTCAGCTGTTATGCCCGATGGCAGTTTCTCCTTTTCCTTGCGCCTGCCCCGCAATTTTAGCGATCGCCGGACCTGTGAACAATAAAAGTAATTTCAGTGAATTGATGTGGTAAATCTGTTCGATACGGCTCAACGAGCATGAAGGTTAAATGTTAAGGTTAACAGATTGACTAAATCTCAACGGACGTGGCAGGATAATGGTGAATAGTAAAGTAACACTGGGCATAATAGCAAGTCATTCGCAAATGGGATACTGATGATGAGGACACAACAGGTCACGACGTCATTTGTCAAACAGCTGACACGTAGATCAATATAATATTAATATAGCTAAAGGAACAGATACAAGCCAAATTGATCTTTAAGTTCATGACATAAGATAGTATTCCTAACGTAAATTTTCCGAATTCACTCTGATGACTCTCAGTTTCGCGATGACGAGTGGAGTAGTACCATCGCATCGTAAACGGTAAAAAAGCCTGACCAGTTTCTGCAATTTCGGAACGACATTCTTCATGATGTAGCCTCATGAATATTGCCAATGAAAGTGTATCGGAAAACTGGTTCTGGTCTGAATTGATTATAACGAGATTATTTTTGACAAGTCGTTTTTTTTTAAATATATTGTGCACAATGGGTTAATGAAGCTGCTGATTTTAAAGCAAATAAGATTTAAAGATAACAAGAAAGTTTGAGGCTATAGTTTATGTTGTGAGTGATGAATATTTTATGTAAAATAAAAATTATAGATGCCAAAAGATTTTCAAAAAACCATATTAATGCGATCACAAAGATAAAGATTTTTACAGCTAACCTTACTTAGTATAAATTATTAGTAGAAACGCCTAAGCGTTTTATTGTCAGTATCATAATAACCAAAAATTAAAGTAAAGAACAGATTCAAAATCGGGAAATTTTGAATAAAATAATGGAGACTTTAATATCTTTATGAAAAATATGAAACCGTTATAATTCTATCGCAGTTACAATTCATACAAACAAGTGAATCCAGTCAAAGATTAAAATTGGATGAAATCGTACAATCTATAAAAGCTAGGTATGGATTAGAATCTTTTCACAGCGCGGTAATTTGTGCCAGATCAAACGCTGAACCGTCAGAACGACAGACTAGACACGGCTGCGGTCAGATAAACCCGGACACTAAAACTCGCAGTGAAAGCTGTACAGTTAGCGTTCAATTAAAAAACTATTACTTAAATATTTAAAAGATATTGTTAATTATACCTATACAATTTTTAACATTTTTATTCTTTACTAGTTGTGCCCGTGACTTCGTTTGCGCGGGACTTGAACAAATAGCACTTGAAATTCATGTCTTCTGAGCCCTGCAGAATATTGAAATGGAACATACGCGAAATTTAAATTAAAAAATACTTTTTTAATTCCTAAAACTTTCAATTAAATCCGTTGAGCCGTTTCAGAGCCTATTCGAGACAAACTGACAGACAGACAGGCGAAAATTCCAAAAACGGTAATGGCTCCTTCCACCGTTTGCACTTCGTCCACGGCAGCTCGGCGGCATCCGTCGACTGCACTTTAACCTCAAAGGCTGCCGTCGAGCGTCGAGGACTGCCGCCGAGCGTCATCGACAACGGCCACTAGTATGTAAGATCTCTAATTTATGATTATGCATCGTTTATTCAGCAGTTTCATGTTAAATTTTGGCATTTATTTTAAAATCGCAGACAAAGACTTAAATGTTATTTATTAGTATAGATTGTACACAAATCACGGAACATACACAGATACAAGAATTATAAAATAAATCCAGCTTAACTCGAAGCGAGTTAATTATATATAAGAATAAAATTAGAAGAATTACTATTTAATTTCAGGAGAAAAACGGAACATAATAGTTATAACTTCTGCGTATAAAGTATAAACTATAGTGTTACTATAGAACATTTTAATTAAATGAAATTGATACCCTATTGTTACAGGCAAAGATCTAATCGATAAACTTCATTAGCACCGAGGTTTTATAGCTGACCATCCCATTAAGCAAATAACCTACCTATTAAAAACGCCATAAAGTAGTTCGTAATTTTCTTGTAATTGTCGTTAGCATTTAACTCACGTCTTAAAAAAACACAAAAAAAAACTATACACAGCATATTATGATGTCATCAAATTAATCCGATTAGCACAGTCTTTCCCAACGTGGGCGATAACGCCCCCTTGTGGGCGCTGCAGGCCTAAAGGGGGGCGGTAAGAGACCCAGAAAAAAAAGGGGGCATTGTGTAGGGCTTTGGGGTCGATTTATAATTTCATCTACCTAGCTAGGAAGACTCTTAGACACCGACTGAGCTCTCGACTCTCGACTACATCTTGTGAACATCAACTAATATTAATTAAGATATAGCTCAAACTCGGTTCGATATAAAAGACCGCGGGCAATCATGTTTTAACAAGTTTTTGTTAAATAATCCGAATTGTACATTCCTATACCAATCGGCTGGTTCTATAATACTTGTTCTTGCTTGTCGAGTACGATTGGGCGTCGAATGAGATAAACGAGTTTATGCACGTTTGTCTTATTCCTGTTGGTGCGTGCTGCTTATGCAATCCTATATAAACGACGTAAATTTATTTTATTTTAATTTGCGGTTTCGCGCATAATAGATAAGCAGTACTTTATTTCAACACTTACGTATTTCTTAAAACAAAACAATGTCGGAAGTAAAAAAGAAGAGACGGCAATACTCTGCGGAATATATTAAATTCGGATTTATTGAAAATCCCACAAACCCGTCGTCGCCTTTGTGTCTTCTATGTCTAAAAACATTTTCGAACGAAGCAATGAAGCCTTCAAGACTGCAAGATCATTTGAATAAAATGCATCCAGATAAGACAGAAAAGAAAGTAGCATATTTTCAAGACCTAGAGAAGAAGCATAATACTCAGGCAAGTGTATCAAAACTATTTTCGGCGGCTGCTAAGCAAGATGACGACGGACTTCGAGCTTCGTACAATATCTCTTTGTTAATTGCTCAAAAAGGCAAACCACACAACATCGGAGAAGAGTTAATTTTGCCAGCAATAAAGGAAGTAATAACTACTGTGCTTCATAAACCGGCCGCAGATATTATCCGAAAAATTCCTTTGAGGAATAATTCTGTGCAAAGACAAATTGATGAAATGGCTGAAAACATTGAAGAATCATTGTGTAATCATCTGAGGACTAGTCAATTCTCAATTCAGCTCGATGAGTCCACTTTACCAACTAATGAAGCGTTGTTGCTATCTTACGTGAGGTTTATTAAAGATGAGAAAATACGTGAAGAACTATTGTTTGCCAGAAATTTGGAGACAGATACAAAAAGCGAAACCATATTCAATACATTGGAAAAGTTTTGTGAAGAGAAAGAGATTCCTTTGCAAAATATTATATCAGTTGCTACGGTTGGCGCTCCGGCTATGACAGGGCGCCATAAAGGCTTCATAGCATACTTAAAGAATAAAATTCCAGATGTCCTTGCTATACATTGCGTTATTCATAGACAACATTTGGTTGCTAGAAACTTAAGTGAACGACTATTTCAATCACTGCAATTTGTCATCAAAGCAGTCAATAAAATCCGTAGCAGCTCTTTGAATGATAGATTATTTCATCAGCTTTGTGTTACTAATGACGAAGATTTCAACCGTTTGTTGCTTCATACTGAAGTTCGTTGGCTGTCAAGAGGCAATTGTCTGATTCGATTTTACAACCTGTTTGACTCTATGATAGAGTTCTTGGAAACTAAAGATACAGAACTGCGCAATAAGCTCATAACATCAAAGAATGATATAGCTTACATGACAGACCTGTATAAAATGTTCAACGACATGAACCTCCAACTGCAAGGCGATGAACTAAATTTAATTAAAACAAAAAATGTCGTTGCTGCTTTCGCAGCCAAACTGCTTCTGCACAAAAAGAATATGGGCAGACGTGAGTTTCACAATTTTCCGAATTTATCAGTATACTGCAGTAACGACGACTTGTTTGCCTACTGCCAACATTTGGAAAACCTCCACATTGACTTCACCGAACGATACCAGGACATTTTAAACTTGGAAATACCAGACTGGGTGTTGGATCCGTTTTCAAATGTCAACACAGCAATGTCACCTCAGCTGGAAGAAGAACTTATAAAATTGACAAGAAACGAAGAAATAAAAATCAAGTTCAAAAATGGATATCAAGAATTTTGGCTACAAAAACCGATCCCGCAATTGTACCCTGGATTGTGGTCAATTGTTCAACGATTTTTGATAGCATTCCCATCGTCATATTTGTGTGAACGTGGATTTAGTGCTGTGGCTGATATCAACAAACTTATTGAACAGCATCAGATTCAACCTTCACATTAGTTTTTATATAAGAATTGATTATGTTTGTTTTATTTTCAATAAAAGATATTCTGTCCGAATACTATAAATTTGCGTTTCAATAGTCAGTTATAAGTCCTTAGCGGTTTTTAAGTATGTTTAAAAAGGGGGGCGTTAAAAAATAATTTATTCTTAAAGTGGGCAGTAGACAAAAAAAGGTTGGGAACCCCTGGATTAGCATTACGTTTATTAGTAGACTACCCTCATTTTACGAGCGCATTGCTTCAGAAACGATTAACCTCAAACAAGCTAAAGCTTTTGAAGTAAGAACTCAAAAATATCGGCCAGTTACAATATTGGTACAGAATCAGATAGGTTTAATATTTTGAATGAGGAATCCAGAACTAGCGTCGAAAAGGAGGTAAATAAGAAATAGGTTGAATATTTTTGAGCTTCTTTAGGATTCGTTCTTTGAGAACGTTCAATACTCAAAGGACTCGCATCTCGTAAAACGAGTAACATAATACTCACAATGAACACAAATAACAGTACCAGAGCTGTCAAAGCAAATCCGATCATTTTAAACCCAGTTGTCTCAAAACCGAACCTGCCGTCCATGACACTAGATCACCACTAAACAAATGAATGATAAAACTGTTTCTATATGAAGAACAATAGATGAATGTTGTTATTGTTGATAACAAACCTACGGTAAACAAATCTTTTCGTTAGATAAATATATGGCGATTTTTGACCTCATCTAGTCATTTGTCATAAGTTAGGAGAACTGGTCGTGAGTAATATGTTAAAATTTTGTTTTAATACTGGTTTGCTTTCGTTGGTCGGTATTCTATACCACAATCGTTGGGGGTAAAACAGTCATTGACACTGCGAGTGTTCACATGATTACAATCTAGAAGTATTCTGAGGTGAGAGTATTATATTTAAGTTAAGAACAATCCTGTACTGCCTCGTGAGTCTAGTAGTAAAATCTTGGATTTTATTTCCGGGGTGGGCATAGTGTTGTTATTTTAAGTAATTCTCAGGAGTCGGTAGCATCCCGGAGTATGGAACTGTACTCGGTTTGTACCTGTTATTACATGGGACTTTTAACAACATCGATGAAATGCGGGTATAGTTCATGACTCCCTAACTGTTTGAGGAATGCAGGTGTAAAATCGTAAGATTTTATGTTGAAGAATACTCCGTGTTTCAGATACCCTGTCAGTACCGGTTATTGTCAGTTGAAGGTGTCTGGCTTAGCTTAACGACGGGTTAAGTCAGACACCTCATTTTAATTCACAATGTGTTAGCGTTTCGCCGCTATGTAAGCTATGGTTGTGCACACTTGCCCAGAAAAAAACCTATTCACTCGGACTTTGAAGACTAATCGTTATAACTTCGACAAGGAAACAAAGTGTTTAACTACTTAGTGTTAAGCATAATTAAACTATTTGCAACGTGCATAAGGGTGACTTCTCTACGGCATCAGCATTGGCACGTGGTAAGATTCTGATCACATGAGAGACAGACACTTTTCTTGTCTAATCGCAATATTTTGTTCATTTTACTTTTACAACGTGCCAACACCCGGTTGTCTAGCCAGTGTCTGTCAGCTGGATAATTTGGGCACCAGCCAACAACTTGGCAAATAAATACTCAGAAGCTTTCTGTAACTTGGATGGGCGTGTCTACCAGTCCAATTGCAATCAATGATTTGTATTATTACAAGGATGATGTCTTTAGTTTTACATGATACACAAAACACAACATCACGACTATTTTTTCCCGAAGGATTAAGTAAAATGTACTGTTTTACACCGAAGTTGAATGCCCAGCGTACCTATTCGCTATCTCGGTTGCCAACTGATTTGATGAACACTTTGTAGTACATTGCGTCGTAAGTTTTTACTATTGTTGCTCATCATAGACAAGCTGTAACACACGACGCAATGTACTACAAAGTGTCCATAAATTCGGTTGGCAACTGAGATAGCGAATAGGTACGCAGGACCTTTCTTTGTCCGTTTAAGCAATGTTTTCCGCCATCTCTATTTATGCCTCGCTCTGACTTAGTACCATTTTATGCACTTTTTAATATTCTATCTCCAATACTTCCCACCCTAATTAGCTTCGTCTCGTTCCGCAGGTTGCTGCATGAGCGCTAAGCGGAACGTCCATATATTGTGGTAACTTGACGATGAATCTCTTGCACCGTTAGTTGTATAGTGTCCGGCTTGTGTTGTACACAAGGTAACAGCGAGGGCTGAGTGAAAAGAGCATTTAAAATAATTTTTAACAAAAAAAAGAACCGACTCCAAAAATCTTTCTGTTAGGTAAAATTGCACTAAAAAGTAATAAAATAATTGCATTATTTAATTGATTTTATTCAGAATCCTCTAAAATTAAAAAAATATTTTTATATAAATTGTAGTAAGTAAATAATGCAATTATTTTATTACTTTTTAGTGCAATTTTACCTAACAGAAAGATTTTTGGAGTCGGTTCTTTTTTTTTGTTAAAAAATATTTTATTTCTTACTTTTTAGTGAATCTTGCGTACCATAACTGATTTATCGGAAGTGAATATGGATAGACCTACTTAACGCGCTGTCCATATATATCTGTCGCAGATGGATTGTAGAATCCGCTGTTTTACAAAGTCTCTAGCTGCTTTACACAACAGTACTATTTTATAAAACAGCTGAACAACGTTCAGCTGGATTGCCATTGCGATACGTTTAACAAAACTGCTACCCACCTTTAGACGTAATGCAGAATGACATATCTACAGTGGGACAGGTTTGTTTATTGTATAGGTATATTAAATGGATAGTAACCATTCAAGTAAAAAAGCGATACTGTATTCTGATTTGACTTTCCGTGGCTGGGTCGACGGAGCCCCGCTTAGCGGGGCTCCTATTTTGTGTCCGTAAGGTTAGAAAAAACCTAAACACGAAGAGGATGACGGGGGCTGTTCGCTCGCTACGCTCGCTCACGGGCCCCCGTCATCCTCTTCGAACCTAACCTGTCCGTGTCGGGGTACACGAAACTCCCGAGCTCGCTTCGCTCGCTCATGGATCAATTTAATTTATTTTCTTTCATAATCCCGATATATTGTCGACTATTATAGTGGTTTAGTATTTACGTCATTAAAAATTTCATTTTTTTTTTTTGCTATTGAGAAGTAAAATAAAGTTAGGTTAATATTGTTAGGACATACAGAGCCATATGTGACAAAATTTCGAACTAAAATCAACAACCTGACAGTTCATTTCACACTGTTTTACATAATCTCTGATCGTTGACCCGCTGCATTGATAAACGCAAAACGTTCATTCAATTCTGCGTGTTATAGTTCAGTAATTATGTAAAACCGCTAAACGTCGTTCAGCTGTTTTTCATAACAGTACTGTTTTGTAAATCAGCTAGCAGTTTTGTAAAACAGCTTATTCTACAGTCCATCTGCGACATATCCATATCAAAGTAGGAAATCTAGATCTGAGGCTATTTCAAAAGAGAGTAATAAACTGCGTAAAACAAGAAGAAATTAATTAATTTAAAAAAAAAACTGACTAGCGTATGTTACTGACGGGACAGTGTAAGGATTCTAACGATACCCCATATATCGAAATCAGTTCAGATATTTAGAAGTAATGGTGGAATAGGTAAAGAAACTCACAAACATACTTACATACATCCATACTTATATTCACTCCGTTTTTTGAGCACTCGTGTAAAAAGAGATTTTTGAGAATGCGGTCTTACACTAAAAAGCACTAATTAGCAAAAAAAATATTTTTCCGGTGCTTACCTTCCGGTTTCATCATCATCATCATCATCATCATCTGATGATGAAGCTGGAAAATAGGCAGTTCATTAGAACTATTCTAGAGACCGTAAACACCACCGGAAAGTCACAAGAAAGCAAAATACACCATTTCGTTTAACGACGACGTATTATTTTTCAGTTATTTTGATTTAAATACCAAACTACTAAACCAATTTTCATAAAATTTAAATGGGACCAATCTGAAAGTAAAACCTTTCAAATAAAAAAATAATTTTCTAAATCGGTTCATAAACGACGGAGTTCTGAGGTAACAAACATAAAAAAAAAAAAAAAAAAAAAAAAAAAAAAATTACCGAATTGATAACCTCCTCCTTTTTGGAAGTCGGTTAAAAACATTTCACTATTCCACTAAGAATCTATCTTTTACTATACAAACGGTAACGAAGGTGAATGATTGGGTCTAAAAATCAAATCAACAAACACATGATTGCTAGATAAATATCGCCAGGCGTCTCCTAAAGAGGATTGAAAAATTCAATAGATTTGAACACGACAAGGTAGCTCAGTTGGTAGAGTGATGACCCGGAACGTCAAAGATCGCGGGTTCAAGCCCCGTTCCTGTCTATTACTTTTCCAATGTTTCTTTGAAAAATAGTAATTAATATAGGCATTACATGGCCTCAACATGTATAAAAAAAATATAGTTATATATGATCAACATAAATATCCATTGCTATATCATAAAACGTTGCCCCGAACTAGGAATTTTGGGAATCATAAAACCCACATTTACACTAACGTAGTCCATACAAATATATGCTCTGTGCAGGAATCTAATCCACGACACGCGGCGCAGCACCGGGTATATTCGTATATGTAATTTTATTAATACTTAGTACTCAATCCATCTTAGATTGTACATAATCATTAAACCTAGTCATATTTTTCTATTCCTCCAGTTGGAATTTCTTATTCTAGTCACATAAAATTACTTATGCATAAACTAGGCAGCTGTTTAATTATTCTATAACAATTTTACTATTTTAATTTAATATTTTGCAGCTGTCGTTCAAATCATTAACGCACATACTATGAGAGCTCAACTTCCTCAGTTTGTCCTCAATTGCTCTGATTTGCTCCGTTATGGTGCAATATGATAATAAACCCTAAAACAATAAAATACACCGCTAGGCATTGAGAATATTTTTAACACGCTTTTATTAGCTTGGTCTGTATATATGTATCTATGTAACGGAATCTTGGAGCGTGATTTTCACCCACTTTAAAACGTCAGATTTAATTGAAATTTCGCACATTTATCCAGGACCGATGACAATATAATAATTTAATAAAGTTGTCCGATTATCCTGATCAGGATCTTCAGGATTAACGATTTCAGGATTAGAAAAGCAAAAATAAATAATAGTTTAAGGGTCCGCCTCTTGAGGCACAGGTTGTGGGACTTTTTCAATGTTATGTGTACTTTCTTAGTTAATCTAAGACATCACAGACAGAGCTGAAGGAAAGAATCGTGAGGAAACGTGGACTTTATAGTCTAAATTGTGTAATGTATTAGGACTAAATGTTGACCAAATATTGTGGCTAGTGGCTAGGACAGCCGGTAGAACAATCGCTTTAAACACATGGGTGGGTACGTCTTATTCTAAAAATAGTACGGCAAACTTTTCACCTTTCGATGATACCCTGCCGATACGAATAACATATCGAATAACATTCCAATCGATTCTCACCATCCCCACAGATAGAATCGCAAATTGTACGAGTCGTTCGATAACGGAACACCTCGGGCAAAGTTCGAAATTCGCATTTGTCGCCCTTTCCTATTGTGTTCTGTGGTTGATTTATAGTCTTGAAAAATGGGGTAGGGTCCCCGTTATTTGGACATTGGATTTCCGAAGGATATTACTTAATTCACTAAGTTACGAGTAGATCAAGATGTTTGTTCCGTATTTCTGGAATTTCGGATAGGATGGTTTTTCTCCTGATATTCATTCGGTGCATTGTCTTATTTATTATTTATTTATTTATTTATTTAACACTTTGTGCACAACAAATTGTACAAAGGCGGACTTAATGCCAAAGGCATTTTCTATCAGTCAACCTTAGGGTGATGCAGAGATAACGTGGCGGGTGCATTAAAAGATTGAAAGGCATTTACGTAAGCAAAATATTATTCAATATACTTACTTATTCTTACATAAATAAGTTGGAATATAATAAATACAAAAATAAAGATACGTAAAAAGAAATAAAAAAAAGAAAAAAAAAAGACTCAGTGATGAGATAATTCTGCCAGTTTATTATTGAGATGTTTGCGAACTTTAAAGTTAAACGAATAGCGACTTTTAGCCATCCTGATATTCTTAGGGAGCGCATTCCATAGGAGTTACTTTGTTGTACAGTGCGCATAACTCGAGGTTACCGGCTGATCGATTCCCGCACGGAGGAAATATTTGTATGATCTACAAAAATAAATTGTTCCAGATTCATGGTGTTTGTGACTATATGCCTGTGAGATTATTTGTGTGTACCCGCGATACAGGAAGAAATTCAATCTCGTTCTGCAATTCGCTACGAGTCCGACGTCCCAAATGGACAAAAAGACGAATTGAAAAATAATTGTATTTGGTGTTCGGCGCCCAAATAGGTAATTAATTACTGAGTAAGAGTAGGTACATCTTTATTGGTAGAGGAGTACACAAAAATTTCACCGATACCATTATTAAATCCCATTTGATAGGTAGTGAGTCTATTGCAATCAACCAGGCACAATTCCAAGCTCACTACTGAGAAATTATTGCATAGAAACCCAATATTACAGAAAGGGTCGGGCCCTGGAATAGATCCCAGAACCTCACGCTCAGCAGTTACGCTTGCGACATCTAGACAAATATAACCGGTATAGTAAGCAGAAGTCGGGATGACTTAGTTGGCAGAGCACCTGGAGTATTTGTCCTTGATGCGCAGGTTCTAATCCTGCTCACAACCGTATTTTTCATTACACCAAAATGCATAGCTCTATTTTAATTTGGTTTAGTTCAATCATACTAAACCTTAAATAAAATAGATACATACACTCTAAAAACATAACCCTCCTGCGGGTAGACTGATAAGTAAAAAGGCTAAAACTAATTATTATTTTTTATTGACTTAGCTTTCTTCAAAAACCTCTAAAAATAAACAGAGATTTTAAAAATGCAACCTTTGCACCACCTATTTCGCAAAATAAAACATTAATCTGTCAAATCAACTATTGCTTTGAACGAATGAATGAATGAATGAGCAACTCACACGCAAGGCAGTTAAAATTAAATTAGGAAGGAACTTTGGTAAATTCCTTTACAATTACAGCTGAGCACATTTCAAAGTTTTCAAATAGAATTCTAGGATTCCCGCTTTGATTACAAAGGCGTGATGTTGAACGTAATTCCCTGGAATTCACTTTACGGCGCGTACGCACCCAGAACAAACAAACTAATCCTGTACAAACTGCGTTCACAAATAAAGACGTTTTAAGTGTTTGTCTGACGATAAAATTGTACTTGTAGTTAATGAGTGGGGCCCTGTACCTCCTAGATTTCACATTAGCAAATTTCGACTCATCAGCGTGCACTGAATATATGTATGTATCTATGTATATTATTAGTTTATTACAGCTATCTCATACAGAATATTAACCAAGGTGTTGCTGAAAATAAGTGTCGTATCACTAATCGCGATATAGCTTCATATTAAGTTTTTTTTTTTTTGCTATGGATATGCGACGCTCACTGTATATTGTTTAAAAATATTGTACGTTCTGTTTCTTTTTTCTTGCTTGCGTTTGCGTTTAATCGCCACCTCACCTGAGGTAAAGCGATGGTGTGGTGGACAATATAACACACTTACCCAAGAAAACTGTTCACTCGAGCTCTGAAGACCAGATTTTACCGATTGGGGAACACTGACGCCGGTTTCCTTTTTATTTGGTGTACCAGTGTTACTATTTTTTTTTCCTGTAAGTTGGTATGTATCGTGCTATCAATCTTCATAAACTTTTTTTCTTTGTTTTTTTTTCTGACGCTTGTGCAGTTTAGTGTTACGAATTAAAATCTAGAAACTTTGCTGTCAAATGATTCGCCTATTCAAACAAAACAAGCAAAATGATAATTATTTCAAACAAAGGTCTGCCGAAACGGAGTTAATAAAAAAATGAGGGAAAAAATATGGTCGTGAGCAGGATTTACACCTGCGGCCCCCGAATAATAGAACCTGTTTACATTTTTTTTTTCTATACAAATTTAAAGCACATTCGTATACTCTACTAAAATGTATAATGACCTATATTTAAGATACTCTTGAATTTTTTTTTTATTTATTAACATAACATTATGACAGTTGTTAGAATAGCAATTTGTTTTAAAAATAATATCATAGAACACTAAAGGAAAAGAAAAAATAACATAGAAACAGGATTCCACTAAGTATGCAAGTTTATTTCAAAATTGAGATGACTGTGATGTAGGCACAAGATAAATCTTTGAAAAGCATTAACGCATGCTTAGCGAACTCTAACGTTATTATATTAAATGGAAAAAGAATACGGTCGCGAACAGGATTCGAACCTGCGCCTCCCGGATAAATACTCCAGGCGCTCTTTTTTTTTGTTTTTTAAAAACGTTGCCCCACTCTAGGAATTTCTTCCTGTATCGTGGGTGCGTTTACAGACTCACAAGCACACACACACCCAGACCCGGAACAATTATATGTAGATCGTACAAATATTTGCTCATAATATAATAACATTATATAATAATATCTAATATAATAACGTGTGATGTAGGCATTTTAACTATGTTCTTTATACCCTTTAAAAAGCAGACGCAATAGTTCACATGTGACTCATAATCATGGGACAGTGAAATGGTTAGGATTACTTGGTTTTAAACAATGTATTGACATTGTTTTTTTTTTTAACGTTTTACAGACGCAATCTCACAAGCCCACCCAGACCCGTAGCAATTATCTGTATACCGTACAAATATTTGCTCCGTGCAAGAATCGAACCTACGACACGCAGCGCAGCAGTCGGTCTCTCGACCACTGCGCCAACCGCGCTGTCATCAGTCAGTTCAAGAGTACTACTGAACTCTGGTACCACAATTATAACGCCGTGGGGGGCATCAGTTCTCAGTCTACTATCAAACTATCAGTTACTATCTATAAGCACAATAATGATAAATTACACTTCACTATCAAAGGTATCGATTACGATAAGCCGCTTGTTGAAAACAAATCTGATATGATCGACATCGAACAATCGATTCCCATTAAACTGATTGACGCATATTGTCTGCTCGATTAATTATGTGATGCGTTTATATTGATCGAAGCGAGCTGAATCTAGGTCAATAGAAAATGTGAATGAAATGCTTGACATTCTTACAAGTTGTAGAACTCAATGAGGCTGTATAGTAAAAAGAGTAAAAATAAAGCGCTTCAGTAAATCGTGTTTTTTTTTATAAGATAGCGGGCAACCGAGCATACGGATCGCCTGATGGTAAGCGATTACCGCCGCCCATGGACACCCGCAACACCAGAGGAGTCGCAAGTGCGTTGCCGGCCTTTTAAAGGGTTTGGGCCTCCGGTACACTGACTCACTCGGCGAAACACAACGCAAGCGTTGTTTCTTGTTTCACGTCGGTTTTCTGTGAGGCCGTGGTATCACTCCGGTCGAGCCGGCCTATTCGTGCCGAAGCATGGCTCTCCCACGGTAAGAACTACTCCTACCTCGTGTGGTAGGCGCTTGTCATTTGAATTTAGAAGTGGTTACGTCACGCCACAATTCGCACCTAATCAGGATAGACGATCGGTGTAGTGTAGTCTCGTGCATTTTTTAACGTTGTTGTTTTATTGTTGGGAATAGCCGCTTTCTTCTTACGATTATTTTGCTTAATAAAATTACATCAAAAGAAATTCTTAATTTATGTTTAAATAAAACAGACTTATTGAAGCCTTTTTTCATGGTTTACTTTTTTCACGGCTGAAATAGCCGAAAATACTGTGTCTTATGACTAGAAAAATCAACCAGGCCACTTGTTAGACAATTTTATTTGAAAAAATTGCAATGTCTAAATTGACAACATTTAATATTTTACAATGGATTGGGAAAATACAAGATAAACATTTTGCTTTATGCAAAAAAATTATAACATCGTTTATTCCATTCGTTGAACAGTTCAACAAATGGTACTACATAAATGGACAAAATTGACCACAAAATTTACTAACAGTCATCAAAAACAAATAAGACATGGTTAATAAAACGAATCGTACATTTTATAGGTTTAAAGCTTCTAATAATGATAATATTCATTATCAACTGGTACAGAGCAAAGAACAAGTGAACGCCTATGGTGCAACCTCGCACTTTTGACCTATTGCGACACACCCTCTCTGAGGCATTGGAAAGATCAGAATTACGGTAAGGCTGTACACATACTTCCAATTTGTTAGATGACATACACTGATCGTTGGTCTAGTGGTCCCAAGTGCGACTGCTGAGCAGGAGGTCTCGGGTTCGATTCCCGGGTCGGGCAAAGTGTTATTGAGTTTTTCTGTTAGGAGATTCTCAGTAGCAGCCCGGAGTTTAGCCCGGTTGATGGCAATAGGCTCACCACCTATTACATGGAACTTAATAACAGCATTGGTGAAGTGTGGGTGTACAGCTGTGTACACCTCTGCCTACCTCGGCGGGAAATACAGGTGTGATGCTATGGTAAAATCCTGATTCCAGCCTTGAAAATCAAACAATAAAAATCCTGTTTCTAATGTAGAAATGTGTGTACGCTTAATCAAAATACAGTTCGATAGAGCCGGGAAGCATCTTTGGATCCGACAATCAGAATACAAACGCAATTATGGGCCCAGCCTTAAATGAAGAGACGGAAAACTTTGGCATTTCACAGTCGTGATGTTGAACAATTCTATAAATGCCAGTATTTGTTTGTTATGAACAATTTATCCTGATTATGTGAATTGCGGTCGAGCGCAGAATTTGATGCGTAAGTAAGTGCTTGGTTTCTATTTCAATGCGATGCATTTTATAATGTAAATGGGTGGCGGGACCACCCACTGCTTCGAGTTAGTGTTATTGGACACTGATACTCTTAATTACCCGACTGACCCAGAAGGAGGGTTGATTTTATTTTTAATGTACGACACAAATAGTTTGGAGGAAAACACAAAGAACTTTGAAATGATTTTGGAAAGCCGATGCTCTGAAGGCACATACATAACTTAATCGTAACCATGGATGAGCTGTGTTTTTACTGCAAGTTCAGAAGGATGATTTGCAGCAGTGAATCTCAGAAACTTGATGTACGCATCTCAGCACGAACAAAAGGTAATTTATTAACAAGTTCCTTTATTTTCAGGGTTCACAGCAATATTCACAGCGACCCCGGTAGATCATGGCCGTTAAACGGCGTCAACAGACACTCCAGGATTTGTTCAGAATAGCCACCGTTAGCCTGCACAGACACTTCAGTGTCGCGCTTGTGCTGGAGCATGGTGGCCTGGTACCTGGCGCGCAAATTCAGTTCTAAATCACTCAGAGCAAGGAACACTTGACTTAAACAATCATTAATCACTGAGATACTACAGGCTAAATGCAATGACTGCTGAAAGTGAGGATTCGATTCCCGGGTCGGGCTGTGTTGTTGGATTTTTCTGTTAGGAAATTCTTTATAGCTGCCCAGAGTGGTCGGAGTAGTCTAGGCTTCGAAAAATGTATTTATATCCTACTTAATCCACCTGCTGGTTTAGACTGAAGTCTTTCTTACAAAACCTGAGAAGGATAAGTACTAACGAGACACTATTTTTAGACCAGACCACACAATAATAAAATTGCAAACGGAAACAAACGATTAACTCAACAAACTCATCAGAACAAGCAAGACAAATTAATAAGTGTTCCGCTGTCCCTGTTTAAAACATAAATATATCTAGCTCGATTGTCCCACGGCAGGGCAAGGGCCTTCTCATATAGAGAAGACACGAGCATTGGTAATCACACTAGTTCACTACAAGTTGGATTTGAGACCATTTAGTGTATAAGAACTAGATTTTTTCGCGACGTTTCCTTCACCGTGCGTAACACGACCCTTAATCGATTCCGGACTGAAACGGGACGATTTAATCTCTATCAAAACATAGCCCCACTTACTCAACATTGATGTAAGTGTGAAGTCGACCCACAAACAATGTCCCACCCACTGTCTAGCTCTTTGTGCCCTAGGACATGTCACAATGCCTTTAATAGAAGGCATAATTTTGGGACAACCAAGCGTGAATCTATGAAACCACAATTGTACCATCCACACAAAAAAGAATATAACTAAGCAATTACATATGAAATATGATATTGAAAAAGTCACACGCCTGGTGTGCATTGAAGGAAACACCAAAAACCTTAACACGTCATCGAAGACCCATTTGTTAAGAATACCGTTCTACAAACTCCTTGAAAACCGGAAGATCTCGTTTTCCAATTGAAATAAGGCGATCGACCATAACCATGGCCAACTAAAGTAAATCTACAGGTAAATCCATTAATGTAACTGTCTAACTTTATTAACCATTTTTATGAGTCATTGAAAATAAAGTGGTATCATTATATCAATCAATAGGCATTTTATAGTAACAAAATTCAGAATTTGCATATTTGTATCCAGTTATTTAGAATATATGATGAACGTATAAAATATACAAGCCATGTTAAACGACATAACTCTTCATTTATTGGTCTACTATCATATTAACAATCATTTGCAACTGATTCATCATTCAGAAACAGTATCGTTCCAAAACTAAGTCCTAGGTTCCAAAACGCCATACTGAAATCACAAAACCAAATCGATTTAGTTTTTCTCGATTGTTTCTTATACGCGAGGTGATTCTGGAGTCTGAGCACTTTCTAAATTCAAACTTTCAAAGTTAGCTAGCTGTTAAAGGTTTAGTGCATTCGAAAACCACTTTTTTCTTAATATACCAGTATTGATACCGAATCAAGTTCCGCTAGTTGCAGTTCACAGATAAACATAAGCCACTCCTTAATAGAATACCCCGCCAAGGTGAATGGTGACGCCACAGCCAAAGTTAGCTCCACATAATGGTCTATAACTCACCTCTTCAAGCCTTAGCGGTTCCTCCAGCCCAGCCGCTATCCTCTCCCGTTTCTCCCTCTCTTTCCTTTCCTTCTTCTCTCGTTTCCGCCTCTCTTTCTCTCCGTCCCGCTCCTCCCCGCCCCCTACGTCGCCGCCAGTCAACACCGCGGTCTTTTTCATGAAGTTGAACATGGCGGTTTGGCTCTGAAACAAGAAGGATTACTTGAGTAATTTGTTATAGAATCAATTTAAGCTAAAATAAAAAATGCATTTTAAGAACGTCAAACATGAAGATAGCCCCCAAATAAACCCACTCCCCAACATCACCTAGTGTTTTAGCTTAGAAGAAACGGCACAACAAACTACCCAGCAAGGAACTGCCTTGAACTTTTTGGCACCTGACGGCCACGACGGTTTTTGGCACGACCTGTTTTTGGTACCAGATTTTAAATGTAACATGATCAAAATAATCATGCTCTTGGTCTACCCAGTGATAGGTAAGGCTCAGCTCCTAAGATAATTAGTATTTCTAAAATGTTGTGTTCCTAATAGCAAGCAGAATAAACCTCTGCGTTTCGATAAAATATTAATAAAAATGAAACTACAACTGATTTAAGAAAGCCTTTAAAAGAAATGAATCACACCATTTCCACTTTCTCACAACACATAACAGAAATCACTGTAATAAAATAACATACAATGGGTCAAAAGATTAAGCCAAAATTTAACATAAATACCAAATAATCAGAAATCAAAACGTATCGAATCAATTCAGGACAACAGATAAAAGGCGCGAATGTTATGCGATGATAATTAACGAACATTTTGTTATGAATAAAACGTTATCACCATTTGACTTCAGTGAGAACACGGGAGGAGCCCGCAGTTGTTAAAAAATCTTGCATTGATTGTTTAAAAGGTGATTTTAAAGGTGAATGATTAGACGTTATGCGTTATCATTATTTTAGTAGTCTATTGGGAACGTAAAAGTCAAATAGCATATCCTAGTTTACAGGTTGACGTTACGTAGTAAATAACAACAAAATGCCAAAATAATGGCGAATTGAACAGTCTCTAAACTTAAGTAAAAAGATATAAGAAAGATTAATGTTATACAATACAGTACAAGATACCGCTATCCGATACTGTTATTTAAAATAATGCCAAAAGTGAGCAGCGGACCGAAAGACTAAAATTAAGAAACCCCTGTACTTCCTTGATATGCACTTAGTTTAACAGAGAGGGCAAGTCCATACGACAATACATCATCCAACCCACAGGCCATCAATATCGCCCCTTTGATTTTCTTAAAGTGCGCTGGATATTCGCTTTGCCTGCGTGATCAGCGCGGCAGCCGACGCATAAAATTGATTGACGCAAGCGCTCTTGCATTATTTAGAGTTGAGATGTTTTGATACTTTGTTGTACTTTCAAGACGAGGAAGGCTATCGATAGCTATGCCAAATACTTTTTGTGGCGAAACAGAATTGTACCTTCAGTACAAACCGTTTAGGGTTCTCACACTTCCCACTGAGGTGACACTTCCTCGTAAATTCAAGTAGTTAGACAATATATTCATGGGCACTAAATAAGGATTACCATAGGGTGTAGTTAGGAATCCTTAAAGCCGAGAAAGTTTGATGAAAGCTCAATAAAATATGTAGCTGTTGTCACCTGTTCCTATTTAGTATTCTGTCAAGCTTGTCGTATGCATTACAGGCCACTTGAACTTTGTATAATTAAATACAACAGAAACCAGTTAATATTATAATTTTTAAAGAATGCTACTCTCTGTTAAAGAACACCAGGTGCTCTTGTCAATTCCAATCTCTTCACGCAGCGTCTCAATCTTCGGCGTTTAAGTCTAATGGTGACGTCAGCGCCATCTATTCAGACACTCACTTTGGAGTCACTGAACCATTAAAGTTATCTAATCGTTAAAAGTATGCAATTATGTGTTTAACAGCTGGCCGTAAAGAAACTAATTACTTTAGATAATTAGTAGGTCTTCATATTGCAGCTGTTTTCTCATATGTTCGTTCACATACAGCCTTTTATGAATTTAAATACTATCATGGGGATAATATCACCGGTAGATAATTTATATGGGACGTCATTCATACTATTGTAGACCAAGTATTGCTCATGCACAAAAAACCTAGGTCATATTAGGGGCACTAAAATGAGATAACATCCGTGGTTTGAGGACTTCAATACTTTGATCTGGAATTATCAACACTAATATCAAGAGCAATCGCAAACGTAAACGTCATATTTAATAAGTGGAAGGTCAAGAGTTCAAGGCCTATCAAAACTATACACTCACACCGGTCGGTCACCCAAAAAGTCAAATTAGTGTGCATGGGACATTCTGAGAATAGGACTTTGCGCATTGGACATTCTGTGAATGAGATGGGACGATTGACGAAAAGGACATTTTGCGAATGAGACATTCTGTAAAAAAAAAAAAAGTTCCCTGACACCAAATTCATTTATATGGCACACGCTATTTAATATACCAGAATATGCGAAAATATTCTTTTAACATAAATTGTAGCATATCTGAGCAAATAAATAATTTGATTAATTTAATGATTGTGAATGATATGTTTGCCGAACAGAACATTATTGAACATTTTGCTACTAAAACCATAACAGACATTTCTATGCGAACATTTTATTGATACGGGCTTAATAAGTACGTAATGGAGAATCTAGTCCACAGGACTGAAGGACATTAGACATCCGTTAAAACTGCTAAATTAGGTATCTGCTCAATTACAATTAATTCTAAAGATCCGACATTACATGCAATTGGTACCAATACTGTTATCGTAGTCATTCAATAAACATTATTTACTTATCTAATATGACCGACATTTATTGCTTTTAATTAACTATTAATTGTTGTAGGCGAATAGGTTAACAACCTGTCTCCCTCGTAAATGATAGTGGTTGGTAAGCAACGCTTGGTGCGGTCCGCTTATATGGGTGACGGTTACAACTATTTAAGCGCCTTTATTCCATCCTTGCGTCTCCATGCGAATCTGTGGGGTTACTCTTGAAACTAATACCAATTCCAATATTAAACAGACGCCTTAAATCACCGCGTAATTATAAAATAAATTTACTTACTTTATAGTTGCCTTAAGTTTAAAGCATGTTCTCATCAATTATCCCGAATCTATAATTATTTTTTAGACATTTTGGCATTTAAAAGTACGATCTGACGTATTTCCAATGTCAATCGAATGGAATTCTTTTCAAGAGTAAGCCCACTGTTGGTTCATAGCATATAGCTCAGCCAAGCCTGAAGCTTAAAAACTGACACCAGCACTGTAATTACAGAACTGATTTTGCTTTCATTTTGATAATCTGACAATATACATTGCGTCGGTCTTGGTTGGATATGTGGTACTTTTTGGATCATAAGGCGCAATCTGTGGCGTATTGAACTGTAATGTCATTGCAAGTCCGTTCTTTGCACAATTTCCCCGTAACAGGTTTACATTCAACCATAAAAACACAAAAACTACGTGCTTTTAATACCAGTCATTTAAAACAAGAATATCGTTTAATGAAATGCCTGCCAGGATTATAAGTTTATGTTATTTAAGTGATTTTAGTACGACATTTTCGACCTTCGATGTACAGGAAGATACAAGTGTGTCGCATAAATTCTGCACGCTACACTACGCTGACAGTTTTTCGAAGCGTAAGCAGGAGAACCGTCTTGCAGTATCGGTACGTATGGTATTGTAGGTACTCCTAAATAAACTAAAGTATAGAAGATTTTATAAAAATAGTTGGGCTTATTCATATTGTTGAGAACTATACATAACACTTAAAGTCTATAGTCTAGTCTAAAAATAAATACCCTTAAAATTAGCTAGCTTAGCACGCGATACACTCGTTTAAAACAAACTGCTCGAAGAAAAATAAATTAATGGAGAAAAGCAAGAGGCACGAAAGAACATTTTAAAACTTTCAGAAATTATCCTAGTTGGAAAAACAATGAAATCGTGCCCGAGGATTGATGATGATGTCCTTCTTGATCTGGAAACGGCCAAGCTTGTCAACTCCGAATATGAGAGCAAACAGGGTTGGCGAAACTAAATCTGGACTTAAAATTTCTATTGCAGGATGCAAAGTGGAGGTAAGCGTGAGAGTGCAAAGCACAAGATGAATTTTAAGGATATGCTTTCGGCAGTTATTTTTCAGAAGACGTTCAGCATCCAGAAGGAAGCTGCTTGTCTCGTCCACGTGGCAAATGACAGAGTAGATTTCGCAACGCTAACAACCATAGAGGAACACCAAAAAAAATTTACGATTAGCGTAAAAAGGGAACATTGTGGAGTTAATGATGTAATGACAGGGATTTAGAAAAGTATGCTATAAAGGATTAGATATTATAGCAATCGTACCGCAATCAAATTACCAACGTTGAAAGGACTGGTCGAAAGAGCAACTATTTAACTAAAAAAGTTAAGATCGTGAGGCGCCAGTGGATGAAGTTAACTCAGGACCGACAAAAGTGGCATAAAATAGAGAAGGCGTATTCTCAGAAGTGGGTAAACGTGGGCTGAAGATGAATGAGCATGCGTGAAGATGTTATTTAACAAAGACGAAAGAAGAGAGAAGAGTCAGTATCATAGCAGGTCGAATCGATAGTGTCAGTCTAACCACAGTCCACAGGGAAAAGATTGTATGTACCAAAAGACTATATATATATACCAAATATCTTACTTTGTCACCTACCTTACGTTACCGTACTAAAAAAAAACTACAGTAACACGTACAGTACCGTTATAGCGATACCGATTCTATCTAAATAACTGTCACCACATTCTGTGGGTAACGAGTACTTGTGTTGTGTTGTATACTTGCATACAAATGTGTTTGTGGCGCGGGTTTGACTTCTCTGGGCTCATTCGTAGTGTGACTTTGATTGATGCTGACGTATTTATTATGAAAAGGATGCCCGCACAAGGATTCCTTCTTGAAATTTATGGTTTTGTTTAATGAAACCACTTAGTCCCGGAACCACTATATTATATAGATCACTGTGCTCTATGAGACATTTGGAGCTTTCGCATCTTCTTTCTTTAGGTAGTAATGACCGAGACGTGTCATGATCATAGCGCACGCATCTCATACGACGTTCCTCAACACATTTGCGAGGAAAAAAGAATAAAGTAACAATAAATTAAACTTTGCAAAGACATTCAAATAGGCACATTTAGTAATTAAAATGGTGTTCGAATTTCTTTTTTCGTACGCCGAGTGTATTGTCTATGCAAGCTTTTCTGCGTACCGGCAGCAACAAAATCACATACCAGTCTCTATTATTATGAGGAATTGAAGAGAAATAAAGATATTGGTGGTTATTTTACCAATGACACAACCTGATAAGTAAACAATGTTAAACATTGGTGGAGAACTCTAAAACCCAGTTTATTCAATATTTAGCTATAATGCTTCGGAAGTACAGACAAAGGAAGGATGTCCGTTCTTTAACGTTTGCGTATCCAAAGACTGCTCAATTTGGTCTTAATATAATGAAATTATTGAATCTTATTACAAGGGCTGGCCTGCATTTTGCACAAAGAATTGGTATTGCTATTCAACGTGGCAATGCTGCCAGCCATTTGGGTACACTCCCAGTTGACAGCGACGCCGATGAATTTTTCGATGCTCTCTTGTAGGTAGTTATAATTTAGATAATAGATTTTTTTTCTTAGTATTAAAATAGTTTTTAGTTAAATTAATATATATAAATCTTATTACCAATATTTATTGATTATTAAAAAGCTCCATAAGGTAATATACAGTTATTTATAATTTAGGTTATATCACTTACAATAATTATTACTAACACAAAAGTGTCGTTCTCGCCAGTAATAGAACACGACTAAAGGAAAAAATATAACAAATATTATTTTGTCATAAATAAACAAAGCGTTGTCTGTGTCCCTAAATAGTACAAACTGATGATGGTATACCTACAGAAGAAAACTCGGTAAGCAAACCGTTCAATAAAACTTTTGCAAGAAATATATTTTGGCAACCCTATTCTTGCATATAATTTGCCATTATTTTGATGGACTCGACTCTCAGTCCATGCCTTGATGATACACAGGATATTGGCAATGATTCAAATGTTATGCTTTCAAAATACGGATATGACGCATCGACGAAATAATTCGTTATTGTTTTTTTACAAATGGAAGTAACTTGCCAGCCACAGGCTACCTGGTTAAAAAAAATGTGAATATGTAAAGAGATACAGTTCTGAATATGAATGAAGATGGCTTAATAGAGGAAACTTAAGGAAATATGGATGGTGTCAAACTGGATGTGGCTTAAGAGTGAATACTGAGATTTTGCTGCTAATATGTACGAAAAAGACATGTTGTGCTTACCGCAAATTGCGATAAGGACAGGAGGACGATGATTTGTAAAGAGATACCGAAGTAAACTGTAGTGCATCCATATTTTATGGTCTGTTCCATGGTTTCAGTCCCATTTACAACCACATACATATTACGATGCCTGTGGGGTCACTCCATAACCATTTATCGGGCACTCCGGGCTACTCGGGAGGCTGAGAGTTCTCAAACAAAAAAATATTTATTCGGAACTTTCAGTAACTTTTTTTAACCGAACTAAAAATGTATCTCTGGGAAGATCCAAAACTCAAATGTAGAGTTTTTGTGTTCTATGACGAAAGCAGTATTATCCTGGTGGTACAACTATATTTCTGTGGGTTTCTGTGTACTTTGACTTGTCAGTCCAAGTTCACTCCAATCCAAGGCACGCACCACTGTCTTTTCGAAGTCATGTGTGTATTATAAATTAATCATCACTTGCTTGAAACGGTGAAGGAAAACATCGTGAGGAAACCAGCACACCTGAGAGATGTTCTCGATGGTCTGTAAAGCCATATCAGAGACCTACGTGTGGTTTAAACTCGGACAATAGGTTGTTCATCAACCACATGATAAGAAGATGACGAAAGAGTAATGTTTCAATTTATTAACATCCGAACAGTCGTAAGTCGTAACATTGTTGCTAGTAACTGTAGTTTTCATTCACACACAAGAATGCGTGATTCATTCATATTTCTAACCAGCGCAATGTATGCAGAAAGCGTTGGTGAACGACTGAACGTGCATCCATACTAATAAGTCCGAAAGCGTCTGTTTGTTTGTTAATTTGTTACTTAATCACGCTTTAGACTAAAGTGACCTGATTTTGTCGAAATCAGAGAAAATTTAGCACAGAGTTTAAACACAATCTGGAGGAACCCATAGGTACTTTATCCCAAAAATAACTTAAGTTTCTCCGGAAGAGGTATTGAGGTTATAATTTTTTGCCGGTTGGGTTAAATTTGCGAGATTTAAATTTTCAACCACGCTTGCGAAGCCGCGGATGAAATGTAGTGCAGAGTGCTAAATAATAGAATATTACTTGCATTTAAAATACTATGACTATGGTAAAAATCTTAGGTTGCCACCAGTTGCAACACTGATTTGGTAGTCTTCTACACTTTGAAAAATGATTAAAAGCTGTGTTGGCAGGCTTTCCAGTTTATAATTGCTTTCCAGGGAAAACGATGAACTAACTACAGAGATACAGTTTTTTATTTATAATCGATCCTTCCAGACTAGTTTCTTGGGTACG
Source organism: Xylocampa areola (assembly GCA_935421205.1). Lineage (NCBI taxonomy): Eukaryota > Metazoa > Arthropoda > Insecta > Lepidoptera > Noctuidae > Xylocampa > Xylocampa areola. The sequence goes on along the minus strand of OW285219.1, from coordinate 11,577,071 downwards.
ACGGTTTAAATGGGGTAACAGCGGCCGTTACCCCATTTATTTATACCACTAGGTCGTACCCAAGCGTGTCTTCGTTACCGTAACGCGCTAAACTAAGAAATTTAGCCATACACAATAAAAATTCTAAATAGTATAACATGACAAACTGTAAATTTACAAAGACTCATGAAAAGCACGCGTCACCCTCACTACCATGTAAAATCATAAATACTTAGCGCCCAACTTTTAAGAATCTCATATTTATATCTCTAGGTATTATAACAGCAATAAAAGAAACATGACTTAATGATACACAAATGAGGTTTAAATATCAATAGTTAGATCATAGAGTTATAAATTAAGCAAAAACATTCACAACGGGTTGTATACGACTAGTTTTGCAATCACATAAAGTAGCGTTATCTTAGACCAAGTTTTGGTATGACAAAATACAATTAACATATTATTTAGATAATGTCAAGACCCGGTATCATCATAACGGGCCCGTCTGAGTCATAGGGCAGACTATCAAGGTTATATAAAAACACTTCAAGTTACTTTTGGTTTAACCCATTAATATTGTAAAGGTCAGTCATGTTTTGCGGAATCCAATGTCAAGGATTTTATAATTTTATGTTTTAGAGGCTGATGACGACACGATTTTTAATTCTTCCTATTTCGTGTAGTTCGTAGGCAACCTGGTGTCGGAGTTGTTTAAGTCACCCATAGACTTCTGACCGGGCTACCCTTGGAGGATTCTTGAAGTTAATTAAATATAGTTGAAAGCAGGTATTATGGATGTCATATCCTGTCATTTCGGATCTGGATTCATATCATGTCATTTCGGATCTGGATTCATATCGTCATTTCGGATCTGGATTGAATGACAATTTTATACTGGTTTCAGATACGGTTATGGATATGATTTCGGATTATCCGATAGTGTCGGATCGTTTCAGTTACAGAGTAAAATACAAATAGGTAATCATTTGACTTTATGTTTAGGTTATTATTTGGTACTACAATCGCAGAAAAATCTACGTCTGTGTCATAACATGTCTCATTTAGACTTCACCCCTATCCCAAATTATTCGAAACTTTATATCGGTTTCGGATAGATTTTATTTCGGATATTCGGTTATGGGTCTGTAGCTCCATAACATCCCTACTTGAAACATGCAATGAAATCATCAATATTGTAGTTGTAACTGCAGCACATTGTCATCCATCCTATTTTTACACACCATTAAAAATCCTTACATAAATTCCACACATTCCCATCGAGTGACCAAGAGAAAGGACATTCGATATCCTTCAACGTGCGTGGGATACCAATCGTCATATTACGGTCAGTGGGCGTTGACCCGGTTGGTCCAGACCCGATGACGCCGTCACGGGAGTAAGCGAGTACAATTGTAACGCGTCCACTTTTATGTTGTAGTAATTGATGATATGTATACAGTTTGTTTAAACCATTACCTTCAAGTAATCGGTAGAGATAGCCTAGTGGTATGATGGTTGGACTTTTCATAATGGTTGGTACGACTCCAAGGACCAGTGACTTTTTGTAATTATGTGCTTATTGGAAATTAATAATCACATGCTTTAAAAGGTGTAGGAATACATTGAGGCGCCTCAGAAATATTATCGTTCGTGTATGCAGATTGTGGCGGCTTTAGCCATTTCAAAGCCCTATGAGTGGTTTTCAGTCAGACTCTAAATTCATCACCAGCCATACGATAAGAATAAGATTGGTAAAGATAAATCTTTCAAACGCATATTCGCACCGAGGGACGCGTAGCGAACTCCAAAATTTAAAAAAATTGTGACAAGAAAAAATGCGGTCGTGAGCAGGATTGAAATCTGCGTCTCCCGGATAAATACTCCAGGAACTCTGCCCAACTAAGCGATCTCGACCTCTGCCCACTACCCCGAATTCTTCTTCCACATTTTAATACGTCTCTTGGTGACGTTATCGCTATTTATTCAGCCCCTATACAGGTGACTGAACCGACACGACTAACAATGTCGTACAGATTACCTTAATTAACACTTAGTAATTCAAACGTATTAACGCTTGGCATATGAGATGTTTTTCATATTGTGTTACCAATATCAGTCAGTTGTGCCAGTGGTTCCAAACTCGATGACGGCCGTGTCACGAGAGCAAACGAATCCAATTGTAATGGCGCCATCCATTTATTACGTAAGATAGTTTTTGCTAGTTTTTGACCCCCTCTCCCCCTTATATATAAGAAAAAATAAGATTAGGCCGACCCCCTCACCCCGTGTTTAATATTAATTACGTAAGAATCTAAGGACAAAATGAATAGCTTCACGTATGGTTTGTTTTTTGTTTATTCTTCAACGTAAATTTTTTTCCGGGCGCACCTCTGTACTGCCGCGGTTGCCCGCGCTTTTTCAAAGTATAATCTTAATTTTGCGCACCCTCCCTTGTAAGAAAAAAAATAAGACATGGTCGACCCCTCTCCCCCTCTTAATCGTCTACGTAATTAATGGATGGCGCCAATGTACCCGCTTTTATTTTATAGCTATTGATAATTTATACCCAAATAACGGCTGCTAAAAAGATGACTAATTACGAGGAATTATTAAATATGCGGTCACGATTCGTTCCGCGACCTATATCGTCTGGTCCAACGTCTATTGAAATTTTGAAAATTATTTTGTTGTACCATTTCATTAATTACGCTGTAAAGGAAAAGCAAAAAGTACTGGGTCGTCACCGTGAACGTCAAAAGAGTAAGACATTTTAATTTCTACTATCAATACAAAATCTATCGGAGATCAAGATCCACTTTTGAGTTACCGCGCTACTATAATAATAGTAATATACTTTCGACCAATTTTCGGTCACGGCGGCCTGTCCACGGATTAGCCAAGTACACATGAGATATCATAGTGTACAAGTGTATCCGCAAACACAGGTGCACTCCCTCTTCCTTCACTCTCATAGTCCGATGGGTCGACAACGCGACACGACCGGAGAGAGATCAGGCGCAGAACCGACGGCTTTACGTGCTCTCCGAAGCACGAGGTTGTCACACCACCAACTTAGGAACTCTGCTAATGAGAATTTCAAATTACTATTTTCTGTTAAACTGGTTGGTCCAAAAACTGTAGAGAGCATACAACGCCTCTTCATTATGCTTTGCACACACTAGCAGAGGATTACCCAGTCGAGCCCAGTCGACGACCTTACGAAATTAAATTTAAGCCAGGTTTTCTTTAAATTCTACAATTTATATTACTTCGGGCTGGCTTTCAAAATAGTGGCTATATTTAGATAAATATTAGACGAAGTGGAACTTAAATTTTTAATGGTATCCTTTAAAATAGGATTGCAAGCCACTACATTTCGATCTCTTTATTTCTTTAGCAATGTCTATAAATATATGGTTTTATTATAATGTGATACATAAACGATCCCCCGTATAGCCAAAGTAAAAATGTGGTGAAACTGTTAGAAAATACACTTTACTTGAGAGCTCGACTCAAGATTCACTGTGATATACCGGGTTTAAAAACCGCATTAATGAATAAATCACGAATCGATAGGTTGCCGAGCTACACCGTAGGGAACCATTTTCTTCTATCGGTTCTCGCATTCTTTGCAAGAATAGAAGTAATCCCTGCACAACTAGAACAGCATACTACATCTTAGTAAAAATAATTATCCAGCAATTGGAGAAATAACCTGTTTAGCAAGCGATTTCGTGTTGTAATCAGTCATTTTAAGACGTATGTTATTAAATGCCTACGATTTATTTCGATAAAGATACTACACAGGAGGATTTTAATCCGTAGTGGAAATCAACGTGGATTCTTCCATGCTGGCACAGGTTCCAGGAAAATGATACAGGCAAAGAGAGGCCTATAGCAGTGTATCAATTCAGGCTTCGGTTTATGATGATGAGACGAATAAAAAGAATAAATTGTCCCGCTTTCAGCACGCAGATTAAATCTTAGGAAATCTGCGTGAAACTGGACGCCTCCTTTTTAAACTACGTCCATACATCTCTATTAGATGTCATATCGTCAGTCACTCCTTTTCTAGCCATATAATCTTTAACACAATCCATCCATCGCTTCCTCGGTTTTCCTCTACTCTTATAGCCATCTAAATCCATACTCAAAACTTTCCTCGTCACATGACCGTCATCCATCCGCATCACATCTCCATATCGTGCTACTTCTCAGTCACAGGTGCCACTTTCAGACTTCCTCTTACCTCTTATACTCATTTCTAATTCTAGCCTTGTATCTTGTATGACTGAACCTAGATTTCGAAAGTCGGAGCTGACTGGCAGCAGCGCACCACCCAGCGCTATGGCACCAAAACTGGAGAGACCGCCAAAATTACAGAACACGTAGAGCCCATGTTCTGTGTTTTAGTTCTGCTGATTTTTAAGTCAACATTCTCCGGACACTCAGCTGTGGTGCTTGGAGCCACTAGACCAAAGAACCGCTATTATAGTAATGATAAGTATAAAACAATATCTAAACGGCAATTTAGAAGTGTTGTAAGACAGTGTAATAAATACGTACTATTGTTTTGCGTTATTACCTAATAACAGGCGCCATGTTACGGTCAGTGGACACCGCCCGGTTTGGTCAAGACTCGATGACGGCGCGTGCACTACGAAGGAAAGGACTAAGGATTCCGGTTTTTTTTTTGTGTATAGCATCTCACATGTCAGCCTAGGAGGTTATTGGCTGCTTAAACGGGCTTTCCTGTGGTTGCCTTAATAATTTCAAGGCCCCCAGCCAGGGCATAAGGAGTCCGGTTAAGGTTCGACACTTTTATACGAAATATTATACAGTGGCGTCATTCTAATGTAGCAAAAAGCTAAATTTAGAGTATTTCTGTCTTTTACCGACCGTTACTGTAAGAGCGGGACGGGATGACGTCAGATAAAAATTTAATCATGTCACCCTACAATTTTCATACAATGTTCCGTTGACATCTCTAGTTTTTGTGGCTACCTTAAACAGTGCCTACTAAAATCGTTTTGGATTTTTTAAGATTACGTTACTTAATTTGAATATGCATCTCTCGATTCCTCCATCTTGCTCGTATAGTGAAAGACAGTAAGGTTTCATACAGTTGTTTATAATATATATTTGATTATTTACCGATATACAGTTGATGACACTATATCTATTGAATAAAACGTGAGTTTAAACTAAATTACGCCAGCTTTCAAGAGTTGTATACTCAAAGTGTATTGAAATCTTTAGCACTTTATATGCAGGTGCAAATGAGAATGGTAATTATGAGTTTATTTTTAATTGTCGGGTATAACGGGTTCGTTTTTCGGTCAGTGGACAGGCCCGGTTTGGCTAACAGCCGCTGACAGCAGTGGCAGGTGGATTTTTAAGTTAGGTTCCATATTGTAATTAACACTTTTAAAGTAAGTAAATTCTTCCAGGCAATCAGAATATGTCAATAGTTATCCTTACTGTAGTTTAATATACAATAGTAAGATAAAGTTATGTATTCATGAGTAAGTTAATATGGTCAGTGAGTAATGACACGACCCGTAGTGTTGAAGGACCAAAGAAAATATCCAATATTAATATGCATAACATAACATAACATAGCATGTATTCCCCGAAGGAGTAGGCAGAGGTGTACACAGTTTTACACCCATATTTCACCAATGCTGTTATTAAGTCCCATGTAATAGGTGGTGAGCCTATTGCCATCTACCGGGGACAATTCCAAACACCGGGCTGCAAGTAAGGATATCCTAACAGAAAAACTGAATAACACTTTGCCCGACCCGGGAATCGAACCCGAGACCTCATGCTCAGCAGTCGCGCTTGGGACCACTAGACCAACGAGGCAGTTAGATATTAATATGAGTCTAAACTTTTATAAAAGTAAACGACTTAGGACGTAAGGAAATAGTTATTGTCCCTGTGAAGACAAACCAAATTAAATCAATATGGTTATTTAGTATGGCGCCATCCATTAATCACGTGATGTTTTTTTAGCATTTTTTGAGGTTTAGGACTAATCCCCCAGCCCCACCCAAATACACGTGTATTTTTTAGAACCTACAAAGAATCTTAATATTTTTAGAATATTATTTTTAAACACAGAAAATAAATACACGTGATATTTTAACTGCACCCTCCTCCCCCTTGTGATATTTCGTGATTTTTGCCAAAACCCCTCCACCCCTTTAAAGCTTCACGTGATTACGTAATTAATGGACGGCCCCTATCTTGAAAAATAATATGAGTATTAGATACACAAAAGTCAACATTGTAACCCAAGGACCAATACCTAAAAAACGGTAATGCAAAATTCCAGTCGAGGATTCAAGTTGACTCAACCTTACAGTTACGTGAATGGAAGACTAATGCATGATACACATGAAAGTATTTAGGTTACACAGCAAGTTAAATTCTTCATTGCTGCATTAGTCAGATTCTTCATTCATTAATTTTATATTATTAACCTTTATAATTAATTATTGTAAACAGTATTAAGATGATATGGCTAGAAAAGGAGTGACTGTCGACATAATGGCTGATAGAGATGTGTGGAAGAAGAATACATGCTGCGCCGACCCCAAATGGCAACGGGATGATGATTGTATATACCATATAGTATACATAAACATCTTACAACGATGTTTTAGGCAGACTAGTAAAGAAATATTTTACTAGTCTGTTTTTTTAGATGCTCATGGCTATGTAACAGCCTGTCTGTGGATGGGTGACCATCACTTCACACCGAGACCCCTCCGTGCCTCCGAGAGCACTTTAAGCCGTCGGTCCCGGTTTGTCAAATTAAGATCTATGATAGCTCTTACGGGTAGCCAGAGGCCTGAAAGTCTGACAACCAGTCATACCACGAGATATAGTGTTACCCAGTAATTGTGTCGTGGAGGTCAGATAGGCAGTCGCTCCATGTAAAATACTGGTATTAAGCTGCATTGCGGCCTAATGTAATTGGGAAAAGACTAGGCAGATGATGAGTAAAGAAAGGTTTTACATGCAAATAATGTTTCGGGGCACAGATTTCAGATGAAGACAATAATCGCCAATACAAAGATTTAAATACAAAATAAATAAAATGGTATTTTTTTATACATGTTGAGGCCATGTAATGCCTATATTAGTTACTATTTTTCAAGGAAATCTTTTAATTTAGTTCAGTAGATCTGTAAATGATTGCTAAATAAATATCGCCAGGCGTCTCCTTAAGACGAATACAAGGCGGATTGAAAATTCAATAGATTTGTACACGACAAGGTAGCTCAGTGAGGACACGGAATGTCAAGGGTCGCGGGTTCAAGCCCCATTCTTGTCTATATTTGCAATGTTTCCTTGAAAAATTGTAACAAAATAAATAATAAATAAATTTGAATCTAATCAACTCCAAGTGAAAGATTCCATCAATAGAACACATAATAAAAAAACAATATAAAAAGAAACTAAACAAAATCGTTAACTAGCGAGCCGATAAAACGACAATTCAATTAGTTAGACAGTAGAAATGCGTCAACACTTAATGGTATACTAATGGCATTAGCCCACATTAAAGGAGTTTAGCTAACAGCGTTAAATTATAGTGGATGTGGTTTATGATGAAGAGAACTGATGATGATGATTTAAACGGAATACGAAGGGTGTTTAGATTACTAGTTGAATTTTATATGGCGACACGGGCAGTGTCTGCTTTATCTATACCTAATCATATTTGTAAATTAATGTAAGAAATCAACTTAGTACAACGTGCTTGCTAAAACCTGTGAACGTCAAGATATATCATCTGAAGAAAATCGCATTATTAGTAGCAAGGTTATGGGCTAGCAGCACTAACAACAGTATCTTTAAAACAGTCTGTGAAAGTTTTTATTCTCATTTTAAGGCATTTTATCCCACAAAATGGGAGAAAAGAATGACCAGCTACAAAAATATATAAAACATGCGCCGCAATGTACTACAAAGTGACCATAAATTCGTTGGCAACCGAGTTAGCCAATAGGTCCGCTGGTAAGAAAAGCGTACATTGATGGTCTATGCAAAATGCGTTAAATTCCAAATTATTTTGTTTATATAGAAGTGTATTGATGTTAGTAACCAGTCATAATGCATTCTGCAATTACTAACACAATGGATTATTTGTAAACCAAAATATCTAAAGGCATTGGATAACTCCATACTAATTAATATTATCCATGCGAAATAGGATTGTTTATACATTCGTGTTATATGGATTTACTAACATACTAAGACATCTAAAAACATATCGAAGGACCACACATTAGATTTTGGCCCTTAGGCCTATTAATCTTTTGTTTGGCTTCAATTCAATTAAGCACAGTCAAAATTTAATTTATATTTAATGACCACTGCTAATATTATAAGCCAATATAAAGTTTTGCTACGTGCGGAGAATCATATTAATGGATGTGGTTATTAATCTTATTACGGAAGGCGCACGGCCTTAAAAAAATACGGACGGAGCGTTGCGTACGACATGTGAGAAGCATGCCCAGTCATCGAATTTCGCTTGTCATAAACGAGCTAAACGCATACAAAAACTTAACTCTCATCCACTCGTTGCCAGTACACTGCGTGTGTGTGTGCGTAATCTATGCTTCGCTTATGACAAGGCAAGGTTACATCCGTATTTTTTTCAGATCCGTGGGAAGGAGACCGATTCTGAGTAGAATCTGTTTTGATTAAATACGTGGCGAACTTTGTATAATGAATGTAGCGATATAGAGCCCATAAAAATGTTAACGAATGAAGTAAAACAAATCATATGTTGCTTGCTGCTTAATATTAAGCGTCGTCCATACGATATCAAGTTTACTTTTTGATATTATACGAGCTTAGTGACATATAATAACCTAGAAATGTACCTTGGGACTACGATTGGATTCAGGTATTTTATCCTATCAAGGGATTTTGATTGGCTTCGATACCATTAGGTGAATTAAGAGGATTAAGCTGTTAGGGCACTATCAGTTATCAGTAAAAGTGCCATTAAAACCATAATATGGTTCCATGGTTCCATTAACGTACAGTTGATGAAGGCCTAATGTGCATTGTTCCGCTTAAAAGTAAACTATACATAATGCATATAATCGAATCCTGTTGGCAAAATTGTTTGAATATGTATTTTGTTAGGGGTTGGAATTTTCAGAACTAAAATGAAAATTCTATCAGAAAGGCAGTAGCCGCCCACATGAGTAGCTTATTATTTAAAAAATACTTAGAGAACATGTTCAAACTTAAAGTCATTTACTATCACATTGTATATATTGTGTTCAAGTATTTTAGTGTATGCTACGCACGTTTACAGCGTCAGGAATAGCGGTAACTCACGTCACCATCAGCATAAATATGTGTTAGACATACGCAATAAAAAATGGTGCCAATCGGTTAAATGTTTTACGAATTCACGTGGCATAGGAAATGCGTGGTGTTAAGTTCTGAGATTTAATGATTTTTATGGATAACTAGCTTACGCCATCGAATTCGCCCGCGTGAATTTCAAAACTGGGCCCAGCAGGGATAATGGTATCCTATATGTTAATCCAGGCTATAAACTATCTGTATGCCCAATTTCATCCAAATCTGTTAAGTAGTTTTAGCGTGAAAGAGTTACAAACAACATACAAACTTTCGCGTTATAATATTAGTACGAAGTAGGATACCCGTGGAGAATACTTACTTATTATGTTTATATGTTTTAAAAGATACTCCATTTAAAACGAAAATGATTGCGGTTATTACATGTGTTTTTAATTCTGATAAGTAAATGATTTAGGTGTAAATTAGTATATATAATTCGTATTTATTAAGAATTTTTGGAAATTTTACGCTTGTTAGTTGTGCAGAATAGAGCCGAGAGGCTGAGACTGGGGTCTTTTCTGGCATCGCACAGGATAACGAGAATATCTTTCTCTCTTGTCTATTGTTTTATACTCTATTGCTGTATTTTATTGTGTTTGACAGGACAAACTATTTTTCTTCCGAGTTTTTCTTTCATACCTTGGAAGTCACTAAGAAAATTCTAATTTCGGCAATGGACGTCTTGTGACTGAGATAATGGTGAAGTGAGATACTGGTTTCGTGATTAAACGTAAGTAAAAGTTACTGTACGAAATTAAGATATCGTTAATATATTCACAGCAACAAAAAAAAACTCTAGAAAGCTAGTTCGTGACTTCAAATTTGACTTCAAGCTAATTTGAATTTTTTTTTGAAACATTAATAGATTCAGTCGCCTCCTGGCGGAAATCCATTACATGGATGCAAATAAATCGAACCATCGGCGGCTTGCACTGCAGTGTCTAACGGCTCCTGAATTCCTGATGATGCCCTCTGAAGGGACGATACATGACGTGTTGGAAAACTGGTGGAGTATTTTTTTTTTTTTTTTAATAAAAACGTTACCCCACACTAGGAATTTCTTCCTGTATCGTGGGTGCGTTTACAGACATTTAATCTCACAAGCACACACACACCCAGACCAGGAGCAATTATCTATAGATCGTACAAATATTTGCTCCGTGCAGGAATCGAACCTATGACACGCAGCGCAGCAGTCGGGTCTCTCGACCACTGCTGTCGAGTCTAGTTTCGTCGAGTGTAGGGCATGCAATTATCCGCTCATTTTAGTATTCGGATAATTCGGATACTTGGATAACGTTATCCGAATAAATCCGGATAATACGGATAATTTGGATAGGCGTGATAAAAATAAAAGTTAACCACAATATCATCAATCATTTATATTCTGTCAATCAGTCTAACGAGCCATGGCAAAAATAAAATATTCAAACTTAAGTAGGCAACAAACAAGTTGAATAAAACATAAAATTGCACACATATGTAATATCTCGTCACAATTTAAAAAATATTTAAGTACTAACATTACAAAAAAATCTTTAAATCAAAACTATGAAATAATAAATGACTGTCGTCATAATGAGATCGAATCTATAATTTTCTGTAACGTCTGCAACCACTTATTAAGTGTGTAAAAGTAATATTTTAAGGTGACCAAACAGAGTAAACTTATTTTTGACAAGTGCCTGGCCTATCTTATGATTAGTTCTTAAATTAAAATAAAATACGTGTCGGCGTTGAGTAATGCGTGCTTTTAGAGATTCTGCTAGCTGTTGGCTTATTGTGCTGTTACTTTCAGTTAGTTTTGAAATCATAAATTTCAGAGCAGTCTCGGCTATAAGCAAATTAGCATCGTCCCTGCAGATTGCTTCTACGGTTGCTTTTATAACATTTAACGAAATAGACAGCTCTTTTAATATTTCTATTTGAGAGCTAGAAAACTTAGTGTCGTTTTTTAAGTCGATCAGTGTTTTCATTATTCCATCTTTCAATCGAAGAAACCTTGTTATCATGTCCGCGAGGCTACTCCAGCGAGTTTTGCAGTCCAAAATGACTTGCAAGTTCTTGTTGTCATTGTCTAAGTGATTGTTTAAAAGATCCGTTCAAGTGAGTGAATTTTTGAAATACTTTACAATTTGTCTGACTTTGTGTATTAAATCCTATATAATATATAATCATAAAGACAATTAGCGGAACGTATGTAGTTTTTTTCTGGGAGCATAATAAACCCTTCTTCGTCGTCTTCATTTTCATTATCCGAATCATCACTATTGTGGTCTACGGGATCTGTTATTTGGATCGTTGCAGATGGACCAGTCTCACTGCTATCCTTTTTGTACAGTACATCTAATACTGCGCATTGCATTCAATGCGCAGTATTAGATAGAGCCATGTGCTAGACAAAGCTGACTCTGTTCGGATGTTCTTTGTCCTAAAGCCCCCATGACACTCACACCGTCCGTAACAATGCAAACTATGTCATCTTCAATCGAAAGCCCGAATTGCATGAGCTTTTCAAATAACAAACAATACATTTTAATATAATAACTTCTGAACTTTACACATCAGTTAATAATACAAAAAGTGTTAAAAATATATACTTACTGCCTCTCCTTCAAATACGTACAAATAATAATCCAAAAATTATCCGTTTTATTCATATTATTCGGATAGTAATGCAATTGGTATCCGGATATTTTATTTGGCGGATATCCGGATAATTTGGATATCCGGATATCCGGATAGTATGCCCTAGTCGAGTGTAGTTGAGATATTTCAGCACTTGCGTATTTTACTTAGTATATTATATATTTTATGTTATGGGGCAGGCAGGCTTTACATGACTGTACTATACAGCGTGTGTGTACTAGTTTGGAAGCAGCTAGGTATTGTATTTAAAATTCAACTATATTTAATATTTTTTTTCTTATTTATTGTAAGCTGCTGAGCAGGTACTTACTGGGTTTGATTCCCAAGTCGGTTAAAATGTTATTTTTAGAGTTATTCTGTTAGAAAATTTTCAGTTTAAGCTCGGAGATTGGAATTGTGCCAGGTTGATGACAATCGGCTCTCCACCTCTTGGAATCAATCAAAAACACACATGGGAGTTAATAACCATATTGTTGAAATACGTGGGTATGTACTCCTATAGCAGTACTCTTCTGTCTATAAAACAGATGTAACTCAATAAAAACAAAAACAAAATTAACGATCCCCAACGACCAACTAGAATGCAAATTAGAATAAAATGTGAAAGCGTTAAAATCTTTATTAGGACTATCAATTTAATTAGTAAATTCATCATTAAATTACACATCGAGATGACTGCAACATAAACGAAAAAAAAAAACAAAGGCGGCACGTGTCATAAAGAAACCATCAAAGCAATAGAAAGATAGTTTTTATTACGATCGATGAACTATAAATAGAAACGAGATGAATCATTCAAGCGCTCATTCAATTAAATTGAATCATTTTTACTGCGACCGGTAATGAGCGATCATTGTGCGGAAACTATGACAGAAGAACGAATGAAATGAATTGTTAAGAAATAAATGATGTTGCGTGGTCATTCGTTCTTTTTCAAAAGAGTTGTTAGAAGCGTAACAGATATGGGGAGGCCCCAATATACATAGCATTACGCCTATGTCTTCCGAATGGGTAGGCAGAAGTGTACCCAGCTGTACAGCCACATTTCACCAATGCAAGGGTGGACCTATTGACATCTAACGTGTACAATGCTAAGTTCTCGGCTGCCACTGAGGATTACCTATCAGGGAGACATATAACGCTCCTCGACCCGAGAATCGCATCCAAGACTTCGCGCTCAACGGCCGCGAATGCCTCACCCATAAGCACCATTTGGCAAAGTTATTGAAAAACTGTATAGATGGTTGTATGCGGCTTTATCTATAATAAGCTTAAGTTCGTTTGTTTGAACGCGCTTATCTCTGGAACTATTAGTCGGAAGTGTTTTTTGTTTTTGCATTTAATAGCCAAATTTTTGGGGAAGGTTATATGCTGTTTAACGTCACGCTACAACCATTAGGAACCGACCAAGAATAAAAAACGACTGAAAATGTGGGGCACAGCTAGCCTAAAATACATATATTATACGAGTTTAGTGACATACTTGCCGAGGCATAAAAAATATATCGAAGGATTTGATTTTGGTCCTTTGGTATGGATCAAAGGACCAAAATCAAATCCACTAGTCTTTCTTTGGTTTTAATTAAGTTAAACACAGACCAAATAGTAATTTATACTTAATGGCCACCTCTAATAGTATTATCCAACATAAAGTTTAGCTACGAGCTAATATCATAGCAATAGGTGTGGTAAATGAGGAAAGAGACTGATCCTTACTAAAATCTTTCTTATATACTATTTAGCTACTTGTATGCGGGGCTTTATCTACATGATTTACAAATTACGCAAGCTGCTTGAATACCAAGCAAATAAATGCTAATTTTATGTTTTATTTCACTTTAATACCTAATTAGACAACCAAATTATTGTGTTGTAATCAAAATACTGTATATGTTAGAAATATTAGTAAGTCAGAATATCTAAGGATGCTGTTAATTGTCTATGCATGTCTTTTAGATCCGTTTGTACTCGATGGAAATAAAATAACTTCATTCCGTTCTGGCATTGTGGCAAGTGAGCACGTCGTTTTATTTATTCCTTTATTGTACCACAAATAATGCCTTATTTACTAATTTCGCCATCCTTAAAAAGAAGAAAAACTTGATTTGATTTTAGAACTTTAAGCCGCCATTCTTTAACAAAGGCGTGGTCCTTGGGTTCACCGTTAAGTTGATCTATGCAAGACCACTTTTCAACAGAAATTTTTAATCAGTAACGGTAATATCTAAAATTTTGGCGGCAAGAAAATATGTATTTATACTAACCCACTTAGAAAACCAATATAACCGTTGAACATTCTTGTTGTTATAATCCATTGTTAAAATCACAGTTTCGTAGTGACACCCATCACAGAAAACATTTACGTACTCAAAAGGACAAACAAATATACTATTTCACTTTTACTCACTATATCTCTATCGTATTATGAAAATTATTATGCTTTTCAATGGACGGTGTTAGCAACTTCACTAAGTTTAATCTTTCTGTTAGGTAGTAAAATAATCTAGTCAAACTCTCATTAAATCAACATTAATGCGGGAACTTTGTCATGCGTTGTTCCGAATTACAAATAACACAGTAATAATATTAATTACACATCTTAACACTGTTATTGACAACAACAAAACCGCATCCACTTCTCCTTATTTAAATAAATAAAACAAGTTTTTGTTGTATCTCATAAACGTATACACGAGACACAAAGCGACATTAATCGCGGTACTGCGGCCTGGCACGAACACCGGCGCGTGCGCAGCCCGCAACAATACCTTGGAATGCGGCGACGCAACGTTCTGTATTAATTACTGCAGTTATGTCATAGTTACGCTGAGTGAATGTGGGTGTCTGTTGTTAGTGGGTAGGTCAACATTTTTTTTCTCTGGTAAGGGGTGCTTAGGGTATTATTCTTTTTTTCTGGTGGTGAGATTAAGAAAGTATAATTAATAAAATCAATCAATCATTTATTGCCATATAAAAATTGGATGATTAGCTAAATAGGATGCACACACGAACTTTAATATATCTCAAGATAAAACTTTGAAAAGCATTAACGCATGCTTAGCGAACTCTAAAGTCATAATATTAAATGGAAAAAAAATACGGTCGCGAACAGGATTCGAACCTGCGCCTCCCGGATAAATACTCTAGGCGCTCTGACCGCTAAGCCATCTCGACCTCTGCTCACCATATAATGCCAACTTTAATGCCAACATATAATTGACATAGACTATTGAACTGGTGTTGATTTTAATCCTAAAAGAATGGCGGTACCAGGTTCCGTGCAAAATTAAAATCCACAAAAAAAGTTTGTTAGTCTGGTTTGTGTCCCACTTGTGAGCTAAAACCCCTTTTCCTTCCAAACTTCCCTATCTATAGCACAAGACTGTCTAGCAAATTGGTCCAGGTCGTCTCGCCATCTTCGCCACGGATAGGAGACATCGCGTCCGCGACGTCGATCTTTGCTCATCGCTCCGGGTGCATTCTAGCGACGTGCCCGACCCACTCTCTTTTTAGCCTATTTTTTCTCCAACATCTGTTACACGAGTTATGGAAAAAAATATTACTGCCGTAAAAAGTAGGAGTTAAGTCGAAAGTTATTCCTAGAGTAACTGCAACAATGAGTAAGTACTTAGCTATTGAAAATTGATTTAACTGTTGTTTTAGACCAAACTAAAACAAAAGTCACAATCACAAAACTTTAATTTTCTGATTTCACACACAACGCAACGTTATTGCATAGAATTGATACAAAGCGAATGTATCAATCTAGCGTGACTATCAAGAACAGGTGCAGACTGACTCACAGCAGGACAATATGCAGAATCTTGAAAATATGATTGAGCCATGTATAGACGTTGTCATAATATTTGAGAATTAAGTGATCTTTGTTGAAGAATGGAAACTGCCGGGAACACGCATAATACAGCTATCATAAAGCAAATACCTGACAACGTGCCGAGCTGTGGTTTTCCAAATTGTCATATAATCTTTATCGTGGACTGTATGAAGAGTCACCTTCCTATACCTACTTCAGTTTAAAGCAGATCTTCGAGGGATTAAACTTTGACACAGTTCATCAACTATACGATAAAATTATACAAATGAACATTCATACGGAATACGTACCAACACCTCGTAAATCAACCAGGTAATCACTAGACAGGACTTTCTGAGCCAAAATATATACGGCAAGCATGAGATAATTCGTCATTCCATCTCAAACCTAAAAACTGACGCATAAATGCCAACATCTTGCCAATTTAACACATCATCGCATAATTGAAGCACACACATAATTAAATCAAAATCGCATGGCAGTATTTTACAATCGGTACTACTATGTAGCCCCCAAGAATCACACGTCATCGCATCAAACGCTTGGCGGAGCCTTCAACAGTCGGTACAACCACATAATAAAAAGCACCTCGAAGGATCACATGTCATCTCATTCAAAAATGCACGGCGAAGCTGTCAACAGTTGGCATTATCACAAAATAAAAGGCGTCAATTTGAATGCATCAATAAACGCATGATGCATATACAACCATAATATAGTAAAAGGCGTCTCGAAGGACCACAGTCATCACATCAAAGAATCAATTGCAAAGATTTCAATAGTCGGTACAATTAGGTAATAACAGACAAAGAGCTCCATAAATCTTAGTAAACTCCGGAGGCGCTCGATTTTTGAAGTATCGTGAGTATCAGCACTTTATCAATCTACAACGCAATCGCTGAAAACAGCTTCAGAGCCAAACACATACTCAATCTTCACCAACATCGGTACATTCACATAAAAATCTGACAGGGACCTTCGACCCGCAAGAACTTTCCTCGCCTTGATTTATATCTAAAACCCCAAAGAACGGAGCTATCGTTGCCAAAACCTCACCAATCAACCACGTCATCGCATCACCAAACACATGGCAAAGCCTTCAACTCCGGTACAATCACACACAATTTGATTCGCACGCACACCAGAGTTCATCCACCTCGTTACGCAATCACAGCCGCGGTAATGCTTTTTCATCTGTTTCTCTATTCGTTTGCGTTTAGGGTTGTCATTTAGTTACTACATAGTTAAACGTAGATGTTTTTTTATGCTTGAAGACGTGATTTCTTTGATTAATAGATTTGTGTTAGTTTTTATTTAATTACCCTTTAATATAATTACTTGCATAGTATACTCTTGTTTAACAATGACAATAAAAATAACTGCTTTTATATCTTCCTGAGTATGAAGATTTCTATATTTGAGTAGGAAGATGCTACGAAAGACGAAACTTTGAAACACTAAGTTTGAATTTCAGCATGATTGATCCCGGAAAGGACTTATGCTAATAGGTGGTCTTAGTGAAACCGTTAGCTGTTTTATTTTCGAAACTCATTCACAGTACGTAATAATGGTCGTATGTGGTAACGTGATAACCCTATAAATCGCGTTACGAGAACGTATGTGATCCACAACAGCTGAATCAGATGTAACAAGTGTGCGTCACTATACAAACCAATTTAATTAAGCTTATTAACATAATTTCACGCTTGCCAGCACTAACAAGTTGTAAGCACTTTAAACTGTTTTAGGAATATATATTGAGATCATAAGAAGTCATTATCCATTCCAGTTGTTAGCTGTTAAGTCGATGTGGTAAGGAACAGAATTTATATTTTTGACCTTCTTTTGTTGTAGATTTATTTTTAATGATTTTCACACGTGCGTTCTTCGGGATGTTCCTACTATGTGGCCACAGCTTGTGGAGGCCTTATGCACCAGTGGCATTAGGATACAGCGACTAGTATCATCACCACGTTTTTTCGTTAATTTCTCAATAGGTAGGTATTAATGCTTCTTTATTATTTTGATCTTAACCGAAATCCCAAGACCAAATGACAAGATCGGAGTGACATGGTCTAGAAATACAAAACTTTTAAGTATTTTAATAAAACAAGTAATAAACTTTACTATATCAGATCCTTCGACAACCCTGATTACGCATCTTACACTACAGAGAATAACAACGTAAACGCATGCAATGCAAACACAGACGCAGTACGCACACAAATAACTCGAATGTAAAAACAAACAGTTTCTGTAATTGTAAACTTTTATCTCTTCATTACGCTTTGTGTATCATTGGAAACGTAACGTGACGTGTTCCATTGTCAAGATAATTTCAGTATTTTATGTGTGAGAGAGAGTGTACTGGTAGAATTAGTATTTAAATAGGAAAGAGTTTTAAATAGGATTGATTCACCGTGGTATCGTAAGATTAGAGTTCCCATCCGTCTGAGTTCCCCCGGATTTCTTCGTTTGGAGCGTCGGTCTATTCCGGTTAGTTTGCAGTTGTAAATGGTTCTTTGATTGGCAACTTTTGCAATAACTGAGAGAAAAGATTCTAAGTTTTTTTTTTTTATTGTCTTCTATTTTTCATAAATAGCAAGAAGAGAGGTTAAATATCAAACTTTTACAGTGTAAACATGGTGTTCCTACCTTCCATATGAGGTCACTGTAGCGCCTGTTATAGTGGTATTTACCTTGATTTGCAATGCATGTAACGGTGAAACTAATGTATATCGCGTTTCTATATCTACTAAAATTACAAATAGTCCATTGTTGATCTAATCTACAACTATCGCCAACAAACAACCAGAAATCCTTAACAGATCTGTTAATTTCAAACAGCATTTTGCTTTTTCCACACAGACACAATCATTGCAATCTAAAGAAACATCAAACCAAATCTTCCGGTAGGGCATTTCTCTCACGGCTTCACTGACACGACACGGCGCGTACGCAGTCACTATTCACCAGGAAATATCTGACTGCCGCATGCCTTATAACCATTGAGCGAAAACTTAGGGATTGAGTAGGGTATAGGGCTGTCATTACCTAAGATTCCGTGCAAAGACATCAAAACTCCCGGACATAAGAGTGCAATATAAGTTTTCCCCAGACAAACATGAGAAATGGTATTAATGAAAAACTTCTTTTTCGTATGGTTAGGAGGAGTCAACTTGGTGTCGGAGTTGTTTAAGTTCCATGTAGGCCTTTAATTTGGCCTAGCAACAACCAGGACCGATAGCTTAACGAACCCTTCAAAGCGCTACATGGAAACGCGCAGATGAAAATGCTCCTAGCAGTGACTCATTTACAGACTGTAAATCCAGGGTACCTCGGATAGAAGCCAGCCCTAAAAATGTATCAGATAGATAAAGAAACACCTGAGATCCTCAAAAATTTTTGACGAGCAAATGTATTGGCTTAAAGAAATAGAGAAAAAATTAAACAATTGCATAAAATATTTACTCCATCATGTTGGACATTGATCGTATCTAGGCTTCTTCAGCATTACATTACGGCGTTCATAACTTGACGTTTGTCAATGTGACTTGGAACTTAAGTGCACCAATTTCACTTTAACCTTAAACAACATGTTACTGTGTCATTTTGACAGAATTTACTTAGAAAACCTGTCAAAACATTTCGTTGGTTACAGTTCTATGGTTGGTGCAACCGAGTCATAATATTATACGAACCTGGGTTTCATTGGGTTCCTCTTACGTGAACGTATAGAATGTATGACTTTTTTTCTTCAAATATCCCCATCATACATTCAATGGACAGTTAATGGGGAATTTTGAAAATAGTTCCACAAATCCCATCCAAAGTTCTATCAATGTTTTTCTTTTGAATTGTAAAGTTGGTCAGGATTATTTCCAAACGTGATTTTAACGACTTTTTCGTTTTCTTTCTGCGACCTTGTACACTGGGACACTTACCGGCCAATATTACATGGAATTATTTGATACGAGTAACAGATTATGGTGTGCGTTCACCTTCGATGGAACCAGGAAGTATCAGTGTGTCGGCGCGGTTAGCAACGCTGCCGCATGCCTGGCAGTCAAGCTGCGAAAACGGATCGGTGGTGTAGAATAATACCTTTTAGATAAGGAAATAATTAATCAAATGATTCTTGGAAATATATCTAAATAACATTCCGTACTATGAAATTACAACACAGCACACCCACACCTGTGGGGAATCCAAAGGATTATACAGATATTTATGTAATATTGTTTAACCATATTTTACCGATTGTCATCACCAAGGTCATCGCTTTTTTTATTAAGTCCCTTTTTCCCTGTGTTGGGAACTAGGCTCGAGCTTCTTGGCAATAGGGTTGGCAACTGAGTGACTAATGGCGCCACTATAGCTTGTATCAAATCAAAGCCGGTAGCATAACCATTTTGACAAAATTGCTAATGTCAAAATAACACGTTTTGATTGGTGGTAGTAGGAACAAGCGAAGGTGCTGATATCTGTTTTTGCCAAGGTTTAGCCAACGACTAAAGAAATTTTAGCTTTGAGTTGCCTTCCCCATAGCCAATGAAGCAAAATTTAAAAAAATCTAGCAAATTAGTTTCTGAACTTTTATTGAACCTCTGTCAACGAGTCAACGATTACAAAAATCCATATCGTGGTTATTGGTTTCATGGGAAAACTGTCGTTCTTTTTAACTTTTGTTTCGTAGCTGTAATAGCTGCATGATAAATATTTGTGGTAATAGAGATCCCAAGTTCTCAATTAAATTGTGTAATACTTCATGCAATACACACAACTGCAGTATCTATGAAGCAAAAACGCATTTTTACGCATAAGTGTCGATACTTTAGGTGGCAGCGAAGTGTCAATTGACTTTTTTGTTCGATAATTATTTGTTTTCAACATGTTCGCGCTGGTATACATTTTTTCTTTTCAATAATATTTTTGTTTTTTATGAGTAACCTATACATATATTTATTTATTGTGTGGTGTACATTTCAGGGGCTATCTAGAAATGCCTAAGTAGGTTCAACCGCATGCAGTGGTAACGGTTGAACTACGATTTACTACGATTACATAAAAGCGCTGTCAATATCATATTAGAAGAAATAAATCAGTTTTATTAGACAATTGTTACTATGGATGAGCGGTTGATTGTTACAGCGTGGATAAAAACCTTCTTCAGTATTAAACTATGCTTTATGTCCTAACACCATAATTATTTTCAGTGTTTTCTCAACTGAAAGATAATTCTTATAGAGATAAATGAATGTACCTATCTAATAACTTCTTAAAATTCTTTCCTCGAAGAAAATCACCTCTCTATTCGTCAAGTAAACTTATAAACAACTTTTTCTACACAAAATTCGCCGAATTTAACAACTATTTTACGCTTCACGCGCTCATCAATACCAAGTACTGGGCCCGTTAGATATCTGTGGTACATTTACATCCGTTCTTCTGTCTGTCCCGGTCAACGTACCCGAATGTCACGGAACACAGGAAGCACAGACAATATATAGGGGAGGGGAGAAAACGTACTTTTTTTCTTTATAGGCAGTAGTATTTTCGACAAATTGTCGGTGAAAATTACTACGGAATCTTTTCGAAATAAAATATATGATTTTATGTAACTAAAAGAATTGCAATAAGGTCCGAAGGACCAAAAAAATAAAAATAAAATCTTCACTTTAAAAAAAAAACAGGCGATCTTAATTTGGGGATCATCTAATTTAATATGTTTTGCAAAATATGTAATATTCTTGGTTGATTTTAATGTTTTCGAATGTTCCGGGGCCGTAAATTCACAAAATAATAATTATTTAATACAATTTCGACGCTTTTCTTTATTATTCAACTATTATCGTCCCACTGCAAATGCCTCCCTACCCTTCTTCCACTCCTCTCGATCTAAAGCTTTTTGCGGCCAATCCTTCCAATAGGTGTCAAGCTATTTTGACGTTGGATTTTACATTTTATTTAAACGTCTCTTTGACTTATGCATGAGTTTGCTATTTGACTTACGAGGTTACAACTTTACTGACGATAGATTTTTCGTCATTCGGTTGAATTTGTAGGTACCTTTGCCCTTTTAGGATAGGTAGCTGTCCTTGTACAGTGCAATTTTATGGTTTTCTTATGCTAATTACTATTGGTAGGTACAATATTAGGATGTTTAGCTCTATTGTGTGCATACGGACATGGAATTAGTTTCCGAGATTCCTTCCGGATCGAAAGTATACTACAGTTAGCGAGTTGAACACTGTTAGCTCGAATCATTTGATAGCTTAAATTAGCTCTGAACAATAGAATAAACTTTTATGATTAGATTTAACCAACGTCATTTTGACAGCTATTTGATGCATCACCCGTCAAAATTTCAAGTTTAAACCCGGGATAGCATTATCTGACGTAAGTAAAATTTTAATTTAAGCTATGTTTTAGCTCAAAAACAATGCAAGTGTTAATTAAAAGGGTCGGGGAAAATTAGGGATATTCTATTTCATAAAGGGTATGAACAGAAAACTTAAAAGTGCTGGAGGTCGGACATACCTGTCTAAATGTGCCCTTTTACCAGACATTACACATTACTCTTGTCAAATCAAGCATCGTAGTTTACTGAGAATTGAATGACCCTTAATACTTCTGTGAAATCATCATCGAAGAATAAGCCGTTCCCTCATCCTGTAAGTTATTTATATTCAACTGGACGGCTAAAAAGTAAGAAAATCTTTATCATCGTACGAGGACCAGTATTCATCACGAAAAAGGACGAATATTCAGTGGGACTGAGGAAGATGATTCTGTCGTCGACATATTATTTATTGTAGCAATCAGGGGTATGTAAAATACAAGTCTAGGGGTAAATACAGTATAGTTACCCCTAGACGTTTACTGTATTTACCCTGAGCACGATCCTCTTGTTTAATGTATGTTGAAGTACTAATAAATAACCCTGGCTTTTCTCAACTTTATTTCGCCTTCATTATCAGTCGAGGCACTCAGCGTTGCAACCTCTGTTCGATAAGCGATCATTGAGATTAAGCAACGTTTGGCGCGGTCGAGCAGTAGATGGGTAAACATTTATATCTGAGAGTCTTCGTGCTTCGAAGGACATATTAAACCAGAACCGACGGTGTAACGTGCCTTTCGAAGCACGGCTTTGTTAATTCATTCATTGAGCTTCACTAGGCCTCTGGAGGCAGATAATAAGTGGGTAATTCATGGTTTCTCATTATCGACGCTCACAAGATTAATAGCAGTCGCTAAGGGAACTCAGACATCTGTAAGCGGGGTCAACAACTCTAAAGCTAAGTCAAAAATTTTTTCACGCGATAAAAAGAAACAAAAAAACGCTTTTAATATCCAACGAAATCGACAGAATTTCTCTATTTAATATTTTAAGTGATTCATTTAGAAAACGTCTACACTGTTGCTCACAAACCATAACTTTCCTGTAGTAAAATACGGTACAGTTACCCATAAATGAGGTTTTACTACGCGCAACTTTAATTTACGACCGAACCTTATAAGTTTGCATGTCCATAATCGACTAACGAACAACTTGTAGATATTTGCGTAAAAATACGACCAGAGAGAAGCACCTGCATAGTTATCTTAAGACATTTCCATAAGCTCTTCTTGAACTTTTTGTTTCTCTACTTTCTTTACCACATATATACATAAACTCACGCCCTTCTCCCATAGGGGTAGGCACAACCTACAGAACGTCACCTGTTACGATCTTTAAAATGCCTTTTGCTTCATCCACGTTCATACATCTGGTCAACCATGCGCGCCGGTTGCGAGTACTACGCACCTTACCTTTTTGGAGGATATCACTAATAAGGTCAGGGAATATCCTTCTAAACATTTCATTCATACATTATTTGAGAATAATTTTATTTTTGTAAAAAGTTTTCCCTCCCTAAGTACTGCTATTGTGGGTGATTTAACAAACATAAATCTCACATGAACACACACCCAGACAAGTAACATTTATCTGTAGCCCATACAAAAAAATATTGATGCCAGCGGGAACCGAACGTACAACCCCGAGACATTTTAAATGATGAAGCTGTACAGTTTGATAGTTACATGTTTATCATTATGTTTTATATCCCTGCTAAAACAAGACCTAATAATATATCACGATTGTATTTGTTACAAATTGAGTCTAATAATAATTGGAAAATAGTTCTTAGAAGGGCTAATTGCTTTCATCACACAAAATATATTCCCACCCGCTGTTTTTCCGTCCTTTTCCTTAATTTGGGAAAATATATCCAGGTGTTCTCCTGGATATATATTCCCAAATTTTCAGTAGCATGTAACTCTAAGTTACCGTTTAGGAGTATTGATTATAGACGACAGCGCCACCTACTCGGTAATCTTCAACAGATTTCTTTAAAAAATATTAAAAAATCGCTCATCTTAGGCTTTATTTACTAGTATCATTTTATAATAATACAACTGAAATTTTAATACAATTGACACAATTCCACCAACTCAAAATGTGAACCAATAGGTAATAATATTAACAATAAAAGTAAAAAAAAAAACTAATATTTTATATGTAAAATGTTTCCGGACTAAATATACCTCTATTAGTCGTTATTCGTCCAACGACATGCATATAATTAACAACATTAATTCAATAAGCAACACCTAATTAAAACATACAAATAAAAATAAACAAATCCTAAATGAACGCCAAGTGACCGGTTGACCTAAGTCCGATATTTCCGTACAGCGTCTTTATTTCACAACGCACGTCGGATAGTGGACGCTATTTCAAGAATAGAAGGTCAATGTCTGCGGTTTACGAGCACATATGTAAAGAATAATTGTGAATGAGGACTTAAAACCAGCGGTTATGTGGAGACTAGTCAGCTGAGCGAACGAAACGCCGGCTTGCCGGGCCTGTTGTGTTTTCCGCGCGAAGCAATTATGTATTGATCTACACAACAGATACATTTCTTACATCTTTTACATGACCCATATCTGGTCTGCAAAAACACATCCGTACAGGAGAAACTCCTTTTTATTTTTTAAAGATAGTTATGATGCTATTTCCATTAAGATTGATGTCCAAAAACATCGTAGATTCGATTTTCCATCATTTTACTTGAGTGTATGTTTCAGGCTAGATTCAGAAACGGGAGTAAAAATATACCAAAAATAAGTTAATATTCCATAAGTTATTCGAGATCCCATAGGAAATATATTTTTCTACGGACTCTCTTTCACAAGGCAAGAACTTACTGCTTAAAAATTTGAGCTTAATGCTTATTGGTATGTAGACAGTAAAAAAAGTAAACACTTCCAAAATTAAATCGATTTCGTTTTGTGGTTTTTCTTTTTCTAGCTTAAAATATTTCCCGAATTCAGGAAGTGTACAAGAGGGGAGACTCGTCAAAAAAGGGGTGTTAATAATTGAAGATCTCTCCAAGCCGAAAGCCCGAGTTTGGATAAGAACGCTTACAAGAGGGTTCCCTTATTTAGACATATCAAACTGGTAAATACTTTATTATACACATAACATAGCATCACGTCTGTATTCCCTGAAGGGATAGTCAGAGGTAGTGTTGCAGTATTAAGTGCCATGTGGAGAGCCGAGTGCAATTTACAGGGCACAATTCCACACCCGGAGTGTGGCCGCTAACAAGAATTTCAAGTAAGATTTTCGTATTAATTTTGTTTTATGTTTATTTAAAATTTCATTAGTAGAATCCACCTTTAAAAGGTTCCATCGAATTTCATTTCACTCTGTACATACATTCTCGTCGTGGCAGGCACGTGGATATGGAGCCACTGGTAGTGTATCAACTCCGAAGACATTACAACCATGATCTTCAAAAGTCTTTTGTTCCCGCTGTTTTCCTGGCCCGAAGTAAAACGACTCTGTGTCTACATCCAATTGAGCAGTATGATTCACATCTTTTAAAATAACTGCGTTAATCGCGGAAATTGTATTTAGAACGCGCTGTTCCGAAAGTTTGTGGCTTCATTTGAACCAAATTCGATTGAATTGTACGCGTATGGTATATTAACGGAAAACTGTGTTTTTAAAAGTGTTTAAATTGATTGTTAGACTCAATTAATGCATTTTTACATTGCTTCAGGACGATATTTTCTCTTCATAAATTCTTTATATAAATGATCTACTGGTTATTTTTAACATTCACCGTAACTTATCATGTGCATAAACAATTATTTTTATCTAGGCAATTTACTGCGTTGACGGAAGTTGAAAAAACTAATATTTACATTACACGACAGACATGTTGTTAGTGTAGTGAATAAAAGGAAGTATAGTAAGTCTTGTAATATCCTGGCAACATTATGGAACTCATTCTAGTCATTTCCTATTCATAATATTCTCATAAAAAGGTGTTAATCAATTTCATATCGCCCGAGTGTTAGTTATTACCTACATAATTTATATATGCATTAGTGCTTAACATACCTATATGTATATTGGTGTTAAGTTTTAATATAAATATTGAGAATATGCTAGGGTATAATTCTGTTTAATACCATTTGATTTAGGTATTATATTGTGTCGTACTGTTTTATATTGTGTCAATTCTAGTGTTGACAAACAAGAAACTAAAGTTAGACTATCTGACGTTTCTAATTTTAGAGGCTACCTAAAAGTGTGCCGTCTAAAAATATTCAGAACTTTTAATTTGACTTGTCATCCCTATTTATTAAGGTCGGCACAGCATATTTTTTTCTGTCATAAATTATTACATTTTCTTACATACTCTTTCAACCGTTATTTGGGTACTTACTCCCTCTTTTTCTATCATATTTTACCTCTCGACATTCATAGTTTCTTCGGCCTACTATTTAATCTTACAGCCATTTATATTCATGTGTGACATGCCCTTTCTTGAGTTTAACGGTGCAAATTGGGTGCGAATACAGAGAATTCGTACCGTCCCGCTCTTATTATAGCTGTTAGACAATGATAGCATTACTCTTATATTTTAGATTAATCTATCAAATATAGATTCATCGCCAAATCCATTTTCGTGCTTTTGCTTTGCAGAAGGATTTGTCATGCTGGCCATCTCCAGGTTTTTGCCATTTAGTTCTTCATTTCGTATTTTAAAAGAAAAAAAAATGTACTATATAAATGCTCCAAGATATCAAATAACGAGCAGACCAAGCGAAATGAGAAAAATGTAATATCGAAGACATGCAATAGCTTTAATAACGGAGGCGTCTAGCTAGAGAGGTGATTCATTCATGAACTAGGTCATCTCACTATACTAGTACTAAGTATGTAGCTAAGAAATGCTAACACAGAATGAATAATAGTAACATTACTAGGACGAGAGAAACAATGATCATAATTACGTTTGGAAGTTTGGTAGGGCTTGCTAAGATATTAGTTATATTTCTATGGGTAGGGCAAGATTTTAGCACAGATAAAATAGTGACATCAAATCGCGAGATAACGCATTTAAAAACTGTCTTCCATTTTTGAAATTAGCGCAATATATAACTATAAAAGTACTTCTAACAGGCTAAACAGCCAGTAACACGCAAAGATAAAGCAGAGTGAAAAAAGTGCATCTGGTGCTGCATACAGCAAGCGCATGCTGAAATCGTGATGTTAGATATAGATACCCAGACCAAGCAATGTTATTGGGTTCTTCTGTTATAATTATTTTGTAGTAGCAGCTTGGAGTTTGTGCCTGGTAGATGTCAATAGGATCGGATACAAGTACTGTACATCCATCTGAAGGCTTGATGGTATTCATGACGATGATCTGCAGATAATTTGTTTTGAGTCTGGGTGTGCAAGCAATATCTTTGCCAACTCACTCACTATACAGAAGGAATATAGAACGAATTCGTACTGTGCGGCAAGGGTTTTTATTTTAAAGGAAAAGTTACGTATGTTTGGTGTTATTGGTAATCAGTTTTTCTTTGGTGTAGAAAAGCTCTTACATAAACTTAGACAGCAAGAGTACTTAGGACGAGTTTTCGTAACATTTTCCAATACTTCTATCGATGATTACTATCTACATCCAGCTATACTATTATTGCATCGAAGTGATCACACGTCAGTTGATGGATTGCCATAAATTGCATGCAGATGTGCATATCTAATGTCCGACAGCAATGTGGTATTAGAAATCGTTTTATTATTATCGCCTAGTCTAGACAGTTAGGAGTAGTTAGAACAACCATAAAATTAAAAACTACTTACTCTTAAGATTAGAATAGTATTATAATTTTTCAGTTTAAAATTTACTTTATATGGCTTTAATAAAGATCAATAAAATGAAAAGCCATGAAAAAAGAAAATTCACGTAATTAATGTGTGACGCCATCTGTATTTCGTAATAGCAGAACGAAGTTTAAAAATATAGGCTAGGTATCTAATTACAATTTGTTGCATATTCGAATTTGAGAACGCAATAAGGATTGATGACTTGCGTTCCCACAGAAATAAATCAACGAAAATTTCTAAATCAGAGAGATTTTCCAAATGGCTTCATTCGAGTTTAATGCCAATTTTCCTTGCACAATCGTTCCGTTTAGTTCACCCAGAGTCCCGGTATTATTAAAATAGCGCATCTAATGGACTCGTTATAAATAGCCCGGGATAACACTGGCAGGTTAGTAGAACAACGACCGTTTACCTACATGAAACGGTCCCAAACAGACAGTAATTACTGGCTTAATTACTAGCTCATCCTGTATGGTGAATTGAGGAAAATTTTGCGTATGCAATGGATGCAAATACAAACAATGCCTAGCTGCCTACTCCACAATTCTGAGCGTACAACTTCTCATATTAACGTAAATGGTAGTTAGTAGTAACTATTTTTCACCAGTTGTGTACTACCTGTATCTGTGCCTTTAATTCATGTATTAGTCGGGCGGGCAGCGCCGTGTATTCAGTTTTAAGCAAGTTTCAGTTATTTCACGTTTATTTCCCTTTATACAACTCAAGAGGCTTTGTTCACGCCAGAAAAGTTTGAATATCTGTATTGAAACTTTTTAATACAAATGAACAGAAAAACAAACCGATTCCGGAAATAGGAAGTTTAGATGGAATTCTCGTAACAGCAAAACTTCTGTTTATTTCCCGGCGCCAGCATAATAAGGAAAACTCGTGTCACGAGAATGTCCAACGGCAAAATCAATGGCTGGTGAAAATTAACGCAGACAAAATAGGACTGGATAATTTTGCCCCCAAAACCAAGTCACTACACGTAGGTACTGCATAGCGAAGTATGTAAATAAAGTGACACAGTTAAATAATACCTGCAAATATTAGTACTAATAATATTTTTATTTATGAGTCTATGGGTGATAGTAATGAAAAGGGAGTAAACGATAACGTGAATGACTAATAATAGAAGAGAATGGAAGAGAAAAACAGCTATTACACCAAGCACCACCAGGGCAGGAAGACGATGAGCCTACGGATCTGGCAGGATCATTACTGAGAAAAATTTCCGACATTACAAATTAAACGCAACAATGAAAGTTCAGTAGTAGCTGGAGGGGCTCGTGGCTAACTAACAGCCGCACATATCGATCGATCGAGTTAACCTCATTCGATCGCTGCGCTTGCCGCGCTCGGTCTGTGGATGGGTGACCATCATTTCATACCGAGACCCCTCCGTGCCCCCGTGTTAAGCCGTCGGTCCCGGTTTGTTAAATTAAGATCTCTGATAGCCGTTACGGGTAGTCAGAGGCCTGAAAGTCTGACAACCAGTCATACCACGAGATATAGTGTTACCCAGTAACTGGGTTGTGGAGGTCAGATAGGCAGTCGCTCCATGTAAAATAGTGGTATAAATCTGCATCCAGTTTGACTGGAAGCCAACCCCAATGTAATTGGCAAAAGGCTAGGCAGATATGTACGAATATATATATATACTGAAAGTTCAGTACCCGTTTCAGATACGCTATGCTATAGGCCACTATGTACCCACATGGGGACAGCTAGCCAGCATAATGCTTACCATTTAGATTTACTTAAGACCATTATAACAAATAGTGAATAGTCGTACATTTCTAAATAGCTTTTAATGCACCAGAATTGAGCTGGAAACTTTTACTGCAAATTTTATTGCATTTTTGTTGCGCTTCGTAACATTAAACTGGGTTTCATGGAAGTCATTCTGTAAATAGGGTAGTAAACTTTATTTTAAAATTTCTAGCTTATTACTTCACTTATTATGTTTTCCAGGTGTGTAGTTATGATTATATGAAGTATTTTATCGAATCGCTTACATTCCGTATCATAGACTAGTGCAATGCCTTACAAATGTATTTCAATTATTATATTAACTAAAAAAGTTAAACTTAAGAATTATTTATTAAAAACAAAAAAAAATCTTTTGAAAACACTCGTATATTAAAGTATATGTATTATCATTTATGCGGATTGGATGCCACTTTCCACTTCCACGATTCCACTTATTTAGTGTTTTTAAGTACAAAATAAACAACTAGATATATCTATCTATACTATATTAACACAGATAACAAGAAATACATTAGCAACAAGTAAATAATCTCCAAGCACAAATGCACGGAAAACAGAACATACAAAAAGAGCAACTGTAATTGCATACATGCAGGAAAAGAAAGCGGACAGAACAAACCTTTTAATACCCTCCATCGCAGACAAAGGGTTAAAACACACAGTGTAACAAAGAGGTACTCTGGAAGTAGGTCAATTAGGCTGGCGGCGCTTCCACAAGCTAATTCAGCCCGCATAGCTATTATAGAGCCAGCTAGACCAAACGCCTGTTTCGCAAGCCTTGTGATATCGGTGTGCAGAAATGTCATTGGCTTTACACCGTAATGGCGGAGCCCACGGCATGCAATTGAAAGGTTAATACATGTAGTATGATGGCGAATAAACGCGTTGATAAAATAATGATATTTCGATTTATAACAAGCGGTAATTAGAGGAGTGTCTGACTTTCACGATAAGATAATTACGAGTACGTCCCTAGGAACGTTAAAATAACATAGTCTTTAAATTATTAATGCGGAAGTCAGACTATAGTAACTTTTCTCAACCAAATGGTGACAATTAAAAAGCATTTATTTATAGTTTTGTGAGTGCCATTAAAAGCTCAACATGTTCTTGAACCAAGAGAAGACTACCACTTTTATAGGATACCACTTTTCCATCGGTCTCATTTATTCCGATGTTACAAATAGTGTAGTTTGTAATTCTACTACTCTAGGTAGACTGCGTAATGTAATTTCGCAATGCACCAAAAGCAATTTTATTCGAATGTAACCAGACCAGACGGCTTAATAATACAGTTGAACTTTTTGCACATCATTATCAGATATTTTAAGCGTCTAGACCGAAAAACAGACGTATTTACGTGGAAAAAGGACTCGTCGTTCGTGCCGGTACGTAAAGATACAATACATATAAATTCTTGGAAATTCATAACAGGGTATTTATTTAATGTTATTTAGTAGAGAATGAAACGATACAATTGAAATTGAAATATAGTTTATTTCTCTCATAAAGGTACATTGTTGTAGTTATTTATTTACATATCTTTTTGTCTTAGGCTAGAACCTTTGTGACAGCTGGAGTCTGAGGGTCATTCTTCGAGTTGGATCCTTTGCGTCATTATCCTCGCTTTTAATAATTTTATGAAAATATGTTCAGAATGTAATAATTTTCATTAATATAAGTTCATGGATATAAAATCAGCTTGTATTAATAAAAAAAATATTATTTCGAAGTTAGTTTCATAAAAATACTAAAAGCGAGGATAATGACGCAAAGGATCCAACTCGAAGAATGACCCCTGAACTAGGTTCGGGACCTGTATGACAGTTCACCAGACTCTTTTAACATAATAATAGTTTACGGCATCTTAATTTTGATTATACATAACACTATTAGCAACTAATTTGATAGAGAGGTAGAATTATTATAGAAGTTTAGTTATATTTGTGAAGTGTAATGTAAAGTGATATTATTATAGGATTGTGTGTGTAGTGTGTAAATGTGTGCGGTTGTTTTGTGTATATGCATGTAAGTCCTGTGCGAGTGTTTGAGCGTATTGGTACAAACTTGTAGGATGTATGTTAAAATATTTATTTATTTAATGGTTTGGATTAGACTTTCAATACCTTCATAGTCCAAATCAAGCAGCCAGTTCTTTACAGTAGTTTTGCATTTATTTTTAACCATTGAGTACATATGTAAGATTCTATTAACTCTATTGTATACATAAGGACCAAGGAAATAAAAGAATCGTTGAGCTAGTTTTGAATTAACATGGGCGAACACACTGTATGCTTTCGCCTCAAGGCTTTGTACTTTTTAGGATTATAGGAATTGCGACAATAAGAGAATACAATACATTATTCAAAGGGTATTTTAGGTTATTTAGCGAAATTTGTAACCGTCACACGAATCGCGAGTCTCTCTCTAGTCTACTATATGTACTGATAGTCTTGATATAACTCTGAAGTCGCTTTTGCAACATGTACCTTTACAAGGATGGCCAGATTCCAGTTTATTATTGACAATCGCCTTCATCTCCTACTGCTCCTGAATAAAGGCTTTCTAAAATAACAAAGCAATAGTTTTTTTTTCTGGGAAGTTTATATTAGCTTTGGCTTTATTTCCAGTTGTATCTTTATATTGACAGCATCAATAAACGATAAACTTCATAATCTTCATTATTATTATAACAAAATCCGGGGACATTTAACATAAATTTATCCAACGTTCCAACTTATTTTGAGGTTTTGATATGCCGAATACAAATAATTATAAAAAATTCTATAACGAGTATTCTTACGTACTCTCTCACAATGAAAACGAGTAGGTACCTAATGTAGTAAGTACATTCACAAAGCACAATCCCAATGTCAACCACTACATGTGCATTACACATTGCGGACCGGAATGACGTCATTATGCGCCAGTGCCACATTCTGCACCAACTAGCAAGCTAAGTGGAATACTATTGTAGCACATTGTGGGATAGGGTTTGCAGTTCCGCACATTTTAATTAAAAGTATTATGCTGTACTAGTACGATATCGTTTCGTTCTGCAGTTTATACCAAATAGAAAAATAAATTAAATTCCACAAAAGATATTAATAACAAGACAAATCGATATTTCAGTTTAAATTTTTATGATATCTGTTCTGTATCTGTACAAAATAAGTTATAAAGACATAAAATATCAATCGCGTCGAAAGTATGTATTGAAGTAGGAATACTTTCTAGTGAAATATGTCGCTTTTATGTAGAAATGTAATCTTTTTTTTTTTACTATAATGTATTAAAATATTGATCGCGGAAAATGAACCATCGAAAATAGCATTATCATCCATATACCATCGAAATATATCACTATAAAATATTGTTAAAGAGATAACAATGACATTAACTGGCGATGTCTATAATAATTCAATCTGTTGCTAAATTGGAAACATATATCGGGGATTTGTGGTCTAGACAGAAAACCCTAGGTGGCCTAGGGGAGAACTACCGTATATTGGTGATTTAAATGTTGCTGAAAAATACACAGATACTAGTTATCTGTTAGAATAGACACTAGACTTATAATTTCTACAGGTTTTGATGCCTCTACGTCATATATAATGTAGTTAGCTTTCAGGAAACCAGTTGATTGCTGTAGTTTCTACGATTTATAATTTAGAACTTCAGCTCGTTTTGGGTTGCAGTCAGTTCAAAATGACATTTGAAATTCCGGCAACCTCACAAATAGCAATATCCTGACTAATTGAAGTAATTTAATTAATTTAAAGCTTTCGATACAGCGAATAACGACCATTATTGAATTAATTGCGCTGACTGGTTCTTACTTCTTATATCTGAACTATGTTGATGACAGGATTGCATATTACAGATAAATTTAAAAAAAACATTAACGAATACTTTCAAAGATTTATCTGTATCTGTTAGGGTAATTGCATTAGTACGACATTGTATTAACTGAAAAGTTAGACGTGTTGGTTCAGTTTCCTGTAAAGGGATTTAATGAATGGCAATGACGTCACCAAAAGACGTATTAAAATGTGGAAGAAGAATTCGCGGTAGTGAGCAGAGGTCGAGATGGCTTAGCTGTCAGAGCGCCTGGAGTATTTATCCGAGAGGCACAGCTTCGAATCCTGCTCGCGACCGTATTCTTTTTCCAGAAAATAATAATATAATAATTGCATATTGCTACCGTGTACGAATTAATTGGTTAAGTTTCTTTTAATTGGCTTTTATACCTACGAATATTATAGAAGATGCTGACGATCAAATTGGCTGTCTTCTGTTCTTTGCAGAGAATCTGTTTCATGATTAAAGCAGTATGGAACTGTTAGAATTCATGAGGTAAAATTTTTTGCGTCTACGACCATTGAGAACGAATTAATTTCAAACCAATTTAGTATAAATTGGTTAATTACTAAGACACTATATGTCACCATATTTTATCGCAACGTTTAAATCAAATTAAGTTTTTTGCATGTGTGCAAGGTATGAGTTGAAAGTAATTACTACTTACAATATTTATTTCCATTAGTGCTTAGTTACAATAATCCTATAAGCAACTTAATTGTCAATCACGCGTCTGATGTCGTGACTTTGAATTTATTAATCACCTTTCATGGTTCCATAACACGTGTAAAAAAGAAAGGCGTCGGTCCAAAGTTCCCCTCTCCCCTTTTGATGAAAAAATTGAGTTACGTTCGGCAGTACACATAAATCTTCGGTTTATAGGGACATAAGGTAGGCGAGGGCAAAACGGAATAGTGGAGAACGCCATAATACCGCGACAACAAAACAAAAAATGGGTAATCATTGATTTGTGGGTAAACAAGAAAAAACCACAAAAATTATCTAGCAGGGGGAAAAGGACTCGGCAAATGAAGATTGGCTTTACTCCAAGACTCGCATTTATTTAATGTGCCATTGTGAAAACAAAACACTTTCATAAAATGTCTGAAGAGGTTATGTTTTTGGTTTTATTTAATCATAAACCAGTTAAAATAAAAAGTGAGAGCTTCAAAGTAAGAAGAAAGTTAATAAGTAGTCCAAAATATTTTATTAAATGCCAATATTACTTTTTTATTAACATTCATATACTCGTATGTATTAATTAGGTCGATAGGTAGTGTTGTAAAAACTAAGAATCTTTTCACTCACTTCTAGATGTCGTATGTACATACTAGAAACTGCAATGATGTAATTCCGATGATAACATAATAAATATTAAGGTACCAACAAGCTGGTCTGATGATGAAACTGGAAAGTGGATAACGGAATCCTTATGGCGACTAGTAAACAAATCAATATTGGGCTCACAATACAATAATAGAAAGTGTTTGATGGTCTGATGATGGAGTTGTATGATAAATAACGGAATGGCTTAGGCTCATTATATAGTCCTCATTCATTTCACCTGATAAGGAGGAATTGATGATGGAGCTCGAAAGTGGTCACCGAATCCATAGCATGTCTTAATTTATTTTTACTTGCGTTATTTTTGTGACCGGTCAATTACACAATTTTCATAATACCTAAAGGCTAACTAAGATCGTATCGTAAGCGAATAATTGTTTCTATGGCATTCAGTTCAAGGACAACGAGTTTACGTACAGTCAGCGACAAAAGTGGATTAACACCACAATCTTTGATTAACACGCATCAAAACTGCCTCGACTGCAGTGCATATTTTATAAATTTTAATGGGTTCATCGATTAATGTCACTGACGCAACGTACAAAAATTTGTTGAATCATTAATCACGTTAAAAAGGTACGTATGAAATGGATATTACATTATTTGCAACACGCTTGAAGAGTGTCCTGCATGGAACTCTGAGCGGCAGATCCTGGTCAGTCGGATTGAGCAAGATCTGTCTTTGTCTGCAGTAGTGTATATGCTAGGAGAGCCAACGGCATTGAGGGCTGTGGTCTCCTTCTGTGAATCTGTTATGCTCCAGAAGAAGACTGCTGAAGGAGCTGATCCCGCTCGAAGACGAAGGCGTCGGGGAGGCAACCGCCATGGCGCCCAGCCTATTAGGGCAAAAAGCTACATTCCCACCGATACTGGTTGGGGATATGTGCTGTCTTGCACAGATCTATTTATCATGCAATCTATTCATACTAGGTCACAAGGAAACTGCGACAGTTACAATGCGCAGCATAAGCACCTTAACCGGACAAGAGCTAATGTAATGTTATTTAAAATGAAAGTCTGCAACTTGGGTATTTGGGGGTTTATTTAAATATAATGATTACTGAAATGTTTTATAGTCTCCAGCTTATTACAATGAGTGCCGGATACGGAAACCAAAGTTGTTCCTCTTACAAACTGTCAAAATATAAAGACAAAACAATTTGTTCGATGTTGCCATATTACATCTAAGAACAGTTAATTGAATGGCTCCAGCCAGAGCATATATTTAGTACTAGCTAAGCAACAGCGCTAAGGCCGTCCCCTGTTGGACGCAAGTCTCGGGCATTGGTGGGTGGCAGGATAGAGACTAGCTGAATCTGGATTCCTTATTATTTAGGGACAAATTTAAAACTACAAGCTCGAAGATGTCACGGGCCCCGACCCTTGCCCGTAGGGCGTGACGAGAGCTTTCGCGACGGATGTGCATCTCGGCGAGGTCTATGACGAGTTGGTTCCAGCCCGTCTAACTGATGTACAGTGATAGTATCGTCGGGTACCTATGTGAAAAAAAGGAAGTATTTATAGGCCAACACGATGAAGGACTTGAAGGAGATGAATGCAGTCATATAGACTATTCTCTCAATTGCCAATGTAAAGCCACTTTCGGACTTGCTGATTGAAAAAAATACTTTAGCGTGGTGTGATGAAATTAAGTTACGTGGAGAATGGTCTATTATCATGTAGGTGTGCAAGAAAAAAAATTACATTTATTCAAATTTATGTAACCTGACTCTAGTAGAAAGAGAGAGAGAGAATTAAAGAGTACAACTTAAAAGTAAACACTGGAAGAATATTAATTTCGCGATATTGATGACAGATACAGAAACCACAACGCGTTATGACATTTTTTTTGCTACATGAGCGTATTAGTTATTTGGACTTTGAGCCAAATAAAAATAAACCTATAGGTACCCATAGATATTTTAGTAATTTAATTATATAGAAACTACTATGTCAAAAATGTCTATCGCACTAATAAACGGCAATACAGGTATAATTTAGAGACGTAATATTAGCAAAAACATAATTTTCATTACAATTTAATGGTTTCTCTCAAAACATTTTAATAAGTGTCGAAGCACACGTGTTGGTCGCTTTACTAAGTCAGACTATGTCAACTGCCAGGCTACATGGGGTCACAGCTCAGCTGACTGGTCGGGCGAGCTATCGATTCGCCTCCCCGCCCCCTTGCATGACGCGTCCCCCGAAATTTAACGTTCGCCTCGGAGTCGGAACTCTTAAAAGAAATGAGAGGGCAGAGAAATTGTATTTTGAAAAGATCCATGCAGATACAATTGTTAGTATAGTGGGTAGTTGTTTTGAAAATAGGTAAAACGGAAGTCAAGAAGGTTATTGACTCGTTACTTTGCGCCCGACGATTATTAAGACATAAAATAATTAGAACTTAAAACAAAAAACTGCTTGTTTTAAATCTTATTTTAAAAGTAACTAGCTAACGGTCTTCTCTTCACCAAAAAGGCTAGATCTCTTTAGTACCTACCTACTTGAACTACCAACTTCCAGAAAAAATATTTTGAAGAATAATTAAAGCAATTTGAAATAGGACATTTATATATTCCTCCAAGCTTCACTAAAATCTATAACTGAAATTTATTTTATTTACTTATAAATAATTATCTATATAAATCACAACATGTGGTCTTAATTAAAGTCACATACATCAATATCTTGCCTTCAATATTATTAATTGGATATATTATTAATTGCCACAACAACCATAATAAACCAGTTTTTCCTTACTGTTGAGTTATTACTGTGACTCATAATAATTTATATTTGAAACAATACACAAACAGGTATTTCCCAAAATCTTCTTCCTGCCCTTGCACCAAGTTATTTGGGGTTGGTACAAAATGCCCTTCTCTGCTATTCTTCTGTGTCAGTCGACACATTATAATCCAAAATATTATGATTGAAATGTTTATTTGCACTAAATATATTGTTGGATACTGATTAGTGTGTGCTAGTGGTACAAATAATAGACTGGCAAGTAAAAGGTTCCAATTTAAACCCAAAGCATCCACTACTGACTAGCACTACACACTGACACCTAGCACCTGCTAGCATGGCAGGAATTAAGCAAAAGTAAAGTTGTAAAGGATTACAGAAGAAATCATTCAGACATGTTAATTTCATGCATAGCACACAAAAACTTTTTTTTTCTAGTTTTAATATTGAGTAATTATTCAGTTGGTAGAACATTTGGATTTTCCCCAGAAGAGTTTAAACCCACATCCATATTTATCTATTCACAAAAATGCTTTTTCACAAAAAACTTTGCTTCTTCACAAACTCAAATCATACTAAACAAACACAACTATTTCAAGACCATGTTTCATTACACAAAAAAATTATAACAGTATTATAATAAATGCTTCACAATCATAATCTATTCATAAAGTATAGAAGTTGTGTTACAATTTTAGATAGATAATAACTTGAACATTTTGAAATTGGAACTAAACTTGATCCTTAGTCAAATGAGAGTTGATTGGTTTTCCAATGACCTTTGTTTATCATTATTCACTGGACAAAACATTAGCTTGCACATCAAAAATAATGTTATTTCTGGGAAAGCATGATAAGTGGTAACTAAAGTGCATGATATCACTTTTAATAATAATGAAATATTTTATTCAACACTTTATTGTATGAATCAAATGATAAATAGAATTTTGGGTTATTCAATAAAAATGCAATTTATAACAAATTTTAAGCCTTCCTGTCATTGATATGTATTAAGTTTTTTTTATGTTGGATACAAAATTAGTGATCCAGTCAACTTTAAATTGCCTACATGCTATTCAAACCTTTTATTTTGCACTTTTAATAAAAAAATGCATTTATGTAATGACAAAAATTTGTTGAATGGTCTCATGATAACATAATGGACATCTGGAAATATGTAAATATGATGTACACTTTTTTTTAAACAGGTTCACTACTTTTTATGCACATTAAATATAATTCTGAATAATACACAAGATTTGATATAAATTCTTTCACTGAATACTTGAAGTTCTCAATGCTCATTCTCCACAAATACATTTGCAAAGATTGAAATGATGTGTTTAATTAATATTTATTACTATTCGAAAATAAGCTATGATGACATAGCTAAACTAGGTAGGTAGATTTATAGCAAATTATTTTTCCTTATATCTAAAATTATAATGAAATTCATAGCAATTTAAGCTGTGTGTATACCTATTATTAATGTAGGAAATAGTGTATAGGTACATACTAATGTATGGGTAATAATGTTCAATATTTTTAATAAGCTATTGTGAACTTCACTCAGTATAATAAAAATCACTTATAATTTTGTTTTTACCTATACATTTGTGAAAATTCTAATAAGAATACATTGAACAATGTGATAGCCAAATTTGGAATTTACTTAGGTAGGAACTCAAATGTTCATAGTTTTAGTGAATAATACAACCTAGGTATTCTATTTTATTAAGATAAATTCAAGTACCTATTTATTATGTATTTCTATATTATGCTATGGATAAAGTAATGCTGTATTCTTTTTAATAGTTCTAGGTGTATTTCACTTTTTCTATTCACACAAATATTGGGAGAAAATAAAATTGGAATAAGAAAAGTAGTCAAGTAGTCACCTGCCTAACTTCAAATTTATAAAAACCATTTATAAACTTTGTTTATTTTTTAAATTCTGCTATTCTACATTGCCAGAATGATTTCAAGAAATTAGTATTACCTAAACAACGACATCCCTATTTATAATTTTGAATTAGGAATGAGGGGATTTCCTCTAGAAATATTATTAAAATGTTCTGCGAAAAATGTTAGACAGCCTACCTACATGCTTGACAAAATAAAATTCTTAGATTTTATTATCCACGACTACAAAAACGGATAAACAATAGACTTCACTTATTATTTCGTAAGCAGATAATGTAAATATTTACTCACTTGTGCGTATTTTAATCCGAATAAGCAACTGTGTAATCCTCACACACCAAACCGTGGTTATACACAATACACATCACAAATTCCAGGCATTATATCCACATACATTTAACAATACACGAAAAAGGACACTTTATCACACCGGCATTGTATTTATGTTTTAAAACACAAAAATATTACACGAAATTCATCGTTTACACAGAATTACGGAATAGTTCGGTTTGACAGATGTCGGTAATTATCGATAATTGTTAAAATTGCGTTCCGTACACCGCAAAATGCAAACGTATCCACTTTTATCACGGTACGGATAAACTAAACACGATCTACACGCAGCGGGACGCGTCGAGCAACGCCCGCAAAACTTCTATAAGCCGATTATGTTAAAAAGTAATGTAACCTTGGGGCTTTCGAATGCTACTGATGCCACTGCAATTTTATAGTATAAAACCTGTCATACTAGATCGAGAATAGTGATTGTGCTCTTGTCAAAGTGAGCAAAATAAGTTTTACTTTGACACTACAGAACTAATATTTTGAACCCCGAAACACGACATCTTAAAAACTGCAGTACTTTACGTACCTACGCATTTTTAGCTGTTATTTTGATCACTTAGTGATGTTTGATGTGATTGCTCTAATTTAACATGCTTGTTAGGAAAAAATAAATATATATAATTTTATCATCATATATTAATTGATGTAGAATCAATTCATTTTTCACCAACTATCTAATATTCAAATCTAATAAAACAAACTTTTTCAAACTAGCAAATTAGTTGTGCAAAATATGTATCTTAGTCTTAATTGCCATCTAGCGTCGAGTAGCGGTAGTAATAATGTTCAATGAATATCTTAAAGGTTTGTAATTTATTTTATAGATGGCGTTGCTTGTTTAAATGTATACAGTTTGGTCTTTTTTTTATCATTAAATGGCCTTAATAAAACAATAAAAATCCCTTAAAAATACTTTTATTCCATGCCGTCGGTAAATTTTGTGTACATATAAGTATACTTTTGTAAAAAAACACGTCTCAAACTAATCTTCTTACATATGCACACTGCCCAATTTAGATTCGGGCTGATAGAGGAGCTATCACCTTGCTC
Organism: Xylocampa areola; assembly: GCA_935421205.1. Taxonomy (NCBI): domain Eukaryota; kingdom Metazoa; phylum Arthropoda; class Insecta; order Lepidoptera; family Noctuidae; genus Xylocampa; species Xylocampa areola. The sequence goes on along the minus strand of OW285219.1, from coordinate 11,535,921 downwards.
GTTAAAGTACAAAATTGTAGAACTTGATAACAATAATATTTCTATTGTGTCTGCTAATTAGCAACTCAATAGAATAAAGATTCTATATACCTACTCTAAATAGTTAACAAAAAAGAAGGAAAGAAGGATTACATTTTTCGCGACATAGTAGGTACCGACTGGTGACGGTGGTGGTGCCGGAAGTGTAGCAGCTGGATCATCGGAGGCTAATGATGATGATCCAGCTGCAGATGTAGATGATAGCCTACTAGTTATCGTGGAGGCCCCAGACGACGGGTAATCATCAATGTCGCTAGACTCCTCGTTGTCGGATGGGACCACCGCTGGCTTACAGCAGGCAAGGAAAAATCTGTAAGAAATAAGTGTATAAATTATTGATAAGTAAAATTCTTAAAAATAAATTAAATGAGGTATATTTTTTTCGTGGAAAAGGAATACGGCCGCGAGCAGGATTCGAACCTGCGCCTCACAGAAAACCTTACATTATTTTGTGTGGAGAATACCAAAATATTTGTAACTATAGAGTTCGCTAAGCATGCGTTAATGCTTTTCGAAGATATATCTGTAATTTTTTAAGTGACCCAGAGCAGTTTAGTTTATATAATAGAATAGTTAATATTTATATCATAAGTTTGTAGTCTATATCTAAATGTTAGTTTGTAAGTATATAGGTATAAATGTAAGTACAGGCTTTAAATAAAAGTTACGAAATTAAGTTAAAGTCTAATTAAATTAAAATAAACAACTATGTTCAATTAAACTAGACAACTATGCCTAAGAAACATGCGTCTGATAATACAAGTGGCTAATAACTATTAATTAAATGGTATTATGGTTGAGATTATTTTATTATGTACTGTTAAATATTAACTAATGTTGTAGTAAATAACTATAATGATTTTGTTCTTATTTATATTTTATATCTTTTGAAATATGCATGCTCTTCGCTTTTCGATTTTATTAACTATAAAGAAAATGAATTTCATTTTAATAAATTTTATTAATTAGTTTTTCTGTATTATTTAAAATGTATTATTAAATCACAATAAAAATGAAATGAACTTTAAATCATATCTTACAAAAACAATAAAATTTAATGTAAGAGAAAACATAGTAATATCTTAGATTTTCGCGATACACATTATAATAAAACAACTTTTAACCGGAATAATCACGTGTATTATTGGTTTTTGTTTTTCCTGACGTTTCGAACACTTAATTGTACCGTACATTTAATTGATAATAATCATAAAATTATTTTGGTATCTGATACATATTTAAAGCTAAATCGCGACGGTATTTCCTAAAACGATCCCTGAGAAGAAATACCGAAACAAACTCGAGGTCACAGTCGTTTTAAATTTAAAGATACCTACAATACCTATTACAATTTTACCGAATTATTAACTAAAAGGTGTTCCGATGCACGCAGTATTCGCTCACAGTATCTTGATTTTTCTTGTGACTTGATTATTCGTACGTCAGGAAAAACAAAAACCAATAATACATGCGATTATTCCGGTTAAAAGTTGTTTTATTATAATGTGTATCGCGAAAATCTAAGATATTACTATGTTTTCTCTTACATTAAATTTTATTGTTTTTGTAAGATATGATTTAAAGTTCATTTCATTTTTATTGTGATTTAATAATACATTTTAAATAATACAGAAAAACTAATTAATAAAATTTATTAAAATGAAATTAATCCGGTTAAAAGTTTTTTTATTATAATACCTAGTATAGTGTAACTGATCTGTGTAAGCTACAGATAAAATTTTACCAATTTTAGTGAAATACTTAAAGTTTATGTTTAGTCACTTAGTCATCATCAAAACTTAATAGTTTTTTATTACTTTGTTAACACATACACTACTGTCATTTTTATATTAAGACTAGATGACCCGGTGTACTTCGTATCACCTCGAACGTCAAATGTTTGACAGGAAAGTAGGTTTTACTAAATTCCTCGCAATTTTTCTACATTTTCTCAAAACGTTTAAACCTTGCCTGGACTACGTCAAACATTTCAAAACAAAATTAAATCAGCTAAATCGGCCCAGCCGTTCTCGAGTTTTAGCGAGACAAACGAACAGCAATTGATTTTTATATATATAGATTTGCTTTATTTGAGGCTATAGCTACAAACAGATTCTGTGAACGTTTCAACTTGTAAAAACGAAAGATATAGCCATATAGCTGACTGACAGACAGACATACGGCTTAGGTACCTATAATAATAGGTAATTATTATAAGTGTTAAATAAAGAAAATGTTACTTATTGGACATATTTATTTAAGACATAGCATCTTTGGCTTCCGAATGACGCATAGGCCGAAATTCATAACTGTTATGGTTGCTGCTGACGCTGGAGATGTGTTCTACTTGTGACAAGAAGTGCCATAACCTCACCAGGGTAAAATCCTTCCGGAGTTGCTTCGTTCTTATTGTGAGGATAACAACCATCCAATCATTACGTCTCTGAATGTTTTTAGGAAACCTAAAAAAATGTGTGCAATTTAAATAGAGAGAAGTTTGTTTTACTAAGTACACACTCGTTTAGAAAATAAATTGATCTAGTTACAACTCATCCGATCGCTCACATACTATCATTGAGTTTTGTACATTGATTTTTTATGTATTAAAAAACTGATATTGATGTAGGTAGGTACTAATTTTAGTATTTCACGATACTTACATAATATTTCAAGATGATTTGTTTAAATACAAATAGTCAAATTGCTGAAAAACAAGAGTAAACAAAATACCGGTCAAGAAAAACTTAAGATGACAGCATACATCTAAAAGTTCAAATTCATCATTTGTTTTAATGTTGCCCCACACTATGGATTTTCTTTCTGTATCGTGGGTATATAGACATTAATCTCACATACAATTATTTGTAGATTATACAAATATTTGCTCCATGCAGGAATCGAACCTACGACACGTTTCAGTAAATATTGAGGCGTGTTCCCTCCACTTTTATATATAATCTTCTTGTTCAAAACTCATGGTTGCTGGGCCTGACACCTCCTGCCGAAGGCTGTACACGGAGTCGTCGTACGGGTGTCGTACGGTCCATAGTCCTATACGAGGCCCCAGTTTGCGCGATGCGGGTGCGGCACACCGTAATAGCGGTGGTAAGGACAGTAATTGAAGAGTGGCTGGAGAGGCGACCTTAGGCTTCCGTATGGTGCAGGTGGTGTCGGACCACGGATGCTTCGGGAAGTATCTATCTGTGTCACGTAATAAATAAAAATGGTTATAGCGAGTCAACCAGGATTGATACATGCTGTCGCGGTCTTTTTTTAGAACTTTTAAAGGGGAATAATTTTGTCGTATATGATTTTTGCGTAACTAACCGTTTACGCAGCGCACGCAACGAAAGCTTAAAAGAAGAAAAGAAAACCGATTTGCAAAATATTTCATTGTTGCTCCGCTCCTATAAGTCGTAGCGTGATGTTATATAGCCTATACCCATGAAACAATTATAAAAATTTGTCCATGCCTATACCCTTCCTCGATAAATGGACCATCCAACACTAAGATTTTTTCAATTCGAATCAGTAGTTCCCGAGATTAGGGCGTTCAATTAAACAAACAAACTCAATAATAATAATAAGTATAGATTTTCATCTTTTTTAAGTAGGTTACAGTACTTCTAAGGCATAAATAAAATAAACATTTACAAAAAACTGTTTTTATTTAAATATGCACTGAAAAACGTTTACAACAGTTGAAAATTTGAAGACGATACGCGCTCGCGTACAGAAACTTTGGCAAATACACTGAAAGTACAAAAATAACTTTTATTACGTAAGGTTTACGAACCAAATTCGAATGTAGATACTAATAGCCTAAATAACATAATTTAAGAGTAACGATAGTTGTGCAGTATAGACACAGGTAGGGCGCTGCCCCGCAGTCTTTTGAAGCAGTTTATTGGACCTTGTAGATTCTGGTGCAAGTAACGTCCTTTGCTGTCATCACCTGGAAAAATAAATATTTGGTAGTAAAATAAACAGTTATGTAAACTTTCCCGTTCTTTTTCATAGGAAACAGCAAATTGGGACCTTGTTGATAAACTGTTGGTAGATCTAAAATCTCGTTTCTCCAATTGTTGGAATCTTGTGTGAACTAAGCCAATATTGTGCTAGATGGCGCTAACTCAGAATTTGTATATGTTGTTTTATTTAAAGTTATATCATATAATATTAATAATTATTATTTATACTATGTAAAATTTAAATGTGTAAAACGGTAACTGTCACATCCGGAATGACGCGTCGCCCCCCCCGCCCCCCCACTCTCGTGGCTTTCTTGTGGCGGCGCGGCTGTCCGGATTAGCCAGTCCTGCTTGAGCCGTATCAAGTGTAAGATCAATAAAATTACAGTGCGAGTAAAACTGCAGTCTTATTGAAGTGGAGTCCAACACAATGAACATTAACGAACTTCTCGGCTTAGGCTTATGGAAAAATGCCCGCCTTTACGGTTCGCTTCCCTTTGAGCCATGCTTGTTGCCTAGCGTCCCTTTGAAATCCCTCAGCTGTATTCTGAATGGCTGGTAACTGCTTCATTGGTCTAGTGGTCCCTAGCGCGACTGCTGAGCAGGTCTCGGGTTCGATTCCCAGATCGGGCAAAGCGGTATTGAGTTTTTCTGTGAGGGAATTCTCAGTAGCAGTCCGGAGTTTAGAATTGTGCCCGGTTAATGACAATAGGCTCACCAATGCTGTTATATAATCCCACTCACATGGGACTTAATAAATAGACAGCATTGGTGAAAGGTGCGTGTACAACTGTGCACACCTCTGCCTACCCCTGCAGTGAATACAGGCGTGATACTGTGTTATATTTTGGTGTACTTACAGCCTTCATTTCCTCGGGTCCGAACTCTCTGATGTAGCTGACTTCCATGCCGTCGGCAGCCTTCTGCACCTGCTTTAGGGTGTTGCCCTCGAAAGTGCACACAGACTTCACCTGTAAAGTTAATGAGAATAAATAAGTCATCTGGTCAAAGTCGGTAGGCGGAGCGGGCGACGGAAAGCAATGCCATAATATACCACAATAGTAATTATCGTTATTGTGAGGAATCATCACACCTGACAGTCGAGTTCGATGGTGTATAAAACCATGTCCATTAATGTGTAGAAATCAGATTTATGTTATACCGTAAACTTGTAATAAACCTCAGAACCCTTAGAGCGATATATGAGTTGAGTGATATTATGTTGTTCATCATCAGCCGAGTTTGACTCGCGACATCACCGCGGGCCGAGCTCATGACTAAGGGCTCCGTTAGAGTTCGAAACTAATCGGACAATCCCATAAAATGCACGTGAGAAGTAACCGGTGAACAATAATTGATAACTTGTTCATCACCTGTACGATAAGAAGAACAATTAAATTAGGTTTATTAAAAAAATACTAGCTGTGCCCCACAAAAGTTGTTGTTCTGCCATATAAACTTTCTGGATAGGGCCACCCTTATCACCTATGGGTTTAAAAAATTGCCTAAGACCTATTCTCAGACCTAACAAATATAACAAAAAAAAAAAAAAAAATCGGTCAAGATGTTTCGGAGGAGTTAGTTCGATAACAAACACTGTGACACGAGATTTTTACATATTAGAAGAAAGAAGAAGATAGGAACATCATAGGACACCATGAATAGATTATGTCAAATATAATTTAGCTACTGCCGAGATGACGGGTTGATATTCATCCAAGGAAGAAAAAAGACACTCTGAACGAACCCCATATAAACTGAGACATGAGCAGGAAAATTGGTGATATCGGCGGATAAAAAGCTCAAGCAAAATTTGTGTGAAATATAAGAATGTATCTAAAGGCTGTTAGTTTAAGTTTTATTTTTTAATGCACAGAAATTTCACTTGAACCAGATAGCCTACTGATACACTTTCTACAACCATGCTTTCAACCATCGTTATGAAGGTCTTGATATGTAGTTATTACGTTTTCTGGGTGTTTTTCTTAGAGAACATCTTTCGTCTCGTTAAGTTTTAAATCCCAGTTCAGTGATTGCTGAATTGATAATATTCTTATTCTAAAAAAAACGATCAACCACGAATCGACTTGACTTTTTGAATTTGTCCAAGATAAATTCTAAAACTCAGGTTTTCCCTAACATCATCAGGCAGTTTCAGGGGGCTCTCCCCCAACACCACGAAGAAAACTACCAGAGACAATTCCTTTTTTAACCGACTTCCAAAAAGGAGGTTATCAATTCGGTTATATGTTTTTTTAAGACGTCATGTTCTACTAAAATACTGGAATTTTCATTAGAAATTGATACAAGAAATTTTCTCACCTTGGCGCCATCAGCTCGGTCCTCATCGAACTCCTCACCGGGCTTGAACTTGACCTCAGTGGTCTTGAAGGTGGAGGATGTGACCAGGTTGTAGGTGTCTCCATCCTTGCGCAGCTCCACGGTCGGGGTGACAGCGTTGGCAGCCTTGCGGGTGATCAGACCGACACCTGGAAGAGAAGGAAATTCGGATTTAGAATGATGGCTCAATGGCAATTAAGGTAGCATCTATTCAAACATTTCTCGTAATAATTTAGAGCGATGAGTTTCAGTTAGAAATTGAACGCAATTTTTTTTGAATTGCGATTTTTGCCGCTCATGGCGCTATTTCTTGTTATCCTGATCGATTATCGTATGTACCTACTGTATAAAGACTTGTAAGGACGCGTTTGCGTCCGAGAAAGTCCTTAAAATATTATCAAATATGGATCTACTTTTGGCCACCACCTAGCCTGATGGTAAGTGACGGTGTGGCCGAGGATGGAGCACGTATATCCAGAATAAATCTATTCACTCTTGAGTAGAGTGGACTTATGACATAGGTACCCAAAGCTTTCATGAATTCATCAAAGTTCCGAGTTTCTATCAGCTTATACTTTTTCCCTTCCCATTGAAACATGGTGAAACGTGGACATGGACTTCACACTGCTAAATAGGGTGAAATATTGGCGAAAATCATGAAAATAAACAACTACTGACGGTGAATTGACATTAAGAAACGTCTGGAAACGTCCATCGATAATCGCGACATAAAACTGTAAAATTGATTGTCAATTATCCAGTATGGCTTGGCACGTGGCAAATTAAGGAACTTCATTTGAATGTTCGGAATTTCGAGTTTGCTTTTGCTAGCAACGCAATCATGGTGTGTCAAGATATATTGGATTATTCTGTAATTTATTAACACTGGAGAAAATAGGTTGTACCAACTAGACTTGGTCGTCGTTGGTTACTCTTTATTTATAACCTAACGATTTTCTTATAAGAATCTGTATTATTTGCTTGTAACCTAAGTATGTTTATGTATTGCTATCCAGATTTGTAACCGTATGACGGTTTTTGAGCATTTTATATGGACTACGCAAATGTTCTGCCGATCTTCTTACGACAGGTCGTTGAGCTTCCCATAACATGGTTGAGCTACACGGTGACTGATGCATGTGTGCCGTCAGTTAGGTACAACTCAAAACTGCTATGGCTCTTACTCTAAAAGGCCATTCCAGAAACCCTACATGTTTACAAGTCCAGAGCTTGACCCCTTGAGTACGTTCCGAAGTTTCTTTTCAGATGTACTCAGTTAGGAAATTCCAGCGCTTTCTAAATCATAGTGACGTGTCAAAGAGTTTGAAAGACCTATTCACAAAAATGAAAACAATTAAAAATTTTGGTTTACCTCGCTCATTTGGAAAATGTTAATTAATAATTCGACACAAGCAAAAATAATTAATTACTTAATTTAATTGCTTACATGCCCGAACCATAAAAGTTTTTAAGTTACGAGTCGTAACTTTGCCGTCAGAGACAGAATCAAATAATGGACAAAAATTAAATCCTAGTACTAAATAATACTAAGCTATCAATTAAAGCTACTGATTCCATTTTTATTTTATAGTACAAAAACTGGCTGTGCACTGAAATTTCTAAATAACGGCTTATTATTGAAGCTACATTTTTTTGCACTTAATAATGAACTTCCATTAGTATGGACGGCATGCGATGCACACTGCTACCGGATCGGAAATAGTTGTCCATAAATGGAATTGCTGGTCCATTTAGAAATAGTTTAGGCGATTATAGCTGCAAGTCCTAAGACATAAGAACGTTAATCCTTTAAATATTATACCTATAATAAAAAGTACATAAAAATACTTAATGTGTAAATTGTAACTAAAGGCGACTAAAGCGCTTCCTTCTTTAAAAATAATTCTTATGCCTTTGAAAATATTTTTTTCAGAAAGCTTAGAACTCCCAAAACCGCATTAAAATCGGTCCATCCGTTTTGGAGGTACGAATAAACAATGCCTCAAACGGTTGGTAAAAATGCTCCAATTTTAAGTGCCATCGGTGTGAGTCTATTAAGTTGCGTCTTAAACTTAATTTACTTTTATCATTCTATCCTCAATAATTAAATTTTCACCAAAAGCCATTTTTATTTCAAACGTGCAACTTAAATTTTATTACCTACCTATTTAGTACCTACTTACTGTTTACGTAGTTTATTGCATCAGCGAATCTTAAACAGAACATCAAATATTTTCAATTACCCGTAGAAAGGTTTAAAACCTTTATTTGGCACTTCTATTTCTATTTTCGATGTCGTTTTGTGTTTAGGAGTCGACACATACTTTCTAGATTTAGCTTAGCAACACGTCGTCGCTCAGTTCGTGACCAAATCACAGATAAATTATGTATGCGAGCAAATCTACAATAAGTATTACATTACGGTAATCATGTGGGGACATAAATTGGTCACGAATTACCCCGTAGATGTAGTAAAAGATGTCAAAAAGAATTATTTTTCTGCAATATTCCAGAGTTCTTGTTTTGTCTTTACTACTAACTAACTCTAGGGTCACTAAAACTCATGGTTACTATCAAAAGTTTTGTAAGCATCATTCAATATTTTCTGATACTAAAATAAATGTTATTCATAAGCACCGAAGAAGTATTTATAACTCCAGCGGTTTCATGGGCCACACATGGATATCGAAGTTGGTAGCAAACGCCTCACCAACTTGCGTTTTGCTGTCGATATCTCCCTTATTGCCCCTACAGCACATGACCTACAATGCTCCAAGATCTGAGCGTGAGGTTGGATTTCAAATGAACTGGGTCGAGGTAGATAGGTAATACAATATACGAGTATATCTACTCGAATCAGGTAGTTAACTTCGAAAACAGGCAAGAAAAGAAAATCTAAGATATGTCTTTGAAAAAGCATTAACGCATGCTTAGCGAACTCTAAAGTTACAATATTAAATGGAAAAAGAATACGGTCGCGAACAGGATTCGAGGACTACTAAGCCATCTCGACCTCTTAGAGGTCGAGATGGCTTAGTAGTCAGAGCGCCTGGAGTATCTATCCGGGAGGCGCAGGTTCGAATCCTGTTCGCGACCGTATTCTTTTTCCATTTAATATTGTAACCTTAAAAGAAAATCTATCGCCGCATAGATAATGTCTGGAAGAGCTACTGGTCCATAAAGGAGCACCTTCCATTGACGCTGACGCTCCAACTCGTTGACATGTGTATCCTGCCTATCCTCACTTACGGTGCAGAGATATGTAATTGATGAAGTCTAGGCTCAAGGTTTGCTAGAGGGAAATAGAGCGCAGAATCCTCGGTTTCAAGAGGACAGATAAAGTTCGGATCACAATGCTGCGCTCAGCCACTGGTTTTGCCGATGTAGAGAGGTATACTGCTAGACTAAAGTGAAACTGGGCGGGGTACGCCAGTCGGATGCACTCGGGGAAATGGATCAATATAGTAACGCGGTGGTTAAATACAGACGGGCGACGACGGCGGCGCGTAGAGGTTGGACCGGAAAGCGTTGGAGCTATGATCTCGATGACTATGACAAGAAATGGTGGGGAACTAGCAAAAACAGAGGTAAATTATAGGACTTGAGGGAGACCTTTGTCCAGCAGTGGGACAACATAGGTTAGATTTTTTTGAAAAATTAGGAATACATAACATATCATTTTTGGCCACATATAAAGAGAAAATTATGACGATGATAAGATAAGTCTTACGTTAAAAATGTTTAATGAAAGAGTTTTGTTAAAATTATTGTCAAGAAATCTTTTAGATCACGCTATAACTCATTCATAGCACTTGTTTATGACCATAACAGCATGTTCTTATAACTTAGCGTCTAAGTGTTAGTTGGGCTAGTTTAAATAATATATTATATGTTTTCACTGGTGTATAACTATTACTAATGGTACCTAACACTATTATTCATGACGTAATTTAAGAAGTACGTTTGATTCTCGTATAACTTGAAGTTCCATTGTTGAACGTAGGTCGTGAATCATCGATTCATGGTTTTCTTCTAATTCGACGCTGTTAATTGTAAAGAAGGATGTTTTCATTATCATTATCGGTAGACGTCCATTGTACTACAATTGATACAAACATCCTCGGTGCAAACAATAGTGGATTCTCCCGTTAAACTTCCTAGATTTTAATAAAGTATTAAGTAATATAGTTTTTACATTGTACCAAATAAAGTGTAGGATCCGATTTAGAGAATGCAATTTATGGAATTGAGTTAGTTACGTTATTTTTATTTAGATACTTTCTTTTATAATTCCATCATATTGGTCATAAAATTATGATGGTGGCAATCTATAAAGTATGTTATAAAAACACTGTTCGATTTGTGAAGGTTTTATTTGGGTATCGATCCTGTTTATGTATTTGTTTTCAGAAAACGGGTAAAATGAAAATTACCCCAAATAAAAAATAGGCAGCGCTCGTCTCTTTTTGGGGTATTTTATATATGAATGTGCTAATACTACCACATTTAAGAAATTGGTAAATGCTAGATTTTATGGAGTATTTATGCAGTAAATAAGTTAAACACCTTTTTATATTTACCTTATTTTTAAGTAACAAAATACTATAATTTCATTATTAAACGAAAGTCGAAACACAACACGGATAAACTAGGAAATTACATCCAGGCATGGCCGTAGTCAGGAGGGGTTTGGGGTTCAAACGCTCCCCGAAATTTTAGACAAGAAGTGTAATTATTATATTTACACGTCCCCCAAAATAAATAAATGAGGGTAACTCCTTCCCCCGACGGCATATATACCTGGCTACAGCCGTGTATCTCTAGCTCTATCTAAGCTTATTAAGCATAAAATCCCATTGTCTGTACACGTTCACAAATACCTACGTAGAGATAACTTCATGATAAGAACAGGTACAAACATTATGAAGTGCATATTAGTAGGTAGTTAGCATTAAAGGTGCTTGATCCGACAATGTCACCTCTGCCTCTGTGATATAGACTGATAGCAAATTACATTTTATCTACCTACTTATTCTTACATTGCATTTTTATCTCGCATCAGTCGCATGTAACCGAAAATCCTACCCGAATCATCGGACAAATATGTAGATATTAAATGCCTGAGTCTACTTATTGCATTTATGTAGGTACCTGCTTAATAAAACTTTGGTGCTAATTGAAGGCAATTCTTTATTTTGTTGCTACAAAATTCTAACTTTACCTATATGTGTTTTATTTTGTCCGAAAAGATGGCTACCTATTTGGATTATTTACTTGCGGATGATTCGTCGCCTAACAATTTGAATAGGGCCACGTTTCATCTGAGGATGAAATATTTTGCCGACGACTCGTCACATAAGGCAATAAAAATTAGGTTTGTGATTTGGTGCTCGAAATAATGATTAACTACCAAGATACCTAAATTAGTGTTAACGTTAATCTTTTGTTATAAATTTTGTAAATATATATTACTTACACAAAAGACATAGTTATCTTACCCACATACCTAATTGTTAAGTAGTCTAGGTACCACGGGTAGCAAATTATGTAACTTTACCGTGAGCATCTTGTTTTATTAAAAAAAAAACAAAAAAAAAACATTTGCTAAGAATGTGAAGATGTACCTAACTTATCTATCTACATATTTTTGCAATTCACTTTAAAGCTGATTAAGATACTTCGCTAAGAGTTAATAATCAACCGGATAATTATACATAAACGATTCATTGTTACCGTGCTTCCATTTTCAAGATGGCGGCATTATGCTCCTATCTAAGGCAGGAACAACAACACAAACCTACATATATATTGCCTACCTAGGTGTGTACGTAAAAGGCAAGTCCCGCTGGACTAACGCATCGACCAACTCCAGGAATGCACGCGCAAGAATGCAGTCCTGCAACTAAAGCAACAGTTATGTGAAACTTCGGTCTAGTCTAGCCATAGCCACCCACGTAGAATAAGACTAACTTCCCGCCAATTCTGGCTCCAATTACGAATTCCAATGATTCGTGTTACAATTTGAGCATAGGTAATGAGCATCCGCATGGATCTACCTACCTGTTGGATGCGACATCAGTTGAAGCCAAAACGGACGAATATTTCCATAGATACGTATCACACTTCCGTATTTGGGGTAATAGCATAGCTAAAATCGTTCAGTGTAAAAATCAGTCGCGAGTTCCTCTGGACCGCATCTCATGCCTCACAATTATTATCAACACGCAGAGATGAATCGATAAACAATTCTGCGCTCCTATTGGCTGAATAGTGGGCGCGGCGCGACGCTATTGGTTGTTATCGCGTGGTGTGACGTCAAGGTCGACGACCTTTAAATTGGCGCAATTTTTCAATTTAGATCGCATAGACGGAGGAAAGTTTTGTCAATCAAATATCCATTTGTTTAAATTATAGAGAGGCAGTTATCGATCATAGATACACAGTACTTGAACTAGGATGAATGAATATGATTCCTTTGCCCTTGATTTAGCTTTTATTAGATGTATATTGAGTCTCAACTGAGGGATTTTTTATTGTACCTGTTGGTTTTTATGTATTAGTTTTATTAGGTATTAACTATCTTATCAAACGTTTTTATTTATTTTAATAAACGTGTTAACATGTCAGGCCTTTTGAAAGATTTCTTATCGCAAGATAGTTCGTAATCGATTTTCAAGACGTAATAGGTACCTAGGCACCTTTTGTGTGATGTAATGTCTCATACCCCTACTTTGTACTATGTTGTAGACAAGCAAAAAGCTGTAACAAAAACTTCATTGCGGCAATCATTAAATAGGTACGTAGGAATTATTTTAACAGGCATTGAAATCTGAATAGGTAGTAATTCTTATATTCGGAAAGCAAAGTTCTTTGCAAGATTATTTACATACAACACGTTTTGTGCAAGACATGTTTTTTTTTAGTGTGTGACCATGCGTTACTTTTTACATAATAGTCCGATTTTAATGATTCCATAGGCTATATCTAAAATTTGGTATCATATAAATTAAAAAAGAAACCTCTAAGGATGGATAAAATAGGATAAATAGGACATGATTGATTTTTCGTATGTATAAACCGATTCGGCTGAAACTTTGAATACATTTTGTTTTTTTTATGATACTAATAATGGAAATCTGGAGTTAATCTTATGACGGAGACGAAAGACAGTTGAGGGAACTCAACTGTTTACAGGACCTGCCTAGGTACGAGTATTTGGGCTTATTTCATTCATCTTGATGAGTACTTTGAGCTAGCTGTGTTTTCTCCTAACACAAAAATAAAACGGTTAATTAAAATAAATGTTTATTGCATTCACACAAAAATAAAACGGTTAATTAAAATAAATGTTTATTGCATGTAAATATTTAATTAATTTCTTACACCTTGTATTTCATAAAAAAAACCTAAGTACCTAAGTAAGGAAAATAATTTAAAGACCCGATTATTATTTTGCATATTGAGGCGATGGCGCTATCAAAAATTAAGTTATAACTTAGAAGTTAGACATTTGTTTATTATTAAACTTCTCACCTATGATCTGCAATAAACATTTGAATAATGCTGTCCGTCTCTTATCTAACCAAACGCCAGACAAATTGATGTTCATGCTATCTTACTGAGCTGTAATTAGATTGTTATTCGGCATATAGGTTCTGGTAATTGAGTGAGATATTAACTATGTCACTGAGCATGTTAAACTGATCAAAGTGAACAACAACGTAATGGAACTGACTGCCAGTCATTTGTTTCTGGCTAAATTGGGTGGGAGGTGGTACCCACTGAGATTGGATACAAGTACCTACATTAAATTCGTAAAAGTTAAAATGTAGTAAGTATGAATCTGAACCGTTTTTATTTCTGATGTTTTTATCAATAAAACATAACACAGCATCACGCCTATATTCCCAGAAGGGGTAAGCAAAGGTGTACACAGCAAGTCGTAAACCCCCAAATTTCACCAATACTGTTATTGTGTTACTCCTGACTAGGAATATTGATTTTTCAATATTCAATTATGCAATTTTAGTTTTTATCAAAATCTGGCCCGAGACTCATAGTATTTTCCGATAATCGCGCTCATTTAAAAATTCACCTTTATATTTATCTTGTATCTAGTCATGCAATCAATTTCCTATAGTATTCAAATTCAAATTCAAATATTTTTATTTCATATAGGCCATATTACAAGCACTTATGAAAAGTCAAAGCTAGGTGCACGGTTCCAAGGCGTTGATCTTATGGAGAAGAGCCGGCAAGAAACTCCATAGACACTCTTTTAAAATAAATTGGTATAACAATAAATAAGGTAATGTGAGAATAATGCAGGTTAATGAGCAAAATAATAAAGGAAAGCGCTAGAAGCAATAACTTATATAGCCCTTTAAAATGATTGCCAAAGCAGTTAAGAGCTGACCAGTCCCGACAGACAGCACCCGTTCACGAGCATGACGCGCACATCAGCCTCGCTTAGCTCAACCATTTTGTAGGGAACTCGACGACCCGATGTACAACGCCACCATCAGCAGGACATTTTAGTGAGCATGACAAACTCATAATGCCTGACAATGGGCAATATGTACGTAACATGAGATTAAAAATAACATTAATGTCCACATAATGCTCACATTTTACAAAGAAATGTTAATATAAATTTAAAACTAGTAGGAATACTAGCGGTTAGTTAATGGATATGTAAATTTACATAAACAAACAAGTGTCAAAAAAAAAAAAATACAATTGGAATAATTGTACTACGTCAATAAAATTAATTGTATAAAAATAAAAACTAGTAATTACAAAAGTAATCTGTTGAGGTTACATTCATACATGAAATAAATTAGACAGTGCCAGTGGG
Source organism: Xylocampa areola (assembly GCA_935421205.1). Lineage (NCBI taxonomy): Eukaryota > Metazoa > Arthropoda > Insecta > Lepidoptera > Noctuidae > Xylocampa > Xylocampa areola. The sequence goes on along the minus strand of OW285219.1, from coordinate 11,520,714 downwards.
TCGCTGTGTGCAGGAGGGGATCGTGCGCCAAACATCCTTATCCTCAATGTAATGTTTAATACTATAATATGCTTTAGATATTAAAATGCGTTTGATCACTACCTTAAACTTATCATCTGGAAGATCTGTAATATTAGATGGGATCTTATTGTAGAATCGAATACTGTTACCCATAAATGATTTGCTAGTCTTCCTAAGCCTAAAACCGGGGACTATAAGCTGGTGCTTATTACGAGTGTTTAAATTGTGGTTGTCACTCTTCTTATTGAAATGGGCAATATTTTTGCGAATGTACATGATATTACTGAATATGTACAATGATGGCAAGGTAAGTATATTTATTTCCTTAAACAATTCACGTAATGACTCACGACAGCCAAGATTATAAATAGCTCGGACTGCTCTTTTTTGTAATATAAAAATAGTCTCAACGTCAGCAGCCGAACCCCACAGTAAGATGCCATAGGACATAATACTGTGAAAATAAGCAAAATATACTAGTCTAGCCGTTGCTACATCTGTCATCTGTCTTATTTTTCTAACAGCGAAAGCAGCAGAGCTGAGTTTGCCTGCAAGTGACTCTATATGAGAACCCCATTGCAGTTTGGAGTCTACTGAAACGCCTAAGAAAACAGTTGACGGAACCAAATCTAACACCCTACCATCAAGTTTTATATTTGAATTTATATGGGGTACGTTTGGTACGGAGAACCTAATGCATTTGGTCTTATTCGGGTTAAGAAGAAGGTTATTAGCAGAAAACCAATTAGATACTTTCATAAGTGTATTATTGAGTTCAATCTGATCCCCATCCTTTCTATTTACTTTGAATATAAGGGATGTATCATCAGCAAAGAGGACCATATTTGTCTTGATATCCTTGATAAAGTAGGGAAGATCATTAATATAAACTAGGAACAGAAATGGGCCCAGAATTGATCCTTGAGGCACCCCCATTTTGACAATTGCACCTGTCGAAGTTACATTATCAATAGCCACCCTTTGATTTCGATTCAACAAATATGAACTTAAAAAATCAATTGATCTACCTCGAATTCCATAGTAATTTAATTTCATAATGAGCGTTCGGTGATCCACGCAGTCAAAAGCTTTCGAAAGGTCACAAAACACTCCTATAGCATCTTGAGCCTCCTCCCAAGCCCCCAACACTGCTTTGATCACAGTGGATCCGGCATCAACTGTCGAACGTCCCCTAGTAAACCCAAACTGTTTGGCATGCAATATTTTATTTTTATTAAAGTAAACTAACATTTGGTTTAGCATTATTTTTTCAAAAATTTTACTCAACACTGGTAGCACAGATATTGGCCTATAATTAGATGGGTTATTATGGCAGCCTGATTTGAAAATGGGTACGATTTTACTTAGTTTCATAAGATCGGGAAAAACACCCTCTGTGATGCAACGATTAAATATTGACGCCAGAATTGGCGCTATCTTAGCAATTATTGATTCAACCGCCTTTATTGACAATCCCCATAAGTCCTCAGTTTTCTTAATGACAATTGTTTTAAATGTTTTTATTATATCAATGTGGGTTATGAGATTAAATTCAAAGTTTGTGGAGTGTAACTCAACGCTTTCCTTTAAAAGAGACTCGGCCGCTATAACAGACGACGAAAGAGACTTTGTAGTCTTTATTGGTATATTAGTGAAGAACTTTTCCAAGAATTTGGCGACTACACCTTTATCTGAAACAAGTTCACCATCAACTTTTAGTTCTATGTTACTATCCATGGACCTACTATTTCCAGTTTCAGTATTAATTATTTTCCAAGTAGCCTTTATTTTATTACTTGCATGTTTGATTTGGTTACTAATAAAAACGGCCTTAGCTTGTATACAAACTTTTTTAAAGATCTTTGAGTATTTTCTTACGTAATTATGAAAATTAACATTAGATGTGTAAGACTTTTTGTCATATAGATCATACATCACATCTCTACTGCGTCTTATACCCGCAGTTGCCCAGTTACTGAAAATTAAATTATGTTTTAAAGTTATTGATTTTACTTTGCAAGCATTTTGGAACTCAGTAGATATAACATTAAAAAGTGAATAATACATTTCATTGGGGTCGCTATATTGTGGATTTAATGTAAGTAACTGAGATTCTACATTAGAGCTGAACTTTTCTAAATTCTTTTTAGTAAGAGGCCTACACTGTATAGTCTTGGAAAGTTCCTTTTTTTTTACATTAAATTTGATGATCTGACACTTATGGTCCGAACGAATGCCACTAATAAGATTTTTATCTAATATTTTAAAGTTGGTTGCTATATTATCTATGCAAGTGGCAGAGGTAGACGTTACTCTGGTTGGCTCAGAAAAAATATGTTTTAAGTTAAATGATCTAAATAGAGATAAAAGGTTTTGTTTATATATATAGTATAGTAATATTATATATTAATAGGTATTATATTTATTAATATACAATATTTATTTAATATGTAGGTACATTAGTCTGTATTGTCTGTAATAATCGTGAATTATTTTTATCTATGGGCCTTGTTGCCTGAAATAAAGTATAAATAAAAAAGCTCAAAATATATTTTTAACTTAATTTTGCGAAGCGAAACGCCTATTCCTATGAAATATTACTAAAATAACAACAACGCAACGCTCAAATGCATCACCAATCACCAACTCACTAGAGCTCATAGCGCTCATATCCCGAAAATAAGTCTTCCGTTCAGTCGGTCATCATTCACGTATAAAAATAAAAACGGCGCTAAGAATGAATGCCAGTGAGACATCAGCAGCGAGATAATTAAAGGGGTTCAATGTCCACAGAGTTCTGTATCAGTGGTGCATAATGCATTTTAGTGCACATGATAAAAAATGGCCGATGCACTTTTGATGCATATATTTATGTAGTTATTGTGTTTATATTATAAGTAGGTATTTCACGTGAAAAGTAGGTACGTCGCATTGTTGTTTACCTGAATTATGAAAATTGCTGTATTTTATGTGTAAGTTGTAGGTAATCAAAGATGTATTTCAATGCCACTATTCTTCAATCTTTATAAGAATCTAATTTATTAGTAAACTTCATATTAAGAGGTGATGAAGGGAATATTTAAGCCAAATACTAGCCTAATTAATACCAATTTAATTTTAGAATAAGATTTAAGTAGTTTTTTTTTTCACAGTCACCTGTTAATGGATGGATGGACTCTATTAGGACTTTAGATCCTTAGGTCACTAGCCACCTTATTTAGTTGAATTTGATTTCCAGTTGTACTAAATGCGATGAGATAGATATGTATGTATATAATTTCCATCGTATACGTACGACTGTCAGTTTTTGACCTCCAAAAGGCTAATATAGTTAAAATGTACGTTAAGGTAAATATACCAAAATAAATAGCATATACAAACTGTTAGGTAACTTAAAAAAATATGTGAATACCGCCTGTTCACTTAAGCGAAACATTATTTAATTTGTCTATACACGTCGATTTTGTTGTTTGGACACTTTGGACTTTGTCACACAGTATTTGCATACAATGTAGTGCGAAATTAAAGAAAGTTATAAGTAGGAATTGTAGTAAATGACATTGTTGTTTTGCAATTACGGCGATTAAAATTCTTTAATCAACTCATAAATCCTTAATTAAAGACAAGTCATAATTTTCAGTCAAATATTTATTAACAATAGGTACTAGATGAATATCTAAGTAGACAAAATATATTGATCGCTAAATTAAAAGAATCTAAGGTAATCCTAAGTATTTGTATAGAGAACGTTTGCAAATAAATTAATAAACAAAACAAAAAAGATTAATTAAACGTAAATCATAAACAAAGTATAACATTTTGAACGAGTTTAAAAAAAAATGATTAGTTTTTATTGAAAGGGGCGTTTAAAATCTTTCTCAGTAGCAGACAGACTGATACCGAACTACTGACCGATTTAAAATACCATTCCATCCAGGATACTAATTCATTCACTCCTTCCCTTTCGTTTCTTCCAAACTGATGGCATTACGCGACTTTTTTCATAAAACGACTACTACCTTAGGTAGGTATTTTTCCATCAAAATAAAATAGTCGAAATAATAACTCGACAATTGCACGAAGTGGAATTAAGCAACACAGTAGACTATGGGCTATAGGCATATTATGAACGTTAAAAAAAACATTGAATTAATAATTAAAATAACATATTAATATTCATTTAAATTAATGAATGCATTGCTTCCATAGGTACTCGTTATTTTCGCTTGATAAGCACAAATGCAAAATGGCATAACCAAAAAATTTCACTTTTTCCCGTTATTTTTATCAGTTCGACAAAAATTCAATTTTGTGATTGACTTATATGCCTATGCATTAACATGTAATAACCTAATATTGCTGGTAAAAAAAAAGTGTTTACAAAAAAATACTACATATTAACATAGCGAGACAAATGGTGGAATTAAATAAATCTTCGTAAAGAAATGTCAAGTTCAAATGACATAGTGGATTATAAAACTGTTGCGTAGGCATACGCCGACTGTATCCGCTGGTTGACTAAGGCAAAGGAAACAGGCCTGTCCAACCTATTGCCATCAATTGATCTTTAAATCGGTTTACATGATAATCTTTGTCTATCCTGACTCATTCGACCAGGTGTAGGACGATATAGAATTCTAAAGCTTAGTTTACTACAATTTATTCTTGAATTTAACTGTAATTTTATATAGAAAAATATTCCTGGTAACAGGCATACTTAGGTCATTGATAATTAAATAAGAAAATGCTCATGAGGTTTTCCATTTCCAGACTCAGAAGGCCATACTTTTCCATTTATAACAATTGACATTGACGACTGATAGTTGTAAGCATATCTTATTCATTAATAGGCGTGAGTAGGCATTACGAATAATACAATGTAAAGACTGTCCCACTGCCAAACGCAGAATCTTCCGATATCTATTTAGAGACCAGGGTGATTGACTTACGAGTATTTATCAAAGCACTACTTACAAAACCGACTAGAAATACGTATAAGCTTGTTACTCTAGAAATATCTTTCCGATATAATTCTACCATAGGAAACAAAGTCCTTGTTTATAGTAGGTGTAGACGCAGCGTAGGCAACGCCCCTGAAATCAATAAAATCCTCAGCTCTCAGAAGAGTAAGTTCTACACAGAAAAATGTTGACCTTTGCCCATGGTAACCAATAGACGCAAGCAAATCAAGCCTGCACACAAATAAAAACGGAACTGGCGATCAGTATTGTTATAGAAAATGGACGGCTCTCAACAAACCGTCTCGTAACTTATTGACGTCAATTGGAGCTGATTGTCGTCCATTTTACGACAATTGTCCGACAGTCTGCCGCGTCCAATAGGAGCTTAATCGCTAGACTATGCCGGGATATTCTCATGCGATCTTCCTAATTAATTGAAAGGATATTTCGTTGTGGTAGGTCTAACATAGTTTATATAAATACACCCGTATTGTTGGTTGCCCGCATGGGGTTCTTAACACATTCATTGGGCAATCAAAGCCTGAGATTTTACATAAATAGACCGAGGCGCTATATTTTACGAGGCCAATAACTTGGAATTATTAATGAATAGTCATGGTAACTTTGAAGGTAATAAAAACAATTAAAAAAAATGTTATACCTACTTACTTCGGTACAACGAACTAAATCTTTCATGGCTGTGTAAAAAAAAATGGGATCATATTCGAACGTCAACTGCGTGCATTGACATCATTTTGCTATGTAACGTAATCTCGACCACAAGGATATAGATATCTCGTGTAATATTGATTTGCACGTAATATCAATTGACAATCGATGTACCTATCTACTCAGAATCGTTGTGATGCAATCGATAACCGAAATAGAGAGGTACCTATGTATATGCAATAATGTTTATTGCACCAAAGATAATAGTCATAAAATAAGGATGACATGATCGCAGCACTATGTGCATGTATCTCTTATCTTTTTTTATGAAACGATATAAATGTTAGCATCGAAATAACAATAAACATTGCCATCGCAAAATATACTATATTTTGATCGACCGTAGGAGGAAAATAAATATTATGATACCTAAACACGTTACTCACTAAAAGATAGATATCACCTAAAATTTGATTTTGTAGGTGACTCTTTCCATTAGTCGTCTCGTCTTGTACCTTTTTTTATTTGTCATGCATTCAGAGCAAAAACAGCTGCAGAAATAAATATTCCTTACCTACTACTGTTATGGAAGTTAAAGGTTTTTATTTATATACCTATATAAATGATTGAATAGATCGTAGCCATTCCAGATTTCATTAACTCGTGAATAGAAAATGTATTGTTCAAATTAAATAAATCTACGTATAATATGGCTTTCACTAGTTATCTTTTGTAATTTATAGGAAAGCCTATGAGTTTTTACAATAATTATAAATAAAATTTGCAACAAACTGAAGTGAATCGATGAAATAAATTGTTTTTACTATTTTAAATAAACATAGGTAAGTGAGGTGTTTAAACAGACGGTAACTATGTCATTGAGCCATAAAAACGCCACTATATAACAGCTAGAATTAGAACATAGAAAACTGAGCACTCACTCTCGTTGTTTAGTTTTAAAAATAAAACCTACCTAATCAAAGTAACTGAATAAATTATAAAATAAAAATGTAATGAATGAATAAATAAAAGAAAATAACAAAACACTTTTTCAACTACCTATCTAATGTAAATAATTATTAAGAATTATGAGTAAACTGCATGAAGTATTTGTCACAAAATCGTTTGTCTTAGTGTAAATAAGTGTTGGCAAGATTCCGAGCCGAGTCACAAGTCAAAGTCCGCGATAAGTCCAAGGTCTAAAAGGAGTTCTAACTCGGTATTGTGAGTTTTTGTTTTCGTTCTTTTTCTTTTTCATCGTCATCGCTGATGTTTATCGAGCGAGTGGAAGTTTTTATTTTCAGTTTAGCTAATTTAAATTTCTTATTAGGAATGCATGTTGTGGGTGTAGTACTTATTGTGTATGCAACTCAAATGTAAAATATTTAGTCGGCTTCTATTTTTGATTTTGCATAGATTCAAAATTATTGTTTATTTCTTTTTCCGTTAAATTATTATGGATATATCTAATAAAAAACAAAAACTAATATTGGCTGTCGTCAACGTCACGTCTTTTTTTTGTATACTGATTCTTATCTTTGGTTAAGTCAGAGGTTAGTAATAAAACTCATAAATATGAGTCTTTAGAATTTTGCACATTTATTAAGCTGATTTCATTATTACAATGAATCTAACAAAAACGAAACGGTTATGAGATTAATAAAAACTTCTGAAAGACGTGTCTAATTTTTTGTTCTATTATTCAATTAAGGAAGTGAACAATTTTGCGGGGCACCTTATCTTCAACCAAGCTGAAAGGTTTTTATAAATCACGTAGGTACCCGTTGGATTACATTGGAAAAACCGCGAATATCTGGCATATTCGAAGGTTTATTCGAATATGCAAGAGATTCTTTGTAAACTCAACAAAGAGCTACATTAATTTAATTAATCATATTAGGAATTATATTCGATGGTGGTCCATGACACGAAATTTGTTTGTAATTAATAAATAAAAAATAAAATAAAATTGTTCCGAATTCCTTTCTAACGTTGCTATAAACAGAAAAGATTTAAAAAAAGTGAAAAGCAAAAACTAAAGTCTTCACACGATTAGCATTCACCGTCATTCTTACGCATAACTAACTAACCTAATCGTTCTTATGACTGACATAACATCGAAGCGCACTCATCAAGAAAGAATGTATCGATTTAACCCATTAGCGATGTGTAGGCTTATTCACCGAGTTATCATTTAAATCGTCATAGGTACCTACATAAAACAAGGAGGTCTGTTGTCGTATATCGAGCTTCGATAATAGGGAATAATCGGGACACTCATTGCACCTATCAGTACAAGTAAAAGTGAATAAGTTCATTTCGTTTACTTATCAGCCTGTAAAACTTTATGGGCAATTTAGATTATCTCGTGTTTTAAGAAATACCAATGTAATGCGAATTAGTAAGAAGATAAGGTGTTATTTTAGTAGGTACCTACTTAACTTATCTTGATGTGCAGGTATTTTCAGGAATTACTTATTTTTTCTTCTTTACGAGTTTTTTTTTTGTAGTTTGTATGTTTATGTTATTGGCCCCCCTGCTGTTCTTTTCTTTCTTTTTTTAATAGTTTAGCTTAATTTTTCAATTATCAATACATTGAGCATCGATATTGACATGATTGTCCCTTTGTTCACTTCTTCATAGAATAGGCTTTATGAGCAAAAGAGTAAATCGTTTGATCTAAAAATAAGCTGCTAAGAATAAATAGAAGGCAACATATCTTTTCATTTAATTAAAAGCAGCACGTAGGTATAATGAATATATTTTTTAATAAAACTCAGTAGTGGGTAGTTGAGAATGAACAATTTAAATGAATGGACGTAGACTGCATGGAGAGTATAATCAGACAGGTTTATCACAAGTTCTGCAATGCGGTAATTAAAATACATTGGTACTCGTATATGTGCATTATTCATTGCATATTTTTATATTATTATAATGGTGGTAGGTAATTGAAAGAAATTTATAAAATATTCTGAAAATACGTGAGCGATCAATTATCGCCACTTTGACTGGAGTGTCTAAAACGTTAAAATGGTCTAGGTATTTGGTCTTTAAGATATCTTTACAATGTGGGTATTATACAATTTTTTACATTATTAGTTGGGAAGCGAAAACGGTTATCAGTAAAATTTTATCAGAGTGCAGTTTATTTTTTTATACATTTTTATCCCTATGACGAAGCACTGGCCCGAAATATGACTTTGGCAAAAAAACGCTTAATGATAAGGTAGATAAAAATATCTTCCTTCATATTTATCACTGTAGTGCAAAGGATTTTTTATTAGAACACTGTAGACATGACTCCGTTTCAAAAGTCAGAGCGTGCTCAGAGTTTTTTTTTAAACCTAGGTATACCCTAACTAGTCCTAGCACTGTATGCAGTGGAAATACAATTTTCAAATAAAAAAAATATGATAATAATCAAATGCAGGATACATAATTATGCTAAAAGCATCTTGCAAATGATTTAAATCTATTTTTTTTGTAAATTTAGCAAGCCTGTTGAATGATCTACTCGTAAAAAATATTTGCAAATGCATGGGCGTGTTCTACAAAATCATATTGATTTCGACACAACCTGTTGCATTTACCTCATAAAAATGATTGTGCTCTGAAATACAAATTGATTGCGGAATATATACTTACCGAATCCTTCATGAGAAGTTACTTCACGTAACCAAACATGAAAATATAGTAGCCTACAAACACTGGAAAAAATAAAATAAAACCCATGTTACATGTCCGAAAGACTATTGTTCGTCCAAGGTTTCAGTACAATATGCATACTAATAAAATTGTATTGCCTAAACCTACATAATAACCGCTACATGTCTGCGTCAGTACGTATGTAGGTAGGTAATGATATTTTTTATGGTGTAGAAATTACCCGCAATATCTCTAAGTTAATAATCGGAGACTCGTGCACAGTCAACAGGTAGATAATAATTCATCGAATCCCGATTCGCAAGGTATTATATAATTTATGAAAAAATATTTTTTTTTGTCTCATTAAAGCTTAATGATCTTGTGGCTTTAAATATCCTTGAATGATATAAAAAGGATAATATTACTTTGGAGTATTAAATTTCAAATAAAAAACAGATTTGTTTGTCTTATTCCGTTTTCACTATCGAATTTTTACAGTGAAATGTAATTATACAGTGTGTTAATTTTTTTACTTTTATTGTAGGTAGTCATAAAATAAAACGGTAAAAAATGTCAGATTAATCTCATCAATGAGTAATTGAAAGCAACTTACAACAAATAAAAAAGAACATTTAAAATCAGTAAGGGCACAAAAGTTTACAGGTGAAAATAGAAAAATATTCAAGTAAAACGAGTGCAAAAAGGTATCGGCTCGCCCAACCCAGCCGGCATGGATAACGGCGCGCAGCGCAAGCCGGCCGGCTTCCAACATTGATTTTTTTCCTAGAAACATTATAATGATATTACAGTACAAAAACACTCACCGATAGCCTTCATGAACTCGTCGAAGTTCTCCGAAGAGATCATCTTGTATTTCTTGCCGACGAATTCCATTTTTTAATATAAAAAATGCTTTTTGATGAAGTTAGAAAAAATGAGAGTGTCTTTACTACCGGTCGGAACTGGAATGAATAAACGCGGCAAACGGTACAACGGGTCGCCTCTGCGCATGCGTCAACGAACGAATGACTTTGGTGAATGGAATGAATGAAGTGACTGAACTGTATTGACCTTGACATCGGTTTTATACTCTGTGCGCTGCGTGGACTCCCGACTCTCAGAGAGATGTGGGCGGGTCCACAATGGCGCATTTTGCTAGATGATTTTGTTTGTTTAGTAAATTGGATTATGTCTCTATTGGAGATGATTACATGGCGAATGTTACTTGATTTGGCAATATAGGACAAGAGTTACGAGTTAGTTATCTGGCACACATTATTAAAAGTCATATTAGCGAGATATTAACAACTTAGGAGAGGGAGAAAGCTTAGGCTAGTGGGCCATAAGTATTTACGTGTAACCCCTTGAATCATTTCTCACCCTACAATTCATAGATTGCAAAATTGTCGTTGTTGATGTCTCTGCTTCTCTCACACTACAGAATTTTATTGTGCTATCTCTTTTCAATATTTTTCTATTCAAAAGCCCCCATCATTTTACCGGATGAAGCTATTTTACGCAGACAAAGACTTGAGCACTAAAGTGCTTGAATAATTCTTTTGTGGTCCAATCAAATTGATAATAAAGTAATTTAAAGAGAAATATTACTTTTCAATAGCATATCAGGAAACCATTTGGATACGTGTTTGGGGTAATAAAGCCTCAATAATAATTGATAAGTACCTATGTATGTTTAATTTAAATATTATACCTAAAAATTTAAAAATTAAAAATTATTAATGTTGAATATTTAAAATTTTGCTATATTCTCCAGTTCGGATTGTATTGCATTCATTGTATCCATACTAATATTATAAATGCCAAAGTTTGTTTGTTACCTTTTCAGGACTAAACGGCTGAACGTATCGTAATGAAATTTGGCAAGGGGATAGATTGTATCTTGGAGAAAGACATAGGCTACCTTTAGTCGGCAGGCATAAAAACCCACTTTACTACAGCACAACTGTTTTAACAACGATAACAACAAGATTTTCTCGCAAAGCGCCTGTTACTAAAACTATAGCAATATTTTACAGCGGTGAAACATTCAGCCTCATTGGTCTAGTGGTCCCAAGCGCGACTGCTGACCATTAGGTCTCGGGTTCGATTCCCGGGTCGGGCAAAGTGTTATTGAGTTTTTCTGTTAGGAAATTCTCAGTAGCAGCCCGGAGTTTGGAATTGTGCCCGGTAGATGGCAATAGGCTCACCACCTATTACAGGGGACTTAATAACAGCATTGGTGAAATGTGGGTGTACAACTGTGTGCACGTCTGCCTACCCCTTCGGGGAATACAGGCGTGATGCTATGATGCTATGAAACATTCAGAACAACGTCGGCGCTCACGGCAACGCAATTTAGATCCATTTAGATAAGGTACACATTCACTAAGTTATTTAGTAATTTGGAATATTTACAACGATTTTATTTCTCGATTATTTATTATAAAGTTTGTTTTATTAATTATGTCTACTAGTAAAAAGCTCTCGGATATTCGGCCACTGATTTCAGTAAGATGGCATTGAGCTATGTGCTCATAATTTCACTTAATCTGGATAACAAGTAATGGATTAGTACTTTTTGAAAGGATGCCAGTACATCACCTTAGAACACTGAAGTCCCTGGGCTGTGGTGATTGTATTTCCATTAACACATTAAAAATACCGAAAAAACAAGGACTAAGAAACTTAAATAGGATCATAGATAGGACACCTATCACAGTTATAGTGGAATTACGTGACTGATCTTCTTTGTATGAGAAGAGGACTTTGTCCAGCCGTAGAACATATGAAGATTGGTTAGGTATGTTATGCGCTTTATCACGTACATAAAGTAAAAGCGGTGTCGACGGCATTTAATAAGTAATTTTGACATCAACATTCCAAATCCTAATATTTGTACTTAGCACGTTTGCTTACAACTCTATCGACTTCATAATGTAGAAATCGATAAATTAATTTTTGGATAGGCCTATCTTTCTAACGCAAAATTTAATTTATCCCAGGACTTAATCAATAAAAAGCAGTGATAGCCAAGTGGTATGACCGTTGCCTGACAAGTCAAAGGTCGAAAGTTGGAATCCAAGGCACGCACCACTGACTTTTCGAAGTCATGTGCTTATTATAAATTAATTAGCACTTAAAAAAAGTTATTATATTAAATGGAAAAAGAATACGGTCGCGAACAGGATTCGAACCTGCGCCTCCCGGATGAATACTCCAGGCGCTCTGACCACTAAGCCATCTCGACCTCTGCTCACCACCGCGAATTCTTCTTCCATATTTTAACACGTCTTATGGCGAAGTTATTGCAATCAATTCAGTCCCTATACTGGACGACCGTATTCTTTTTCCATTTAATATAATAACTTTAGAGTTCGCTAAGCATGCGTTAATGCTTTTCAAAGATTTATCTTGAATAATTAGCACTTGCTTAAAACGGTGAAGGAAAACATCTTGAGGAAACCAGCACATCTGAGAGATATTTTCAATGGTGTGTAAAGCCATGTCAGAGACCTAGGGGTAGTTTCAACTCTGACACTTGGTTGTTCATCAACGATACGACAAGAAGAAGAATCAATAAAAAATCAGACATCTTTAATTAAAGAGTTTGTTGACATCGGATGCTGTGTAGCAAACATAATTATATAAGTACCATATTAAATTACAATATATTCAAAAATTAATGTTCTTACGATATTGAAAATCGACTTGTCGAATCGTCGGATTCGTCGGTGATTCCCAAACTTCATGCTAAAATGAGTGAACGAACTAGTAACCGGATTAATCGCGTGTATTATTTATTATTATTACTTACTATTAGCATATTTTTATTACTTTGCGTTCGTGGTCGCAGGAGCGTCTGTAAAGTGTTCGAAACGTCAGGAAAAACAAAAAACCAATAATACACGCGATTAATTCGGTTAAAAGTTGTAATGTGTAGTGATCGCGCAAACCTAAGATATTACTATGTGAACGAACTACTCGTAGATTAGTCCAGAATAGTTCACTAAACTTTATTATCGATCAACCACAGAGTACATTCTATTTAATTAACTAATATTATTATAAAAGTAGGTACTATATTATTAGGGAATTATACATTTTAAACTTATTTATTAATATTATATTTTAAATAAATAAAATAAATTATTATTAATCAAAAAACCCGACTGCACTTAAAGAGGGAAACAATATGAAAAAAGAGAAACGAATATGTTTTTCCAAAAATTATAACATGCAGTCGAAGGCATCTAGGATGAAACGAATTTCGAAAAAGAATAGAATAACATAAAAATGAAACACGGAATGGCGCCGACTCAAAATTAGTTACACTTAGTTATGACTAAAATAATTATTCGCTTTTCAGTTTACTTTTTTATTCGTTTATATTTGATTATATTCGCTTTTCAATTTACTTTTTCGGAGACAATTGTTTTATTTTAAGTTTTTTGTACCTTTCTGTTCATCAATTTAATTCCATTTAAATATGTATATATTATCTAAATATATTTTTACTCAACTGACCCAGAAGGCGGGTTATGTTTTTCGAGTGTATGTGTGTATGTTTGTACCTATGTCTATTTTTTGACACGCCCTGTAGGCTATACAGCTTGATGGATTTTGACATACGAGGTATTATTAGATTCTTCTCAATTGCGGGAGTGTCATAGGCTATAACAATATTTAATTATAGGGTATACAAATAACAAAGAGGGGGGATAAAAAAAGTATTTTATTTTTAAGTATAATAATATGGGTATCAGATAAAACCTAGTAAATAGCCGATTTCTAATATAATATAATACATTATATCCCCTTGCTACTATTTTGATAAAAAGTACCTACGTTTAACTTACATTTAAACTAAAAAGGATAAATTAAAATAAATTATTAATAAACATAAAATTTAACCCGACTGCACTGAAAAGAGGGAAATAAATTGAAAATAGGGATATCCTTTTCGTAAAATTGTCGTTAACGGACGACGTTCGCTACATCCTAGACGCCTCCGAGTGCCCGTGATTTTTAGAAAAGCTAAGCAAAAATGCGAGTTTTATGGCTTTAGGGTTCATGTGTGTATTTTTAAATATGTATATTTGTGAGATTCTTTATTCCACTATAGTTCCTAAATGCCTGAACCGATTTCGATTATAGGGTATCGTTAGGATCTTACACTGGCCCGGGTAACTAGGCTAGTAAGATAAAAAAATTTAATATGAAATCAGAAAATATACTATAGACAAGGACGGGGCTTGAACCCGCGACTTTTGACGTTCCGGGTCATCAAAGGTCGCGGGTTCAAGCCCCGTTCTTGTCTATTATTTTTTCAAGGTTTCTTTGAAAAGTATTAATTAATATAGGCATTACATGGCCTCAACATGTATAAAAAGATATAATTTTATATGATTAGAAAATATAATTCACACATGACATGACACCTAACTAACGTCATAGCATATATCCCAGAAGGGTTAAGTAGAGGTATAATATTGGTTACCGATGCAGTTATTAAGTTCCATGTAATAGGTGGTGAACCTATTGCTATCAATCAATCTGCCAAGCCTTTTCCCAATTACATTGTGTTCGGCTTCCATAGCGACATCTATCTCGCTACATGAATACTACGCGCATAACACATTCTAATAGTAGTTAATGATTTACCAACATATGTAAAACACTCCACAATTTTAATGTATGCCGCCGATGTCAAACTAGCTCTTCCAATAAGTAACTCTAGTGATACAGACACACTTCAACTTGACGTTGACCACATTCACACTTGGAGTATTTTAAACAACCTTAATCTAAATATTAGTAAATGTGCGATCATGACATACTCAAAAGCCATCCTATACACAACATTTACACTCTGAACAATCAGACCCTGAAACGCGTTTCAACTGTACGGGACCTCGGTACACACTTTGATCCACTTTTAAACTTTAACCAACACATAATACAGACATGTAACCAGTCCCGAAAAAATCTAGGTTTTGTGTTACGGCAGGCAAAAATCTTTAATAATCGCCAAGCTCTTACCATGTTGTACAACTCCTATATCCGCAGTTTGTTAGAAACCAACAGTACTATTTGGAACCCCCATGAGAAAGTTTATACACGCGTAATTGAAAAAATTCAGAAGTCCTTCGTTCGCTACCTGTACTTAAAATTATATGGATACTACCCATTCATGTACCCAACACCATTCATACTAGGTATGGTTGAATACCAGAGTTTGAAAGTTAGAAGAAATCTTACCCTTGTTAAATATTTCTTCCGTCTAATTCGTGGTTACCTCTTCAATTCCTCTCTATTACAACACATCTCCTTTAACATCCCACTTCCAATCAGACATACTTTACGCCCTCGACAGCGTCCTCTATTTTCTATACCACAAACTAGTACTGTAACTCTTAAGACCAGTCCGTTGTATTTAGCCCTTACTCACATTAATAATATATTATTATATGATGCATCAGTAGATGCCTTTGCAAGCATGGAACTGGGATTCCTAAGTACTGCTACTCGGTACCTGTAGCCTATTGCCACACCCAGCACCATAAGTTAGTTTAAGTTATACTTATATACCTCATCATTTTTATTTCTTTAATATTAATAATAATGGGGCAGCTTGTGCAGGTCCCTCTCCACGAAATCAATAACCTATATGTAATATGTATAATGTATTTGTTTAATATGTTTAATTTGCTATTATTTTACTTATTTCATGATTTTTGTATTTTGTATGTGGCCTATAACTTATATGTGTGGATGTATCTGTAAATATAAGTTGGTTATTAAAATAAATAAATAAACACGTTGCATCGCGCAAGCAATGTTTGACGGCAAATCTGCATATATACAACCGCCCTCAGTAACAGTTGGGCTGTGGCTCGCCAGGCAATATCACTAGCCTGGTCGGAAGATCCTCAACTGGTGACCCCGAGCACGATCACCAGCGCATCATCCAGTAATTTTTTTTTTTTTTTTGGTAATGGCATCTCGTAGGTCAACCTAGGAGGTTGTCGACTGCTTAACCGGACTTTCCTGTGGATGCCCTAATAATAAACTATATTAAGGCCTCCAGCCAGGGGCATACGAACTAAATTAAATCTAAAGCGACCACGCTAAGGGCACCCCCTGCGGGGTACGAGCCTCGGCTTAGGGCGTCGCTTGAGGGAGGACAGCAAGGGACTGGCTGGATCGAACAAGGATTATCATAATTATTATTATCAGGGGAATTTAAAGCTACAGGCTCAGCGGCTACGCGGGCTGGCACGAGCAAGGGTCGGGGAGGTGATGCATTAGGTGCATTACGGGGACGTCGCGACGGGCCTCGGCGGCGAGGCCTAAATGACGGCGGTCTGTGTTTGTGTACTGTGCTGGTGGCCCTACGGCTCTCTTGGAGCAGGTTTATAGCGTCATCGGGGTACAATAGTGAATGCCTAGGACGGCGAATTCTACTTATCTGGGAGGGGGTGTATCGGGCGGCAGCCGCGATAAGAGGGTTGGGGTACTTTTCAGCAGATTCGAAATAACGCTTGCAAATGCGTTTTATAAACTGTTGGATAGTGGGAATTTTAAGGTCGAGATGGAGGTTTTCGTTTCTAACGTAGAAGGGGGCTCCCGTGACCTTACGTAAGGCACGGTTTTGGAGGGTCTGCATCTTATGGAGGCGGTAAGATTTCGCGTGTGGGAACACTACGCAGGCGTAGGTCATGATGGGGCGTATGCACGTGGTGTAAATGCGCAGTTTGCACTTAAGGGACAATCTGCTGCGTGCGTTCATAATAAAGTGAAGCCTACCCAGAGCGAAGGCGGCGCGCGAGCGCACCGTCCTTATGTGCTCACCGAAGGTCAAGTGTCTATCTAGGATGACTCCTAAGTACTTGGCTTGCTTCTCCCAAGGGATCGGCTTGCCGAACATGGTTATCGGTTTGGGGTCGGGGGGTCTGATCCTACGCTTTTTCGCGAAGAGTACGGCTTGACTCTTATCGGGGTTGACTTCTATTCTCCATTTGCTGAACCAAGCGCCTAGTACGTTGGCGGAAGTTTGGAGAGTGCTAGCTATACGGTCGCGCACGATACCGGAGTAAAAAATGGCAGTGTCGTCTGCGAAGAGAGCTAACTTTGCCTGTCTATTTTTGGGGATGTCGCTAGTGAAGAGCGTGAACAGGAGGGGCGAGAGCACGGAGCCCTGGGGGACACCGGCGCGGATAGAGTGGGGGGCGGATAGTGCGCCCTCTATGCGATAGCGGAAAGTGCGATTCGAGAGAAAGTCCCGTAGGATGAGCACGAAACGGTCGGGCACGCCGAGTTGGTACAGCTTGTATAATAAGCCGTTGTGCCAGACTTTGTCGAAAGCCTTCGCTATGTCGAAAAAGAGCGCGCCTGTCATCGTGCCGCGCTGAAAACCGGCGCTTATGTGCTCGACGATGCGGTGGACCTGTTGTACGCACGAGTGTTGGGTACGAAAACCGAACTGTTCGTTGGGGATGAGGCTCTTCGCATCGGCAAAGTCCTTGAGTCGCTTATAAATAAGCTTCTCGTAGATTTTACAGAGTACGTTGAGGAGGCTGATCGGTCGGTAGCTGGTGGGTTCGTTCGCGGGTTTTCCCGGCTTAGGGATACCTATGACGGTGGCTTCTTTCCACGATTGAGGGAAGACGTTGTGACTCATGGCGCCATTGAAGATGGCGGTCATGAGTATAATGAACGGGGCGGGGAGAAGTTTCATGACTTTATTAGTGATGCCGTCTATGCCGGGGGCTTTGCGGGGTTTGAGATTTTTAATGACCTCTTGCACCTCGTCGGGAGTGACGGGGGGCAGGGGGTCGTCGGGGTCATCGAACGGCGGGAGTGAGGCTCTGCGTTCTACTTCTGCGTCTACCTTGAGGAGGTGCGCTCGGTCAACCGGTTGGGTGCTAGGAGTGCATTGCGCTTCTAGACTGTCGGCCAGGCACTCGGCCTTTTCGATGTCGTCGAAGGCTATGCTCTTATCGGGGCGGATGAGAGGGAGCATGGTGGCCACTCCATCGGATTGGAGTCTCCTTTGAAGCTGCCAGAATGCTTGGTGAGTGGGCTCTAAGTCGCTCAGCGTCTTATCCCAGTGCGCGTTACGCTGCTCGTCGATGCGTTTCTTTACAGCACGCTGTAAATAGCGCATGTGAGCTTTGTTCGCGTCGCAGGGAAACGCGCTGTAGGCACGTACGGATGCGTTCTTTTCCGTTACCAGTTCGCGTACGTCCGCCGGTAGTTTCCGGTGATGGTTGTCCATCAATGGAACTTCCCGTGAACAACTGTTCAAAACGGATTGTACGTGACCGGTGAACGAATCGATCGCATTCGTAGTGTCAGTGACCGAGGCGATGACGTCGGGAATAGAGTCTAAGTGCGGGGAGCTGGTCGATTGTAGGCTTTCGCTTACTTTCTTCCAGTCCGTGATCGTTTGGGTGGGAGGGGGTCGGGAGGGATCAGAGGGCCCCGAGCGAGGTGCCAGTGCCATGATCACGGGACGATGGTCGGAGTTGAGCGCGTGTAGCGTCTCTATAGACTGTAAACGAAGGTTTACGTTCTTTAGAAGCGCCACATCGAGAATATCGGGAAGGTGCGCGGTGTTGTGCGGATAGTGAGTGGGATGCATCGGAGCAATAATGTCGAAGTTGAGAGTGGCACACAGGCCGAACAGTTGCCTGCCTCTCGCGGTCGTCGTATTACTGTTCCAAGCGGGATGTTTGGCATTGAGATCGCCCGCTATGATAACGGAGTCACTCAAGCCGAGGAGGGCAGTAAGGTCGTGGGATAGGATTTCGCGTTTTTCCCCCACATCGGTGGCGGCGGGAGGGATGTAGGAAGAGACGATAGTTATGGGTTGGTGACCGGTCATGGCTAGCCACAGCTAGTTACAGGTTTTTTGGCCTTGCTGGCCGGGGCGGAAGTTTTCCCCTTCTTCCTCTTGCCTCCTTTGCCGACCTGGATGTAGTCGTCTTCGGAGGAGGAGGAGGAGGGAGAGGACGAGCTAGTCTCGGAGTCGGAGGCAGTGGCATCCGAGAGACAGGGAGAGGGGTTGACGCACACGTCCATGTCTTCCGAGACAGTGACGGCGGTCGTAGGAGGCGCGATGGCCGAAGTAGAGGGAGCCTCTACGAGAGGGTCGATGGTGGGCAAGGATACGAGGCATGGTATTCCTATTTCAGCGGGCGGCGGAGAGAGAGGGCTATCTACGCAATTTATTACGGGGTTGACATGCTGCAGGTCGGCTATTTGGGTACCGTACCGACGTTGAATGTCGGGGTCCCTGACTATGATTTTAACGAACGCGAGAAGCGCGTCCATATTAAAAAGAAATTAATTACCTACTTATAATATTTGCCTAACAGGCCTAACTCCCCGGGAGAATAGCCCGGGGATGCGTAACCCTCCCCGCCGGGTATAGGCAGGGAGGTGAGTGACCTAATGGTGAGCCCTAAGCTTGCTTTTTACCCGTCGCCAGTCTTAATGTGCGTACGGGGCCCTGAACCAGTCTAGTGCGAAGGGTGTAGACACACCCGACCGACACTAGGTGTGTTGCTGTAAGGGAAACCAGAGCTAGAGTCGACTAGGAGATCCCCCAAGGCCGGTTGTTCTAGCTCTCGTCCGATTTGTAGCTTAACCCTGAAGGGGCTTCAGCTGGGTGTATCGGGTCCACACCCTCTCGGTTTCGTTGACACCGTGAGGTTTCCACCGAGAACCACGAAACTGTGGATTTTCCCAGAAGGGGAATTTACACAACACACGTTTTGACTGTACTTTGAAAAAGACAGATATCGGCCGCCGCCTCGAAAGAGGCAACTTTTGAGTTGTAGTGGCGTAGCTAGCGAGCAGCTACGGAGAATGCTACGGCAGAGCGTAGCGACAACGATCACTGACACAACACGAGCGAGTTACGCAGAGTAACACGTCCGTGCGCGGCGAGCGTTGATGCGAGAATGATCATCCAGTCAAACCGGATGCCGCTTTATATCAGTATTTTACTTGGAGTAACTGACTATGAGACCTCCACAGCCCAGTTACTGGGTAACACGATATTTTGTCGTATGACTGGTTGTTAGACTTTCAGGTCTTTGACTACCCGTGTAACAGCTGCCAAAGATCTTAATTTGACAACCGGGACCGACGGTTTAACGTACTTTCCAAGGCACTGACAGTTCTCGGTATGAAATGATGGTCACCCATCCACAAACAGACTTATCTTAATCGATCGATCGGTGCGGCTCTTACTTAGCCACGAGCCCCTCTATTCCTAAACTATTGTAATCGACATTGCAATATTTAAATTCCAGAATGCTATTGCTACTAAGAATTTCCTATTACTATATACTAACAGGAATTAACGCGCAATAAATACCTTCGATTCGCTTGACGTTTCGACCAGGTTGCACTGATCGTGGTCACAAGCAGACTGATGCAGCGAGTTTACTCCGTCATGGATGCGGTAGATTTTTCTCCATCTACCTCCACGTTTTCACTATTGTTATAAAGGCCGCGACACACTACACTCACTGTGTCCGTATTTTTAACCGACTTAAAATAGCGAGGTTTTGATATTTTAATCACTGGATTCCACGTCGCTGATAATTTAAAACCGTCCTCCCGATTGAAAGTTTTGTGTTTTTGGATTTCAATAGCTTCACGCACTGCTCTTGAATAAAAGTGGCGATCGGATGAGAGGACTTTTGTGTGTTGAAACTCAATCCAGTGATTACTGCCTGATTCAAGTATATGTTCGGCAATCGCTGATTTGCAAGTCTGACGGTTTTTTACAGCAGCGATGTGTTCTTTGACCCTCTCTGCGATGGTCCGCTTTGTTTGGCCTATGTAAGAACTACCGCAGCTGCAATCTATTTTGTAGACACCTGGTGTTTGCAGCGGTATGACATCTTTAGGTGTGCCTACGATATTGTTGACCCCCGGTGTGTAAATTGTGCGAATGGAGTACCCCTTTAACACCGTGCCGATTTTGTCCGTCACTCCTTTGACGTAGGGCATGTAGGCTGGTTGTCTGCTCACCTCCGGATGTCTGCTTCTTTTACCAGTCCGCTTTTGTCGGCACCCCACTCGGTATCCGTTGCTTTTAAGAACCTCCTGAACATGATTTAGCTCTCGCTGTAAATGTTCAGGGTCACAGAGATCATGGGCTCTGTTCTTAAGTGACGTCATAACGGACTGCAAATGGCGAGGATGGTGGTGCGACGTTGCATGCAGGTATCTATCAGTGTGTGTAGGTTTGCGGTACACACAGTGTGACAACGTCCTATTTGACCTCACAGTAACCTTGACATCCAGAAATGACAACGATCTGTCTGTCTCCATTTCATAAGTAAACTTCATATTTGGATGGATGGAGTTCAGATGTTGATTATATTGCTCCACTTCCTGTCTACTTCCTCTTATAATACAAAATATGTCATCGACATATCGCTTCCATATTTTGATGGTCCCCGGGCCGAAGCTAAGCGCCTTCCTTTCAAAATGTTCCATCCAGAGATTGGCAAGTACGGGGGCTACAGGACTACCCATTGCGACGCCATCAATCTGGAGATAGTATTGACCTTGGAAGAGGAAGTAGTTGCCATTTAGATAGTTCTCTAGTAGAACAACATAATTGAACGGCATTTCGCTGTCACTCAGTTTGTCTTTTACGACTTCAAGGCATTCCTTGATTGGAACATTGGTGAAAAGTGATTCCACGTCAAAGCTCACCATGACGTCATCCGGTTCCAAACGTGAGGGTTTTAATAATTTGGACGAAATGTCGGGAATCTTTCACAAAAGACGGTGTTTTGCCCACTAGTGGCTGCAATACTGACGCAACGTGCTTTGCTAGATCATAAGTAGGTGAAACAATCTGACTTACGATTGGCCGCAACGGCACGTCGGACTTATGTATCTTGGGCAGACCATATAATTTCGGTGGTTGATGTGACTTCGGCTTGTAAAGTTTCTCGTACTCGTCTTCTGTGAAAAGGTCTTGATGTTCCTGGACTAGAGCTCGTATACGACGTGTTACTCTGGCCGTGGGGTTATATGATACTGGCTTATAAACCTGTTTATCACATAATAACTCCTGTATCTTATCCTGGTAATCAGTCGTACTTATCACTACGGTGGCGTTTCCCTTGTCGGCCTTAAGCACTAAAATATCCCTGTTCTCTCGGATGCTTTTTAGTGCTTGACGTTCTTCCGTAGTGATATTACTAGTCGGAAGCTTCGATTTCCGTAAAATAACTGCGACGTCTTGCCTCAGCGCTTCCGCTTCGCACGGCGGTATTTTATTTCGTATTACCGTTTCTTCTACGCTACCGATTACCTCCTCAAAAGGTATTCGCTTTGGTGTTAATGCGAAGTTCATGCCCTTGGCCAGGATATTTATTGTAGTATCATCCAAACTCACAGAGGATAGGTTCACAACAGTATTCTTCAGTTGGTCAGGCGTCATAGTAGACGTTTCTTTTTCCACATACCGTCGATTTAATTCCTTCGAGAACTTTCGTTCGTGGGTCTCAATACACAATTCGAAGGTACGACTAGCCTGAAGAAACGTTACCCGATCGCATAAATCAAAATCCTCTCGTGATAAATTAACACTACACCAGTATTGTAACGTGTATAATTCACTGTGCACACTGTCCAATTCACTATGTTTGTTCCGAATTAATACTGATTAAGACTGGTAAAAGAAGCAGACATCCGGAGGTGAGCAGACAACCAGCCTACATGCCCTACGTCAAAGGAGTGACGGACAAAATCGGCACGGTGTTAAAAAAGGGGTACTCCATTCGCACAATTTACACACCGGGGGCAAAGGTCAACAATATCGTAGGCACACCTAAAGATGTCATACCGCTGCAAACACCAGGTGTCTACAAAATAGATTGCAGCTGCGGTAGTTCTTACATAGGCCAAACAAAGCGGACCATCGCAGAGAGGGTCAAAGAACACATCGCTGCTGTAAAAAACCGTCAGACTTGCAAATCAGCGATTGCCGAACATATACTTGAATCAGGCAGTAATCACTGGATTGAGTTTCAACACACAAAAGTCCTCTCATCCGATCGCCACTTTTATTCAAGAGCAGTGCGTGAAGCTATTGAAATCCAAAAACACAAAACTTTCAATCGGGAGGACGGTTTTAAATTATCAGCGACGTGGAATCCAGTGATTAAAATATCAAAACCTCGCTATTTTAAGTCGGTTAAAAATACGGACACAGTGAGTGTAGTGTGTCGCGGCCTTTATAACAATAGTGAAAACGTGGAGGTAGATGGAGAAAAATCTACCGCACCCATGACGGAGTAAACTCGCTGCATCAGTCTGCTTGTGACCACGATCAGTGCAACCTGGTCGAAACGTCAAGCGAATCGAAGGTATTTATTGCGCGTTAATTCCTGTTAGTAATATAGTAATATCATGCAACGTGTGCAGGACGCCCGCGCACAGCTGCCGATAACAGTAGCTGTTAATATTTAGTGTTATTATATCAATGTCTGTAATTAATATCTGGAAATAATTAGTTGTAAATAGTATTAGATCATGTATTTTGTTATTCGGAACACAGAACAAGAGAGTTGTGATTGGTGGATGGGAACTTTTGAACATGGTTGCCCCTGCCACTACTTGCGACCATACAAAATTGTATATAATCGGAGCAGTTCAGTTCAGTTAAATTCAGTTCATTATTGTAAGTCAAGATTGTTATAATGTTAGATCAAGAATAAATAATTTTCAAGCGAACCAGGAGTTTAATTGAAATCGTGAATATCCTCCAACCCAGTGAATAGTGTCGGGTCGGCAGAGCACTCCGTACACATTGGTCCTTCGAGCCGGATACGAGGAAGATCACTATTGAGAAGACTCCAACGAACTTTTTGAAGATTATTTAGAAGAATTATACTAAGAACAATGCCAGTTACGAGGTCTACAGGGAAAAGAGGCGGCCAGGCGTCGACTACAGTCACAGAACAAACTGAAACCGCCACGGAAACCACTACAGAAGCTACTACAGAGACTACGACTGAAACATGCACTACGGAAGCGACGGGAACGACAGCTAATATCACAGAAACACCCGCCGCGACTACGTCTACAGAAAAACGCACCACGCCGCAACAAGACGATGCAAATAAGAACAAGGAAAGTGGTCGCCGCAGCAAACCTGTGTCACAGAAGAGTGACAGAACTTCAAAAGCGCGCCGCATAGCCAAAGCCAAGGCAGAGCTAGCACAACTAAAGATCGAGTTAGCAGCCGCGCGCCTCGCTGAAATCGAAGCTGAATCTACAGACGAAGACTTATCCTCTGTTGCCTCGGAAGCCGGAAATGAACATCGAGTGACTACTTGGCTAGAATCAAGTCAGCTGCTCGCCATTGCTGACAGACCGCATCAAACTGAATTGAAGACGTCGATCGAACCTGCAGCCCCAGTGACCGCCGCCGTGTCCTGGGTCATCCCGGCATCTTTACCGGCGGGAGTTGCCGCTATGCACCCGCCGCCTGAAAACTTGAACACTGAACCTGAACCTAGGAATACCGCTCACCTACAAGCGGGAGTTCCAGTGAACGACACGCTGCCGGTGAGCATCGCCGCCTCCTGGCAGCCGAACTTTGCGACTGAACAGCCGCACTTGAACCCACCGCCAGTGATCGCCGCCGCAGCCTGGCAACAGATCCCCGCGTCTACGCAGACACACCTGAACCCTCCGCCAGTGATCACCGCCGCATCCTGGCAACCGAACTTCGTGCCTGCACAACCGCGACCAATGCCAGCGCCAGTGGATCCCGTCGTATCCTGGCCACAGAACTCGACGCACGTGGAAACGAACACATCATGGCATCCGATCTACACTACGGCACCGTATCATAGCTACACTCCGGGGCCTACTGCCGCGCCCTGGGTGCCGCCGTCCATGCCATCACCCCGCGTCGTGCGACAACCTGCAACATTGGCCGTCCAAGAACCAAGGACGGACTTGAAAGAACTCGCTGCTGCGATCACACAAGCTGTGCAAGCCGCACAGTACCAGCAGCCCATGAAACACAGTGAACTACCCTGCTTCAACGGAGCTCATCAAGATTGGCTCACGTTCCGCGCCGCCTACTGTGAGACAGCGCATCGATTAACAGCAGTGGAGAACATGTCGAGACTGAGAAGAAGCCTACGAGGAATAGCCAAAGAGGCTGTACAAGGTCTACTAATAGTAAACGCAGACCCGAACGAAGTCATGAAGACACTCGAGCTACGCTTCGGACGCCCAGACTCAATTGCAATGGCAGAGATAGAGCGTCTACGAACTTTACCACGCCTCACCGAATCTCCTCGTGAAGTCTGCACTTTCGCCACTAAAGTGGAAAACATAGTTGGGACTCTACAAGCACTCAACTGCGGACATTATCTCTTCAATCCAGAAGTCACAAAGGCTATTGTCGAGAAACTCACGCCAACCTTGAAGAGACAGTGGTACCAATTCTCAGCAACACAGCCAAGAACAGAACCTGATCTTCTGAAATTTACCCGATTCATCAAGATCGAAGCAGAGATATGCAGCCCATATGCACTACCTGAAAACATCGCTGCAACAACACAATCTCCTCAGAACACGCAGCGACGTCAGCAACGGGTACATGCCGCACAAGAAGCGAACAAACCAAAGTGTGGTCTGTGCGATCGTCAGGGGCACAGCATCATAGACTGCGATCAGTTCCAGAAAGCAACTACTGATACAAGATGGGACATCGCGAAGAAGCATCGCCTGTGTTTTCGTTGCCTCAGATTCCGAACGAAGCAACACAGCTGTAAACCCAAGAAGTGCGAGATAAACGACTGTGTGCATCTACATCACAAGATGCTACACGCCACTAGTACAGCTACCAAGAAGAAAGAAGAAATCGACCGCTCCGGAGAAGAACAAGAAAAGGTTCACTCAGCATGGACACCGAAGGTGTCATTTCTTAAAATAATACCAGTGCAACTCTCTGGACCGGCGGGAGCTGTAAACACTTACGCACTCCTTGATGACGGCTCTACAGTGACACTGATAGACGAGAGCCTAGCCAATCAAATCGGAGCAGAAGGATCTTGTGAACCTCTACGAATAGCATCCTTCGACGGCGAGCCCACGGTCGACATATCATCTCGACGAGTGAACTTCTTCATTAAAGGACTTCACACATCAGAACGTAAGCTGCGTGCAAGAACAGTCAAGCAGCTAGAATTGGCTGCACAGAGGATCCCTGGAGAAGCAGTACGGGATTGTGAACATCTTCAAGACATCGCTAATGACATTGTGACCGAAGATGCCAGACCTAGACTCCTGATCGGCCAAGATAACTGGGATCTCCTCATCACAACGGAGACCAGAACAGGGAGGAAGAACCAACCAGTGGCCTCACTAACACCACTCGGTTGGGTTCTACACGGCAGTCACACGCGAGCACTTGGCCACAGAGTGAACTTCATCAGACATGCTAACACAGAAGATGACCTACATGAACTGGTGAAGGAATACATCACAATAGACAACTTGCAAATCAATCCGAAGAAGCCCATTAACGATCCCGAAGAAAAAGCACTTCGCATTCTTCAAAAATATACTAAGAGAACTCCAGAAGGAAGATATCAAACTGCTCTATTGTGGCGAGATGAAAACATCAAAATGCCAGACAATTACGATAGCGCTCTGAACAGACTCATCAGTGTAGAGAAAAAGGTTGACAAAGATCCTGAACTAAAGAAGAGGTACTCTGAACAAATGGAAGCACTAGTATCAAAAGGATACGCCGAACCAGCTCCATCCGCAATCTCGAAGCATCGAACCTGGTACCTACCACACTTCGCGGTTTTCAACCCTATGAAACCGGAGAAGTTGAGGATTGTTTGTGACGCTGCAGCCAAGACCAGAGGAGTCTCTTTGAACGACCAACTACTCACAGGTCCAGACTTACTACAATCGCTGTTAGGAGTGATCATGCGATTCCGTCAGCACTCAATCGCCGTGACCGCTGACATCACCGAAATGTTCCTGCAAATAGAACTACGACCAGTAGACCGGGACGCTCTCCGTTACCTGTGGAGAGGAGATCGGAGAGATAACCAGCCGCCGGAACAATATCGCATGAAGTCACTGATCTTCGGAGCTTCTTGCTCACCTGCAACGGCAATTTATGTAAAAAACACGAACGCTGAGAGATATCAGCAAGAACATCCAGAAGCAGTCGAAGCTATCAAAAGAAAGCATTACATGGATGACTATTTGAACAGTTTCGACAACCTAGAAGAAGCTATAGAAGTCTCGAAAGCAGTAAGCGACATCCACAAGGAGGCACATTTCGAACTCAAGAAATGGTCATCCAACTCCACCGCCCTGCTTGAAGCGCTAGGGGAAGTCACTAAGACCGAAGATACTATCAAGCTGGAAAACAGTATCGAAACAGAACGAGTTCTCGGTCTGATATGGAAGCCGAAAGAAGATTCGCTTGCCTTCAATTTGAATCTGGCACGCATACCTCAGAACATCCTACAGAATGACACGCCTACTAAGAGAGAAGCACTCAGAATAGTAATGTCCTTGTTCGACCCATTGGGACTTGTATCGCCGGTGACCATCAGAGCCAAACAGATTCTTCAGGAAGTTTGGCGTCGCGGAACAGCATGGAACGAAGCCCTAGACGGTGACCTAGCAGAAAGCTGGAGGAAATGGCTCACTCACCTGAGAGAAGTTGAACACATCGCCATTCCACGAACGTACCCAGGCTTCAGTGCTACGGATTCGCTGCAGTTGCATGTGTTCACAGACGCTAGTGAATCTGCATACGCAGCAACAATATACTGGCGAACAGTCACCAAGGACGGAAGAGTCTACGTCTGCCTGGTTACAGCCAAAGCCAAGGTGGCACCACTAAAGCTAATGTCGATACCACGATTGGAGCTACAAGCGGCTGTACTTGGCGCTCGCATGGCATCAGCAGTCAAAGAAGAACACGAGCGAACGCCAGAGTCAACCACATTCTGGACCGACAGCAGAACCACGCTGTCATGGATCAGAACCGGCTCCAGATCCTACAAACCATATGTCGCTCATCGCATAGCGGCAATCGAAGAACATAGCTCCACCAACGAATGGCGCTGGCTCCCGACCAAATTGAATCCAGCAGACGATGCAACAAGAGATGTGCCACAGAACTACGGACAAGATCATCGCTGGTTCAATGGTCCAGAATTCCTTCTGGGTCCTCCGGAGACATGGCCAGCTGACGTGAAGAATCATATCATAATCACAGGAGAAGAAAAAACCTGTAGCTTGATCGCCAACGAACCAAAGAACGTACAGATCAGCGAAGCTATACCAGATATCAAAAGGTTCTCTCGCTGGGAGAGATACCTTCGAGCCTCAGCACGAGTTCTGCAGTTTCTGCAACTCTGCCGGCAATCAGGGCAGAGCATCCATTACAAAAGAACCGCACAACAAAGGCACGATTCCCAAGATTGGCGATCTGGTGCTCATCGTGGACAGCAATCTTCCACGGAACATGTGGATACGAGGACGTATCTGCGCTACATTCCCCGGACCAGATGGAGTTGTTCGCACGGTGGATGTGACCACCAAAGGCGGCACCCTGCGACGTCCAGTGAAGAAGATAGTCGTGCTACCGATCGGGAACGGCGATCCTGCACCATCTTCTACGGCTGCGACGTCAGCGGCGGACGACGCACGGCGGGAGGAATGTGCAGGACGCCCGCGCACAGCTGCCGATAACAGTAGCTGTTAATATTTAGTGTTATTATATCAATGTCTGTAATTAATATCTGGAAATAATTAGTTGTAAATAGTATTAGATCATGTATTTTGTTATTCGGAACACAGAACAAGAGAGTTGTGATTGGTGGATGGGAACTTTTGAACATGGTTGCCCCTGCCACTACTTGCGACCATACAAAATTGTATATAATCGGAGCAGTTCAGTTCAGTTAAATTCAGTTCATTATTGTAAGTCAAGATTGTTATAATGTTAGATCAAGAATAAATAATTTTCAAGCGAACCAGGAGTTTAATTGAAATCGTGAATATCCTCCAACCCAGTGAATAGTGTCGGGTCGGCAGAGCACTCCGTACACACAACGCGATAGTTTAAAAGTTAATAAGAATTTCCTTTTTTTATGGTAGATATATTTTGGGGGATAGATTTGATATTTTATTAGCCAAGGCCCCCCGAAATCTTTAGGCCTGTTGCTGGTCAGGCAATGGACTACTCAAGTCCGTCGCCTGCAGGTAAACACGATAAAACCAGATTAGTGGCTCGCTGCCTACAGGATTAGGCTTATGGTGGCTGGAGATCACTTAGTGCCCTCCAACGCCTAGCGCATCTTCTGCAGTAAGAATATGATGCATTCCCTCAAGAAAATTCCAAAAAAATAATAGGGTGTTCAACCATCCCACAGATTAAATTCCTGGATGCGGCCTTGGTTGCTTAAATGCCCATTGCAGTCATTCCCTTATTTAAGGTCCTAATTTATTAGGTAATTTCCTTTTAAGGGATCAATGTGCAAGTGATAAGGAGTCATTTAAGCCATAATTTAAATTTCTTCAATTATTTTTTTCTTACTGTATGCCATTCGAGGAGCAGTTTTCGTCTTGCTAGTACTATGATAATTACAAATAAGTTATATCCATTTAATTCTTGTCTTAAGTGAATGTATTTGTCTTATATATTAACCCTTTCGAAGGTAATTATCTAATAAATTAGGCCTTTTCGCAACAGGTTCTAGAAATGTCTAACTAAACTTTAACTTAAACATACTCCCAAATTTCGAGCCTTGACAATTTATCGCTCTCACTAAAAGGCATCCGTAAATTTCCAGTTAAACATTAATTTATTTTCATATAAGTAAAGCTTGTATAAATACGGCGGCTCGGGGCTGAGTATCCCATTGACTAAATAACCTTCATATAACTGTACTGTGTATGTATACGTTTGCATATTGTATTTAATCTTAATTAAAGTCAGATTTCACTGCGCAGCGATTGCGACTAAAGAAAATCGTCGTAGTATAATTGACTGGATGGTTTATGCGACTTTTTCAAACTAATCCAAAGTGATTTGAATACCAAGACATTTTGCCAATATGTTTTGCGTGTCTTGACTTGCGCTAAGATCTATGAAAGCCCCTATAAAATAAAAATTGCGCTAAGAGCCGTCTATGAGGCTTTCCATACTAGGCATCTTTCTTGTAGACGAGTACCTAACGTTGAGATCAACCGCCACACGAAACTCGGATATTTAAGTTAATGTATTATATCACGACTCTAAGTGGAGATGGGCGGGACACTTGGCAAGGCGGGATGACAGAAGATGGACTTAGGCACTATCAGTTTGGTGGCAAAGGGAGGGACGAAGAATGCCTCCCAACACGATGGATGGACGACATCATAGATATTACGGGCGACAATGAATAAGATTAGCTCAGGACCGATAATGGCAAATAAATTAATTTTTAATCTTATTCATTGTCGCCCGTAATATCTATGATGTCGTCCATCCATCGTGTTGGGAGGCATTCTTCGTCCCTCCCTTTGCCACCAAACTGATAGTGCCTAAGTCCATCTTCTGTCATCCCGCCTTGCCAAGTGTCCCGCCCATCTCCACTTAGAGTCGTGATATTAACTGCAAAGTTAGTCGTGTCGGTTCGGTCACCCGTATAGGGACTGAATTGATAGCAATAACGTCGTCATAAGACGTGTTAAAATATGGAAGAAGAATTCGCGGTGGTGAGCTGAGGTCGAGATGGCTTAGTGGTCAGAGCGCCTGGAGTATTTATCCGGGAGGCGCAGGTTCGAATCCTGTTCGCGACCGTATTCTTTTTCCATTTAATATAATAACTTTAGAGTTCGCTAAGCATGCGTTAATGCTTTTCAAAGATTTATCTTGAATTACACCATTTCGTTTACTTGGATGACGTATTATTTTTCAGTTATTTTGATTTTAATACCAAAATACCTATTTATACCCGGCTTTGTCTGACAAAAGATGAGACCGTCCAACATATTGTCTCTGGTTGTGAAAAGCTAGCTGGCACTTACTATGTTAAAAGACATAATAATATAGTACAATACATATTCTGGGCATTAGCCAGAAAACACAAATTTGAAACTGCAGATCTCTGGTGGAAGGAAACCCTAACTCAGCCATTCATAAAAGAAAATGAAACAGCCAAACTGATGTGGGAGATGCCGGTTCAGACAGATGTCACAGTAACGCACAATAGACCAGACATAATCTACGTAAATAAAACATATTTAATAGATGTTACAGTACCGTCAGATTACAATATAGGGCCAAAGGAAATAGAAAAACTAAGCAAATACCATCTACTGAAAACAGAGATAACGCGATTATGGCACACAACTACAGAAATAATACCAATAGTAATAGGAACTACTACTACTATTACTATAGTAGCAAAAAACATAGGTACATAGATACAGTGATAAATTAGATGCAGCCATAAACATACATATACTACAGAAACAGGCAGCAATACATACAGTTACAATACTAACCAAATTACTAGGGGATACAGTATTTGTCACGAATCAACAGGGGTCCGAACCACCTTTTCCCTGAGGGTCTCGGGGCGGGGGTTTGGAGTAAAACCGGGTGAAAACCCGAGTTGTTTTTTTTTAATCATAATATTCCTAGTAAGATAGTAATTAATCGCTTTCGTATAACTATGTTACGGTATATAATTATATCCCTAGGGATATAACTATATTACGGCTTTATCTATCATACTGCGACAAATAGATAGATAGAATCCAAAGAAATATTATAAAAGCTAATTTAAGCTAATCTATGTCTAACCGTGAAAAGAGAGAAATATGTACTATACTATTAAAATTGTGGATAGGCATTGTCCATCTAGCTTTGTTTTGCAACAAACTATATCATCCAAGAGTTTATTTTCACATTTTTTGTATAAGTCTTATTGGCAATAGAGGGCCCACCCCACCTATTACCTGGGACTTAACAGCATTGGTGAAATTTAGGTGTACAATTGTGTACACCTCTGCCTACCCCTTTGGGGAATACAGACGTGATGCTATGTATGTTGTATTAATCTAAGTTTTTATTAGCAATTTTTTAAATGCTTTTTATAGTTCGATGACGTAATAATATTACGAAAAACTATTACACAGACAAAACAATATATTGATTGTATAGGGTACCAAGCGATTAAGAGATTTTGCCTTAGGTCATACATTTTGCAACTAAAAGGGGTTCACCGTAAATACAAAATATAGGCTGAAAAGGGACCGTTTATTATAAAGACACAAGATAAATAAGGAGACGAGTCCAAAATGTTGATGAGCATATTTCGGCAACACGTTGGTGACATTAGAAAAGAAAATATGGAGAAAAAATATATTAAATATATTACAATTACCTATTAGAGGAGTCATAAGTTGAAGTAATTAGGTATATTATAATGATATATTGAATCATACTGCTCCGACTAGACAAAATAAATTAAATACTACAAACTTGTTTTCGAATGGCATCAAAATAAAACTTAAAGGTCATCATTCTGCGTTTCTAAATAACATAATTATACATTTTATACTAAGCATAAAAATCTCGAAACCTGAACTCGAAACTGGTTTATTCAGAAATTGTTGGGACCTCCAATCATCTGCTATTTTTATATTGAACGTCGACATAAGGAGTCGTGTTGAAAAATATTATATCAGGTATTTTTTTCTTTTTATTAAATTTTTATGCTATTCTCTTGTCAAATTTAATTTACGTCGGCCAGTCGCGGCCATGGAACGCCACTTTAAAAAGGGTTCGTTTAGCGCGTGCGCGAACATTTTGACATAGGCCAGTATCTCAGCATCTTTCAGTGTAGCCATAGTTGTCCTGAAAACGACCGCGTTTCCCCGCCCCTGTGCATATTTTGATAGACAACTAATTCATCACATCACACGACTTTTTTTCAAGGTAAGTGATTTTATTTAATTCTTTCTCCGATAGTATTTTAGAGATCTGTATTTAAAATAGGAAAACTAAATTTGAATATGTTCTAGAACCAATTTAACATCTACAGGTGGAATATAGAATACAATAAATAATTGCAAGAATGCAGGTAGACGTTACAATTTTATCTGTCATACCAGATGTAAAAATTTTGGTTCTATTACCATTTGCCATAGCAAATTTAAAAAAATAAACCTATAATTGTTGTTAAAATCAAATGTTTCGTTTGACCTACTTTTAGATACCCAGTTACTGTAAAATCAGAAAACCATTATTTTTATCGCAATTATTTTTTAATGAATTAGATTTATTATAATAATGAAAATAACGATTCCAAAAATAACTCCACACGACTTATTTACTGATTCTTTATTACCTACCTATATACATTTTTATTATTATGTTATTGTAATAATTGACGATTCCATTTGTTTGTCCTTCATTCTGGTCAGAAGTTTATCTTTTTAGACTATAGTTATTTATATTTTTTTGTACAAACGGCAGCTTTATTTTTCGGAAACCTGTCGTAATTCGCGGCCGAGTCATTTGTAATTTAAATAATAATTTATTGAAATCACACCTTCAAAATTGCTTATTACAAGTAAGGGTTGATATGACTTGGTACTGATAATTTTTAAGAACCAATGGGATGAAGTCTGATGTAGCCCACCTACATTAGAACCTGCTGGTTAAGTTGTGACCACTGTCAGTGCCACTGCTTTTAGAAAATATATAAGTATGTTTATCAGTTGTCTAGTACTCATAACACAAGCTCTGCTTAGCTTGAGACTAGACGGCGTTGTGTGGTAGTTGTGGGATATTAGGTATTATAAAAAGATCTAGTGGGTGCTCATAATAATACTCCTCCCGACCGTATTTCGGTCACGGCGGCCTATCTCCACAGAGATTAGCCAAGTACGCAGGAAATATTATAGTGCACAAGTGTATTCGCAATCACATGTGTACTCTCTCTTCCTTCACTCTCATAGTCCGATGGGACGGCAATCCGACACGACCGGAGAGAGAGGTTAGGCGCAGGACCGACGAGGCTTTACGTGCTCTCCGAAGCACGGGGTGCCACACCACCAACTTCCTGACTCCGGGCTGCTATTGAGAATTTCCTAACAGAATAACCCAATAACACTTTACCCGACCTGGGAATCGAACCCAGGATCTCACGTTCAGCAGTCGCGCTTGCGACCGCTAGACCAATGAGGCAGTCAGTGGGTGCTCATACTCATTTGATGAGTCGTTTAAAATAACTGAAGAAGTGCAAGAAGAAAAAAGCACACCGACCCACAAATAACCATACTACCTACATAATTGTGAACATCGCTGCTAAATCCGTCTAGTAGAATTCATGTTATTAGTGAACAGACAAGAAGTAGGACAGGAAGATGTTGCGCATCATCACAGCTTACTACTATACTAGGACGCGTACGTTTCCAATCAGGTCAGGTTTTATGCCTATGATCATGAGTGCCTTGCACCCACTATATATATAAGGTCCTAATTAACCTTTCGGCTCAGTAACGTACAGATCTGTACGTTGTAACAATAAAAATCTATTGTGTCTGCTAATGACTGACGCAACAGCTTAATTAGGTAATTTCCTTTCAAAGGGGTAATATATGAGTCAAATACATTCACGTTAGCTAAAAATTAAATAGAAATAACATATTATTTGTAATTAACATAGTACTAGCAAGACGAAAAGTGCTCCTTGAACGGCGAACATTAAGAAAAAAATAAAATTGTTGTAAAGATTTGAATTATGGCTTAAATGAATCCTTATCATTTACACATTGACCCCCTAAAAGGAAATTACCTAATAAATACCTTTGGTGGGTGTGCTGGAGCCCGCGAGCACCTAGTCGGCGCCCTTGATCAGTGCAAGCTTGTCGAAACATCAAGCGATTCAAAGGTATTTGCTTCAATTCCTGTCAGTTAATTCTTTTTAGTATATTTCATAGTAATAACATGCAACGCGATAGTTTAAAAGTTAGTTTAGTGTAGCCCACGGATCTGAAAAATATACGGATGTAACCTTGCCTTGTCATAAGCGAAGCATAGATTACGCACACATACGCGCAGCGTACTGGCGCCGACTGGATGAGTTTTAAGTATTTGTATGCGTTTAGCTCGTGTATGACAAGCGAAATTGGGTGACTAGGCATGCTTCACACATGTCGTACGCAACGCTACGTCCGTATTTTTGAAGGTCCGTGAGTGTAGCCATACTAAACTAAAATTAGAGTATTCAAGTCTGTTACTAACAGTTAATACTTAAATGAACAAGACGGGATGAGTTGCCTAAATTCGAATTTAGACATTTCGAATTTAGGCAAATTCAAATTTAGGAATTCACGAACGAAGTCGCGGGCTCTGCTATTACAAACCTGAAGAGTTTGTAAATGGTCATCTCTAGAACTATCAGTTGGCTTTAAAAAAAAAAAAAATATTTATGTATATGGCCCAATTGTTAGGTTATAGACACCCCACAACAACGACCCCAAGGAAAAAGAAAAAAAGCGGGTGTAACTATTGAATCCATAATATTAATCTAAGCAAAGTCTGGTTGAGGTCCTAGTCGCTACATATACCTACACAGGAAATAAAAAATATTTTAATATATCAAAAATACTTCCTACACACGTCATTTAATCATTGATTTGCATAGAACGGGTGACCTTTATACATATAAATAATCTAAGCTTTAAAATATTATAAAAATGGTTTTTAGGTCTTCTAAGTTTGATCATTTTGAAACTATATTATTTTAACTGATGGCGAATAATTTCGTAAAAAATTAATTTGACTAAGCCATGTCGATCTTTGCTCACCACCGCGAATTCTTAATCCATATTTTAACACGTCTTTTGGCGATGTGTCGTTGTTCGCGACCGCATTCTTTTTCCATTTAATATAATAACTTTAGAGTTCGCTAAGCATGCGTTAATGCTTTTCAAATATTTATCTTTAATTTGACTATTTTGAGCATCAATACTGCTCATCCTCATGACACAGTCTTATGTGCGGTATTGTACCTATATATTTTCCATTTAGATAAGTATATAAGGTTCTAATTTATTAGGTAATTTCCTTTGAAAGGGGTAATATATAAGTCAAATACATTCACTTAAGCTAAGAATTAAATGGATGTAACAAATTATTTGTAATTAACATAGTACGAAACGTAAGATGAAAACTGCTCCTTGAACGGCGAACATTAAGAGAAAAATTAAATTGTTGTAAAAAAATTAATTATTGCTTAAATGAATCCTTGTCACTTACGGTATGACCCCTTAAAAGGAAATTACCTAATAAATTAGGACCTTATATAATATACCTATGCGCATAACGGCCATGTAAAGCTCATACAAGTTGAAAATACTGTAAAGTTGACAAATGAGAGTAGCCGTGGCGATGCTATAGAGCATCGCCACGGCTACTCTTTTGTAAGTTTGAGAAAGCCTGGTATAGACCAGGCTTTCTCAAACTTACAAAGCCACGTAGTTCCCACCTATAAAAAAACTGACTCGACTGCAAACCTCTCCTGCACAAAAAGAAAAAAGAAAAATAGCGGTAGATGCTATATTATAATCAAATTAAGCAATGCATTCAAAATTTTCAAATAGACGTGTTTTTACACGACTGCCCAAAAAAGGACTATTATAATGTATATTTGAGTTTTTTTTCTTAAGGCATAGGGGGCGACCGAGCAGACGAATCGCCTGATAGTAAGCGATTACCGCCACCCATGGATACCCGCCACCCCAGAGGAGTCGCAAGTGCGTTGCCGGCCTTTTAAAGGGTTTGGGCCTTCCACCTTAACTTCTAAACGCCTGAAGGTCCTGAACCGATTTAGATGTATGGGGTATCGTTAGAGTCCTTACATTATCCCGGGTAAACGTTAGTACCTACCTTTAAAAAAAGTAATGTAGTGGTTATAGTATACAAAAAGACGTGAAAAAATTTTTTAATTCACACATGGCAGGCGTGCATTTAATTTTTTAACATCTCGTTCTTAGTCTCGTTAATCTTGTCGCATACCCTCTACCTGGGTCTGGCCCACCCTAGAACATTGTTTACGAAGAAATCAATCATCAATCAATACATATAATAAAAATGTAACGGATCGCTGTCTGTACATGGAAGATTTATGAGAAAAAATATTATTAGGACCTTTATCAACGCAAATAGCATCCAAAATAATGATTGTTAGAATTTTTGTCCGTTTCGTACGCTAATCTCAGAAACGGCTTCTCCGATTTAAATGTGGTGTTCATTAATATATTGTGGTAGCTTCACTTAACATTTAGCGTCTGTTTCTTATCAATCGGTTCATAAATAAAAAAGTTATGTGAATTTAAAGAATCACGTCGAACATTCGTTAGTTATGAATTTGTTTTCATATATGACATGGTGTTAATTTATGACATCTACGCGGACGGAGTCGCGGGCACAGTTAGTAACAAGATAAATCTACAATAATATATTTAAAAAAAACGCATATGCCGTCTGCATCCAAATGACGTACCCGTAAGGGTATACGCGTAAGGAAAATAACCCAGTGAGCTTTCAAATCGCTGCCCATCCAGTTATCATTGATCCTTTTAAAAGTAGTTACATCTGGTAGATCATAAAATTATTTAAGATTAGTTAAAGTTAAAAATAAAATGGTACCTAGATATGATGGTATATAGGATATAGGTATAAATAGGTGAAGAACGTGACAGTTCTTATGTTAGGCACTTGATAAGGTATCTATAAAATTTTATGGGACGTTTTAGAGCGTTTACACCTTCATTTAGTAATTTAAGTATTGGTAACTACTAACTTGCTGAGATCATTTAGAAACCCAAGCAAAAAGGCGAAGTTTTGAAGTTAGATTATAAAACAAGTATTATCTTCTTTCGATCAAAAATAATAATGCATACTTAGGAACTTATACTATCTAAACAGCCTCGTGGGTGTAGGTTCCAAGCGAGACTGCTGAGCAGGACTCAGGTCTCAGGTTCGATTCCCGGGACGGGCAAACTGTTATTGAGTTTTTCTGTAAGGCTATTTTCAGTCTTCAAAGTGACAATCAATTTGTTAGTAACCGAGACAACCAATAGGTACGCAGATTGATTCAAACTCGTGATTGAGTTCCCAGTTCCTACTTTGAACCACTACGCAATGATCACAAATATGGCAAGCTCCCAAAGCATAGAATAAACAAAGATTAGTACAGTTAGTATATAAACTGTGTTCAAACACTCCGGTTGTGTACTTATAACACGCCTACGCAACACTTGCAACTGTTTTCTGTTAAATTTCGAATCTTTCACGTCATTGCTGAGACGTCTGAGTGCGATGATCAATCTTCTCCAGTGTTGGATTGCTCCTTCTAGAGTAAGTGTTTGGAATATTTGATTAATAGAGTAAAACTAGAATAATAATGTATTTCTGTCCCCCATTGAACCTAACACACGCATACACAGCAATAAGGAAATAACATTTTTGCAAACTCCTTTGAGAAACTCCCAAAGGTGTTTAAAAAACGTCACACGAAATTTTCTGCCTTGTAACACCAAATTGTCGGACCAACTTCCGTCAGCGGCCTTCCAAACAGAATAGATAGATGACATAGGAATCTTCAAGAAAAGAGGGTGTCTTTTTAAAGGTTCGGCAATGCATCAGTAACTCCCCTGGGGTTGCGGATGATCATGCCCAGCATTGATTGCTTACCAAAAGGTGACATGCAAGATCGTTTGCTCATTATAAAGCCACAATAAAAAATAATTAAAAAGTGAAAAACAGGGTAAGAATTTTCACCGCAGTCTACAGTCGGGAGAACATTAAAAAAAATGTGTGTGTGTGTGTGTGCCAACGTTTTTTTAAAGAAGAAAAAAACCTGTAGCATATAAGGTAGTGTAGCACATGTAGTGCGTAGTTAGGTAATCTATTGTTTATAAATTTTTTGTGGGAAAAGAATACGGTCGTGAGCAGAATTCGAACATGCGCCTCCCGGTTAAATATTCGAGATGGCTTAGTGGTCAGAGCGCCTAGAAATTATATTTTTTTAATGGTAGTGTCAAGATACGAGTATGTGGTCCCTGCGCCCGGGGGCCCCAAACCCCTTGCACCCCCGGGTAATGACGGCAATTATTTTTATTACACTCCCTTTAGTGTATTTTTAATAATCTTACTACTCTTACTACGTCTAAGTTACTCGGGAAAATGCAAGGATTCTATATCTAAATCGGTTCAGACGTTATGAAGTTATGGTTGAATAAAAAAACACAAACATACATACACTTATTTTTTTCATCAGTCGTGTAAATCCCCACTTACACGTCAACGAGAGGAAACGTTGAAAGATTACCAACATCCCTACAGTTACTCCTTCACATATAGTGAAATGTTTGTTTATCATCCCAGGATTTATGGCCCTTCGACTTAAATAAGATGGCTGAGTAATGCCATGGTTAATGGCGATAGCATACTATTGTGCAATAATAATGTGATTTATTGTTAGATGTTTGGGAGTTTATGTGTTTCCTTAGTTTTCTGACAAGGAATTAATAGCTCTAAGACGTGATTTCGTGTTTTGGGCAAAAATAAGATATCTTGAAACTAATAAACATACCGTCCATCTCTCCCAGCAATAAATATTTATTTATTTATTTATTTTTCGCTTCCATAATGTGTAACAGGTAGTAATATAAAAAGTGTGAATCAATTATGGACCCTGATAAAGGGCACTACAAAAGAAACTTATATCTAATTATATTAAGATTAATTATTTTACTTAATTATATAGTATTAGTATTATTTTTAATTATTGTACATTGTTTTATTGTTTATGTCCATTTTCTATATAGTATTTAATACATATTATTTTTACAAAATTGCATTGGTATTTATTTGAATGTCTATTTTACATTTAATATATAATATTTATGTTACTGTATTATCATGTTATTTATCAGTGTTAATTATAATAATTATGTCTATTATACTGTTAATATATCATAATAGTTTGCAGAGTTGCATTGATAATGAATTGTGTTTATTATAATATGTATGTATGGATGGATGTATGTGTGTCATTTAGTCAACAAGTTTAAGTTAGGTATTCGTTTAGGTTGTAGTAGCATTTTTGTGTTAGATATTTTTGTAGTTCTTTTTTAAATTTATTTTCCAGTTCTAAATTTTTTATTGCGTCGGGTAGTTTATTATATATTTTTGTACACATAATAAGTGGTCCAGAGTGAAACATGGCGAGTTTTGAAGAAGGTAAGGCTAATTTATTTTTGTTTCGTAGATTACGTTGCTGAGGTCGCTGGTCTTTTGCTAGTGGAAATAGATATGGATGTTTTTTTACGAATTTACACACTTCAAAGA
Organism: Xylocampa areola; assembly: GCA_935421205.1. Lineage (NCBI taxonomy): Eukaryota > Metazoa > Arthropoda > Insecta > Lepidoptera > Noctuidae > Xylocampa > Xylocampa areola. The sequence goes on along the minus strand of OW285219.1, from coordinate 11,479,959 downwards.
TGTAGATACCGGTCAGTGTTAGAATTTCTAGTTTAATAAAGTAGGTCTTACAGCTAATCATTTGATCTGAGACATTTGCTAGGATTCTTACACACTTCTTTTGCAAAATAAATAGCCTTTCCGCGTCCACACTGTTACCCCACACAACAATGCCGTAGCTGAGCCTCGAGTATGCATACGCGTAATATGCTGTTTTGGCAGCTTGTAGATTGGTGGCTCTCTTTAGCTCAAGTAGAGCGTATGTAAAGCTAGATAGTTTATTGTATGTGTTCTGAATGTGCGTCTTCCAGTTTATGTGTGTGTCAATCGTCAGGCCTAATAATGTGAACTGATCCACGCATTGCAGTTTGCTGTTGTTGAAAGAGTATTCTATATCTAAGGGCTTTTTTTGATAGGGTCTGAATTGCATTAGTTTACCTCAAGATTGTGGTCTTTAAGCCAGTGGACTATTTTTGTGAGTTTGCTGTCTATTATTGAGCTAAGCCCGCTATTGTCGGAGCATGGAAATACCACTGATATATCATCAGCGAAGAGGACGCTTTGTGCATCTATTTCTTTGGGCAAGTCATTTATGTAGATAAGAAACAGTATGCACCCGAGTACACTACCCTACCTAATATAAATTTGCTAGACAAGTAATATCTTAGGTTTTCGCGATCACTACACATTAAATTATAATAAAACAACTTTTAACCGGATTAATCGCGTGTATTATTGGTTTTAGTTTTTCCTGACGTTTCGAACACTTTGCAGCGTGCGTGGTTGCAAGAGGACACAGAAAACCAATAATACACGCGATTAATCCTGTTAAAAGTTGTTTTATTATAATTTGCTAGACAAGGTTTTATTAGACAAATCTATTATTAATCTTATAACCAGCTTTACTTAGCTAATCAGTTTTTTTATCAACACTAACACTTGCTTAATAAAAATGTATTTTAGCTAAAACGTCTCCTAAGTCTATTGTCATCTCTTTCTATTGACACTTAAATGTCAGTGACACGCTTAACCTATAAAGCGTTTTATGAACGCCAATACTCGGTATCTACAAAGTAAAAGGTTGTTAGAACCCAACTCCGCGTGAAGTTATTTACGTCAAAAATAATGATCTGTCTCTTTAGAAATATTTTTGCTCTCTGAGACCAATATGTTTCTGTAAAATAAATATTACCTCTAGTCGACTGTCTCTGACAGAAGATTATTTTATTATTAACTTAATAGAAAAAACCTTGAGACAGGTTCGGTCTCCACACGGAATAAATTATTTGCATGTTTCACAGATTGATTTTATTTACATGAAACAACAAGAGAAATGACCAGAATAAACAAGAACAGGGAACTGGAACGTCAAAGATCGCGGGATCAAACCCCGTTCTTGTCTATTATTTTTTCAATGTTTCTTTGAAAAATAGTAATTTATATAGGCATTACATGGCCTGCCTCAAACTGCCTCGTTGGTCTAGTGATCCCAAGCGTGACTGCTGAGCAGGAGGTCTCGGGTTCGATTCCCGGGTCGAGCAAAGTGTTATTGAGTTTTTCGGTTAGGAAATTCTCAGTAGCAGCCCGGAGTTTGGAATTGTGCCCGGTTGATGGCAATAGGCTCACCACCTATTACATGGGACTTAATAACAGCATTGGTGAAATGTGGGTGTACAATTGTGTACACCTCTGCCTACCCCTTCGGGGAATACAGGCGTGATGCTATGCTATGCTATGCTATGCTATTACATGGCCTCAACATGTATAAAAAATAGAATTATATACTAGTGTGAGGCTATTAAAAAAAAAACCTTTAGACAAACAGCCTGGTTTCTCTTTTCCTTCGTGCAAGAACGTCGGATTGCTTGAATGTTTTGCCAAAGATAGAGCCAGTTTTAGATCTCCAATTTATTTTCCAGCGAGATAATCTTCAATAAATACCTCCTGCTTATGTATATTGTTCCACGAAATCAGATAAATAATTGTATGTTAACTTTCGTGAGGCATATTCATATTTAATTATTGTTCACCGGTTACTACTCACGTGCGCCGCTGCTGCTGCTGCTGAGACTCTCAAACGGCGCAAATATAGCAATCTTGTCGGCTGCTACGACTTTGAGCCGTTTGGGGCTCGGGTCATGGGGTCCCAGTCCACGCCAGCTTTTCAAAGAAATTTCTGGCAGATTGGTCGACGCTTCGCGTGACCAGATGGCTGGCCTGTTTCTTGGTCAGAGAATTAGCATTGCCATTCAACGCACATTACCGGACGACAGCGATGCGGAGGAATACTTCGACGCCTAAACAACGCTTGGTTTTTATGTTATATATTTTACTTTTATTATCATTTTCTCACGTGCATAATTTTTTCGAATTAGTCGGACAAACGGTGGGGAAATTAAAAAAAAAAACTAGAAAAATGCACGTGAGTAGTAACCGGTGAACAATAATTAATGCAGATAAATAATATATATATTTGTGGAAAGTAGGTAAAATACCGTCAGATTCTGCTAATTTGACCCCGATGAATACTCTAGAGGACGGAGGCTAAATTTAGATCATAAGTTAAAAAAAGCAAGTAAAGTACATAGTTCATTTAATTTGTTCATTCATTGTTTTCGGAAAATCCCTGATTGTAATTGGCTTTCAATTCTGCTGTAGATTAATAAATGACCATAGTCTATGATGATATAACGTGTTAAGCTTCAAAATCTATTAATTGATTAACTTTGGGTTTTGGTTCGGAGTATCTACTATATTAAACTAGTTTTGACCTCAACTTATTAGTGAGAGTCAGAATGGCGGGTGTACCATAGCGAATTAAATTATACCAATTACCAAACAAATGTACCTAAAATGTACTATTTTGTACCTAGCTCTAAAAAATCTGTACCTCCTTCAGAACGAAATAATTTCGAAATTAAGGTACACCCGCCATATTGACATCAAGATGGCGGGTGTTCTATAATATTTTATTACTTAACCATTACTCATAAAATATAATTACACCAAAAATTTTTACCTAAAATGTACCTCAAGTAAAAAAAGTATACCGGACACAATTCTAAACTCCGGGCTGCTATTGAGAATTATCCAACAGAAAACTCAATAACACTTTGCCCGACCCGGAATCGATGTCTTGATGTTAATATGGCGGGTGTACCTTACTTTCGAAATAATTTCGTTCTGAAGGAGGTACAGATTTTTTAGAGCTAGGTACAAAATAGTACATTTTAGGTACATTTGTTTGGTAATTGGTATAATTTAATTCGCTATGGTACACCCGCCATTCTGACTCTCACAACTTATTACTATACTTATTAATCTAATGACGATTGACGCAATAGAATTAAAACATTATAATTTTACGAAGTGGTACTTGTAAGAATGTCCTGCTGGCCGAATGGTTACGGGCCCGCCTCTTGAGCCCCAGGTTGAGGATTCAAATCTGGTACTATGGTATCATGTAGGTACTTTATCAATGTTATATGCCTACTTTATTAGTTAATTTAGATAATCATAGTGAAGAAATCTCGACGTGATGGTCTGTAATCGCTAAACCGAAGTGAGCGTGGTGATCAATGCTCGTGCTTTCTCTGTATGAGAAGAGGCCTATGTCCTGCAGTGGGACAGTTATGGGCTAATTGAAGTAGGTAGATATTTACTCTGTATTGTTTTTTTAAATATTCTCCCCATACTTGGAACACTAGAATTATTCGTGTGTTTACAGACAAATCTCACATACTGATAGCTATTACTTAGCCAGGAGCCCCTCCTAAGCATATTCTACAATATATTTCATTAAATCCACACTGGGTGACCTTTTCATTCAGTTGACAGAACTTGCACGGGTCGATAAACAACGTTTTGTTGTGTTTTCCTATTATACATTCCGTCCTGGGTCATATTGGACTTCAGAATTTTATAATAGAAGCCGGCTTAGTAGCTTGTAAATTATATAAGGTCCTAATTTATTAGGTAATTTCCTTTGAAAGAGTTAATATATAAGTCAAATACATTCACTTAAGCTAAGAATTAAATGGATATAACAAATTATTTGTAATGACCATAGTACTAGCAAGACGAAAACTGCTCCAGGAATGGTAAACAGTAAGATATTGTTATTTTTTTGAAATTTAATTTATGCCATAAATGACTCCTTCTCACTTACATACACATTGACTCCTTAAAATGGAATTACCTAATAAATAGGACCTTACATAATAACTTTCGTGAGGCACATTCATATTGTTCACCGTTCCCGAAAAATGCATGCAATTTTTCGGGATTGCCCGACTAGTTTCGAGCTCGAACGGAGCCCTTAGTCATGAGCTGAGCCCGCGGCAATGTTGCGAGTCAAACCGAAAAATGTTGCATTAACTAGCTTGTGAATTATTTTGTTAATATTACGGATTTCCTTTCCCGGGTCGGGAAGCAGCATTGGGATTTTAGTTAGAATTGTTTTAGTAGCTATCCGAAGTTTGCAGTTGTGGCAAATTGATGGCAATACGCTCGCCTACTATTACATGGGACAACTAATAACTGAATTGGTGAAATGTGGACGTATAACAATACACCTCTATCTAACCCTTCGGAGATACTGGCGTAATGTTATGTTGGCTATGTAGGTGGTGAGCCTATTATCATCGACCGAGCCCAATTCCAAAATCCGGGCGATGAGTATTTCCTAACAGAAAATCTCAATAACAAATTTCCCAATCCGGAATGAACCCAGGACCTCAGACTCAGCACCTGTGCTTGCCACTAAACCAATGAAGCAATAACGGAAGATAATCCCCGGATATATTATTATTATGATATACCCGGCGTGTGCTACTACGTTTTTTATTTTTCAATATTTTAGTGCTCTATACTATCTTGGCATTATTGCTTTTCTAATGTAACCGGTTTAGGGTTGGATGGTTGCAAAGTCAATAACGGACATAGGTAGAAACAATTTGTGGTTTTATATATTAGAATTAGGATAAGCCACTAGTTTTCCTTCATTTTCAATTTATTTTAATCTCTCGCTCAACTGAACTCTTCTTCGGTCATTTTAATTTCAGACCACTCGGAGTTTCTGTAACATTTTATACGCAGCTACGACATTTTCCCGTGACCTACTTTGTTATATTTTTCAAGATAAATTGTTGCAGTAGGTATATGCTTTCATGCAAGTTACTAACCGTTCCGCTCTGATGAGTCTGCAGACTTCGTAGAATTTTAAGTAGGTTTTAATACTTTGTATTTTATTGAGGAATCGAGAAACTGCATTAGATATCCCAAGTATCAGTACAGATCACAAAAGACATTGTGACTATTGAGTTTAATAAATTTGTATAATTAATAACTTTAGTGACATATATTCATATCAATTTTGTTCACCGGTTATCACGTGTATTTTTTGGGATTGCACGACTAGTTTCAGACTCCAACGGAGCTCTTAATCATGTTGAGTCCGCGGCGATGTTGCGAGTCAAAACAATCAAAAACTAGTCGGGCAATTCCGAAAATGCACGTTAGTAGTAACCGATGAACATTTTTAAGTAGATTTTAATAAGTCAAGATAGTAATTAGTTTTCTAATCAAAGACACTAACGACTTATGTAGTACTTACGTCAAAGGGAAACTAGACATCAAACTTTCTTCTGAAAATAACTGGATAGGACTGAAATAGCCAAAACACCCATGAAATAATAACAAACTAAACATAGTATTTTTTTTAAGTAAGAACTTAATGTTTTCTGAACCACAATTCTCAATTGATAACGAATAAAACTTGATCTTAAGTTCACAATACCTCTTAAAATCCAAAAAACGCAGTAAGTTACTACAGAATGAGTCTTTGGTTACAAATGATTAATTTTATTCAGCTGGCTCGTTATTGTACAAAATTCTACTTTATAATACTCAAATTCAATTGTGTCTGCTAATTAGCGAGTCATCAAATATCGCTTTCTCACTAATTAATCGTGGTGAAAAATTTTTGAATTAATTGATTAGGTACCTTAAAGCTGATACAACTACATATATCGATATGTTCCTGACTTCAGTTTACGTACAAACAGCAGATAATCAGCATTGAATCGCCAGTGGATTGACGTTAGCGAACTGCGCAAACTCAGCGTAGACCTGAATCTTAAATTTGTTTATTTGTAATTGAAACATATTCCAACGGATGTGTTTGCATACTTTCACGTCACGTGTTTTTGTGTCTTTCGTCCAGGAGATACTGAGATTTGTAGCTGAATTTTTCAGTTCTTAGTCCTATTTCGTGTCAATAATGGTTCTATTTCCATTGTAGTTTTCTTAATTGACTAACACTTACTGATCCAACTGTGTCAACGTCAATCATATAACTAACCACTAACTAAAGCTAAAGGCTTCGGCCTAGTTTAGGCACCAATCTCCCACAATATTGCCACACGTACCTACCTTAACCAAGCAATACGTATTAGTTATAATTTCAAATAATACTGTGGTGGTGTGGCTGCTTTCGAGCGACGACGATTGCAGTTGATAGTCGACGGCTGCAGTCGAGCGACGACGGCTGCAGTTGAGCGACGATGGCGGAAGTTGAACGTTGAAAACTGCAGCCGAACGTCGATAGCTGCAGTTGAGCGACGACGGCTGCAGTCGAGCGGCGACGGCTGCAGTCGAGCGACGACGGCTGCAGTTGAGCGACGACGGCGGCAGTTGAACGTCGAAAACTGCAGCCGAACGTCGATAGCTGCAGTTGAGCGACGACGGCTGCAGTCGAGCGACGACGGCTGCAGTCGAGCGACGACGGCTGCAGTCGAGCGACGCCGGCTGCAGTTGAGCGACGACGGCTGCAATTGAACGTCGACTGCTGCAGTTGAGCGACGACGGTTGCAGTCGAACGTCGACGGTTGCTGTTTTAAAAGTCAACGGCTGCAGTTGAGCAACGATAGCTGCGTCGCTCATCTGCAGTCGAACGTCGACGGCTGCACTTGAACGTCGACGGCTGCGGTTGAACTTCGACGGCTGCAGTAGAGCGACGACGGCTGCAGTCGAGCGACGACGGCTGCATTCAAGCGGCGATGGCTGCAGTTGTACGTGGACGGTTGCAAGTACATAATTATGTAATTGCAAAAGTCACATTTTACACGCCAGTTAGTTAGCTGGTCAAGGTGGTATAGTTAATTATTAGTCGTTAGTTAGTTATTGTTACATTCTATCTAGGAGAAATACATCTTGGTACTGTACCTACGTAGAACGTAGATGTTTCTGTGCTTTGAATCCGCGATACAGCTATTACCAACACGAGAAGTAAATAATCGTTTAATATCCACCGAATATGATGAAAGCAATATAACTAATAACCATTAAAAGGGATTATCGTTTTGATGGCTATGAGTTTTATGGCTTTGACATATTTAGATAGATTAATAGCTGATATGGATGGAGCAAAAGTGTGGCTTATCGGGGTTAGTGAAACGTAAAAACGACTTGCGAAGAAGCCACGAAGAGCAGTGATAGCCCAGTGGTATGACTGTTGGACTGATAAGTCAAATGTCGTAAGATCGAAAAAAGGCACGTACCACTGACCGTTTGTAGTCATGTGCGTATTATAAATGAATTATCACTTGCTTAAAACGGTGAAGGGAAACGTAGTGAGGAAACCAGCACATCTGAGATATATTCTCGATGGTGTGTAAAGCCATGTCAGAGGTCTACGAGTGGTTTAAACTCTGCCACTAGGTCACTAGGTTGTCCATCACCCATACCATAAAAAGAAGAGCAAGAATTAAAAAAAAACTGCGTCGCTTGTCTATTGGTCGCAAGTGCAGCTACTCAGCGTGATATCCTGGGTTCGATGCCTGGGTCAGGCAAAGTGTTATCGGGTTATTTTGTTAGGAAATTCTCAGTAGCCCGGAGTCAGTAAATGGTGACTTACCACCTATTGCGTGGAACTTAATAACAATAGTACACCTTATGCCATGTGACATAAAGAATGCAGTATGACAATAAACTGTTTCAGATTAAAAAGATAAATAGTGTACTCTATAAAAAGCTTGGTCTTGACGGTTCTTACTAAATTTCATTTCAACATAATTTTTTATTATGCTAAATTCAGAGAGAGTGGGAATAAATTTATAGTTTCCATATTATAAGCTAATCCGATTATTCTTTAGGATACACAATCCGCGCTTCCATATTCTTTTATTCTCTGTTTAAAAATGAAAGAAATAGATTGAATAAATAATAAAACAATTCACACCTAGTACTCAGGCTTCCCGGGTATTTTAATGCTTGACAGCTGTCAGAGTGACAGGCATTGATCGGAGCCGCTTTAACGACTTCCAAAATGGCGGCTGTTAATTCAATATACATCTAATTCTGAACAACAGTTAATACTGAATTATTGGTCCTTTCGGACGGAAACTTGAGAGACTATTATTTATATATCTGACAGATTGTATAATTTTAAGTAAGTGTTCCTTACTCACGTCATGTGCTATTTGCTTATTTAAAACTTAAACTTTTAACTTGTTTTATTTTAACGGATTGATAATATCAATAAATTTTTATATTATAGTTGCTTAAGTGCATGCATAAAAGGTCTACTTTGTAGCCTTTTATTCATGCAACTTTTTTTATAGTAACTTTCGTGAGACATATTCATAGCAATTATTGTTTACTCACGTGCATTTGACTCGCGACATCGCCGCGGGCTCAGCTCATGACTAAGGGCTCCGTTAGAGTTCGAAACAAGTCGGGCAATCCCGAAAAAATGCATGTCAGTAGTAACCGGTGAACAATTTATATGGTTCTATATTTATAAAATGCTTTAACTTCTTGTACAAAAAGATGATTTGCGTACCTACTATACTTATCCGAATTGAATTCTATAAGATTTCCTTCTGGGCTTTTGTTAGGTAGAAGAGAATAAGTTCTTATCTACCTACCTACTGATTTCTCTGGGATTTTATACTGAAAATTCTAGCTTTAACCGTAATCTGAGTCGTCCCCATTTACTTTATTCTGCGTGGATCCTGGACAATATCTTTTGCAGCCATGTCCTATTGGTAAGCTAGTTTCTGTAAATAAGCCGAGTTTGATAAATAATGACCAAATTAATTAAAGCGAGTCTTATTCCAAGTATTTGTGAATCATTCACACGTATTTGTAACATAAACAAATCTAGAGTAAGTGTGATCACATCATTGGTTCAACTTTGTACGGATAGAATTTAGATAGACTGATAAAATAAACAGCCATCTTGGATTCGCAAATAACTTTGATTGCAAGGTGAAACTGCTTGTGTATAGACGAGGTACTTCGTGATTTATAAATAGGGCGATTTACCTATCTATCGGGCTATTGGCAAGCAAAATAAGCAAGCCATGAATGATTCAGGCCTTTGGTATTTAGCAGCAGTACTAAGTCATCAGAAAGGCTGTAGGTAAGCATTATTAAAAATATCATATTAAAAAATGTATTGTTAGGTGAGTAGGTATATTCTCTTATTGGATTCTGTCAATCTTGACCACGTTACCCAAACGTTAGGTATTTAACCAAAAGTTACCATACAATTACGAATGCCCCATACTTCCTACAGTAATAGGCTTGAGAAGATTTTCCTTATTTTGCGAAAACGGAACATTAATCGAATCGAGTATCAAACAAGTTTTATTACATCTGGTAATCAAAAATATTTAGTACATATCAATTTTGTTTTATTATAAGATACTGTTTAAATATTATTTTTAATTTAAAAGAAACATGGGCTTATTAGTTATTATTTTTTTAAATCTAGAATTTCTTTTATTTGACTTAGAGAATTTAGGCCAAGGCACATGAAAAAAAACCTTTATCTGCTTAGCCTTTTCCAAACCGAATGCAGCTTAATGTAAAATACTGGATTTTACATGGAGCTACTGCCTATCTGACCTCCACAACCCAGTTACTGGGTAACATGATAACTTGTGGTATTACTGGTTGTCAGACTTTCAAGCCTCAGACGACCCGTAACGGCTGTCATAGATTTTAATTTGACAACCGGGACCGACGGCTTACCGTGCTCTTCGAAGCACTTAAAAAAATCTGTCCATAAATTTATTAAACTTAGAAAATATTTAATTGTATAGCATCCCTTGAATTTTGGAAATGTAGGTAAATTGTTTATTGCAATGTCCCATAATGAATCATTTATATCGCAAAACTTTTTAAATATTTTCACATGGTCCTATAACCTCATACCCCACACATGTGTACTACTTACAGCAATTTAGTAGTAAGTGTATGTTTGTTTGTGTAGCGCAAGCTGGGCGGGCGTGGGAACGCCTGCTGCGCCGCGACGAGCAAACGCACAAACATATTCTCCGCGGTGAACAACTTCTTCGCTGATTCGCCGCTGGTGAATCAGCTCAAAGGGATAATGGTGAGTTCTTCTTTGTTCTTCTCTAGCGTTTGGACTACATACAGCTTTCAAGTTTACCCGGCATGGAAAGCATTCTTAGATTATTTAAATTAATGAAAGGATTTTGAAGGGAAATCCTAACTTTATGAAAACTTAATATCAAAATATTTCAAATATCAAATGCATAACCCTAAGGTAACTGACATAAGGTGGCTATAAGAACGGGTTGCTTAACTTGAAAAAATATTGCACTCCAAGACCAAACTCTTTAAATGATTAATGTTGGTCCCGTGGAGAAGACTACCCTCCGTTGCACTAAAACCAGCATAAGAAAATAATCATATTAACCTTACAAAGTGTACTCCAACACGTAGAAAAAAGTTACATAATGCCCAAAATCCTTGCAAAATCCATACACAGTAAAATATCTGGAATTTATTCCTTTATCACGGAGATCAAAGTGTCTAAAAGTTGCAAATTCCGCGTATTTATCGTTGCGGGTTGGGTAAGGCCTGAACTGAATGGAAATTGATCGGATCGGCGCGGCGTTACAAATAGGCGTTGAATATGTTAGGATTTCTACAATGGAAAGGATTCCACTTTGGAGTTTCAATTGCTGTGAATTCCGGCGTGTGGGCATTCCAAAAATGTGTGTAATTTTCACTTTGTGTTTGAATTTGGCAAGCTGTTTAGGATAACCAGTTGATTGGCTAAATAAAGTACCATAAGTAATAGAATCAATTCAACTAAAATAGTTATTTCCACGGATCTGAAAAAAATACTGATGTAACCTTGCCTTGTCATAAGCGAAGCATAGATTACGCACACACACACGCAGGGTACTGGAGCCGAGTGGATCAGTTAAGTATTTGTATGCGTTTAGCTCGTGTATGACTAGCGAAATGGGATGACTAGGAATGCTTCTCACATGTCGTACGAAACGCTACGTACGTATTTTTTTAAAATACGTGGTTATTTCGTAAAACATCAAATATTACTATGGACAAAGGTACACAGGCTGGAAAAGTCCAGTCTGAAGAAATTTTTAATATAAAAAAATTGGTAAGTAGGTAAGTAATAAATGGGTAAGTATATGGATGGATGACTTGCGAAGTGCGTCAGAAAGACTAGGACAAATTGGGCTCAAAGGGGAGGAGGCAGCACTTCAGTGGTCGTTAAAGCTACAAACGATGCATAAAACATGTTGATTTCTCATTCCGACTGCCTCGATGGTCTAGTGGTCGCAAGCGCGGCTGCTGAGCGTGAGGTCCTGGGTTCGATTCCCTGGTCGAGCAGAGGGTTATTGACTTTTTCTTTAAGGAAATTCTCGATAGCAGCCCGGAGTTTAGCATTGTACTCGGATTGTAATAGACTCATCATCTATTACATGGGACTTACTAACAGCATTGTTGAAATGTGGGTGTACAACTGTATACACCTCTGCCTACCCCTTCGGGATATATACGCGTGACGTTATGTTCAACTAAATTACAACCTCAGTGATTTAAATACTCTAATACCACATATACTAAACATTACGCATGTAAATAGTTTCATAAAAAAAAAACACCCAAAACAACCCTCCAGCGTACCTATTCGCTATCTCGGTTGCCAACTGAATTCATGGACACTTTGTAGTACATTGCGTCGTAAGTTTTTACTAATGTTGCTCAAGCTGTAACACACGACGCAATGTACTACAAAGTGTCCAACAATTCGGTTGGCAACCGAGATAGCGAATAGGTACGCTGGACACGGTCATAATATGTCCTGAATTGCGCATAACTAGAAATTCATTTGTTATACTATGTTGTATGACGCACGAAATCGTAATCATATTGCCTTTACTGTAGCGGACCTATTCAATTGTGATATCGTTGACATTAGGACCAAACTATTATGTGCCATGTTTTGATAGGATTTGACACTAGGTTTTGACGCGACTGGTTTTCTTAGGACCTAGGAACGCATAAGTTGTTGGAGGAATGTAGTTCTAGTCAGTAAAAGTCCTACATTTGTATTTTATATACAGCCATTGTTGTGTCATGGAAAATATTTGTTCATAGACTTCATACTATATGTTTTTAAGTTTGTATTTATATTTTAATATAAACTTTTATATTGTTTATATATGTAGGCGAGTCATTGATCTCACAATAAAGCAGATATGTTTACTAAAAAAAAAAAATTGATAGAAAATGGAAAGATTCCTTCGCCTTCCATTCGGCGGAAGGTTCCTATGAGAAATTACAAACTTAAAAATAGGTTGCCAAATTAGCTTAAAACAATTCTTTGTTGCAGACGAGACAAACGAACAGCAGCGGTGGCGAGCCGGGTCCTCCAGATGACTCCTCGCGACCTGGTAGTGGGGGCCCACCGGCCTTGTCACTCAGTACTTCTGGAAGGTAAGTTACAATAAAATAATGGCTACTGGGGCTCTCGTCCTGACACGATGAAATCTTTGGCCTTGGCCCTTAAAAGAGGAAAGGGTTAGGTATGAGATGGATTTTGTCAAATTTATTTAGAAAGAAGGAAAGAAGGAAGAACTCCAAAGTCTAGAACATCGGCGCAAGGTTGTTAGTCTATCGGTTTTTTATCGGACACATTTCGGAGAGTGTACTTCAGATCTGCATGATCTGAAATCTGCATGATCTAATTCCTCCCTGCCCTTTTTTCCATCGGACGGCCAAAAGCACGAAAATGCGCCATCGGTTTATGGTTGATATACCAAAAACCCGAACGAAGCGCTTTGATTCCACGTTCATTAAAAGAACCGCGAAACAGTGGAATGCGCTCCAGGAGTGGGTTTTCCCCTATAGTTATAATCTGGGTGACTTTAAGACGCGAGTGAATCGGTTTATTCTAGGCAAGCGTGCTACATCGTAGATCGCATTATCGCTTAACATCAGGCGAGATGGTGATCAAAAGCAAGCCTATAAAAAAAGAGAAAAGAAAAGCCTATTGGGTGAAATAAGTTATTAATCTAATAAACATGTTGCTTATTTAAAATAATCAGTTTTGTACGTGATCATAAGCATTCTATGGTTGTTTTGGGTTTGGCTGTACCCTATACCCCCATCAATATGACAGTTCATTGGAATGAGGTCATCTCTGGGGCATGTTCCACATTATTCGTTTACACATGTTAATCAATGTTAGTCCTTTTTACGGCTCAGTATTACATACATGGGATCTTTTACAACGAAAATTCTATTAGATATTGTTTAACGGTTATTACTCACACGCATTCTTCGGGATTGCCCGACTAGTTTCGAACTCGAACAGAGCCCTTAATCATGAGAGATATTGTTTAACGGTTATTACTCACACGCATTCTTCGGGATTGCCCGACTAGTTTCGAACTCGAACAGAGCCCTTAATCATGAGCTGAGCCTGCGGCGATGCGCGTCGCGTCGTCGTCGGCGTGTCTCACGAAAGTTATTAGAAAATTGTAATAACATTTATTTTATTAAGTATATTCAAACAACTAAAGTATAATGACGAAACGTTACCGTGAAGTAGAGTATCATTTTAAATTGTACAGTCTTTTTAGTCTGTACACGAGGAAATATGAGACAATATACGAACGTGGATTTTATAGTGCAGTTTAATAAATATTCGCTAGGGATATCAGATGGTTAAGTAAAAATATTCATATTTATTGTAGACAAATAAGGTAATTTTAAAAGAGAAAAAGTATTTTTGTCTACGTTTACTTCCATCCCAGAATATGGTAATCACCTGCCTAAAAAATACAGCTTTTGAGACACGAAACCGACCCGCAAGTAAAGGTTTTTAAAGGCAAAGTGCAGTTTTAGGCGATAGGATTCAGGTATAGCATCCATGAGGATTTAGGGACCAAAAAGCAGGATAATGGTGCCCACTCTCTTTCTTTTGATACATTGGAAATGTATATTTAAACTACATTTATATCATATCATAATGGGAAAAAAAGAGTTTGCAAATACTACTCATAGTATATTTTAAGTGGCAGCCCTAAATCCCTCTTAGAGCGCAGTTTATCTAATGTTATATTGACTTGGCCCATTCAATTTATTTTTCTGTCTGGCTTTGCCGGCATTACTTTTCTATTAACATTCACTGGACGAAAATAATGTGTTTCCTTCACACTTCAATGTAAATGGAGTCAAAGGCGAAACAGTTTTTCATAGCCTTTCAATTTCCGTGAAAATAAATATACGGAAAAGCTATTAAAATCAATGATATTGTATTTTCGAGATTAACTTTGAATAGATAGTATTTTGTACTGTTTAGTTATTAGTTAGATTGCAAAGGAATAGTACACTACTTTCTGTGCTTTAGATTGGATTAACTATAGTGAAAATAATAAATCTTCAGTAAATTCATAATAATAGGATAAAAGTTAAAAATCGCCACTTTACGTGAATAATCTTTCGGATTTTCTAGACTTAATCTACGGGAAGTTAAAAGGAAAAATCATTTGCGCAAATCGTAGATACCTATATCAGAGAGCTGCATAAATTTTTTGCGCCCTACGTAGGTAAATGTGGTGGGCTGGTCCACAGGCACAGTCAATATTTTGCGATATTAAAAACAATTAACTTAAAGTATCGATAGAAATGTTGTTATTTGACATAGGTACTATAAAAATCTGTACCTATTAGTAGATAGTAGATGTTTGATAACTATCCGTGAATTCGCTTGGTCCCAGCAGGATACCGACCAGCGGTGCTTTATTATACCAAAGTAGCACAATGCTGAGCTAGGGTCTATTTTTGTTTTTTTGTTGTATTTTTTATTTGTGAACAATTTATGTTGTGACAAATCAAAATAAATGCGTTTTCTTTCTTTGTATTAAATCCGCTAATATTAGGAGTGCGAACTGCAATAAATATCTTTTACATTAATTTGATAGTGTAAAATGTATTTTTGCCCGGGAAATAGATAGTATTTTACCCGTGAAATAGATAGTATTTTTACCCGTGACTTAGATACCTTGTATTTTTTCCTGAAAACGTGGCCATTTTTGACATCACTACGCTGTTACACTTTTAATAGTTTAGGTATCATTTTATGTGAGCACCTGAGCACCTGTTAATGGTGGATGGTGTATTATTAAATGCCACACTGTTGTTTTTTTAGTTGTATTAAAAGGTTAATATCGAAAGAAACCATGATAGACGTCGGCGAGTCTATAGGAGAGACGAGACGAGCGTGAGTATTATTTATTAACTAGACAATCTGGCACACCTCTTTCACTTCATCTATGTTCATTAGTAGGTATTTTTAAATAATTTATAAAATGCCATTTGGAGAATATAGAAATAAGCAAATACTTAAATATTTACGGTCTTTCACGCTTTGGATGTTGAACAAGCTCATCAAAATACATAACAGCCAAACAAGCGAAATTATTTTGCTAAAAATTTCAAATCCGCAATATGTCGCTATTTCTTTTGTGGCAAGGATAGATTCAACAGAGTGAGTTCATGACCATAAATTTGGTTTTGTTCTAGATATCTCTTAGCACATCCATGTAGACTAAGTATGTAGATAATCAACTGCTTCGTTGCTCTAGTGGGGCGCAAGAACAGGTGCTGAGCGCGAGGTCCTGGGTTGGATTCAAAGGTCGGTCAGTGTTATTGAGTTTTTCTGATCGGAAATTCTCAGTAGCAGCCCGGGTTTAGGAAGTTGGTGGTGAGACACCGCCGTGCTTCGGAGAGCACGTAAAGCCGTCGGTCGTGCGCTTGATCTGTCTCCGTTCGTGTCGGATTACCGTCCCATCGGACTATGAGAGTGAAGGAAGAGGGAGTGCACATTGTGTTTGCGCATACACTTGTACACTATGTATATGTGTACGAAATACGGTCTGGAGGAGTGTGTGTGTTTATTATGTAGTTTTTTTTTAAATTCCGTGTCCTTGCCTGTGTCACCTTGAGTCACTTCAGCCAAGCCACGTCCAACCAGTTATTCGAGAAATAAACTAATCAATATTATGTAGGTAGTAACTATTACTAAATATCGAGGGAAATAAAATAGAAAAATACCGTGGGGCTCAAGTTTGCACAATTTACTGTTTGACAATACCGGGAGACTGGGAGGGTCGGATCGATCGCTCTCTTAGGCCCAGTTACAGCACAGAGGAGTTTATCGTCTGTTTTATCGGTAATCTGCTTTTTAACTACCGCTTGGCTGGTTAGATGCGAATCAATGTCAAGATGTTGGTGGCGATTGTGAGTGCTACCACTCACTGAGTATTCTAAAAATTTTTAAACCATTTATGTTATTATTAGCTGTACCCCGTTATTTTTACCCGCTTTTCTTTTTGTTCGGCTCCTAAGGACCGCAGCGTGATGTTAACCTTTCTCAAGAATAGGGCTATTAACAGCAAACATATTTTTTCAAATCCGACTGTTCGTATTAAGTAGAACTTTTTCAACGACGGCTGGTGTGCTAGATCATTTAGTATTTACTTAATTTAAATATCGAATCGTACATTTTAAGAAACAATTACTGTGATTCATGCGTCTATCATAGAATTAGAATATTTCTGCTAGCGTATATTGATATTGTCACGCGAGGAGTTTATTTTTTTACTTTTTAACTGACTTCCAAAAAGAGGAGGTTAACAATTCGGTTTTTTTATGTTTGTTGCAATATCTCCGTCGTTTATGGACTGATTTCTAAAATTATTCAACTGGACTCCAAAAATAATAATAATTGTATATTATTGTCCTGATAAATTGCCTGTTTACAGAATGCTATGAAATAATTTATAAAATTTTAAAAAAATATTGTATGTAAATTGAAGTAAATAATGCAATTGTTTTTTACTTTGTAGTGCCTTTTTACTTAACAGAAAGATTTTTGGAGTCGGTTCTTTCTTTTGTAAAAAAATATTTTTTATCACAAATAACAAGATGTAGGCGTAGGTAGGCGAGTCTTAAAACTTCTATTGTCTTTTTAATACTTTAGCTGTTGTTAATGTATTTTTTGTAGAAGAAAAAAATAGAATAATGTTTAGGAAGAAAAAAATACGTAAGTAGGTAATATGTTCTTATAGTTGTAACAATCACGAAATTTCCATATTTTTTTAAATTGCCATAGGTATAATAGGTATTTCAAAACAAATTAAAAAACTATCAACTTAAGATCTACGTGATTAAACATTATTATTTTATTTATTATTATTATTTTGTAATTTTGTGACAATAAACTTTATTTCTAATTTAATTACCATAATTTCGTGTGATTTGCGTGTGAGTACAAGTCAAGGAGCCAACCTAAGCCAAGAGTTGTACAAGCCGTAAAGGCTCTATAATTGAATGTCCTTGCTTTGCATATCATAACGTTAATTTAGAAGCAGTTTTCGTCTTGGATGTCTTACTAGGTATGGTAATTCTAATTACAAATTATTTGTAATTTTCATTTCATTCTTTGCTTAAAGTGATTATATTTCAAGATAAATCTTTGAAAAGCATTAACGCATGCTTAGCGAACTCTAAAGTTATTATATTAAATAGAAAAAGAATACGGTCGCGAACAGAATTCGAGCCTGCGCCTCCCGGATGAATACTCCAGGCGCTCTGACCACTAAGCCATCTCGACCACTGCTCACCACCGCGAATTCTACTTCCATATTTTAACACGTCTTATGGCGACGTTATTGCTATAGATTCAGTCCCTATACGGGTGACCGAACCGACACGACTAACTTTGCAGTTAATACAATGTCGTAAAGAATGCAATTACCTTAACAATGAGAAAGAAACGCCTGGAGAATTCATCCGGGAGGCGCAGGTTCGAATCCTGTTCGCGACCGTATTCTTTTGCCATTTAATATAATAACTTTAGAGTTCGCTAAGCATGCGTTAATGCTTTTCAAAGATTTATCTTCTTTATTCTTCTTTATTCAAATGATATAAAATATTGCTGACGAGGCCATTCTTGTTGGTATAAAGGACAATGAACTGCTGTCTGAAAACTATAAAACCATTCATATAAGTACCCATATATTGTTTAACTTTGAATCTACCCAGAGAGGGGACGTTTGGTGGTTTACTCAGTCCATTGTTAGAAGGAACCAACTCTGTAGAATGTCGGACAATTGTTTGAAGTCTTTAGTTTGCCGAAGTTCTTTAAATTGTTACGAATGTTTTGTAAGTTATTTTGTAAAGCAATTGAAAATAGGTGTATGTAGACAGCTGTATTCGATAATAATTAAGGTAGTCTTAGTAATTAATGTGATGTCGTTTATTTCCTTAACTCCGTACACCCATTTTTACTTTTTTCACCCAGACTTAATAACAGCATTTCACCAATTTTTTTTTTTAAAAACGTTGCCCCACTCTACACCAATGCTGTTATTATGTCATCATGTAATAGATGGTGAGCCAATTGTCAACCACCGGGCACCCTTCCAAACTCCGGGCTGTTACTGCGAATTTCCTAACAGAAAAACCCAATAAAAAATTTCTGACTTGGGAATCGAACCCAGCCCCTCACTCTCAGCAAACGTGCTTGCGTTCCTTAGGCAGGCGGTTACATAAATGTACCTATTGTACCTACCTAAAATTCCATAAAAAACAAATCGGAAAAAAGATTTTTTCAAATGCAGATGAAATCGAACTAAAATATTAAAAAGTAAGTACCTTAGTACCTACGTACCTACGAACAAAATCCAACTTGGAAAATTCAATTTAAAAATTCTGTTTGCCGACTCGACAGTGTAGACGCAGTTCGCCGGGGTTCGTTCAAATAATCCTGTCGGCTCGCTCGAGGAACAGAGGAATTATCTCATTGAATATGTACAAGCTGTGTTTATGTACCGAGCTCCCTAGTATTTGTTTCACATACCTATTAACATTTTATCGAAGTCACAGATATAGGTAAGTAGATTGTACTAGATGCCGCAAGTGGACATACCTAGGTACTTACTTTGCACTACTTTAGAAGTAGATGCAATGCGTAATTTTTTCTGTTTCCATAGTAATATATCATAACTTATCATAGCATAAACATCCAATAACTATTCGCGGTTGGTGATGTCAGACCATCAAGTCCAAGTTTTCTCAATTTATGTTGTTGTTTTCATTCAGCATATATCTGTGATGTTAGACTAAGTAATAAAGTACCATATGACATTGAAAAAGTCTCATTGATGCATGCCAGATTAGAACCCGCAAACTGTGGCTCTAGAGGCGGGCTTAGATATAACCACTCGGCCACCATTGTATAAGATATCAGAAAATATAAAAAATGGCACAATAAACTGTATTTTAGTCTGCCAAAAGTAGTTAGCCGAGTGTGGTGGAGGTGTATGATTGATATTTTGAATTTAACGAAAGCACATGATTGCTTTTCCTACAATTAGACATACTTGCGCTATCTAGTTAAATATAAATCTGCGGTCAAAGTGAATTCGTTTGCTTTGCTCAGTGTGAATTAGTTTGTTGTTGAGGGTAGTGAAACATTGTACAATTACTAGGGTATGGAGCGGTTATGTTGTGTTGTTGGGTTATACGGACTAAAAGGTTTGAGTACCTAATTTATGTATGGTTTGTTCTTATCGCGAGGTCTATGAAGAACCTAGTGTCAGAGATTTAACAACCCGCCCGCAGTCATCTGACTGATGGCTTGACACACCATCGAGAACTATCGCATTGCTCTAGAGATAGCTATGGCAACTGTGAGGTCTTGGGTTTCATTCCCGAGTGCGGTAAAATTTATTGAGTTTTTTATGTTAGAAAATTCTCAGTAGTTTGGATTTATGTCTGGTAGATGGCTTTACGCTTACCTTGAATTAGGTACATGGGACTTAATAACTGCATGTGTGAAATGTGGGTGTACCTACAACGGTACCTTTTTGTTTTTAGATACTCCTCCCCCTATATCTCCATAGGCGGAATGCTATGTTAGTTAATCCATTCATACTAATATTATAAATGCGAAAGTAACTCCATTTGTTTGTTTGTTACCTTTTTACGACTAAACGGCTTAATGGATTGTATTGAAATAAATTTGGCAAGGGGATAGATTGTATCTTTGGGAAGGACTTAGGCTATCTTTAGTCGCGCAGACGAAGTCGCGGGCATTAGCTAGTATTACAAAAAAAATAACCAAAAAAAACATCGCGCCCAACTCTAAATTTTTAAACGAATATGCTTTCTTCAATCTGCTCTTATTATGAAATTCCCCGAAAGCCGTCCGTCACTACCTCGGGTCTTATCGATTCGAATTTAGCTATTTGTGAATAAATTTTTAACTAATACCGAAGTACCAATTTCACCTAATCCTGCCGGGGTCGCGGTGATTGCCGCAACGAACCCAGGAGCTCGATAAAGGTTAGAGTAGGACCGTGTGGTTTTTAGTCGATAGGAGTACGGCACAGCATCTATGATGGATTTACGCACGCAAAAAAAGAGACCCATTTAGTTAAATATCAACGGTAGCTTAAAACGGTAAACCAGCACACCTGAGAGATGTTCTTGATGGTGTGTACAGCCTCCGAGCCCTTAAACTCTGGCACTAGGTTGTTCGTAAACCATACGATAAGAATATATAAGATTACACCAAGCGGTGAAAAGGGTTCAAGACTCGACCTAATCATGGTAATTTATTTAGGTAGGTACCCATATCCTTTTCGCCCTGTTACCTTACGTAGAGCACGGGCGATAAAAGTGTACAATAAATGCGCCATAATATCTTTTACGCGAGTTCTGGAAAATAAGCTCCGCAGGCCGCACAAAATAAGCTCAACAGGCCGCACATATAAGCTCACCGGGCCGTATTGGCCTCATGGGCCGCAGTACGTGCTAAGTTTTCGTTCTTCCGTAAAAAATGAGGTCAATGAGTTTCCTTAATTTTTAATCAGTCCATTAGATATTTCCAAGGAACTTCCTGACTAAAAAGATCTTCGTTAATTAAAAAGGAAGAGGCATTATTAATTCCGTGAGTTGAAAAGTATTTAACTTGAAATAAGTATTTTACTTCAGTAGTTTACTTTTATTTTGCTGGTAAATACTTGATGCCTCTTCTAAATTTCGACGATTTTCTCGGAGGAAGAGGCGGTTCTAATGAAAACAACATTTTTGTTTTAGATGGTATATAACAAAACGTAAACAAACAACTACCATCTTTCAGACACTGTTGTATTTTATGTATTTGGCAGTTCCGAACAAGGACGTGAAGGAGGAACGTGGCAGGAGGTTATTCGGTATCTACTGCTACTAGGATATATTAGTCTATGTATAGTTAGGTCCTATGAGGTCGTGGTGCTGATACTTTATATTACTAAACTATCTTCAAACACGAAACTTGTTACATCTTACCACAGCTCTTAGGACATAATTTATTGTACTTTCTTAAACAAAAACATATTTTAAAACGCATAAGGTAAGTCACTGTATAGCTGACTCAAGCGGAATAGATGACGACGATGTCACCCATATGAATGTAAAAGAATTCCGAATAGTGAATTGCTTAGTAGGCAGAGTGCCTTGAGTATTCAACCGGAGGCCTGGATTTCAACCCTGCTAACGACCGTATAAAAATAACTTTTTACCTTCTTGTTTTGTCTCCAGTCAGCAACTTCAGCCTGAGCAAGCGTCTCCATCGAAGTCAACACGCCTGGTGTCGTTCCTGAAGCCGGCTGCAGACACCAACCTGGACAGGAAAGCCTCCATCGTAGATGAGACGTCTGGCATCACTAGGACGCAAATGAAAGGTGGTTTTATAAAAAAAAACATTTTCAAAAATGTTCTTTGGTTTTATATTCAAACGAGTTATTTAATGTTACAATGACATAGATGAAAGCAAAGATGAATTGAAATATTGTGTTGGTGTATTCTACTTTATTTTCGTTATTCTTTAAAACCAGTTATTTAACAGCATAGCGGGTTTTAACTTTAGCACATTGCGTTCAGTCTGATATGTAAACGTAGGGTTAGGCAGAGGTGTGCTGCAGTATACCAACAATTCGCCGATGCGGTTAATAAGCCCCATTAGTTAATACCATAACTGGGCATAATTCCAAACGCCGAGTTGCTACTGAGAATCTCCAAACAGTTCAATACTTTGCCTGATCCGGAAATCGAATTCAGCATCTCACGCTCAACCATCGCGCTTCAACCTACGTAAGAGACCATCCTCCTAAATATTATAGTAATATCTTAGGTTTGCGCGATCACTACACAACTTTTAACCGGATTAATCGCTGGTATTATTGTTTTTTTTTGTTTTTCCTGACGTAAAAACCAATAATACACGCGATTAATCCGGTTAAAAGTTGTTTTATTATAATCTCCTAAATATTCATAATAGATTTCGATAGATCACAATTTTCATGTTTATAGTAATTTAACTAACTTGCGATTGTTGAATTATCGCCACATTGGCTGATCTAACAACCTGTACATGTCTGTTTCCAGAATTCCGCGAGGCTTTCCGTCTCTTCGACAAAGACGGTGATGGTACCATCACTAAGGAAGAGCTAGGTAGAGTGATGCGCAGCCTGGGACAGTTCGCCAGGGTTGAGGAGCTGCAGGACATGCTGCAGGAGGTTGACAGCGATGGTAAGTGCTTGTACCTTTAGATTTATCCTATAACTTTGACATAATGGCGAAGAAGACAATCGGCAGCCATATTGACTAAAAACCCACATCACTTAATATGACCATTACGAATCTGTTCTTCCCAGAAAAATGTTTCCACATTACATTTTTATTTTTATATATCTCCTGTGAGTTTGGTTGAGATATTATTATGTTATAAAACTAAAGGTACTCCCAATAAGTTTGACTAAAGTTTCTGATCATGTCGATTTATCATGAGGAAACGAATTATAAGTAATATTAGTATTTGACTGAGGACAATAATAAGTTTTGCAATATCAGTGAAATATTACTGATATTTTTAATACACGGACTGCGTACGCATTTTTCTCGAATGGGTAATATCCGCTGCATTCCCTTTCCATACTGCTGTACACCCACCTTTCAAAGTATTAAATCTAACGTAAATAGGTGGTGAACCTATTGTCATCTACCGGTCTATCGGGCAATATTTGGTCCCCGGGCTGCATTACTACTTTAATTTTTGAACTTGTGTTACCTAATCTTGTATTGTAACCCCATGATACTCTAATTTCCAGGCGACGGCAACGTAAGTTTCGAAGAGTTCGTGAGCATCCTATCAAAGTCGATGTGTGGAGCTGGCAGCGGAACCAGCTCAGCTGAACAAGAGGAAAGGGAGTTGCGTGACGCGTTCAGAGTGTTTGACAAACACAACAGAGGGTACATCTGCGCGTCCGATCTGAGGGCTGTGCTGCAGTGCTTAGGCGAAGACCTCTCTGAAGAGGAAAGTAAGTGCCTCATCAAACATTTTTGTCTTTTTTGGCCGCCAAAATCTTTGTCTATTAGACACCCCAAGAATTGTCTGTAACATATCCAAAGACAGGCGTAAAAAAGATGTAAAATAATAAGTTTGGAACATATTATATTTTTATGTAATGAAATAAATTAATGTATTCCATTGTAATTCACATAAAAGTTAAACTATAATAATATTTAGCAATTGCCGTGACTTAAATAAGATTAATAAAATATTTTTAATAAGAATTTATTATGAATATAGTTCATACTAGTATAAATATATGAACTATATTCATATTGAAAATTATAGTAAGTATAACAATTTAAGATTGCAATTGTTGATATACACGTATACGTTTATTTTATATTTCGGCATCCTACAACTAACTACCTACTTGTAGGATGCCGAAATATACTTGTAGGCTACAAGTCACGTTGTAAGTGTATGCGGCCCACTAACCGTAGCTTGATTACAGACAAGGCCCCGCGGGAACTAGTTGTTATTATAACCAGCATAAAAAAGCCACTTTACTTTACGTTTTTTATTACTGAATCGTTAAAAACATGGTGCTTATTACTAATGAATGTCTGTTATTATTTCAGTTGAGGACATGATCAAGGAAGTGGATGCTGATGGTGACGGCCGCATTGACTTTTTAGGTAGGTATTTATTTTATGTTTTCGATGCATTTTGTCCACTCTTTTACCTCATAGAAAAAGTCAGGAGGACTGTGATCCGCCGGAGTTAGTGTAGTCACATCAGTGCTATTCCAGTATTTGGTTGAGGGTAGGGACCAACCTAGTGTCAGAGTTGTTCAAGCCTCCCATAGGCCTTAACTTGGCTCAACGATTACTCTTTTCAACAATCCATTACCGACCAATAGTTTTAATAGACTATGCGGGCCTATTAAGAGTACATATTTTGGGAAAGTATTCTTTATAGCAAAATATCGAAAAAAGTCACAGATACAGCTAAATCTTTCAAACGTATTACCTACTTAGACAACACTTAAGTTATAATTTTTTGAGGAAATAAAGTTACGGTCGTGAGCAGGAATCGAACCAGCGCCTCTCTGAGAAATACATATTTTATTAATCACACATCCCTATAAATAATTTGCACGAATGAATACTCTTTCCAGAATTTGTCCGTGCTCTCGGCGAGCCTGAAGACGCGTGTGATGACGAAGAGGACGAGGACACGACGGATGGCCCTGACTTATTGTTACCACAACCCGTCGCTGCCAACTGAATAAATTAAGATGTTGCATACATTTGGACGTAGCCAGGATGCTCATACTTTCAATGGTATATAAATTAGAAAATTAAAAATAAGTAAAACGGATGACAGACATTGGTATTTTTGAAACCCAAGCTTAGTATCTAATGCAATATAATATAATAAAAAACTAACCTAATTGAGCAGATAAGACAACGCAGTTGGAGTTATTATAAAAAAGGTTTTATTCAACGAAATGTCACATAAGGTCGAACAACTTGAAGCAGGTAGGGATCCATCCTGGCTACGTTCTAGAATCGACCGTTTAATGCTAACGCTGACTTAATTATTACTTTGTTTACTAAAACTTGAATACGGATAGTTTGACGCGCCTAAAGAAATCTTCTAGTAAGTATCGAAAGAAAACCATGTTTGTGTCTTGACTTATAAGGGTTTTGATGATAAAGGCTACCAAAGCTAGGCAGATGATAATGTTTAGCGATTAATTGTGGCTCACCGGGTTACACTACGGCTGACGTCTCCAGGTCGCTCTGAATATAGACACAAGTAACACCTTCACACTTCCGTATCGTGTGGTCATTTGATTAGTTCCTCCCAAAACATTCTAACTGCGCAGCCATCCGAACTAGCTACACGGCGGCCGACACATCAGCAGTACTGTAGACCCTGCGGCTTAACGAAATTGACACATCATACCACTTTGTGAAAAAAAATGAGGTACCTAGCTATTAAAAAAAAAGCAATGCGTATCTCAAAATATGGCTTGCAAGATTTCAAAATAAAAAGTTAAACCTAAATTAATAAAATGTAAGTAATTTGTCATGGTCTGCATAATGATTACAGGCAATTTTTTTTCTCCTTTTGTACCTTCGAATGTTCTTTCTCATCAATATGAAACCCTATTTTCCAAATCATAACTCATT
The DNA here is from genome assembly GCA_935421205.1 of Xylocampa areola. NCBI lineage: Eukaryota > Metazoa > Arthropoda > Insecta > Lepidoptera > Noctuidae > Xylocampa > Xylocampa areola. Next base: position 11,454,084 of record OW285219.1, on the reverse strand, counting down.
CTTATTCATTGTAGAATTGAGCCATATCAATAATTATAGCATCATAGCATCACGCCTGTATTCCCCGAAGGGGTAGGCAGAGGTGTACACAATTGTACACCCACATTTCACCAAATGCTGTTATTAAGTCCCATGTAATAGGTGGTGAGCCTATTGCCATCAACCGGGCACATTTCCAAACTCCAGGCTGCTACTGAGAATTTCCTAACAGAAAAACTCAATAACACTTTGGCCGACCCGGGAATCGAACCCAAGACCTCCTGCTCAGCAGTCGCGCTACGGACCACTAAACCAACGAGGCAGTTGTATCAATAATTATAGCTATCTACAACGAATTCTTTCCTAAGGCGTCTTACTTTCGAAATTTCGGTTAGTTACGCCATTAGAATACATACATATATGTAACTACATTTACATATATATTATTAATTAGTGCTACTAAAAATAGCTTTTAGCTTAATTAATAAGACTCCTTGAGCATTTTCGTCAAATCGTGAAATAAAGATAACAAACACATGTGTATGGCCTATCAGGTACCTGATGGGTAAATAAATATACAGGTTCCCTATTCTAATAACAGCTCAGTTAATAATAAACCTAAATTCTATAAGAAACTTGCTGAGAGCTATTAACCAAGCTTAGAACCAATTTGTTTAAGCAAATACCTGATGTACCTTTGTATGCTGGGTGAAAGCCATAAAATCAATTTGCCTATAGCCTATACTTAGCCAAGAACAGCACGGTTAAAAAAACACCTTTATAAATAATTTATAATAGTGATTTTGCCATAAAACACCAATTTTTTAATAAATAAATTTGTAAATATTTTGTCATTTTTAATATCTTTCAGGTTATTGTAATCAAGAGTGAGATAGTTGCAACGTAAATCTTACCTTGCTTGTGACTATTCTAAGGATACTATTTATATTTAGTAACTACATACATCTACTGGCTTAATATTTTTGCCTCTCTTTAGAACAAATAAGAAATACGAAGAAAATAACACCAAGCTAGTTAAGTTCAGTTGGAACAAATATAATAAATAAAATGTGTTAATAAAATAAAGGGATATCTTATTAAGTATTTATCTTTAGATTAAGACAATTTTATTTACTTACAAATCAGTGTAACAAGTAGGTACCTACTGTACGGCCTGCTAGGCTATACGCGGCCTGTTGTGTATAGGCGGCTCGGAGAAAAGGTTGACAACAGCTGATTTGTGAACAAGTGCCAAGGTTTATACAACTATTAATGATAGTTAATTAAAGAACTTATTGAATATTCCTATTATTAAGTACTAGATCAGGATAACCTACGTAGGTACCTACTTCTCGTTACATTTTTATTTAGGTATCCAACTGAGCTTGTCCAGCATTATATTAATGTAATAATCCCTATAAGATTTTATCTATAAAAATATCAACTTATACCTCAAATTTTCAACATATCCTAACAAGAATTTATGTAATCTGAGCTTTTATTTGTCTATTAAAATGCGTTAATAAATAGTTGATAAACAGATATTTCGCAAATATTGATGTTGTACATTAATAATACAGAACCAATATACAATTCAAATGGTCTTGAACTGTTGTTTTCTTTTCTAGTTTTTATTTCCCTGTTTTTTTGTATTGATGTTTCCCAATAATTTTGTGCCATAGAACGAATGGTACATACCTACTTGTAATATCAACACACAAAATAAATGCATAGGTAGCATAGCATAGCATGCATAGGTACCTGTGGTTTTTTTTCGCCATCAAAAACATTCTAATCGTGTCGCAAGGGTCAACTAGATGACAGAGACTATAAGAGAAATAGAGACGCGCGGCTCTTGTATAATGTAGTGTGGTACTCCGTGGTACAGAACCCGCTGGCACGAAATGTCATTGTCTACTCTACAACAGACTTGAGTCTGATCTAGCCACAAAAAAGAGTAAATAAAATTATGAAAATAATAATACCTTAGATTTATGCTAAGAAATAACAAAGCGATGTTGTTTGTGAACACTTGTGAATTCTTGTTGTTTAGGTGAGGATAGATCGCATTCAAATAGAAACAAACAGAAAAACAAAACAGAATTACTGAGTTGGGTATTGTACTGGAAGTACTAGGAGTGGGATTTACCAAATGCAAAGAAGATTCGTCTTAATTTTTTGTGGGTAGACCCGACTAACTTCACGTATCACCTATCATGTCGTACCTATTGACGTTTGGTATCAACGATACCAGGAGCGCAGTATATTTATAATCATAGATTTAATGGATACCTTTTGACAGCGCGGTTGGCGCAGTCGAAAAACCGACTGCTGCGCTGCGTGTCGCAGGTTCGATTCCTGCACGGAGCAAATATTTGTACGATCTATAGATAATTGCTCCGGGTCTGGGTATGTGTGTGCTTGTGAGATTATATGTCTGTAAACGCACCCACGATACAGGAAGAATTTCCTAGTGTGGGGCAACGTTTTTCTAAATAACAAAAACAAAAAACAAAAACCTGTATTTCAATGGGTACCCACGCAAAGCAGTAGTTACCATAACATGTAACTGCATTTTTTTCCTAAATAAGTATAATCAGTCAATCATTTCAGAACATCCAAGTTTCAGACTCAATTCAATTGTGACGTTCACTATTAGGTACCTATAAGAACTAGGAATGCTTAGAGTATGACAGTTATTTTATATTTATCTAGATAGATCTATATATCAAGACAAATAATAATTACTTACCAAAAATCTAAAGATATTTTTATGATTTTGTTTCACTGTGAGAGAATGGTGGAATGGTGAATGTTATTCGATTGTTGATTACATAATACTAAGGTCGCCGTTCGAGTTCGAAACTAGTCGGGCAATTCCGAAAAATGCACGTGTGTGTTAATCGGTGAACTAAAATTAAAATTACAGACAGTTTTGTGTTCTTTCAAATCCAAATATTTAAGTAAGGGTCAGGCGGGATTAACCTTTTGACCGCCACCCATTCAATGATAAATAATACGGCAAAGTAATTACAGATACAAACATCCTTTTTTTTTAAATATAATAAACACTGCTTCAGTAATGAGATTTCTTCTCTGATCTTTTTTATGTGGAAGTTAGTACCTACCTACCAAACTAACATTGGCTTCAATTTCTAATATAGCAAACTAAACTAAATTTAGAGCACTGCTGTCTTTTACAAACCATTACTTTATGAGTGGGATTAAATTTGAATTTGACGTCATCCCGACGTCAAATTCAAATTTAATAGTGTCAACCTAAAATTTCCATACAATTTTCGTTTGACTTATCAAATATAAGTAGCTACCTAAATTGGTGCCTTCTAAAAACGTTTGTAGATTTAAATTCAACGTGGCAACATTCGAATTTGATCTTGCTCTTATAGTAATTGTTAGCAAAAGATAGGAATGTTTAAAATTTAGTTTAGTTTGCTACATTAGAATGGACGCCATTGTTTACACGTGTGCACAATTGAGATAATTCTACAAAACTTTTCAAGAAAACTAACAAGATTAGCTTATACAGTGAGTGTGAGTTATTATATAAATAAAACACAGACATAAAATTCATACACATTTTATTCATCATTACAAAATATTTACAGCTATGTTTAGTCATATTTATACACGATACATATTCACAATTAACACGTTGTTAAAGTAATTTGGCATGTACTTAATACATTACCATAGGCAAAGTGTGCAATGGCTTTTACACAAATATCACCTAGGTTTTCTACTCCATATAATAGATTTCGAACCAGATCTTGCCAAGTGTGTCAAACCATGATTATGCATTATTACTTGAAAGCACTCTGATTAGACTAAATGAGTAGTAAGAATCAAAAGTGCTTGCATACATCCAATCTTATGTAGGTATGTCGGTTTTGAAGTTAAATGCAATTAATTAATAGGTACTAATCATTGGCACTAATCCAAGTAAACATAATTATAATATAATTGAAGAGAACATTTAGTCCAGTCGTTACAATATTTAAACATTATTACACAAATAAATGATATGACGCTATGTTCAGCTCTGGGTCTAATTCACCGACCTGCGTTACTCAAACTAGCTTTCGGGCCTAATGCCCATGCTACTTTTAGACGTAGACCCACGGATGTATAGCTAGTGTATGAATAGATTTAGTAAACACATATTATCCCTTAAGTTTTCTTATAGAATACTTTTCACTCAATTTGACTAGGTTGAATGAACACTATGAATTGAATGTGACTTGCAAAAGTCGACTCGATTATATTATTAATAATTTTTAATTATTAATAGGCACGTATTCTAACTATTAGGACTCAGTTTTAGTAGACACTTGGCTTCATGTAAAAGGACTGACATTAGGTATTTATATATATATATATATATATATAGTATTTGAGAAGATAGGTATAATATATTTTAGGTACGTATATTAATACAGGACTATGGCACTACAAAAGTGACAGTCTAAATATGTAACTTTATTAATTGTAAGCTAAGACAAACACCAAATGCACCTGATTAGTGAAAGTATAATAATTTGGGTGAAAATGTTAAATTATCTACAAATCTTAAATGCAGTTAAAACCTATAAGTCACAAAACTACTCGCACTAATCAGTTACTTAATCATTAACCCATAAGTCACATAACCAAGACCGTTTTACACGGACACTTATGTATAAAAAAATATTATGAAGAAACCTTCAAATTAACGGGTTTCACTTTCACTTAAAATGAGAAAAACGTATTTTATTATATATGAAACAAAACAACCAACGAGAGTCCCAGATTCTTTTCAATTTACTGTTTAGGGTACCTATATATCATCGATTTTATAAAGTATTCATATCAAAATTTTATACTCAGTCTATGGACAATCCTCCTAAACTGTAGACTGAAAAGACTCTATCGGCTATTTTTTACAACTAGTTAGTAAGTTTTTACAAAACTTTTAATACAAAAATATTAACGTTATTCGGTGTGTTGCGTGGTTTTTCTCCAAGACTGACATTATGATGTTAATACTGTATTGTTTTCTGCTACGCGATTGTGAAAGCGTATGGGGTGATGAGTGAAAGTTCGAACATAGAAATGATGTGTGCGTGTAACATGTGCTTCAATAAACACATGAATAAAAAGTTTAAATGCTATGCTATGCGCTACACATGAGGAGTATATGTGCATGGCGGGGCTAATATATGCGACAGGAAAAGCACCCAAATCTACGAAAAAGCGTCAACGCCACATTGCTATGACCGAAACAATAGCGGACTCATTTTCGATACAAAGCAACACAGCAAGCGCTGTAAGCGTTACGATCACGATAGCGCTTTCTAAGAAATGTATAGAAACCACTTGCTTGAGGCAAGTTAATATTACTCAGGATTCCTCTTTGTTCACATTACGAATCTAGATGTTATAATTCAAACTGGGCGTTTACTTGGTAACTATACGATTACATTAATACATAATATTTCATAAATTGACATGTTTCCTAACATTAACACAGCATTATTATACAAACTAGCTACCATATATGAAATACAATTGAAAGCACGTGCTGTTACATTGTCAGAAAATATGCTTATTTTAACATTCATAGACTTCGGGAAATTATATTATCTACATACATACAAAGAAAATGAAGTATTGACTACCATTCTAGACATCCATGCGTTTTTGTGCGTGCGAAGTGTTTGATCGAATAATGAAATGGGTGTCTTAAATTTAAAGAAAATTAACACATTATGCATACTTGTTTCGTTTTATAAATTGAGTAGTTCTCATATCGCCAGAAATTAAAGTTCGATTCATAATATAAAAGCCAAGTGGTAACGGTGTTAAACAGTTAATTTTTATTAGTTAACTATTATTTAATTTTGCTTCTAAGTTATGAATCGTACAATTAATTGGACTACAATTTTAAGTTGTTCCGCGATTTAAATGTGCAGACAGAGAAACTCATTTTCTTACCCTTTCTTCTCTTTAGGAGTTCGTTTCTTGGCCTTTTGCTTTAAACTGCTATTACTGCAATCAAAATAACTTGACTTAAAGCGTCATTTTCTGGGACAGATATATTTATTATTAATGGGCCGTATGTAACTAAAATGTGCCAATGATTATACACATACATGGATTCTACCAACGAAACTAAGCAACTATGCATATGGAACAAATTTAATCTGACAAAAAAAATTTGTTTTCCTTTATAACAATCTTACTTGCGGTACGGTTATTGTATTTATTTTTGGTCTGAGGACCCGAGTTTCTTAAGTATCGTTGTTCAGTTTCACTGGTAGAATCTTTTTACTTTCCAAATTCCAAATCAATTTAATTTTTTTAATTCTATCAATAAATTTCTTCAGCGGGCCGCACGGTATAGCCTAGCGGGCCGCATGTCGCAGACATTTGATCTACTAGATACAAATATGGAATCAATATTCCAGAAACTTTTCGGCGGATTTTTACAGTACTTTCATTAACCAGAAATAGTTAATGTAATGAGTGAGTGATGTACCTCAAGAGTTATTTAAATATTTTATTGTTTGTTATGACTTGATGAGCACGTAGAAGTTAAAGAAATATAAGTTAGCTGTCGTGTTGTCCTGAGACAATGAACGGCAAGTATTAGTAATATGATTACTGTAAACTGATAGAACCTCTTTAACTACGTCTACAAGTTAGTATTTTACACTAAAGTGCGATCGCCGTGCCGCTAGTCGAAATCGTATTTAGATAATGTGCAATATTGCCAGGTAAAAAATAATAATTTGATTAAAGTTATATTCTGTATTTCATATAAATTATACATTTATTATGTTATATAGAATGTCGCGAAATCACTTGAAAACTTGTAGGGCAGTGACGAAACTGAGAAAGAGGATTTAAAGGACTGGATACGAGTTCACAGTCTGCGTTCAAGACAATGCCGAACGCGAACTCGACGGCCATATGTATAAGAACGAAAAAGACAGGTAGGTAAGGGTGGGAAAGATTTTATGCTCAGCGACCGCACTTAATCTACTGGTTAGTAAAAATTCCATGACATACCTCATTATAAATTACCATATTCGGTATCTTGATAAAAAAAACATATTTGTTTGACAATGTAACAGCGAAGTATACATGAATATTTTTCACGTCATATTTCAGAGCATAGCTTCGATTTTTTGTTCCTGTTTAAAGCGTTTAAACATTAAAATTGACTATTTACCTCCACCTTCGCATTAATGTTCAGCCTTCATGGTTGTTTCATATGAGTGTCGTAATTTACAAGAATATTTAGGCTCGGTTGCTCTAACATAACTAAAACCGTAACGGATGTGTTACATTATTATTTTGACAGTTTTTCTATGTAAAATCTGTCAAAATGACAAAGTAATATGCTGGTTACGGTTAAAGTTAAGTTGGTGCGTATAAGTAAGACATTTTCATCAACGTTAAGTAGCTCCGATTTCATTTTTGACAGCCGCTGTCTGGCAAATCCGTCAAAAAATCAGATTTATCTCCCAGAAAACGTTAAACGACGTCGTGGAAAAATCAAATTGCAAAATTAAATAATATAATAAATTTAAAGTAATTTTATATAATATACAGTGATCTCTAACACCTAAGATATTGATACTATAACTGGAGATATTCAGGCATTAATTATAATGTAGATCAAAACCGTTTAAGCCTCAATCCTCATATTAGTACACAAGAGCCAGTAACTCCCATATGAACCAACCGTACTAACTACTTAGGGCACATAGCTTTCAACATCGTGGAGTCTGTATAACACTTTAATATACTAATCAGTACAATGTATCCAGATACCAGTGCTACTACTAGTGCTGACTATACAGAGCTATTCTTATTATGTAGGTATGTACGAAACATGAGACACGGGTCAAATATTTTCATTTATACATTGTAAACATATGTAATGAAAACTCAAGTTACAAGCTTGTTGTCTTGTGTCGTTGTCCGCGCAAAAACATATACTCTCTAAACTTATAAGATTTTTTAAATATTATTTGGTCAAAATATAACATGATGTAAAAATTATTACAATCGATTATATTACTGATTCTGAACAAACTAGTTTCAGGTTTCGTTTATACTATGAATAGCCCTGTATAGTCAAAACAGATAAAGTGCAGAACACACTATATGTAGTTTGCATTTGAGAGAAATATTTATAGTAATTACTGTTGACAATTTTACTTACTAGTTCCGATCATACGATCGAACTAAAAAACACGCTTTTGTGACTAGCCGAACTAAAAAGTTGAAAATATGTATTAAAAAAATAGTGATTGAGGTAAAAATCGTTAGTAATTTTAAACTATTCTTTATTTTTGCTTTTGTAGTCCTGAAATCGTGAAATCGTCCTGAAGAACTTGATCAGGATCATTGGACAAGTTTATTAAATTATTGTATTGTCACCGATCCTTGTTAAGTGTGCGAAGTTTCAATTCAATCCGACAATACATAGATATATACCAAGCTAATAAAAGCGTGTTAAATAAGAAATGTGTTCTGTACTTACTAGTCTAGTTATTGTCAAACCAGTAAGACTAGCGCTAGTAACTACACCCATCTACTCGGCATTTAACAGCCTACTACAGAAAGGCATCTCCGTTTTTGTAAGATTATTTGATGCTTAAGCTATGTTCTTGGAGCACAATAAATATTATAATAAATACATTATTTAGACTGCAACGCCTGGTATAGGTGACAATTTTTAATTAGGTGTCAACGCTAAAGACACCTAACAATAAATCGTAATTTAACTGCCGATTTAATATATACTATTGCGTTGGGCTTCACTGCAGCATTAAACTAAATGTTGTGTAATAGCAAATGTATTCTACTTAGAGCTGTGAATAGAATCTCAAAAAAAGCTGCCTAGAAATCATAGAATTAACTGAAGTTCAGTTTCAATACAATGGAAGACATTAATTGGTTCAGTTTCAAAAATAAAGACGTTCTTTCAATTGAAAATGATTTCATAATTAGGATTGAGATCAGAACATTGCAAGTGTCATTGCGAAGTAATTGAACTATATGTAGTATCTACCTATTAAACCCAGCACATTTGATAAATACTATTATAATATTGAAAAAATGTACTGGGATTAGTGATACCATTACGTTAAAACAGAAATCGCCTATTACAATAAAAAAAACCCAGTCCACACTAGCGCTAGTAACTACACCCATATAACCAATCGTAAACACCTGTTTTACCGGCTAGTGATGTACTTAGGGTCCATGTGCCCCGTGTCGGATAACGAGCGCAGGACCACGTTGCCGTTCGGCATGATTGACAGCCAAGTGATCGACGCGTGGTTTAAGGATATCCGGAGCCAACCCTCAGGAGGGAATTGGAGAGCTCTGAAATGAAGAAACGTTTAAGTAAGAGATAGAATTCACACAGAAAAAAAAATGGTTTTAAAGTAAGACGGCGCGAATAGTTTTAGAACAGAATATGAGTAATTTGGGTTTTTTAACTAATACAATTTTAATTCTATATTTTCATGGCGTATCTTCTCATATTTCAAAACCATAAAAGGCTAAAGGCATAAATCTAAAGAATCGCTAAATAATTGATCGAGTGATCGCATGTCAAGAAAAATATTATATCGAACAATGACTTTCATGTCACCAAGAAGTATATTATTTGTAGAATAACACACAAAAATAAACGATGTTAAACACTCACTTGCAAACAAAGAATCGTATAACATTAGCATGGCAGACGAGCAGCGTGTAGGAATCTTCCGTCTGTTCTGGCGGCGCCCTATGGAAGTAGCGCCTGAAGCCCGCCTCTATCCGCGCGCTGTCCTGAAAGAACTGCTGCACGTGCCAAAACAGGGCCTTATTATACTCACCAGTTGCATTTTAAAATAAAACCTAGTTGTAAACGGGAGAAGGTCGAATTATGATTGGATGTTTTGGGTTAAAATATAAAAGGAATTGGGATTGACCTGCACAATTCTTTCGTTTTATGATAGAACGTTTGCAAGATACATAATTTAAATATAATTCAGTTGAATGAAATAATAACGAAATTGAATCATTCACATGTATCTGTTAATGCATAGTCAAACTTCGGAATACGGGCCCCATGCGGCCCGCAGAGCTTTTTCATGCGGCCTGGTATGGTTTTTTAAGTGATGTAACCCAGTAGCCATATTATTAGTACGCCCTTTTTATACATGTTAGTTATCTTCAACCCAATTATTATGCTGTATAAAAACTTTCGTGAGACATATTCATATCAATTAATGTTCACCGGTTACTACTCACGTGCATCGGCACGGGCTCCGTTCGAGTTCGAAACTAGTCGGGCAATCCCGAAAAATGCACGTGAGTAGTAACCGGTGAACATTAATTGATACAATTATTATGCTGGTTTAAAGGAGTAGGTAACAGTTATTATTTTTAAGTTTTTGAATCATGATATAGTCGTACCCATATTAATTAATATTAGTACACACATTATTAAGCAACTATATAATTTAATATAAATTAACTTATGTAAGACGGATTTCTCAAAGGTAGGTTAAAGAGGGAATGGAAAAAATAAAACCAAACAATAAAGATTATAAGAATGTATGCTGTGCATGATATTACTTTTTCATAGAATGCAACAGCGTACTTGTGGAATAGATATATGCAAAACTGGATTGTATAATAAATGTTAATTACAAACAAAGACAGATAAATCTGTGAAAAGCATTAACGCATGCTTAGCTAACTCGAAGTTATAATTTATTGTGGAAAAAGAATATGGTCGCGAGCAGGCGCGCTGCACCTCCCGGGTACATACTCTAGGCGCTCTGACCGCTAAGCCATCTCGACCTCATCGCTATCTAATCATGGACCAAAATCGCTAAAATTATCTATATTTTTATGTAGGTATACCAGCCGTGGCTGCAGATAAATTAGTTTCAGTTTAACCTTGATAATCGCGAAAGTATTTTTTTTTACTTTATTGACTTTAAAATTTGATGCGCCATTGTATTTCTTTTTTTAGGGCCAATGATTGGATGGCGAATTAAGTCTTTGTTTTTTAAAGTAATATTTTTTGTGGAAAAAGAATACGGTCGCGAGCAGGACTCGAACCTGCGCCTCCTGGACAAATACTCCAGGCGCTCTGACTGCTATCTCGACCAGCCAAAGCGCATGGAGTATTTTTCTTTCCACAAATTTTACAACTTAAGAGTTCGTTTCGCATGCGTTAAACATTTATCTGTATATCTAGATTTTGTTTGTGATTCGAGTTTGCTTTAGTATGAGTTCATAGAAACAAGATATTGATTTGCGCGATATTATATATGTGTTGTACGGGTTCCCTCCCGCCCCACTATATTTGGCAGAGTTTAATCTTTGCCTCTCTCTAGGTATCTTCGCTGTCAGTCGCTGTCATGTCAGCTAGTCATTCTTACATTTAAAAACTGGTTTATTAGTTATAAATAGGCCTCATCCTCTCACTGGTTAAAACCATGCATGTTGCTGTGCCCGACAGGGTCCATAATTTTAAGTCCAACAGCTGTATATACATTGTGGAACGCAATAAACGATTGAGTATTAAACATAACATAACATAGCATCACGCCTGTATTCCCAGAAGGGGTAGGCAGAGGTGTACACAATTGTACACCCACGTTTCACCAATGCTGTTATTAAGTCCCATGTAATAGGTGGTGAGCCCATTGCCATCAACCGGGCACAATGCCATACTCCGGGCTGCTACTGAGAATTTTCTCACAGAAAATCTCAATTACACTTTGCCCGACCCGAGAATCGAACCCGAGATTTCCTGCTCAGCAGTCGCATTTGGGACCACTAGACCAACGAGGCAGTCATCGAGTCGACGATTGAGTATTGAGTATCTAATTTGATTATTACCGAGACAGCCAATAGGTACGCTTATCAGCATACGTGGCCTATTTGTGTAAAAAGAAGGCGCTTTAGAAACATAACAATTAATAACTTCTTCTTGTTATAATTATCATGTTTATCAATCTACAGAATGTTTGCATGAAAAACATGTTTTGTTAGCTTTGATAATGAACATACCCATTGTGATAAAGTAAAATATTTATACAAAAAACACAGATAAATATTTCAACTGCATTAATGCATGCGTAGCGCACTCTAAAGTTATACATTTTAGCGTAAAGCAAAATACGTTCGTGAGCAAGATTGCAGGCGCTCTGACAACTAAGCTATCTCGGCTTTTGGAGACCCTAGAGCGCATGGATTTATCCGGGAGGCGCAGGTTCAAATCCTGCTCACGACCATATTTTACTTTTCTTAAACATTTATAACTTTAGGAACACAACAAGGCGAGATTTCAATACGGCGAACATACTCCTAACACTTAAAAAAACAACTTAAATTTTTAAATAACATGGCATCGTGTTCATATTTCTCAAAGGGTGGAAGTATACCTACTGCCCGTGGCGGCGTAAAGGTGGGGCGGTGGGGGCGGTCCACTTGGTCCACACGGGTACGAAGCACCAAAGGGTGACAACTCACTCGTGCAGCTTTGTAGCCACTAGCCATGGTCTTACTTACAACAATGATAGTAAGGTAGTGTTATCCGATAGCTTGGAAAAGCCTCCGCAAGAAAGATGTACCATTTAAGTCATGAACTTTCTAAATTAGTTGCATAACAATATTTGCTCTATTTCGGTGGTGCTCAATAGAAAACTGCCCCGATGCCAAACCATGCTACACCGCCACTGCCTACTACAGGACTGGGTGTACTGTAGTAGGCAGTTCACCAATAACGTTATAACGTCCCCTGTAATAGGTAGCAAGCACATGATATCTTTCGGTCATCCATCACTCCAGATTGCTACTGATAATTTCAATTTCTTGAAATGTTCTCAATACCCCTACCTGACCAGGAAATCTTACCCAGGACTTTACGCATAGCATCAAAACTTGCCACCACTAACCAACTAAGAAATCATGGGAGGCCTCCCCCATTTTGTATAACTTTCGTGAGGCATATCTATATTAATTATTGGTCACCGGTTACTTCTCAGTGTATTTTTCAGGTTTGCCTGACTAGTTTCGAGCTCGTACGGAGCCCTTAGTCTTGAGCTGAGTCCGCAGCAAAGTCGCGAGTCATACTATTGCCCAGCAGTGGGATGATACAGGCTAACAGTCATAGTATAAAAATTATATACTTACTCGTGGTTCAGGCTTCCAATGTCCAACAGGAGGTTCGGGAGGTATCGGTGCTCCTTCCTCTATTAACTGACAGTTTTTCACTTCTATGTCTTTATCAAGATGTTTAGCTATGATGTCCCCTGTCTCCTGGGCTCTTGTCATTGTAGACTGAACTAGTAAGTCCCATTTGATGTTCAAATTAGCTAGTCTTTTGCCTGTGAAGTCTGCTTGTTGCCTGCCTGTAATTGATTTGAACAGATGGTAGAAATTAATGTTTTAGTGACTAGATTTTAGATGGTGATAGGGGCAACTTTTAACTGCTGCAACTGATATTGTAACTATTTTGTTTTTGTTTTAAAAAAAAAAATTGCCCCACACTAGGAATTTCGTGGTTTTATGAATTTAGTGGGTGCGTTTACAGACATATAATCTCACAAGCACACACACACCCAGATCCAGAGCAATTATCTATAGATCGTACAAATATTTGCTCCGTGCAGGAATCGAACCTGCAACATGCAGCGCAGCAGTCGGTCTCTCAACCATTGCCAACCGCGCTGTCGAACCTTATTTCTATTTTCTATCATTATAGTCATAATATTCTTATCATACCCACAGTAATAGTTCAAATTGTATAAATATATTATAAAATAAACTCTGAATGGTTTCATAAGTAAATCTTAAGTCTAAATTTTATTTTAACTAAAACCAGATCAAGACAAACAAGTCCACCAGTCATAATAAAATTAGCTGCAGACATTTACAGTTAAACAGATGACATTGGATTATTGAGTGATAAACTTAATTAGGGAAAACAACCAATCAAGTTTTTCTTTTATGTAAGGCTATAGGTGCCTCTGAATGTAGGTACAATATGGTACAATTGCATTAATATATGCCTTACCTTACCTCATTTGATATTTATAAATAAATAATTATTTATTGCAGGCACATAATCATAATCATTTATTCACAAGAAATGTGGTTACATAGTGGTGGTAAGTTAATTGTTGTACTAGCACATTCTAACATGACAATGGTGTGTGAAATATGTCAGCTATTAACAGATGCTGTACTTAGAACCCATACTAAAATAAAAATATAAAAGTACATTTCAACAACACCATCTCATCATCCCACAAATCTATATATATAAAAATGAAACCCGTTTTCCGTTGTCACGCCATAACTTGAGAACGACTGAACCAAATTGGATAATTCTTTTTCTGTTGTGTTCATCATTGTTAGGACATGGTTTTTACATAAGATATTTTTTTTTATCGTACGGAAGTTTTTAACGGGGCGAGTGAAACCGCGGGGCACAGCTAGTTCCTTATAAATGATTAAAAACAATTTTAATTTAAATTCATTACAAACTACGGTATCTAAGACTAGTTTGAATTTATCCTATAAATATGACAAATTTTTAGTCAACAGCCCAAGAAAGGTAATATTTATTTAGTTTAACAGCTTACCCAAATCTGTAAGAGTCCTATCCTCGTCCACAGCCCCATCTATATTGTATTGTCCATGTCTAATAAGAAACAGATGCCTGACAGCTCTGCTCTTGGCTTTCTCCAGCTTTTCATTGTATTTGTTATCATCTTCAGGGTCACCACCAACAGACCGTTTTATTGGTCTTACAATTGATTCTGGTTCTCGGCTATAAATATACAGGTTAGTTGTTACTGATAGTGTAAGCATAACATTACAGGGAGGGGTATGCAGAGAAGTATGATTGTACACACACGATTCACCAGTGCGAATAAAATAACAGTAACAAATATTTAGTACCTTGTGGCGTGGTGGTGAGCCTATTGCCATCACCCAGCCACAATTCCAAACTCAGTGTTGATACTGAGCATTTCCTAGCAGTTATTTTGGTTTATTTTTGTTTTTACATAACTGGGTGATATGGTTGCTAAGCAACAAAACCCATCAAATAAATGTAAGCCGAGGCCATTGCCGGCTGTGGATTTCACAGGCTGACAAGCTGTTCACCCAACTGGGGGAATAGGGTCATGGTCTGAACTACCCACACATACAGCCTTCGGTAGGAAGTGCCGGGCCCACCCAGGCTTGGCAGAAAAGACTCACCTAGACAGGTCAAAGTAGTAAGTATTGGAATTTAATAAGCTTTCATGAGATCCACATTGAAATTTACTTGCCAACTGCCATTTAACTTAGCCTCAAAATCATTGACCATACAGTAAAGTAGGTCACAAGTTGTTGATGGACAACCTGTACAGTTATTTGTCATTATTGGCATGAATAATGTATTTTGTATACGAAAATGTAATGATTCGTATGCAAAACAGTGTTACATTTACTTCGGAAATGTTGTAGGTATTATATTTTATGAAAACAAATCCGTGCCATGGCTACCCGAAAAATATTTCTGTGTAATGAATAACTCTAACTCGAATAAAATACTTACTGGTCCCAATTCCTATCCCATTGTACACTGGGGGTAAAATTCGTCGACCAGGAGTTGAAAGCATTGAATTTTCTCTCACTTTTATCATCACTATTTACTCTGTAATAAGCTAGGCCGCCTCCTACTGCACCCAAACTTAGAAGAGCGATCTTTTGGAATCTAGACAGCGAGGCCATAATGTTTCGATTAAATAACGACACGGTGCTAGTTTACCATTTGCGGAGGTATTCTAAGACTATAATTTTATTTTTAGCGAATAAAATTCTGTACGGTCATGAAAATAACCTCCCTGATTCCACAACGTTATCGAACTGACATGATAATTGACATTTAAGGTTACGGTTGGACTCCGAGTGTGTAATATTTTAGTAATACTAATACTAATTCCAATAGAGTTACTATTGCACTAAATTAGACATTGTCTATTTATTTTATTTGCGAGCTTTTTGTTTTGGGTAGGTGCCTACCATATATTATCTTAACATAACTATAATGAAATAGAAACTGATTACCAAGCACAGACTACTTAGTTAACTTAGAGATGCTAGTACCTACGTAAAAGGGACGAAACAGGGCAAAGCATAGGCAAAAAGATTTTGAATTTGCAGATTTTCAGTTATTTATGACATACGTAATTACTCTAGGGCTTTGCTTCTTGTATGTGTTTACCTTGTCGTTCGGTTGGTTTAATATTGTGTA
Organism: Xylocampa areola; assembly: GCA_935421205.1. Classification (NCBI taxonomy): domain Eukaryota; kingdom Metazoa; phylum Arthropoda; class Insecta; order Lepidoptera; family Noctuidae; genus Xylocampa; species Xylocampa areola. Next base: position 11,437,775 of record OW285219.1, on the reverse strand, counting down.
ATTTCTACGGGACTTAGATCAGTGGTCGCGGCGGTTGACACTGCCCGGCATAACAGCTCCTAAGAGATAGCCGTGGACTTAGGCTGTGAACGGTGATTATGTGGGTATTATATATCTTCGAAATCTTTTTGTTGTATTCATAAATAAAATAGTTTCGAGTTTATAAACAAAGAAAAACGACACCCGTAACGAATATTTATTAAACACATAAAATATCGATAGGTACATAAAATATACGAATATTTATTAAAGCTAACTTATTTTCTTTCTCGGATTCAAAATAATAGGGAACCCGTTCAAAGGCGCAGCAGATATTGATATAACAACTCGTAGGTCTTCGTATGTCTCCGTTGAAGTGACTTCAAATTCTCTAAGCAGTTTCACGCATACTATTTTCACTAGTTTAGTCCCGAAGTATCTTCCTGGAAAGATTTAAAAATCGATTACTACTTGCACGTACGTACTTGCATCATCATTCAATCAGTTCTCGCTCTTTCTCTGACTGCTTGATCAATCCAAAATATTCTAGAAGACATTACGATACACCATGGTAGCTTCAGACAGATTTAAATGGAGGTAAGCTTAGTTTCTTATGGCGGAGTCATCGGGCTGGCGGGACCAATTATGTGTTATTCATGATCACAAAAATTCTGAAGTAGTAAAGTACGTAAGTAGTAAACAGTAGTACGCTGTTGATATCGATGGGCAAAAAGTAAATAAAATGCAATACAAATACCCTTAAGTTATTATATTAAATGGAAAAAGAATACAGTCGCGAACAGGATTCGAACTTGCGCCTCCCGGATGAATACTCTAGGCGCTTAACTTTGCAGTTAATACAATGTCGTAAAGAAAGGTAATTGCAATCTTTACGACATTGTATTAACTGCAAAGTTAATCGTGTCGGTTCGGTCACCCGTATAGGGACTGAATTGATAGCAATAACGTCGCCATAAGACGTGTTAAAATATGGAAGAAGAATTCGTGGTGGTGAGCAGTGGTCGAGATGGCTTAGTGGTCAGAGCGCCTGGAGTATTCATCCGGGAGGCGCAGGTTCGAATCCTGTTCGCGACCGTATTCTTTTTCCATTTAATATAATAACTTTAGAGTTCGCTAAGCATGCGTTAATGCTTTTCAAAGATATATCACAAATACCCTTACAGATAAATCTTTGAAAAGCATTAAAGAACTCTAAAATTACTTATTTCTGTGGATAAGAATACGGTCGTGAGCAGGATTTGAACCTGTGCGTCCCGGATAAATACTCCAGGCGTTCTGACCGCTAAGACATATCAATCTCTTCTTATTACCGCGAATTTTTCTTCCACATTATAATACGTCTTTTGATGACGTCATTGCCATGTATTCAGTTCACTCTAAACTCTTTAGAGTTCGCTAAGCATGTTTTAATGCTTTTCAAAGATTTATCTGTATTTGTTCAGGTAATTGCATCTGTACGACATTGTATTATCTGCAAAGTTAGTTGTGTCGGTTCAGTATCTTGTTAAGGTACTGAATGGGTGGCAATGACGTTACTAAAAGACGTATTATAATGTGGAAGAAGAATTCGCGGTAGTGAGCAGAGGTCGAGATGGCTTTGCGGTCAGAGCGCCTGGAGTATTTATCCGGGAGGCGCATGTTCGAATCCTGCTCACGACCGTATTCTTTTTCCACAAAAATTTATAACTTTACAAATACCCTTTATTACCAACACAAAACATTTATGATGCATAACAAGATTTAGAATATACGGTCTTATTGCTCTTGGCGATATCTTCCCAGCAACTTCAGGAGAAAAAATAATTTTTAACAAAAAAAAGAACCGACTCCAAAAATCTTTCTGTTAAGTAAAATTGCACTAAAAAGTTATAAAATAATTGCATTATTTACTTACTACAATTTATATAAAAATATTTTTTTAATTTTAGAGGATTCTGAATAAAATCAATTTATTAGGACAATAATATACAATTATTATTATTTTTGGTGTCCTAATAAATTGATTTAATTCAGAATCCTCTAAAATTAAAAAAATATTTTTATATAAATTGTATAAAAATTATTTTATTTCTTACTTTTTAGTGAATCATGCGTACCATAACTGATTTATCGGAAGTGAATATGGGTAGACCTATTCAACGCGCTGTCCATATATATCTGTCGCAGATGGATTGTAGAATCGGCTGTTTTACAAAATCTCTAGCTGCTTTACAAAACAGTACTGTTTTATAAAACAGCTGAACAACGTTCAGCTGGATTGCCATTGCGATACGTTTAACAAAACTGCTACCCACCTTTAGACGTAATGCAGAATGACATATCTACAGTGGGACAGGTTTGTTTATTGTATAGGTATATTAAATGGATAGTCACCATTCAAGTAAAAAAGCGATATTGTATTCTGATTTGACTTTCCGTGGCTGCGTCGACGGAGCCCCGCTTAGCGGGGCTCCTATTTTTGTGTCCGTAAGGTTAGAAGAAACCTAAACACGAAGAGGATGATCCTCTTCGAACCTAACCTGTCCGTGTCGGGATACACGAAACTCCCGAGCTCGCTTCGCTCGCTCATGGATCAATTTAATTTATTTTCTTTCATAATCCCGATATATTGTCGACTATTATAGTGGTTTAGTATTTACGTCATTAAAAATTTTCATAATTTTTTTGCTATTGACAAGTAAAATAAAGTTAGGTTATTATTGTTAGGACATACAGAGCCATATGCGACAAAATTTTGAACTAAAATCAACAATCTGACAGTTCATTTCACACTGTTTTACATAATCACTGATCGTTGACCCGCTGCATTGATAAACGCAAAACGTTAATTCAATTCTGCGTGTTATAGTTCAGTAATTATGTAAAACCGCTAAACGTCGTTCAGCTGTTTTTCATAACAGTACTGTTTTGTAAATCAGCTAGCAGTTTTGTAAAACAGCTTATTTTACAATCCATCTGCGACATATCCATATCAAAGTAGGAAATCTAGATCTGAGGCTATTTCAAAAGAGAGTAATAAACTGCGTAAAACAAGATGGAATTAATTTAAAAAAAAAATGACTAGCGTATGTTACTCCGTGAGTGACAGTGTAAGGATTCTAACGATACCCCATATATCGAAATCAGTTCAGGTATTTAGAAGTTATGGTGGAATAGGTAAAGAAACTCACAACCATACTTACATACATACATACTTAAATACACTCCGTTTTTTGAGAACTCGTGTAAAAAGAGATGTTTTAGAATGCGGTCTTACACTAAAAAGTATTAAATAGCAAAAAAAATATGACGGATTTCCGGTGCTTATCTTCCGGTTTCATCATCATCATCATCATCATCATCATCTGATGATGAAGCTGGAAAATAGGCAGTTCATTAGAACTATTCTAGAGACCGTAAACACCACCGGAAAGTCACAAGAAAGCAAAATACACCATTTCGTTTACTTCGACGACGTATTATTTTTCAGTTATTTTGATTTATATACCAAACTACTAAACCAATTTTCATAAAATTTAAATGGGACCAATCTGAAAGTAAATCCTTTCAAATAAAAAAATAATTTTCCAAATCGGTTCATAAATGACGGAGTCTGAGGTAACAAACATAAAAAAAATAAAAAATACAACCGAATTGATAACCTCCTCCTTTTTGGAAGTCGGTTAAAAAGTACGCATTTACCTACTCAACTTCTAAAGAAAGGATCAGATATCTTATGTTGCGATTTTTAATGAACGAAAACAATGATAATTCCACATATTTAGCACAGTATAAACATACCCAAACAATCCATTGGTCCCAAACTGAACGGTATGTAGCAATTGGGGTTTCGCTTCTTGACATTCTCTGGGCTAAACCGTTCTGGGTCGAAGTGTTCTGGGTCTGTCCAAAATCGAGGGTCCCGATGTAGATGGTATATCGGAGCCACCAGCGAACAGCCTGCTGGGAGAGTGTAAGTACCTGGAAGTGCATAGATAAGTTAGAATTTTTAGGTGAACTAATTACGACTAACTAGCGGAGCGTTTATTAATCATTGTGTCCACTCTATGTTAAGAACCGTATTCATGCCATTCTCAGTGTCTTACGTTCGATACTGCGACTTCCTTTCGGTCCGTTCGCAGACCAACCGCCAGGAAACAAGAAATAAAGAAATAATCAATTAGAAACTCATAGGTAGCAGGTGGTACAAAAACTAGATGTGATCATTATAGAGTTTTCAATGTTAGGTTGGACAGGCTTATAGGTAAAATGGGTACTGAAAACGATATTCCGTAAGATTTTTTATACGTGGAAATCAATTTTTTTTTTCCAACAAATGACGGTCTCAAAATTTGATGAAAAATCAAGCGAGACACAAAGAAGCAGATACTTATTCCTTACTTAAAGCAATGTCTTCATTGACAGTCCTCTGCAGCATTGCCCCAATAGGGAACATCCGCAGTACTTCTTTGAATACCATTTCCAAATATGGCATCCGTTTGAAATCATCATCATTCACACAGACATGTGAATGATGATGATTTCAAACCTCGTCACCGATTATTGCCTTGATTTCTGCGTAGAGTTTCTCCTAAAAGTTTTGTTTATGTTACAACCACTGATGTCGGAAAAATCAATATTAATGGTCCGAAACTTACCTGACATTTTGGATGATAAGCCATCATGAGTAAGATGAATGATGAAATCTTTGCTGTCGCTTCTTGACTCTGTAATATTCAAAATACAAAATACATGATCTTTCCATCACTATTTCCCAAAGAAAATTCTTGCTGGCGACGTATGTGTAGTTTAGTGGCGAGTCGTCGCCACCTTTGGCGAGGAGGTGATGCTTGCAAAAGAGTTGGTGGAAAGGGCGAACACCTCTAACCTCTGATGCAGAAGACGTGCCAGGCGTCAGATAGCGTTCAATGATATCCGGCCACCGTGAGCTTGCGGGTGACGGAATTTTGCAATTCGTTACCCGACCACCGACAGGCGCGCGTTTCATACGCGTTTCTGTGAGGGCCAATTGAGGCCTACTCAAATAACAGGATTTGTGGACGCTTTTGATGGATCATAATCTGCCAGGACTGTGGTGAATTCAGCTGCGAACGCGGTAAAGGTTAGAGGAGGACCGTGTAATTTTAATCCGTAGGAGTCCAGCACGCGTCCATGATGATTTTTCACACAAAACTTCAATATTTCCACCAACCTTTTCGGCAGGTAGATATTAGTGATTCATGTAAAAATATCAGAAGACACATTTGAGGAAATTAGGGAGCTTTATTATTTTTTTAATCTTTAATGAACTTACCGAAGTGAATATAGTAAACGTCTCCTGCACCAATTCTTCTGCATTCAACTCCTGGGATAACAGGAACCTGTCTATAACACTGAGCTGCGTGTTAACACTGGCATCGTCTTCAGAATTCATCAGAATCCTCTTACTTTCCTCCAAAGTCTTCAACTTATCTACCCTATGACGTATAATTTCCTCACTGAAGTCTGTCATGACCTTCACGAAGTTCTTTTGCCTCTTATATTTGGGTGATACCCAGAATATTGGGTCGATTTGCAAGTACCATTTTGTCATACGTTGGAATACTATGTCGTAGAGACTGTGAATAATAATATTTACTTCAATAATTAGACGTCTCGTATGCACGGGCTGATTTTTGTACACAGCAGCTTGTTAAAGGTAGAGAAGTAGAGTTGAACACCCACATTTTATGGATGCAGTTATTAAATCCCATGGAGTAGTAGGTGGTTAGCAGGACTCCGGGCTGCTACTGAGAATTTCGTACGAGAAATACCCAATAACACTTTTCTTGAACCGGGAATTGAACGAACCCAGGACTTCACGCTCAGCAGCTGCGCTTTCGAGATCTTCTTATACTAACAAGGCAGTCGGTGCGAGAGATCATATGTTTAGAAAATACATGATACCTATAATTTTCTTCTTCTAATCCTTAAAATAGGTTAATTGTTTGGACTGTGGCTAAAATATTATTAAGTATACTTACTTAGCAATTGAATTGATTCACCAAATAAAAGCGACCTTATCAAAATTGTTTAAAAAATTAACGATTTCTTTAGATCGTGTGAAAGTACCAAACTTTTTGTTGATCAGAGAAGTATTTCGTCCAAAAACAGCAAACGCATGAATTAATAGTGACTAGTAGATTTGATGTCCGAGTCAGATTTACGTTTAAAAGTAGGTACTTACGATGGCGTTTCGTCTATCACTTCTTCCATGTATGGTAAATTCATAGTCTGGTCTTTGGTCAAACCCATTAAAGTCTCTGTAAGATTAATGATCATGTTAATTAAAAAGGAGTAGGCATTTAACTTGATATGCAATAAATCATTAATACCAGGAAAATACAGGCTGGGATTAAAAAGAGTTATTATAATAATTCATAAGATCGGCGGCATCCTTAACAAGAAGATAGGTGTATATATTTATTACTTGAACTCTGACGCTATCTAGGTGAAAGCATCCATAAAGAAAGAAAAAAAGAAAGACGAAAGAAGAAAGAAGAAAGAAAGAAAGAAAGATATATTTCTTCCCACACAGTGCGACATTGTACAGAAAAACAGAATAAAACAGTGAAACTTAATCTAAACTATAACTAAAACATATGGTTGATATAACTTTTATTTATGTGTTTAACTACATATAACTTTTTTATTTTTTTATTTTTTTTTATTTTTTATTAATCTTCTATATGTACATCGCAACTGTGCGAAAAATGGTCGCCACTCAGCCTAATGCTGATGTGTTGCCTAAAAATAAAGCAACTCAACAGCGCTGATATTCTGTGGTAACCTCTTGTCGACGTATCTAAAGCTCGGTTTCATACTCATAACACAAAACATAACCAGCCCACAACTAACCCCTGGGCAAGGGCGTGTTGTCCTACAAAGAAGGCACGAGCATTGATCACGCCAGCTCACTGCGGATTAGCCATTTCAGACTTTCAAGTCGAGGTTTCCTCACGTTGTTTTCCTTTACCGTAGGTACGTCTGTGATGTTTTAGATTAACTAAGAAAGTACCTACATATGGCTGGCTCAAAGGCGGGCCGTAACCACTCGCCAACCACGACATTCTCACGTGTTATCCTGATAATTATTCTACTTGAATTTCGTTTTAAACTTTGTCTCACACTAGGAATTGCTTAAAAGCTCGTGGTGCGTTTATAGTACGCAAATCGGATATGCACACAAACCCAAAACCAAACCTAGGTACTGTAGGTACGAGTATCTATTCATAACTACTTGCACCTGTGTTTGCGCATAGGTACACTTGTGCATACCCCCCCAGGGGTTCCACCCCCCCAGGGGTTCCACCCCCCCAGGGGTTCCACCTTGTCGTGGTGGGGGGGCTCTAGTAGCCGTGGCTTGGTCACCCACGGTGAAGCTAACGGCACCCGAGGAGGGCCGCTCCTCAGGGCTTTGCCTTCAAGCCCATGTTGGAGCGGCGCCGGCGTAGGTTGCGGGCCTTATGGGGGGTGCTGCAACTGAGGTGGGCTGCGGCGTCGTATGGGCGGCACCGCAGCTGAGGGATGGGGGCCGCGGTGGGAGAGGAGTGCCGGTATGTCGATGCGCCGCTCTCCCTACCTGCCGCGGCCATGACGGGGCCGCCACCGTTGGATGGCGGACGCGGTGGGGCCGCAGGGGAAGAGGAGTGCCGGTATTGCGAGGCGCCGCTCTCCCTATCCTCTGCGGCCGTAGTGGCAGGCGGCGGGGCCACAAACCTGACCCGTCGCAGGGGACCTTGGGCGTCCAGACACGGGGTCATCTGGCGCCCATGGTCTCCGAGGTGGTTGCGGCACCCCATTAGTCTGGTGTGCCGTGGCGGGGGGGTGTAATACCCAACCCCGTGAGGGAGTCCGGCAACGGACGGCTGCGGGCGGGTTCGCGGTTGTGTGCGAAAGCGTTCCCGCCCTCAAGCAGCTGAGGAGGTATACTGTGGAGTTTTAGTGGGTTCGAGTCCCACATAACCGCTCTGTCTCCCCGTAACAGAGCGGTATGCGAGGGCATTTCTCCACATAAAAAAATAAATAAAAAATAGGTACACTTGTGCATTATAATATCTCCTGCGTACTCTTTTTTATGTGATAGGGGGCAAACGAGCAGACGGATCGCCTGATGGTAAACGATTACCGCCGCCCATGGACACCCGCAACACCAGAGGAGTCACAAGTGCGTTGCCGGCGTTTTAAGAAGGAGTATGCTCTTGATACCTAGATCAAACAAATATTTGATATTGCCAGGCGCAGCTGCTTTAATATACCTAAATATTTTCTATAAACTTACGACAAACAGCATAACTAGTAGTCCGTACAATGGGAGAGTGCACATTGAACTGCTCCCTCTTCCTGGCCCTGAACTCTTCCAGCAGGGTGTCCACTTCTTTATTGAAGACTTCTCCGTAGCTCTCGATAGCACGTTTACCGTAGTTCGGTATGGCTATCTTCCTATGTTTACGCCATTTTGGTCCTGTGAAGACAGTATCCCACTGTAATTTTTGTGGTCCGCAAATAAAAAGACATCACTGTTCTTCACCTTAGGTGGAGGAATAGATAGCTGGGAGATTACTTGTAGGTAATCAAGTGATCAAGTAATATAAGACTTACTAGCTGTGCCCCGCAATCGTTGTTCTGCCATATAATTTTTCTGGATAGGAAAACCTTTATCACCTAGGGGTATAAAATATAGCCTACGAATTATTCACAGACCTACCAAATTTACACAAAAAATGCAAAGCCGTTTCGGAGGAGTTCGATAACAAACACTGTAACACGAGATTTTTATATATTAGATTTTCCCACCATATTCACAGATTAGTTAATAGTTCCTATGTAACCATAATATAGGAAGAACATTAAATGGTATCAACAATAAATAATAATTAATAAAAAAAAAGTAAGAGAACGGTGCCTAAACTAGACGCCAAATAGTAACAACTTAAGTAGAGTTTTGCATACATTACACAATTTCTGAATCATTTTTCAGGTCTACTTAATGGCTGTTAATCATATTTAACTCTTTGACAATCCCCCAGAATTATTGAAGAAACCCTCAACTTTCTACTTTAATTATTTTTAGAAAGTCTTAAAAGAGAACTCATGTCCGAAATGCTTTCATAGATTCAATTTGTAATTTTTTGTATCCTAGTCAGGTAGTTAATATATACAAAGTAACTATTATGTAGGTACAGACTAAACAATATACTATTCTTATACAACGTGTAACAAAAGTCCGTAGTCGTACTCTAAGGGGTCAATGTACCCTTATTTACAAACAACTTTTACTATGGAATCAACTTCGAAAGCGCGAAAGAATCACCTTATCCGTACAATTTGGTGGAGTAACATAACTGCAGGGCAAGGGCCTCTTCTGATACAGAGAAGGCACGAGCTTGGATCACCACGCAGCTCACTGTGGTTTGACGATTTCAAACCAGACAATAACTCTTTTCCATGTTTTCCTTCATGTCTTAGATTAACTAAGAAAGTACATTTGACATTGAACAGGTCACATTGGTATCTACATGTCAGATTTTAACCCACAATCTGTGTCTCTGGAAGCGGGCCCGCAACCACTTGGCTACCACGACAGTCAGTCGAGTAGTTATGAACATTTCTGTAGAATTTTACTTGTTATCATAGTAAAAGAAGTTCGTATATAACATGGGTTCATTGACCTCTAAAAGTATGCCTATGGACTTCTCACATTGTATAAAAGAACGTCACACATTGTATAAAAGAAGAAAATATTTGTCGGGCGTCAAAGTATTCCTCCGCGTCGCAGTTTTCTAGAAAGATGCCCTGAACACGGGCACCTGGTTGGATGGCAAATTGGCAATGCTGTTTCTCTGACCGAGATGTTACGTAAGTATATTAATTTAAGAGCCACTAAAACAGCAGTAGGTAGATGGTAAAACAACATAACATAACATAGCATCACGCCTGTGTTCCCCGAAGGGGTAGGCAGAGGTGTACACTATTGTACACCCACATTTCACCAATGCTGTTATTAAGTCCCATGTCTACCGGGCACAGTTCCAAACTCCAGGCTGCTACTGAGAATTTCCTAACAGAAAAACCCAATAACACTTTGCCCGACCTGGGAATCGAACCCAAGACCTCATGCTCAGCAGTCGCGCTTGGGACCACTAGACCAACGAGGCAGTTGGTAAAAGCCTGTACTATTATTTATTCTGTGGTAAAGGCATAAAGTCTAATCTTACCTGATCCGCTCAGTATTCCACCTCCGAGCACATCAGCCATGTACTTGTATTGGGGACCTTTTGCGCTTGTCTTCGTGTTCGATAGGAGTAACTGAAATATTTTTAATGTTGTTGGAAATAATAATAATAATATTCCACAACTACCACACAACGCCGTCTAGTCTCAAGCTAAGCAGAGCTTGTGTTACGGACGTCGTCGCTTAATACGAGTTTTTGTTTTATGTTATAGATTAAAGTAAGATAAATGATTGTAATGTAAATAAAGTTATGAATAAACACGATAGATATAAGTAAATAGGATAATTCAACTTGTGCATAGATGCGTAATAAATACATATAGATAGAATATGCTAGATTTAAGTATGATGTAATTAGGTATGTTTACTTAGACGTAAGTAGGTAAACAATAACATTGTAAGATGGTACAGAGCACGGTTCCGACACGCACGGACAGGTTTAAACTTGTCAGAAGCGCGAGCGTATCTTTGCGCTCTGATTGGTCGAACGCCATGGAACCGCACTCTACACCACCCACTACTTGTGACATGTAAAAATCAGATATAAAAAGGGCAGTTTGTCGCATTAGTCAGTCAGTCACAACTAAGTCAAGCAGCAAGCTAGCCCTGGGAAATAAACGAGAAATAAGAAGCCTGAAGTTTTATTCACAAACTAGAAGAAATACATACAGTCCACCTTGACAGCTGGTCCTTCGAGCCGGATAGCGAATTGAAGATCGCCGATAGAAGACTTAAATCAAGCGTAACTTCAAGAATAACAATGAAGACTAGAAGCGTCACGGCCAAGGAAAGTGAATCGGAGTCAGGCTACGATAGTCGACGTCCCCGCACGTTCGAGGAACCGCCTAGGTCGCCGTCGACCGTCGCGTCCGCGCTCCCGCGCCCTCCGTATGGTGCGCCCGCGGCTGGGACCGATCCCGCCGCCCCCGCGCTCGCGACCGCACCCCCCGCCACCGCCGCGGCGGGGAGAGTTGCGCCGACTGAACTCGACGGCACGCCCGCCACGTCGGCTCCGCGCCTGCTGCCAGCGAGTACAGCCACCGCGCCCACGTACGACTATAGGGAGTTGCTCACCACGCCATCCGCGTCATGTTACCCGACGACGCTCTCCGCACAACGAACCCAGGACTCTGCTAGAACTATGACAGCTGCACTCGATGCTTCTGTGAGGGACACAGCAAGTACGATACGTTCCAGAAGATCGAATAGTAGTGACGTGGCCAGAGTGAAGAGGGCAGAATACGAGGCACAGAAGAGGATCGCTGCATTACGGAACGAGCAATTGGAGATTGAAAAGGCGCTCGTCAGCAAGCGACTCGAATATGAAGTGTCGGTGATTGAGGCAGAAGCAGAGGCCCGTGAAGAGGGCTCCGTGCACAGGAGTGAAGACAGAGTGAATGAGTGGCTTCAAAGTGTTGACCGAAGTCACCCTCCTGCCACGGAACAGCTGCAGGAAGAGCAGCCTCCGCATCCTGCAACCACGCGCGCCGCTCCAGAGACTAACGTCTTCGTCGAGCCCGCGACGTGTGTTAATGCCGCCACACCTGCCAGAAACGCCCAAAGAAGACAACGATCGGCCTCGCGGTCACCCACCAGAGGGGAACGCCGCTTTGGAAGAGGAATTGAACAGTTGGCCGACACGTTGGAGAAGATGTTGCATGTACGCCCGCCACCACGACAAGTGACTGAGCTGCCTGTATTTACAGGAGCGGCCACCGAATGGTTGCCGTTCAAGGCGGCTTACAACGACTCATCGAGTTTGTACAAATTTACTGCAATGGAGAATTTGGCAAGACTGCGAAACTGCATTAAGGGCGAAGCGAGAGAAGCAGTTTCAGCGCTCCTGTACACCGCGTCAGACCCGCAAGTGATTATGAGAACACTGGAACAGTACTACGGGAGGCCGGAGATACTCATGGATCGAGTCATGGAAGACTTAAAGAAGTTACCTCGGCTCACGAGCGCAGCCAGTGAATTGAATTCGTTCGCAGTGAAGCTACAGAACGTAGTATGTGTGTTATCTAAAATGGATAACCGGGGATATATATGGAACCCGATGTTAGTACGCGAAGTTGTAGAGAAATTGAGCCCACACGTAAAGTCGAGGTGGTGCGACTACGCCTCTGAGGCTGTGGAATCGTCGAGTGAGCCGGAAGTGATACTACTGTCCAGGTTTCTGATGCGGGAGGCTGACCGAGCTATGAAATATGCCTTCACCAATACGACATCCGCACCCGCCTCGAAGAAGGAAACAAGAGGCGCGCCACCCATGAACGCGAAGAAGAAGTCGGGCAGAGAAGTGGTCTATACAACATCGGAAAAGGAAGAAGAAAAAAGACAAGAATGTTTATGTTGTGGAGGTGACCACGAAGTACCCAAATGTGGGAAGTTCCTGAAGATGAGCATCGACCAAAGATGGGAGTGGGCACGCACTGCAAAGGCGTGCTTCAAGTGCGTGACGAAGCGCCATCGACGCGAGCATTGCCGAGCGAAACGGTGTGGCAAAGGGACGTGCAGCCGCCCACATCACGCGTTGCTGCACAAGGATCAAGAGACGAAAGACACGTCGCAGAGTGAAAAACCAGATAAGGTGACTGACGTCGAGAGCATACACCCCAAAGAATCGGTGATGAACGTCTCCACGTCAAGCAATGCGTCGCAGCGTGTATTGTTGAAGATGTGCCCCGTGATATTAAAAGGGCCCGGAGGGCAAGTGTCAACGTTCGCCTTATTGGACGAAGGCTCAACAATATCGCTCATCGATGAAGAATTGACGCGCCGTATACAAGTAAACGGGCCGGTCTCCACTTTACGCATACAAGGCGTAACCTCACAGCAACGCGAGGAATGTAGCCAGGAGGTCAAGCTACAGATACGCGGCCAGTGCGGCGAGTTTCAGGAACTGCGCGCCCGAACGATGAAGGACCTGCGACTTCATGGTCAGACGGTGGATAGGTCGACACTAATTAACTATCCACACCTTCAAGACATACAAAAAGAAGCGTTCTTCAAGGAAACCGCACCTAAGCTATTAATAGGTGCTGATAATTGGCATCTGATAGTCACACGTGAACTACGCATGGGTAAGAAGAACGAACCCGCGGCTTCTTACACTCAGTTGGGATGGGTGATCCACGGCACTGCACCGCGCGCAACGCTGAAGAAAGAAGAGGGACGAGTTGTGCTACATCTATACGATGTGTCTGCAACGAGACAGACAGATGATGTACGTCGTGTAGAAGACTTGGTGAAATCGCACTTCAGGATTGATGCCCTAGGAGTTTCTTTGGCGAAGAAGATCAAACCGGAAGATCAGAAAGCGATTGACGTGGTTCAGAGCACCATGAAAAAGGTCGGTGATCACTTCGAAGTTGGGTTACCATGGCGTGATGAAGATGCCTCGATGCCTAATAACTACAACTGTGCCCTTCGAAGATTGAAGACAATAGAAAAGAAGATGGATTCATCGCCACACGTCGCAGCACAGTACAGCGCTCTGGTCAAAAACCTATTTGACAAAGGATATGCCCAGGAGTGCGATGGAACAGAAGACGAAAGTAAGAAAGTGTGGTACTTGCCACACTTCCCGGTCGTGAATCCAAATAAGCCCGGGAAAGTGCGTTTGGTGTTTGACGCCGCGCACCGGTATAGTGGAGTGTGTTTGAATGACTACCTACTGGAGGGGCCTGATCTCTTGAAGCCACTACCAGGGATCCTGTTCAGGTTCAGGGAGCGTCCAGTAGCCGTTACTGCAGATATACAGGAGATGTTTCTCCAGATCAAAATAAGAAACCAAGACCAAGCTGCGCAGATGTTTCTCTGGCGAGGTGAAGAACGTACTAAGCCACCAAAGAAGTACAAAATGACATCAATGATCTTTGGAGCTTCATGTTCACCCTTCATCGCGCACTCAGTACGAGACGCCAACGCGAGACTGTACACTCAAGGATATCCTAAAGCCGTGCAAGCTATCACGTCAAGCCATTACATGGATGACTACGTGGACAGTTTTGCGACCGAAGACGAGGCGATCAAGACAGCGCGTGAAGTCATGAAGGTTCACCAGAATGCGCACTTCAATTTGAGGGGTTGGTGTTCGAACAAACACAACGTAGTGAAGAACATAACTCTGGAGAAGCAGGCACACGACACAGAAGTAAGACTCGGACAAAGGGAAGAGAACACAGACAAAACGCTTGGCTTACTATGGCAGACAGGCTCAGACAAGCTAGGCTTCAACACCGGACTGAGTCGGTTGTCACCCGAAGTAAAGATAAGTGACAGAGCACCGACCAAACGAGAAGCCCTTGGAGCAGTAATGGCAGTCTATGATCCTCTGGGTCTCATCAGCCACTTCACGGTCACCGGCAAAATCCTGCTCCAGAACCTGTGGAGGCATGGCATAGGGTGGGACGAGGCAATCCCAGAAGAAGACGCGCAGCACTTCGAAGAGTGGATAAGAAGTCTGAACGAAGTGACAAGACTACGCATACCGAGGTGCTACGACAAGGGTCCAGATGACCTCATGGACCTACATGTGTTCTGCGATGCGAGTGAGCAAGTATATGCAGCGACAGCGTACTACAGAATCCAGAAGTCAGACGGAACAGTAGACGTGAGACTGGTCGCAGCAAAGGCACGAGTAGCCCCCCTGAAGCCAGTTACCGTCCCGCGACTAGAGCTGCAGGCGGCGGTAATCGGCGCACGACTGGCGGAGACGATATTAAAGGAGCACCGAGACAAGCCCAAAAGTGTGACTTATTGGACGGACTCACAAACCGTTCTGCGATGGATAGAAAAGGACGCCGTGAAGTATACACCATTCGTGGCGCATCGCTTGGGTGAGATTGCGGAGCTAACCGACGCCAGCCAGTGGAGATGGGTGCCCACCGAGCACAACGTCGCAGACGACGCTACGCGTCCTAACTACACTGTGCACATGAAACCAGAAGACAGATGGTTCACCGGCCCTGCGTTCCTGTACGGAGATGAAGAGTCCTGGCCGAAAGAGATGGTCAAAGAAGATACAACCAGAGACGAAATAACGTACTCAACGACAGAGGAGAAAAGAGAACGCCCTTCTCACCTGCCCGACATAAGTAGATTCTCTTCATACGAAAAGTTATTACGAGCGACAGCAATGCCCTTCCTTTTCAAGGAAAAATGCAAAGACAAGACCAGCCAGATGACCGTCGACCTGATAGAGAAGGCCGAGAAATTATGGCTAAAACAAGCGCAGCTCGAAGTCTACGCCGAAGAGATACAGTTGCTCCAGAAGGGGAAGCCGGTGCCCAAGTCCAGCAGTCTATACAAGCTGGACCCGTTTCTAGAAGACCGCATACTTAAGGTCAGAGGAAGGATTGGACATGCAGCAGTCGTGGAAACCAAGAAGACGCCAGTGATCCTCCACGGCAAACACCCGTTCACGAAGCTGTTGGTAGAGGACGCACATCGCAGAGCTGGTCACGCCAATAATGAACGCGTGATCAATGATTTAAGGCAGCGATACTGGGTGGTCAACCTACGTCCTACGGTGCGAGCCATTGCACAGCGATGCCAACTCTGTCGCGTCAGAAAGGCTATGCCAGTGAAACCGACTACAGGGGACTTACCTGTAGAACGATTAATGAAGACGCAGCGACCCTTCACCTACTGTGGTACCGATTATTTTGGACCAATGGTTGTGGTCATAGGGAGAAGACATGAAAAACGATGGGGAGCCCTGTTTACCTGCTTAACCACAAGGGCAGTGCACCTGGAATTGGTATCCAGCTTGTCCACCGACTCGGCGCTAATGGCGATACGAAGAATGGCGGCGCGAAGAGGTTGGCCCAGAGTTATGTATTCAGACAACGGTACTAACTTCAGAGGGGCAGACGCCGAACTACGTATGGCTTACAGAGAATGGGCTAAGCACTTCGTTCACTTTGGACTTGAATACCGAATGAAGTGGAAGTTCATCCCACCAGGGGCGCCGCATATGGGGGGAGCATGGGAACGACTCGTACGCTCCGTTAAGACAGCGCTGGGAGCGACCCTGCACCAGAAGGCACTGAAAGAAGAAGTGCTGCTGACGCTGTTGACAGAGGCCGAGCACTCTATAAACTCCCGGCCTCTGACCCACGTCTCTGTCGATCCGAAGGATCCGGAGGCCCTCACGCCCAATCATTTTCTCATCGGAACATCTTCGGGCCTTCCCCGCACTGGGCCTTGTGAAGAGGTCACCCGCAAGCAATGGCGAGCTGCCCAAGCGCTCGCTGACCATTTCTGGCGGCGTTGGGTAGACGAATACCTACCTACGCTAGTGCCGCGAGGGGCATCAGATGATCAACGACGACCCCTTCAAGTTGGCAACCTGGTCGTCATCATCGACTCCTCACTCCCGAGAGGAACGTGGCCCCGTGGCGTCGTGGAAGCGGTCTACAATGGTCCAGACGGCAAGGTGCGATCAGCCGACGTCAGAACTACAGCGGGCATCCTACGGCGTCCAGTCACGAAGCTCGCCGTCCTCTGCGTGGAAGATTAGGCTACGGTAGCCCTGCGCCGGGGGGAGGATGATACGGACGTCGTCGCTTAATACGAGTTTTTGTTTTATGTTATAGATTAAAGTAAGATAAATGATTGTAATGTAAATAAAGTTATGAATAAACACGATAGATATAAGTAAATAGGATAATTCAACTTGTGCATAGATGCGTAATAAATACGATAGAATATGCTAGATTTAAGTATGATGTAATTAGGTATGTTTACTTAGACGTAAGTAGGTAAACAATAACATTGTAAGATGGTACAGAGCACGGTTCCGACACGCACGGACAGGTTTAAACTTGTCAGAAGCGCGAGCGTATCTTTGCGCTCTGATTGGTCGAACGCCATGGAACCGCACTCTACACCACCCACTACTTGTGACATGTAAAAATCAGATATAAAAAGGGCAGTTTGTCGCATTAGTCAGTCAGTCACAACTAAGTCAAGCAGCAAGCTAGCCCTGGGAAATAAACGAGAAATAAGAAGCCTGAAGTTTTATTCACAAACTAGAAGAAATACATACAGTCCACCTTGACAGCTTGTGTTATGAGTACTAGAGAACTGATAAACATACTTATATATTTCTAAATGCATAGGTACATATTATAGATAAGTTACACCCAGAGTCCCAGACACAAATCATTAACATATTTAGGTATTTATAATAGTTGTTTCACGAAATATACCAAACTAGTTTCAACGTGATTAACATTGAGGTCGTTCATGATTCCGTATCCTCGACTGCATCTAGGTAGTTAAACCTATTATAGTTTTTACGACTGTGATTTGCATTTCATTTGTTGTGCGATCTTAGAATATGATTTTATTTTATTTATTTATATTCCTTGTAATCGTAATGTTGCAATACAATGTTGTTAAACACATTCACTAAAATAAAGCATTCCGCCATTCAATTGAATTTGTGGAAGCCAAGACATTCAAGTGTATAGAAGAAAATATGAACTAGGATTAGTTCTTATGTTAGTTGTGTTTTTATGAAGAAATCGTCTTTGGGCCCTGACTGGATTACTTTTTTATATAAAGTGGTCCTAATAATAGGAAATATGCATATGATTCAAATTTAGGTCAAATATTTTTATTCGTAGTCTTTATTGCTGTAGAATGACACCTATTCAGTAACTTTTTTTATTAATTGTGTTTTAACTATGAAATATTAAAGTTGAAAAGTGAGAATCATGTGAGGGAAATTTAAAATGTCAAAACGCACGCTATTGGTTTGAGTGAAACGTTAGGTCACTATGCGCGATGACAATATCTAGCTAGAGCAATGAGATTTTACCTATGTAGTATGTTATTACTGGGTGTTTATGCTTTGTGGTTCTTTTTGAGTTTTAACGTTATTCTATAAAGAAAATCCCTTCAATAAAATTTATAATTCATTAATTAAACTCTCCATTCTATATAAGATATCTTTTAAGATGTGTAATCTGACGTCAGAGAAAGCGCGCCAAGAAGGCGGCGTTTCAAACGCCTGAAACTGATTGCAGGTTTGTTTGATAATTTTAATACTCAATAATCATATTTTTACAAGTGTTATATTTTTTCACGGAAATGTACCAACGTATACAATCGAATAAAAATATTAATAATATACATGCATATATACTATTAAGACTATTACTGACGGTGAAGATACTTTAGATAAAATGGTAATTTATCTCAATAAATGTTACATAAAGGACATTCATTTTTAGCGTAGTAGGTAAGTAATTATTTAACACAAGTACCTTAAGGTCGTCAGGATTGCTGACAAGAATATTCAAGTCAGGACCGAGCCAAAACTTCGCCACACCCCCATACTCAGCCATCAGATCTTTCAATACTTTTATGAATTCTGTAAAAACATACAAAATAATTTATTATATATATTATACAAGGTCCTAATTTTTTTATAAGTTAACTTCGTTTTGAGGATTCTATGTGTAAGTGTTAAGGAATTCTTTAAAGTTTATACCTTAATTAAAAATAAAAAGAAGTTCTTTTTTTTTCTTCTAAATCTCTAAAGGCAAACATTTTTAGAGAAATAGTTTTCTTGTTGCTGATACTATAGTAATTACATTATTCTCTTTTATGAATTTTTTAGCTTACATTAACGTCTAACTTATATACAAGCTGTTGACTGTACCAACCCGTGCCGTATTTATAGAGCAAATTATATAAAAGAATATTAGTTATTCGTGAGAAATGAATTTAGAAATTCTACAGTTATATAATAACCAAATGTTCATTGCGAAACATAGCGAGTTTTTCAGAATATATCCCTAACGGCTCAGCTATTAGAATATGTTCTTGGCATTGTCAAACGATGGCGAATTCAAGATAAATCTTTGAAAAGCATTAACGCATGCTTAGCGAACTCTAAAGTTATTGTATTAAATGGAAAAAGAATACGGTCGCGAACAGGACGAACCTGCGCCTCCCGGATAACACTTCTTTTGGCGACGTCATTGCTATCTATTCAGTCTCTATACTTATATATCTTTTTCCATTTAATATAATAACTTTAGATGGCGAATTCCTTTACTTATGCCAATTTTTTTGGTGGTTTTGCACACGTTGATTTTTGTTGCGCGCGTCACACGGGCGTGTACTTCCGGCAATTTGTTTGTAACTATACGAAAAATATAATATTTTTTTTTGTATTCATTTTTTTATTATTTCGTGTTCGGTATCAGTAGTCTAGTCACCTTTTTAAATATGATGCGGGTATCAACAGCTTTTATAATAATTAATCCCCTCAAAGTAAGTTAACTAATAAAATAACCTCAAACATTTAATTAAGCCACTGTTACACTACTGCCACCCGGGTCTAAGACGAAATCTACCGCTTCCTACTGTTGGCTATTCGACAAAGAACAGTAAAATGTTGTCCTGGCAAAATAAGTCAGCCTCAATGATCACATGGTCAACTTTACATCGATGCATGGTGTAGAGTTGTATCTGTAATCATTATAGATGTGGCAACACGAGCCTAGACTAATTAGTATTATCTATGGGTTAGATCCTAAGATGGCACTGTAAAAATTATTGGTTCGATCCGACTTAATAAAGCTATTATAATCTGGAATACCCTACAGTGCATCATATAATATATACGTATACTAATAATAACCAACACAATAAAGTGTACAGTCAAAGTCTCTACACATGGTGAGACCGTCCATATCAACACAATGTTAGATCCCAACTGCGGCTTGTACAGAGCCCCAAATTCAAAAATTGTCGCTTTCGGAAATCTATCGCCCAAGACCAGCTCAGGTTTTTTGTTCGAGAATTTGATGATGCTTTGGTTTTTATAACAATTTAGCACTACGAAAAGCGCACTAAAATAGCTAGATAGAACTTTAATTTCTGTAGTACTTTAGCATCCTCTTTCAAGATCAGACCAGAATCTTGAAACAGATTGACAAAACTGTAATCGAATTACATAACTAATTGCTTTTTCAAATGTGTATTATGTATATTTTTATTATAGACACAGACTTAATCTCAAATGACAGTGTTTTTTTTTTAATATTTTGAATACGAATTGGTGAACACGATATCCGCATGGTCGGAAATAGCTGGCTTATCGCAAACGACACAGGGTGATAATTCCCGAGGTGTGCAGTCATTGTAACTAGCAACACAGTATCCCACTAAAGAGTGTTTAACACCAGCAAATAAGTGATACAATCCTAACAAACACCACAATTATATAATAGCCAAGTAACCAGTACATCAATTATAACATTGAGGCTATAATATTGAGGGCAGAGGTTAGGCAAAATCACAGTCTACCATCATGTTAATAGCAATGTAATATCCAGCACCTGCCGGGTCGGATCATACTCAAGGAAAATCGTTAATAAGCCGTCATCAAGTGTTTAATATTGTTTGTACCAATCAGATGAATAATTATCTTATTCTGTGTATTGTTAAAATGACAAGGTTTACCTATTTATTTACATTACAAAGTTGTTAATTGGAAACCAATTTCGAGGAGTTACGTCACGTAGTCACAGGTATGAAAAAATAGGGTTAAACTACTATTACCGTCAAAGTAATAACCCTAAGTCTCTCCAAAACAGGTACAAAAATTTAATTTAGAGATATTGTAAGACCTAACCTAAACTACTGAATTAAGCGTCACCTTACTGCCTTCGACAATTAGTGATGGAAGTTAGTTATTAGGGGTACAATTGCACATACGTAGGCGGTAAAAAATCTCAAATACCACTAAATAGATCCTCTACACGTGTTTCACCCCTCCATGTAGTATCATAACGTGTCGTATTCAGAACACCTCACACCGTGCAGTGCCAACTGCTGAGTGACTACATAAGTACTTAAAGTCAATTTGTATGTCCATTCGTTACAATAAAACCTACCTTCAGGCTGACACATAAATAGTAGGGCATTCCCAAGGAACGGCAACGCTTTTGGCCCTGGTAACTTTTTGGCCATCTCAAGCATTCTTCTGTTCTTGAACCGCCATAACAGCCAGAAGGCTGTTAATGCACCAATTATTAAATAAAGTGGCCAGTTCATCCTGTAACAAAAGGTATTTTTTAATCTACGACTTTTGGTGCATTCAGTTGTGATAATACAATCTGCATAACCTTTTCCCAATTACATTGGGGTCGGCTTCCAGTCAAACCGGATGCAGCTTAAGACCAGTATTTTACATGGAGCGACTGCCTATCTGACCTCCACAACCCAGTTACTGGGTAACACGATATCTCGTGGTATGACAGGTTGTCAGATTTTCAGGCCTCTGACTACCTGTAACGGCTGTCATAGATCTTAATTTGACAATCGGGACCGACAGCTTAACGTGCTCTCCGAGGCACGGAGGGGACTCGTTATGAAATGATGGTCACCCATCCACAGACCGACCGCGGCAAGCGCAGCTTAACCTCGATCGATCGACCTATGTGGCTGTTACTTAGCCACGAGCCCCTCTCAGTTGTGATAATACGAAAACTGAAAAATATAAGGTTTATTTTTCACTTGTATTTTTTCTCGAAATCAGCGTTATTTAAATCAGTAGGTATGGCAGTTTTACTGGTAACCCGTAGCCAGAAATTTAGTTCGGGAAGAAAGGGTATAAACGGGTGCTGCCATGACAATTACTATCTGACCATCTATCTGTGCTTTAAAGAGCATGTTTATTCATGTTTTCTTGTTGTCATCAATAGAAAAGCAGTCAGAAGCTTCCTGGTGATTTGTAAAGCACGTAACATGTAGATGCTAAAAGAAGCAAGTGTGAACAGTGTGATTGGCCGGGACACGCTACTGGGATGCATCCAGAGAGATGGGCCAATATAGTAACAGATCAACGGCGACGCAGAGAACGGCCAAGAAAGCGGTAGAGGGATGGTCTCGATGGGTATGCTAAGGAATGGTGGAAAACAAGCAAGAACAAACACAAATGAAAGGAATTGGAGTATACCTTTGCCCAGCATGGGATAATGTAGGTAAGGAAACTGCCTGTGTACTTATCTACTTTGCGCACTGTACCTGTCACATGCTTTATTGCCTTTACTTTTATATAGGCCATCAAGCGTAGTCTTTGTATGGGCAGTTAGATATTGATTACAGTTTAATTAAAACCACACTATTTTATATAATATTTAATTAGTATAATTAGCATCTTAGGATTTGTATGTTACGGACAAAGTCTGATGTGTCCATAAGCCGAGTTAGTATTGCTCGGGATCGTCAACTTTTTGAGATTTTAGGTCAAGTCCACAAGACAGCACAACGACTACGTTCGTAAAGACTTTTTGCCAGCCGATAGTTAAGTAAATTACGCCTATATTCCCTAAAGGGGAAGGCAGAGGTGTACATAGTTGTACACCCACACTTCACCAATGCTGTTTTTAGTTAAGTACTATGTAATAGGCGATTAGCCTATTGCCATTTACAGGGCACAATTTCAAACTCGTACAGAGACTTATTTTCTAACAGAAAACCTCATTAACATTTTGCCCGACCCGGGAATCGAACCTGGGATCTCATACTCAGCAGTCGCGTTTGGAACCACTAGACCAACGAGGCAGTTACATTAAGTAGGTAAATCAATTGCTTATAAACTGGTAGGTAGACTCAATTTTTCCTCAATAAAAATCGGCTAACTATCATGAGTTCTTACATAGTCTACATAGTCTGCGGAGGTAACTATTATCTATTAATCTATCTGTGACGGGTGCTGTAAGGTATTGTATTTACTAGGGGACCTAGGCGATTGATTGTATTCTAACAGCCAAACTATTATTATAAACAACAATAAGTATGCGAAAATAACACTGTCTGTTTCTTTGTTTGTAACATTTCCACAATTAAAAACCTGAGCCAATTTGGTTGAATTTTGGTATAAGTAGAGATAGATTGGACCTTGATAGAAAGATATAGGCTACCCTTTGTTGCGCGGGCGAAGTTTCGGGCACCAGCTAGTAATGTAATAAGTAGGTACTATATAATACTAGCAAATGCCCGCGACTTCTTCTGCACGACTAAAAGTAGCTTAAGACCTTCCCCAAGATACAATCTATCTCCTTGCCAAAATTCATTACGATCCGCTCGGTCGTTTAGATTTGAAAAGGTAAAGGTAGCAAACAAACATACGAACAAACAGAGTTACTTTCACATTTATAATATTAGTATAGATTAGCTTAGCTGTGACAAAAAAAAAACATAAAAATCAGTCAAGCCGGTTTGAAGGAGTTCGATAACAAAAACGGTGACACGAGATTTTTATATATTAGATAAAGTATAGTATAGATAATAAAATATTATTAGTAGTCTGTTCTACGTTAAATTTTATGAGGAATATTAACCTGTATGGATGGTTTCCCATTAACATTCTGAAGAATCAAAATCATGGTCCAAGATAGAACAGCGAATGTGAGCTAAGTTCTTTAGAGGTTTATTTTATCTTATATTTTCAACTTCACTTGAAAAAAGAACATTTCAGTTGTATTTTTGTTTTTTTTTAGTTTCTGGAAATAGACTTACCTACCTGAGTAAAACTTGTATGTTTTTTGTCTATTTATACGTTTAATATATCGCTGTTTTTTAGACATGTATTTAAATCTGTATACTCGCGAAAGTACAAAATTGTACCTGATAACGATAACAATAATATAGATAAACAAATTAAATATATTGATTTAGCTCACGAGGTTGTCGACATGTGGGATGGAACTCCTAGACACGGCACGCATTGTGAGGAGGTTCCCCTCTCTAGAGCCCTAACCACCGGTGTCTTGGACACTGTTCCCGACGCAGATGGCCAGCTATTTTTAAATGTATATTAATTTTTTCAGTTATATATAAAAAAAAAGTATGCATGAGAAATAAATAAACGTCACAAAAATATATTTATATTATAGCCCGGTTAGTGGATAACAATTTACACGTTAGTGGAGTGTGATATTAGGATAACATCAGAACCGAACAGATAGAAGGAGACCGTGTCGGTGGCGGTTACCACCAACAACAGCATTCCCAAAGAGGGTTGACGTCAGGCAGGCGGCCGGTCATAAAACAGCCAAAACTTTAGCAGCAAATAGGTATGTTGCGCCGACCCCAAATACATTGGGATAAGGGCATGATGATGATGTGTCTGGTAATTAGCCATTAAACAGATTAATTAAACACTTGACACTTGAACATAAATACTACTTAATGATTTAGTTACTTTTAGATACCTATTCTAAATTTCTTTCTATTCAAGACTTGATTCAAGCACTTTCATTTCACCATAAATATTTTGAATAAATACATAAGTACATCATAGTCTAAAAAGATTTTGAAGCAACTTCAACCTCCTTGGATGTGCACAAAGTTTGGACAATAAATAAAATACTTCTCTATGAGCCTGTAACTATAACTTACCTTAAAAAAAAACGTCGTACCACGCACAAGACACACAACTAACTATCCTGGTCTAGGTACGTGATTGTGAAACAATGTATTTGTATGCATAAAAATGTGTTAGGTAAACACTATATTACGACGTGAAGGATAATGTTGTGTTGTAAGGCACATATATTGTGGGATTTGTTCATCGGTTATTTTTGGTTAGACGAGAACACAGTTTTTATAAATGTCAAACTTAAATGATTTGTAATTATACCTAGCTACAGTTAAGGCAATCTCAACCATCACCAATCATGATAACATTATAGTTTTTTTTATCTAATATTGTCCAAATTTATTGTAATAGTTACTTTTGGAAAACCCGTGATGAGACTAGCACAGGAGCGTGGATATAGCAAAAGCAGATAAAGGTGAAGCCTAGCATTGAATGAAATCGGGCTGAAGATGACGATGGTGATGATGATGACTAGGTACAACAAACCTTCGAAGCACAGGAAAAGCGAACTTAAGGGTAGTTTTATATTGTCTGAAACCGATAGAATGGAATCGGACATTACATATGCACAAAGTATTATTGTGATAAAATCTTTTTTCTATATATTTTAAGTAATGCACTTGTAATATTAATAGTAGTTGCCTTAATAGCGGGACATGGCTAAGCAAAAAAAAAAAAAAAACATTTATTGCATTTGGCAATCCTTATTTTATTTGTACAATGACATCCTATTTACCAGTTTTCAAAAAAGAACGGATTTTGAACTGTACTGTTTGATCAGTTGTTGCGTCGGATTGAATACTCAGTACTAGTAGCAGTTGATTATCATTATAGTGATGAGGAACTACTAGAGAAAACTTACCTTACAACGTCTCCTCGACAAGTGAACCGCGTTACACCACCAGAAGTGTAGACAGGCCAGTAGGTTTGCAGCTTAGGTAGTTAACCTCCGATTTAATAACCTTTTAACACTATGATGTCTGGATTAACTATAGAATAGGGGCTATTAAACGTGTTTAACATATATGTGTATATAAATGTTTTCTGTTTGTGTTTACGTAAACTTCTAGTTCTAAATAGTTGGAAAGGAAGAGTATGTAGGGGCTCGTGAAGTAAAGCGACGATTGATCAATCTACCAAAGCGGTGTTTACTGAGGTCAGTTTGTATATGAGTGTAACTTAGTTTGGATGGATTGTTTTTTTTTAACACCGCCCAAAAAGGGAGTGTTATGTATGTGTTTTTGTTTGTAAGTTTCTTTATTCTACCATAACTTCTAAACGCCTGAACCGATTTAGATGTATGGGGTATCGTTAACATAAGCTAGTAATAAAAAAAAAAGTTATATAGTGGCTATGTATGGTACAATAAAGGCGTGATTAAAAAATATAATTCACTCATGGCAGGCCTTTTTTAATTTGTTTAATAAATTTTAATATGTAGGCATTTTGTATTTCGCTAGTTAAATAACATCTTCCAATGACTTTCCACTGAACCACCATTCAACTTTCTGAAAGGTTACAGTTCTAAGTGGAGATGTCATTGGGGCGCCGTCGACACCTTTTCCGTCGAGGAAATGGTGCACGCGAAGGAGGCGCGGGAAAACGTAAGAAAGGTGAATTTCTTTCACCCCTGCCGCGGTAGACGTGCCTGGCGCAGCGATAGCCTACAGTTGATGGACTTGGGCAGTTCATTGCCTGACGACAATGTTGATGTGCATATTTGGAGTGTCTCTGCAGGCTAACTGAAGCCGGCCTGCACAAATAACGGAGTCCGTCAATACATTCGACCTGTCGGGTTTGCGGTGAATGTAGCTGCGACCCAGGCCTGGACTAAACATAAAAAAGGTGGGGTTCCATTGAAGTCTTTGTCAACTTTGTTTTTAGTCACAGTTGTAATCGAGTCTCGCTTGGATGACAATTGAATGCCATTTTATTTAAATTAACACAGTCAGGCCTCAGGTAGGTACAAAACCTGACAGCAATACAAAAAATTACAGCGCAGTTGGCGCAGTGGTCGATTCCTGCACGGAGCAAATATTTGTACGATCTATAGATAATTGCTCCGTGTCTGGGTGTGTGTGTGCTTGTGATATTATATGTCTGTAAACGCACCCACGATACAGGAAGAAATTCCTAGTGTGGGGCAACATTAAAAAAAAAAAGACCTTAACAACGCAGAATCAGTGATGCTATGCAGCTGATTTGGGCAAGAGCATGAGTGCATTCACTGGGCAAGAGTGTAGTTTGAACCAAAACTTTTTTACAAGCTTGCAGGGCTGTAGGGAATCTTATTCTATCCTAGATGATGCATCGTATTTTAACATCTAAACCAACATTATAATGCCAAAGTAACGGTTTATTTACGCCTAAACTACTGAACGTTTCTGATGAATTGTGGTATAGAGATGGATTGGACATAAGAACGACGAAGACGAAGTCCCGGGCTCTACTTAGTTTCTATTTAACAGTTCCTACATAGGAGAAAATGATATTATAACGAACCGTAAAGAATGAAATCTCCCAATTATTAGAACCACAGAATCTGTATCTAAATGCCATAAAAGAAGTGACTATCTGGTTGTAGGCAGCAGAAACACGGGCACATCCGGGTGACCTAGTTATCTTCAATTGTTAACAGTGAAGCAAAAGGTTTGATTTTATGGTTTGATTACACACCTAATTATGGTGTAAGTGACTACACTATGTTATTAAAATATGACCTAATAAGCACTTTTAAAACAATTTATCATAACATATCTATTAATTGCAATCCTACAAGTTCGTTTGATTTAAGTACTTGTGTCGATAATCTTTTTATTCTTATTTCAGATGGTCAGGAGCCAGGGCACGCCATAATAGCTGCGGTAAGGCATGGTAATGGAAGAGTGACTGGAGAGGCGACATGACGCCCTCGGCTTTCGGATGACACAGATGCTTTCGGATCAGGGGTGCCTCGGGAAGTATCTGTGTCGCATAGGCCGGGAGCCGACACCGAGGTGCTACCACTGCTGTAACTGCCCCGGAGGACACGGCGCAGCACGCGCTGGTGAAGGAGTGTGTGGCCGAGCCGAGCAGGCTAACTGTGGCCAGCCTGCACAAACCCCAGAATGTCCGCTGATACCCTTTAACCAACCATAACAATCCCGGGACCTCGGTAAAGCTTGAAGTGGGACCGTGTGGTTTTTAGTCGGTAGGAATCCGGCACAACGTCTATGAAGGATTATACAATTAAAAAAAAAAACCCGGGAGGTGGCGCTGCAATCGGGTTAGGGCAGGACAACGTCGGCCGGGTACCGTATATAATTGCCTCATTAATTGATCAAATGGACACAATGACGAGTCGGGTTATATTCACGGATGGGACCAAGCGTCTCACGGCTCTGCTTATACCTTCGGAAAATATTAAAGTGATGCTATGGTGGGTATCTACCTTTATTCATCGTCATTATCTCCCTACCCTTAACCCATTTTATTTACTGGTCGGTGCAGCATATGTATTCTTCGTCCATACATCTCTATTAGCCGTCATATCGGCAGTCACTCCCTTTCTAGCCATAAACAATCCATCCATCGCTTCTTCAGTCTTCCTATACACTTACAGACAACCATATTCATACTCAAAACATTTAGCGATCTTCCTTTTTTAACTCACTTATTTCAACATGCATTGCGAGAAGGTTCGCATTCTAAAGCAACAGTTTCAGATTTAAAAAAAAACTCGCTTGCGAAAATAATATTACAATGCATAACACGTGGTCAAAACACATGTTTTTTATAACATAGTATTAAATTACATAAATGTTGCCGAAATAAAATAATGGCCTGTAATGGTATTAAATATGGTTACAACGTACGCTTTTATTGTATTTTTTTTTGTGTCTAACATAACATGTCCCATCCTTCTGTGTCATGGCATAAGGAAAATGTTTATTAAGTACGTTAAAAATAATAAGGAAAAGATTCACTTTGACATGTTGAGATTTAGGGCTGTGTCAGGTAGACTCGGTGGCGGACACTGCACGGTCTAACAGCTCCTGATGATGCCCAGTGGAGGGGCGAAACACGTGTAGAGTAGTTGGTGGTAGTCGGAATTTTCACCGCATGCGTATGTGCATATATTTGCGGGTGGGCGGGTGGTGCACAGGTAATGCATGACTACCCTCAATATTGTGTAAGTAGCTAGATATTGTATTTATCATCCATTGTCTCAGGTAAGTCAATAAACGCAGACACCTCTTATCCCTGCCGTTACGCGCGCTGGGCGATCGAGTTCTTGAGCGGAGGGGAGATACGGCTCTCGTGATAACCGCTTAACCTGCCTGTTAGGGTTGCGGTAAATGCTTCTGCGATCCCGAGAGGTTAGTGCAAAAAAAAGTACCCTGTGGGTTAGTGAACGACTGTGTGGTTTATAGTCGGCAAGTTGGAGTTCGGCACTAAGTCCGTGATGAAATTTAACACAATAAATAAAAAGGCAGGGCAGGTGTCCACAGCACTATCATGTTATGTAACAGGAAGAAAATAATTACATCAAACCTCTCGCATACCTATGAGATGTTTTCATTCACACGTTTTGCCTCTTTAACACTTTTGTTAGAAGCATACATCAACCAATCGCATTGTGTCATTACAATGCCGAAAATGGGCATGCCAAATTTTTCGTAAGACGTGCTAACGGAAAAACCATTTTGAGATTTTTTGATTATGTGTATATTTAGTTAATGGGGCACTCATAAAAGTAAAAGATTACAAAATAAATGGCAAAAATGACTATTAACCTTCATTTCACTTGACGTCAACTGAAGTGGCGTCATAAATTCAATTTTATTTATTCTGTGGACTCAAAGTATGATAGAAGAGGATAGAAATACATTGAAATTTTTAGTAATGCCAGAATAGTAAACGGAAATGTTTTCTGGCATTTTTATAGTGAAGCTATTTTAAATAAATTCGCATTTTATGATACGAATGTATTTAATTTTATGTACTAGGATTACTACATAGATTTCTACAAGTATATCAAAATAGACCTATACCCAAAAACGTAAAAAACTACCATTTTATATTAATAACCATCATAACTTGTACTAGAGCTGGCAACACTTGGCGGTTTGACGTTTGTGACCTTCATTTGACATTACCAACTGCTTGTTTTGAGTTCGTTTAGAAACAAGTTGTGTTAAAAATTTGTGAACATTTGATGTAATTAAATGTTCACTAATTTTCAATTCAGGTTAATAATAACTAAATATGTAAATATATAAAAACATATATATAATGTCCTACATAATAAAATAGTCAAATTAGTTTTTCATTCATAATTAGCTAAATATTCGAAACACCTTTTTTTTTATGCATGCCCAATTCTCGATCAAATTACTCGAGTCGGTAAAATCGGTTAGTTAAAAATTAGTTAGTTTAATTAAGTAATATTATTGTACCTTATGGTTTTAAAAAAGCTATTCGGAACTAACTAACTAGAAAACTGCCTCGTTGGTCTAGTGGTCCCAAGCGCGACTGCTGAGCAGGAGGTCTCGGGTTCGATTCCCGGGTCGGGTAAAGTATTATTGAGTTTTTCTGTTAGGAAATGCCGAGTAGCAGCCTGGAGTTTGGAAATGTGCCCGGTAGATGGCATAGGCTCACCACCTATTATATGGGCCTTAATAGCAGCGTTGGTGAAATGTGGGTGTACAACATTATATACCTCTGCCTACCCACTAACCCCCTACTACAATATCTAACCAATCAGAGGTACATCGCGCCCCCGATTTCCTTATTAGGCAGCGCTTTTCTTCGCGCGCGTGCATATCACCCAAAACAATGATAGTTAGAATTTTTGTTGTTTGTCTGTGCGTTTGTGCACGCTAATTTCAGAAACGGCTTACCCAATTTATATGTGGTTTTCACTAATATATTGTGGTAAGCTTCACTTAACATTTAATGTTTGTTTCATGTAAATCGGTTCATAAATTAAAAAGTTAGGCCAATTTAAAAAATCACGTCGAATATTTGTTATTTACGACATCCACGCGGACGGAGTCGCGGGCACAGCTAGTTATGTATAAATGAATCCCTGCCCACTTAGGAGCATGTCTGAGTAGCAGTTGGTGGCGAATAGCAAGGTACTGGCTTAGCGAAAGGTTTTTCAAATTAAAGATTTTGAATGCGTAAGTATCTTAGAGACGAAAATTCATGTTTTATTCAACATGCGTGTTGTTCCTATGATACGCATATTTATTTATTTATTTAATAAAAGGTAAATAGTAAGTTTTATAATACAATACAATGTCCAACAAAACTATACACATAGTTTGCCTGTTGGATAACAGTTACCTATTTCACTGTTTTAAATCTTTTAAGCTATATTTATTAATAATATATACTTATAGTTAGTATATTAAGGTCCTAATTTATAAGGTAATTTCCTTTGAATGGGGTAATGTATAAGTCTAATGCATTCACTTAAGCTAAGAATTAAATGGATATAACAAATTATTTGTTAGTAACATAGTACTAGCAAAACGAAAACTGCTTCGTGAACGGTGAACATTAGGATAAAAGCATTTTATTTTGTAAAAATTTAATTATGGCTTAAATGAATCCTTAGGTATCACTTACACATTGATCCCTCAAAAGGAAATTACCTAATAAATTAGGACCTTATATATAGTAGTTGTCAAAGTATGTAGTTATTATCCCATGTATCACATAATAACAATTATATATTACTTTTCTCACATATTGTTTCACAAGAAGACATACCTTTAAATAAACATATTTAATTCAAATAGGAAATTTGACATTGTACTACTTGTTTATTATTTGAATTGGTCTTATAATGCAGGGTATAACACACACGTGCTTTTCACTTTACATTACCGCACTAGTTAGTGTAAAAACGACAGCATATTTTAAAATCTAATTTAATTTTTAGCCGACTTCCAAAAGGGTGGTGTTATTTTTGGAGTCGGTGCCTGATGTATGTTGGGCTTACAACTATGAGGATACGAGTAGCTACTCTCACAGAATATAAAAAAAAACCGTAAGGTAAAAAGTAAAAGCCGGTTGACAAACAAGATGAAAACATAACCCTCTCCCAGTACAGGCACCGACTCCAAAAATAACAGATTATTAATATATGTATATTGTTCTTTTAAATTTATTTTATTAAAATCAAATATTGATATTATTTTGCACTTTTTAGTGTTTAAGTAGATTTTGGAAGGCGGTTTTTATTTTTTTTGTTAAAAATTAATCTTGTGATTGATATAGTGTGGTGACAGCCAAGCATTCCCTATCTGACTCTCTAAGGATAAATGTCTAAACATACTCAGAGGTCAAGGTATTTATGTCCAGTCTACATTAATAGAAAGAAAGAAAGAAAGATACATTTATTAGACCAGCACAAAACCACACATACATAGAAACACACTGAATAAAGCAATAAACAATTTATAGGATATTAAAATTACAAAAACGACAATAATATGATGGCTATGTGAGCGAAATCATGTAGGACTGGCCTGGATCTGGAATAGTCTTTTAAAAAAAGAGCTGCAGTAGTTGCAAGTTGACCTATTATAACTCACAGCACTCATGCACCAGTCATCGTGTAGCTCAATTACCAACCAATGGAGTTAAAATCAATAGAGGTTCCGTCACAAGATACCAAGTATCAATACAAATAAATAATATTGAAGTGTCTGTTTGTAATGTCAAAATAATAGGTATTTTTTTCTTCACACTGTTTTTTTTTATGTACGATGCCTAAAAAAAATTGTAGTAGTTTAAAAATGTTTGTCTGTCTGTCTGTTTGTTCCGGCTAATCTTCGAAACAGTTGAACCGATTCTGATAACGAAGGCTAATTATAATATAATTATACGCGAGTGACACCGCGGGGCACAGCTAGTTTAAAGATGTCACTTGTGAGATCCATATCATTATGTACAAAAAAGCTTTTAATCTTTTATTGAACCCTTTTAGCCATGTCTACAAAAAAATCTTCAAGGATAAAAATACCTCGTTGGTCTAGTGGTCCAAAGCGCGACTGCCGAAAACGAGGTCTCGGGTTCGATTCCCGGGTCGGACTAAGTGTTATGGAGTTTTTCTGTAAGGAAATTCTCAGTAGCAGCCCGGAGTTTGGAATTGTGCCCGGTAAATGGTAATAGGCTCACCACCTATTTTATAGGACTTATTAACAGCATTGGTGAAATATGGGTGTAAAACTGTGTACACCTCTGCCTACCCCTTCGGGGAATACAGGCGTCGTGTTATGTTATGTGTTTATGTTATAAAAACACCAATCAACATTAACTACTATTTTCTAAGGAATAAGTGAAAAATAATAGACACGAACGAAACTCGAACCCGCGACACACCGTGTCATGGCTCTCCCTACTGAGCTACCGTGTCGCTGTTCGCATCTATAAAATTTTAAGTCCCTTCTTCTCGTATTAAGGAGACGCCTGGTCATATCTAACTATCAAAATGAACTTATATTTTTTGCACCGGCACAGGACACCGATAAAGTGTCGTGTAAGTATTTGAGGATTCCGGCGACTGGGACCGCAATTAACTCGGTCCCAGTTGCCGGATCCATTTATTTTAATATTTTTCTTCCGGTGACTGGGACCACCCATAGATGAATAAAAACATGTATTGTTCATGCCAAAAACAGTACAGTCAAACGAAAATATTTTTAATACCTACTTAAAGATGGATGCAAATAAATACACTATAATACTACTTAATTACGGTCCTAGTCGCCGGAATCCTCAGTATTCTATATGTGTCGGATTTTTGCAATCACATTCACAACACATTATAATAAAACAATTTATCCGGATTAATCGCGCGTATAAACCAATAGGTTTCATACACGTAACTAATCCGTTTAAAAGTTGTTTTTTATTAAGGTCTCGTGTAGTAGTAATGCGCAGAGTACCGACAGATTCCACTCATATCAGATGTACTCTAAGAATTAAGAAGCATGTTGTAAATCACTGATGGTGTTATATTCAATAATATGCCTTTGGATTGAGTTTCGGAGAGGATGTCGGATTGCAGCTTTTTTTTGGAACGAAGTTCCTTATCGCGCGTTGTGAAAGGGGGCTAGACGGAAAAAATTAAGACGAAAAGTTGTAACGACACTTTTTGCTATAGTAAGCTATTGTAAGCCGTGCGGCGTGCGCATGTTTCTCTGTCTGTCTCTCTCTCTCTCTTATAGAAAGCAAGCCAGATATATATATATATATTTTTTTCTCTTTAACTTCGTTCCATCTGGGTGTCCCTTGACACCTCTCAAGTTTTTTTTTTATTTCAGATAGGCAAGTTATATAAAAAGTAGGGACTTGTGGCTAAGTAACAGCCGCATAGATCGATCGATCGAGGCTAAGCTGCGCTTGCCGCGGTCGGTCTGAGGATGGGTGAGCATCATTTCATACCGAGACACCTTCGTGCCTCGGAGAGCACGATAAGCCGTCGGTCCCGGTTGTCAAATTAAGATCTATGACAGCCGTTACGGGTAGTCAGAGGCCTGAAAGTCTGACGACCAGTCATACCACGAGATATCGTGTTACCCAGTAATTTTGTTGTGGAGGTCAGATAGGCAGTCGCTCCACGTAAAATACTGATATTAAGCTGCATCCGGTTTGACTGGAAGCTGAAACCAATGTAATTGGGAAATGGCAAGGCAGATATAGGCAAGTTATATAAAAACGAAAATAATTCATCAGGTTCTTAAAAATGTCGTGATGACTGAGTAGTCACGGGACCGTCTCTAAGGCCACAGTTTGTGGGTTCAAATCTGGCATGTAGGATGTACCAGTGACTTTGTTAATGTATACTTATAGAGAAACTTGCTTAGTTAATCTAAGACATCCCAAACATACGGTGCAGGAAACATCGTGAGGAAACCTGAACTTGATGGTCTGACATCTGGAGCTAGCAAGATGATCAATACTTGCGCCTTCTCTATACGAGAAGAGGCTCTTACCCTGTATTGGGACTCTTATGGGCGGGTTATTGTTTTAAAAAACACCAAGTAATTAAACACAAGTCAATCAAAACCATTTATTCTCGAGTTCTTCCTAGGCCTAGCTCTAACATTGTATCCATCGGCACAGGATACGGATATAGCGACGTGTAGCTTGATGTTGTCCAAAGTACCGGCAGGTTCCAGTCGCGCGTATCGTAGGACCCATACCACTATTGTCTTGATGAGGGCTGTGGCGTAGACTCGTCCTAGAAAAACAAGGTTGAATTTGAGGCCACTTTTTTTTTTCAAACTTTATCCCACACTAGGAGTTTCTTCCTGAGTGCATATACAGACATATAATCTCACACGAACACACACCCAGACCCGGAACAATTATGTGTAATTCAAATAAGCATTTTCAGTGTCACCCAAATTAATCTAAAACCCGATTGACAATATCTACGATTATCATCAATCAAACTAATTGCCGAAAGTCAGTTGGCAGTTCTCATTCCTTTTTAGTTTAAAAAAGAGCCTTAGTCAAACACTGGGATACTAACAACCCGATACTACCTCCAAGTACATTTCTTTATATGTATAATAACTTTCGTGAGGCATATTCATATTAGTTATTGTTCACCGGTTACTACTCACGTACATTCTTCGGGTTTGCCCGACTAGTTTCGAACCCGAACGGAGCCAATCAACGGACACAATCCAGCACAATGTCGCGAGTGACTCGCGACATTGTGCTGCATTGCCGCGGACTCAGCTCATGACTAAGGGCTCCGTTCGAGTCCAAAACTAGTCGGGCAAACCCGACGAATGTACGTGAGCTAACATTTCTTTATGTAGACACACACTCCTCCAGACCATATTTCAGTCACGGTGGCTCATCTCTGAGGACATTAGCACTATAATCTCTCCTGCGTACTTGGCTAAGTAATAATTAAATATAAAATAAATAATATTTAATAATATTATAGTGCACAAATGTATGTGCGAACACAAGTGCACTCCCTGTTCCTTAACTCTCATAGTCCGTTGGGACGGCAATCCGACACGACCGGGGAGAGATCAGGCGTAGGAGCTTTACGTGCTCTCTGAAACACGGGTTGTCACACCGGCAACTTCCTAACTCCGGGCTGCTACTGAGAATTTCCTAACAGAAAAAATACAATAACAATGTCCGACCTGGGAATCGAACCCAGGACCTCACACTCAGTAGCCGCGCTTGCGACCACTAGCCCAAAGAGGCAGTCAGTTCTTTATGTAGACTACGTACCTAAACAATCCATAGGTCCCAAACTGAAAGGCACGAATGCGTTAGGGTCTCGTTTCTTCACGTTCTCCGGAAGAAACCTCTCGGGCATCACTTTGTAAGGGTCCTCCCAAAAGCGAGGGTCTCGGTGCAGGTGGTGGAACGGAATCACCAGGGAGGTACCCACTGGCAGAGTAATCGTGCCTGGAATTTGAGGTGTTGATGAACTTTTTAATAGTAAGGTACAACTATCGGAATTAAATCTTTGGCCAAATTAAACTGCTAGCTTCTATCCGCGGTTATTCACTCTCGTGGTTATAAGGAGTTTTCTCTAAGGAATGGGATATTTCCCTATTCTCCAGCTTATAAACTAAGTAAGTATCCATTGCTCTATTTGAATTAAATGAATATGAATATTTGTTTTAGTTAGCGCTAAAGA
This sequence comes from Xylocampa areola, assembly GCA_935421205.1. Taxonomy (NCBI): domain Eukaryota; kingdom Metazoa; phylum Arthropoda; class Insecta; order Lepidoptera; family Noctuidae; genus Xylocampa; species Xylocampa areola. Next base: position 11,401,436 of record OW285219.1, on the reverse strand, counting down.
AGGACAAACAATGATTGATTTTTTTTATACATGTTAAGGGCATGTAATAGTCAGTAATAGCTATATTAATAACTATTTTTCAAGGAAACATTGAAAAATAATACACACGAACGGGGCTTGAAACCACGCTTTAGTAAATCTGAAAATGATTGCTAAATAAATATCGCCAGGCGTCTCCTTAAGACGGATACAAGGAAGCTTGAAATTTTATAAAAATAAAATATCAAACAACGACACGGTAGCTCAGTTGGAAGAGTAATGACACGGAATGTCAAGGGTCGCGGGTTCAAGCCCCGTTCGTGTCTATTATTATTAAATTTTTCCTTGTAAAATAGTAAATACTTTCGCATTTTAATGTTATCTTACTTTTCATATTATCCATCTATCATTCTTGTTCAACTTGTCCCTTAGTATCGAGTTTTCCTGTAAGGAAAATCGCTTTAGCAATAGGCTCAACACCTATTACATGAGACTAAATAGTTAAAAGCAGTAGTGAAATGTGGTGTAGAAATGTGTACAGCTCTGCCTACCCCCTCGGAGAATACACGTGAGAATACGCGTGCTATGTTATATCATATTGTAGTGTGCACAGGCTGTTACGAAAAAAACGAGTCCTTTCAGACTTCATACCTTCATTGATAGTAATCTCCTCTTTCACTGTCCTCTGTATCAGCGCCGCGATGGAGAAGTACCGCAGCGTCTCCTTGTACACCATGTCTAAGTACTGAAGCTGCTTCAGTTGGTCACTGCTCACTGGGCCATATGGAGCGATGACTTCCATCATTTCGTTGTATACTTTGTCCTAGAATTGGAAAATATTTTCGTATTAACATAACATAGCATCACGCCTGTATTCCCCGAAGGGGTAGGCAGAGGTGTACACAGTTGTACACCCACATTTCACCAATGCTGTTATTAAGTCCCATGTAATAGGTGGTTAGCCTATTGCCATCAACCGGGCACAGTTCCAAACTCCGGGCTGCTACTGAGAATTTCCTAACAGAAAAACTCAATAACACTTTGCCCGACCCGGGGATCGAACCCGAGACCTCCTGTTCAGCAGTCGCGCTTGGGACCACTAGACCAACGAGGCAGTCTTCTGTCTTTTCGTATTAAGCAGTTTTTTTTTTATCAAAAATGGATTCACGATTGGCCACCAACCTGACTGATGGTAAGCCACGGTGTGGCTGAGGATGGAGCACGTACATCCAGATAAATCTATTCACTCTGAAGTATAGTGGATAGATTTGGGGAGAAAATTGCTTAGGGAGTTGATGCAACTGCCCAGACCCGTTCCCCACAACGGTTGCACCGGACTACATCCCGGAACACGACTAGGTCACTTCATGGCATGGCTTCGTCCGGTGGTTGGTAACCAGCCGCGGCCGAAGCCTCCACCACCAGAGTTGTGTTGCCTGTTTTTCACCACTCAGGGGCCACGTGTAGGGATTCCTTTTTAAGGGTGCACTCCTACAGACCCTAATAATAGATAGGTACAAGTAGGCACAACCCGCGTGGATAAAGAATGGGACTGCAAATGGCGTCGTTTCTATTCACTTCTTGCTCACTCTCTGTCGAAGTGAAAGAGAGGTCAGAAGAAGTGACATAATTTGACATCCCATTCTTTATCTACAAGGGCTATAGCTATTGACGATTTCACACGATACTTAAGTTTAAAATCTATCATTGTGAGCAGAGGTCGAGATGGCTTAGTGGTCAGAGCGCCTGGAGTATTTATCCGGGCGGCGCAGGTTCGAATCCTGATCGCGACTATATCCTTTTTCCATTTAATATAATAACTTTAGAGTTCGCTAAGCATGCGTTAATGCTTTTCAAAGATTTATCTTGAATTCCTAAAAGTTGTTCAAAATATCCGGAAATCTACTCGAAAATGCTTACAAACTACATTTATGACACATTTGATAATCTTGTGGTGCCCCTTAAGTGTTTTTATTTTATTTAGTTTTTTTTTGAAACCATGACTACTTTTTTTAAGGTGACCACGGACCTTTAAAAAATACTGACGTAGCGTTGCGTACGACATGTGAGAAGCACGCCTAGTCATCCAATTTCGCTTGTCATACACGATCTAAACGCTTACAAATACTTAAAACTCATCCACTCGGCGCCAGTACGCTGCATGTGTGTCTGTGCGTAATCTATGCTTCGCTTATGACAAGGAAGATTACATCCGTATTTTTTTCAGATCCGTGCGCTACCCATAAAAAATTGCTGACGAGCTTTTCATGTCACATAAAAAATGTGACTGAACACGCACGTGTCAATATGATTTCCTTATTATATGAACGAATAACAGGTTTGATGTTACGCATTTTGTAAGTACCTTTATCAAGTTTATTTATTAGAAAAGACAAGCAATTAAATCTAAATTGCTTGCATTGTTATATTACTGCAAGAATTATATTATGTGAGAAATTATTGGTTAGATAACCGTAAAATTGCCTGCACTGTTATATTACTGCAAGAATTATATTAAGTGACAAATTATTGGTTAGATAACCGTAAAATTGCCTGCACTGTTATATTACTGCAAGAATTATATTAAGTGACAAATTATTGGTTAGATAACCGTAAAATTGCCTGCACTGTTATATTACTGCAAGAATTATATTAAGTGACAAATTATTGGTTAGATAACCGTAAAATTTTTGGTTGGAGTTGTATTTCCTAGTTTTAGGCATGCATACGTTTAATATAGGTAATATAGCTCTTGGGTCAGGATCTGAATGATTATTTCTTAAGAAAATGTTATTAATTTGTGTCTTAGCGACCCTGTAGTGTACGTGTTCACATGAAGTCACAGTATATGTGAGGGTTTTGAGAATCTGTTCTGTTTCCCCCGGGAAGGGGCCAAAGGCATGGCACAAAAGGAGCACTGGTACGATCTACTTAAGCCCATGGTGCCCCTTCTTTATGTGCTAAAATGGCCGTGTGGTTTTAGTCGATAGGAGTCCGATATATGAGTCAGGTGTCACCTCCTCCCTGTCAGGTGGAGGGACAATCCATGAGGATTTCCACACGATAATAAAAAAGGCAAAGATTGTTTATTTATTTAGGTAGATTGACTTATAGTTGAGTCATTGCTCCACAAAACCCTTGTCGTGTTGTCAGTTTCTGATCTCCATACAATAGTCTTGACTAAACTTTCACGCCTCATGGGGCTCGGGCAGACTGTTCTGCAGATAAGGCAAACGTTTTGTCAACGTTCTCTATCTCCATAGTAATTAAATACTCTGTGGCGTAGCAAATCTGCCGGCGACCATTATTTGGTTGTAAAAAATACACCCCTTAATTCTTCTTCACTATTTGCTATAATTCGGTTTTAATTTGCAGTTAGTGTTATCAACTCAAAGGTTAATTATTTGCCTTAAACTGGATTAACTTAACATGTGTTCTTGATGTTACCCTGAATTAGTTTAGGAGGCGCATCAAGTTGTGCCTGTCTCTAGAGTTTAGACCTTTTGGAAAATCCATCAGATAGGCTCCTGGTTTAGTAACAGCCACACAGCTCAAGGTTAAGCTGCATTTGCCGCGGTCGGTCTGTGGATGGGTGACAAACACTTGATATCGAGACCCCTCCGTGCCTCGGAGAGTATGTTAATCCATCGGTCAAATAATGATCTATGACGTGCAGTAGACGTATCGTGTAAGGTACTCATTAATTGGGTTATGGACTTCAGATAGGCAGTCGCTCCATGTAAAATACTGGTATTAAGCTGCATCCTCTTAGAGTGGAAGCCGACCCCGACAAAATTGGAAAAAGGCTAGGCAGATTAATTTTGTTTGGAAAATTCATCACAGATGTTGCTTTAGACTCTAACCTAACCTTAGACTAAACTTTACTGGGTTCCCGGAATTGCATTGACCGTAACTCCAGCAGCTGTTGTACATACCTGCCATTCAGGCAGATGAGCGAGGAACATGAGAACGCCTGAAGCTATTTTAGCCGCTGCCTCTTGACTCTGTAAAGTTAAAATAACCTTATAATAATTAAGAATGGTACTACTTTTTTATCTAACGCCACACTGTCCAACTGCTGGTTGTACCTCCCCAAAGACCTCCCCAAAGTATTTCTTAATAGTTTTCCCCTGCGTCGCCAGAAACCAACTTTGGTGGAACGCACCCAGGTCATCTCGCGACCTCTTTCTGAGCCAGTCTCAGCGCTATTTCTTACTTAGTCATTAAAAAAAATATGGCTCTCGCGGTAATAACCGATTCTCTTACGTCGTTATAACATAGCATAGTTCACGCCTGTATTTCCCGGGTAGGCAGAGGTGTACATAGTTATACACCCACATTTCACAAATGCAATTATTAAGTCTCATGTAATAGGTGATGATCCTATTGCCATCTACCGGGCACAATTCCAACTTCGAGCTGCTACTGAGAATTTCGTAACAAAAAATCTCAAATAATACTTTGCCCAACACGGGAATCGAATCCGTGACCTCATGCTCAGCAGTCGCGCTTGGGACCACTAGGCCAAAGCAGTTTCATACGTCGTTATACTTTAGATTAAACTAGTTCCTCACCGTAGTAAACAAAGTAATTGTATCCCATTTTATTTCTGTTTCACTCAGCTCTCCAGACAATATGTATCTGTCAACGATGCCCATACACTCTTCATCTGGCGTGGATACCTCCAGGGCCTTCCGTCTTCTCCTCAAGATATCGGAGGTGAAGTCATCAATAAGCTTCATGAAGTAATTGTGCTCCTTCTTTTTCCCCACCAGCCAGTATATGAAGGGTATTTGAAGCCACCATCTTGTCATTCGAAGGAAGATCAGTTCGTACATGCTGTGGGGATAGAGATTTTTTTTTAAACGTAGTTATGTTTTTATCATGGCATCTCGCCGGTATTTCCCGAAGGGTAGGGCAGAGGTGTACTGCAGTTGTACAATTCAAAACTCCTGGTTGCTACTAAAAAATCCCAGGAAAACCCAATAACACTATGTATGATCTGGGAATTGAACCCAGAATATTATGCTTAGAAGCCGTGCTTACATTCATTAGATCAATCAGTTAATCAAATCCTATGTTAAAATATATGACATAACCTGCAACGTTTGCCTGCGATGTTTTTAAACAGTTATGAGATAGTAGTACTACTAGTAGAGCAAAACTCATAGCTAAGCTCGGATTTGTATTACGGGTCATAGTCTACGGGGCCTATCCAACGTGCAAAGCTTTACGTGCTGTTACTGTACCTCATTTATAACAATGAATAACAAATAACTCTACCTATAAGCCATGATTCTACAAACTCTACATCTTGGTCGAAAAAAAGTATGGCCGTTTTGTCATTGTCACACAAACTGTTTCATAATGACTTAAATGTTATGTCCTGTAATAGTTCCACGAATATTAAACGGCCAAGTCATATTTTTTATATATGTAGAGTTTGTAGCGTCAGGGGTTTATAAGTGTCTTTCTGGCATTATCCAGACCGACACAATAACCGTTCGAAAATACGATGAAACATTTCCAGAAGAGGTAGGTAGTGCCTCGATTCCTTCGGCTTGTCTTGGCGGGGGCAGTACCGTGCCCCCATATATTAACATGAGTTGAATTCGGAAGAATTCGTCCGTATAATTTTTAATGTGGACCAAAACCGAATGTAGATAAAATAACATTTTACTACTGGGTAATATAAAAAGAAATAAGCTTACTCCTTGGTTTTTGCAACCATTTCGTCCATTCTGTATAGGTCTTGAGAATCTTCTTTAGATAGACCCATGAGTGTTTCTGAAACAAAAGGAAAACGCAGATTATATTGGAAACATGGATCTCGAAGAAAAAATGTTGGTCCTTCAAGTCTATTTTGATAATCGAACTCAGTAGGAACACCACTTATTTCAAAGACGTATTAATATGTGGAAGAAAAATTCGGGGCGGTGAGTAGAGGTCGAGATGGCTTAGCGATCAGAGCGCCTGAAGTATTTATCCGAAAGGCGCAGGTTTTTTCCGTGGAAAATTCGCAATAAATTGCACATAAATGCATTGCGTAGTCGCAAAAAGTTACTAAGACACGTACAGTTAGTGGATGAATTGAATTACTCAGATTACAATGGATATAAACAAAAATTTTACTTTAATAACATTGATCGAGAATTCTTCAGAGTAAAACCCATCCATGAATAGAAAATCGACAAAGATGAAGAGAAGAGGACATGTTAAGGTAAGATCAATTGCCCACATAACACTAAAGGTGCTTAATATGAGTTCACCACTTAAAAGAAGAGAATGACCCTGATAAACGTCAATTGCGACGGTTAAGAAGGACAAGAAAAATGCCTGAGTTCACCTAAGACGACAGTGTTAGCCAAGCAGTGATAGCCTACTGGTATGACCGTTGGACTGACAAGTCAAAGGTCGCAAATTAAAATCGGGGGCACGCACCATTGTATTTTCGAAGTCATGTGCGTATTATAAATTAATTATCACTTCCTTAATACGGTGAAGGAAAATCGTGAGGAAACCAGCACACCCGAGAGATGTTCTCGATGGTGTGTAAAGCCATGTCAGAGACGGGTGGTTTAAACTCTGACACTAGGTTGTTCACCAACCACACCATAAGGAGAAGACCTAAGACAACCCAGGACCAAACCTCCTGGAGAAAAAATACTAGGAGAGCTGATCCCAAATAATGGGAATAGGCTAGGCAAATAAGATAAAAGTTGTTAGAAGATCACAAAATCGTTATCCATTCCTAAAGGTCGACAGTGGCATAAAATACTACTTACGGTTCACACTCTGAGTCGTATATTTCACAACATCTTGATAGACATCGAAGGATTCGTCCGGGTCTTTATGGCTGAGGACATTAGCCAGCTGTTCAGCCTCTTTGTTGAAGACAGCCGAGAAATGCCCCACTGATTTCTTGTTGTATGACGGAGTCGCTATCTTCCTGTGGTTTCGCCAGGTTGGGCCTGAAATCAATTGAAGAAGCTATAGCCAGAGCAGAGGGTAACGGATGTGAACGACCGGTGACAATCACCAGAATGTAGTTCTTTGTCGGAGAGTATGATTTGCGAAGTTAACCTCGCCTTAAGCATCACGCTCCCTGAACGTATAAACGCATCCCTGAAGGGTTAGCCAGAGTACTGTTGCACACCCACACTTCAACGATGCAGATAATAGGTCCCATATGCCATCAGCCGGGTACAATTACAAACTCCGGGCTGCAAGAACAGAAAAACTCAATAACACCTTACCTGATCTGTAGGCTTATTCTGAACCATTCGAAAACTTTTCCGTATCGGAACGGAAACCTTAACTTAGATTACTGTGGTAAAAAATTTAAAATAAATTTCTGATATATTTTATGCACAAATATATATCACGCTTTATCGTTTTGATATTATATCCTGGGAGAGTGTTATCGAGTTTTGCTCTGCAACAGAAAAACTCAATAACTCTTTACCCGATCTGGGAATCGAATCCACATGAACTCACGCTCAGCAGCCGCGCTAGCCAACCACTAGAGCAAAAGAAATGGTTGAATCATGATACGCTATGAAATAACTTTCGAAATGAATAAAATAAGTATAATAGTTAAAGAAACTAATATGGCATGTAATAAAGTTTTACTGTATTTTTTATTGTCAGTATTTGTGTGTCACTGTGTGGAAATAAATATTTATCTTTCTTCTGTACATAGTATAAAACAAAATCACTTTTCGCGTCTGTCTGTCTCTTTATCCGCTAACTCCTCCTAAATAACGCAACGGATTTTGATGCCGCTTTGCGAGGCGCGGTGATTTATATGTATATATAATAAAGCCTAATTAAGGTTTTTGTAAGTAAAAAAAGTGTTATTTTACATTATAGTCGCCGAAAAATAAATTTACATGTCTTACGTAGGCTAAACGTAACTTCACTGTTTTTTAGCCGTGCGAAGCCGGGGCGACTCGCTAGTTATTAATAAAGTAATGTAGAACGAGAGATTACGACGTACCTCCTGCCAGAATTCCATAGCCAATGAATGGCACTAGAATCTCGTAGAGTGGTCCTTTTTGATTCACTTTGTTGCTGGTCAGCAATGCCTGAAATGATTTTTATTAATCATGGTAAAATCATTCTCTTTATTGAACAGAAAGTTCTGGAGGCTGCACATGGGTATTTTTATAAGCATTTCTAACAAAAAAGAATTATTTACTAGGAGAAGAAAGAAAAACAATCCAAATGTAAGAGATTCGTTTTCGTACACGTCTAAATATTCTTCCATCTGTGATCCTAATTTTTGGGGTCAGGCCTCCTCACTTTTTCTGCGGTAAGTTAGTCTATTTTGGATTGTCGATTCTGGCAATTGGGCTTCGTTTTGGTTTTTATATTTGAGCACCAGGTCGATAGTGTACCTACCTACCAAATAATAATAAAAAATGTCTACATAACTAATATAATACATGTTCTTTACGATTGTACATAACCGCCTCGTTGGTCTAGTGGTCCCAAGCGCGACTGCTGTACATGAGGAGGGTTCGATTCCCGAGTCGTCGTGCTAAGTGTTATTTGAGATTTTCTGTTGGAAAATTCTCAGTAGCAGTCCGGAGTTTGGAATTGTGCCCGGTAGATACACTCACCACTTATTACATGGGACTTAATAACAGCATTGGTGGGTACACAACTTTTTTATACCTCTGCCTACCCCTTCGGGGAAAACAGGCGTGATGCTATGTTATGTTTAAGTTGTTACGATTGTATAAAACATGGTCCTTAGGATTATAGCATTGTGCCTTAACCAGATATCTGATACAAACGTGCATTTGTAATATTAGAAGGACATTGCATTAAAAGCTAATTATATTGACCTTTGTTATCAGTACTTTGGTATACCTGCTTTCCGTCTAGGAAATTGTCATTATTACTACGTAAAAGATGCCAGGAGATTACGCAAGGATACACGATAACAATATTATTATATTATAATAAACGCCGCCGCGTCGCGCGTCGTGGCCGTCGGGCAACACGGCGAGGGAGGTGGCACTGAAGTCCGAGAGAAGGGCGAGAGGGAGGTGTAAAAAAGTAAAATCATGTGACAAAAAATGAAACCCCTTAAAAATTAAATACTTAAGTACATAAAACTAAAAAACAATATACCTACATAAAATGTAAAAATAAAAAGAAATAAACTTTGAGTATAAAAAATTTATCCCAAAATGTTTAAAAAATAAATTTCCATCCTTGCGAAGCCGAGACGGGCCGCTAGTATATTAGATATAATTCCGTCAAGTTCATTCGTGTCATGTTAAACCTGTATCGTGACTAGGTGTCCTCGATCATCACCGAGTGACTGAACTAAGATTATAGCGGAAATGCAAAACATGGAGAACTGTCTAGGTAGTAGGTACTTAAAGATATCACGTGTGAACTATAATCTGGTTAAAACGACGGTTGAGTGAAACTGGTCTTTAAGACCATGATTTAAGTAATTTGATTCATCATCCCCCTGCCCTTATTCCAATTTATTTTGGGTCGGCGCAGCATACCTATATCTGGCATGCTGCCAAAGCTTTGGTTATGTTTTATGACCGGCCGCCTGCCTGACGTCAACCCTCTTTGGGAATGCTGTTGCTGATTTAAGTAATTTCATTGTAGTACCTAAAGTACTGGTCAAAAAGGCCGTAGGTAGATCTAGCAAAGTATCCTGAGTGTTTTCACTGACTAACTTTAATCACCAATTAATCAGTTTACGTTTTTTCACTCCACTGCTGCACAGCTTTCCAAAAAGAGGCAGCTTTTTTATTGGCGCTTTAAATTTTTTTTTACAGTTTATATATTTATTTTTTACTCGTACTCGTTCACTGCTGACCAATAAAAGGTGGAAGGGGATAAGATGGGTGATAGCAATTCTTTCGTAACTTTCATCTTTTACGATACCTTCGGCTATTTACGGATATGTGCTATTCTTCAGTAGGGTAATCGCTCGGATAAAGTTCCAAACATACGTACCCTGATATCAGCTGGATTTTTCACACATATATTTAGATCGGGACCCAGCCAAAACTTAAAGTATTGTCCATAAGTTTCATAGAGTGCTTCTATTTTATCCAGGATCTCTGTAAAGAAAACAAACCATCATAAAGCTTTCTTTGTTGAGCTTGATATTGTTTTTATTTGGGATGTAAACCGAATCAATTATTTACCTAATGAACTTAATGCAAAATAATCCTATTTATAATATTTGTGAAAGTTTCTGAGGATGGATGGATGGATGTTTATTACTCTTTCACGCAGTAACTACTGAACGGATTTGGCTAAAATTTGATACACAGATAGTTTATAACCTAGATTAACACATAGGATACTTTTTATTCAGGCTGGACCCTATTCTGAAGTCCATGCAGACGAAGTCGCTGGCAGAAGCTAGTAATACTTAAGTACTTAATACAAATCAGAATTCACCCATCCATTTTTTCTGTACTTGATAAACAGAGTGAGTAACGTATCAATTATATCTACTGCTGGTTGTAAATCTAAGACATCACAGAGATAAGGTGAAGGCGTGAGGAAACCTGAACTTAATAGTCTGAAATCGCCAACCTGCAATGACCTACAGTGGTAATCAATGCTCGTGCCTTCTCTGTAGGAGAACAAGCCCATACCCTGTATTTGTTTTATCATATATAGATCTACGTTTGACCACCAACTCGCCTGATGGTAAGCGACGGTGTGGCCGAGGATGGAAGCACGTATATCCAGAATAAATCTATTCACTCTTAAGGAGAGTGGATAGATTTTGGGAGAACGATAGTTGGGGAGTTGTTGCAACTGCCCAGACCCGTCTCCCAGAACGGTTGCACTGGACCAGATCCCGAAACACGACTAGGTCACAGCATGGCTTCGTCCGGTGGGTGGTAACCAGCCATTTTAGCTCTAACGTTTACTTAAACGCAGAGCAGGAAGATTGTTGACCTCGATAGTAATGTAGAAATATATTCTCGTAAAGTTTAAGGCATTCTGTTACTTTTAACGAACATTTTGGCAAAGTTTCAACGGCTAATTAAATTGAACCTATTACACTAGGTTTATTAGTGTGGATTTGTAAGTGATAATCTAATATTTTCGTAACAAGAGGGACAGGGAAAGGATAGAGAATGCCAGATTGAAAAATCAATTCAGTGTTGATATGCTACGGGACAATATTATTGTTGTAAGTTGTAATTTTCATTTTGTTTCAGTTTGTGAAATCGGTTCTAGAACATTTGCATCGAAAGTCATACAGACAGCTGAAACTCTTAAATGAATAAAGCCATTCTATGCGACATTTAAATCAGTTTTAATAATAATATACCTACTTAGAATAATCACGGGTATCTGGGTTAATAACTAACATTATTTAATAACAAGCAAGGATTTTCCGGTAGCACAGTTATTATGGTAACGGTACCTTTGTTACAATTGCCGATGACCTATGTAAATGACATGATACCCGTAATCATAATAAAATACCAATGCTAAATCAAATACCCTAACCACAGATTAAATATAATAGATTACCTACTACTAAATTCTCAGAATAATAACGAAAGTCTTAGCACTAAACCTTAAAGCAAGATTGACCTAAAAATAAACGTAGGTACAGTTTAATGGAATCGTGTGAATAAATTAAAATCCGTTATTGGCACTGTCGACATGGGCGCCGGCAGGAACATTCTCAGGGAGGTGCATCTGCATCCACTTACATTATTGTACTAATCATAGGAGAAGTTAAAGGAGGATACTCAATTCATTGAAAGAAAGAAAGTATATAATTTGACCTCGTAAGCAGGTTAAACATAAAGAAAATACACAAATCATAAAACTAAAATTAAGCATTGGCAACATGTTAGACAATTTTGGACATAGTGACTTTAATAAAAAATAATAGATCCACATTTTTGTGGTCACTTTTTGTAACAAGTGCACCGCCCTCCCGGCGCCCATGCCTGTCGATACGATACGCGGCACCTTTCTCTGACACTGATTCATAGCATCACGCCTGTATCCTCCGAAGGATTAGGCACAGGTGTAGGTACTGTGAACGGTGATACGCCCGGTCCACATTTAACCTGTGCAGTTATTAAGTCCCATGTAACAGCTGCTGAGCCTATTGCCTCAACCGGGCAAATTTGCAAACTCCGCACTGCTACTCTGTACTTCTAGAAGGAAAATCTAATAACACTGCTCAACCCGGGAATCGAACCCAGGACCTCACAGTACTAATAATACCTAATACCCTAATACGAACAAGATTTTGTTTATAAGAATATTTTAGTGTAGTCTCATGGCATTTGTTTATATATGTAGATACCAATTTTTTTTAAATAAATGGGTCGAGCACCCTTTGATTAAAAAAACAAATAACTATTTAGGGTCCCGCAGTCAATCAATAATTCCTTCTGACTCTCCACGGCTTAGCTCAGAGGCGCTTAGTACTAGAAAGTTGTAATTTGGTATGGGTATTTTACATAATAATTACGCCGACAAAAATAAAAAACAAAATCTATTAAAAAAATTATTACGGTAACTACTAACACAGCGCATTTTTAAATCACCTGTAATAAAAATTCCTCGTACTGACATCAACATCTAAAAACGTACGTTTTTTTTTTTTTTCTCCTTATTGCGATAACGTACGTTGTATGTACGCCTTGCAAATTGTCAAAATAAAAAATAAATAAAAATTTAAGCTACTGGCCTGGCGCGTGTCGACACTGACAGCTCCACTTGGCCAGATGTTTTTTTTTTACATATTATACTAATCTAATGTCCTAGTTCCAAAAACGTACAATTTGCGTCTTTTGTGTCTGACTCGCGACATCACCGCGGAATCGAATCAGGACTAAGGCTCTGTTCGAGCTCGAAACTAGTCGGGCAAACCGGAAGAATCAACGTGAGTAGTAAACAGGTAAAACCTATTTAAAAAATGACATTTATAAAGTTGTTTGTTAGACCTATAATTATTTCTATGGAATATGTGTTTGTGTTCATTCAATTAATCAATATATTTATTGCACGAGTCACGTCATTAATTGCATATTATTAATACGTGATGTCCGTGTGGCACAGTCGATTTTCTTAGAAACTCAGTCAGTATGTACAATAAATAAATATTTGACTTTCACCCTTCAAATCGCTACACACAATTAAGCACTTATAAGATTTGCCTATACAAAATACAAAAAAATACAAAATTGTTTATTACAATTATTACACGTGCATAACATTACTATATTCGAAGTCTCCTTTTAAGCAAGGAGTTGCAGCATCTCATAGTGAATAATTATAAAGTTATCTAGCCCCACGACATAGTCTTGGGATCGGAAGGGGCTGTATAGTAAACAACAACTTCCACTATCCTATATTTATACCGTGCCCCAAACATGCCTATGATAATACATTTGTCAGGATGAAGCTGGCTAAAGTTCAGTGACTGGAGCTGATCTCCTATACAGACCAAATGCCCCTCTCCATATGCTTATAGTAAATACGGGTTTTAGTGAGATAGGAGTCTTACGGTTTTTGGTTTTATCCCAAAGAAAAGGGACAACGCCCCCTATTTCAGGACTGTGAGCATCATCGTCGACTAAGGTACTTGCTTTGAAAAACACTGACCACAGCGGATTGCAATAATAGACAACGTATGGCGTTCAATTTGGTTTTAATAAATCTACATGTTCAACCGAGACAATACAAGGTTCGGAAATACGACGAAACGCTTCCAGAGAAGGATTCCAGAGAAGGGAGATACTACCCCACTTCCTTTGGCTCGTCTTGGCGGCTGGGTTATTAGTATGCATTTTTCGGGATTGCCCGACTAATTCCTAACTCAAACGGAGCCAGTCGTTACGCATGAGTCGAGTCCTGTCGGCGAAGATCTTCTCACCAAAGTTATTACATACTTTTGGACGGCGCGATTGACGCAGTGGTCAAGAGATCGGCTGCTGCGTCTCGTGTCGCAGGTTCGATTCCTACACGGAACAAATATTTGTATGATCTACAGATAATTGTTCCGGGTCTGGGTGTGTGTGCATGTGAGATTATATGTCTGTAAACGCACCCACGATACAGGAATTAATTCCTAGTGTGGAGCAACGTTAAAAAAAAACAATAAATCGTTAATTACTATTTTGCAAAGAAACATTGAAAAAATAATGGACAAGAACGGGGTTATCCATTATTTTTTCAATGTTTCTTTGCAAAATAGTAATTAATATAGGCATTACATGGCCTCAACATGTATTAAAAAATATAATTATATATGAATAAATCGTTAATTATAGGAGTCTTTGTAGGGTTTCCCAATGAGGTTTGGGAGATTACACGCTAACATAACTTACCTCCAGGGTTCACCATGAAGATGAGAGCATTACCAAGGATGGGTAACGCGGGGGGACCTGGCACTTTAGCAGCCAGCTGCAGCATACGCCTGTGGGTCCATCTCCAGTGCTGCCAATATAAGAGTATTGCGGCCGCGAGGACCGACAGCCCTATAAACCACGACATGGTATCTGAAAGTAGTTAATGTTCCTTAGAAATAATCGTTACCTGAAATATTTATGCGGGAGGCGCAGGTCTGAAACCTGCTCACGGCCGTATTTTTCATTCTACAAAAATTCGTTTACTTTTTTAATTCGTTAACTTTTGGAAGATTTATATGTAATTGTTAGCTGTTTATATCTATTCGATCTATTCAATTTCAATCCCCTATTCGATTCCTGGGTCGGGCAATGTTATTGTATTCTCATGTTAGGAAATTCTCCTATTATCTTATATTAGAAATGTGAAAGTTTGTCTTTGTTTAATGTTTAAAATGTTTGTTACTCAATCACGCAGAAACGGGCTTTGGATTTGGATGAAATTTGGATTTAACACATATAATTTTTATCCCTAGAAAACGCACAGTTTCTGCGGGAAAAGGGTAATTCCCTGTGTGAATCTGCGGGACACAGCTACTAATAATTAATGTTATAATATAGGTACAAAAATACTTACGAGGAAGTCACTTTTAAGTTTAATTACACGAGTTTTCAAACACCGAGGCACTAGTGTCAACATTGATTTATGTTAGAAGACGTTAACGCAACGTCTTGGAATGAAATCACTTCACATTATGTACACTGATCGACTTATATTGCCTTTAGATCGGGCTGATGAACTTATGAAGACAATTAATACTGTACCCAAGGTATTTAATTACAAGTTACAATTAAAAAACTATACCGACCGAATTGAGAACTTCCTTCTTTTTGAAGTCGATTAAAAATATAATTTCTCTCAAACACACACTAGTTAAAAATTTGCAAAGAACACCAATGCAAAGGCACCAAATTATTGTAGCGGTGTTAACTTGTAATTTGATTATTGAAAACACGATAAAAATCATGAAACTAATTAACTAACATGACTTTAAAAAATCTAGTCTACTTATTTATTTTGTTTACAATCTTAACAAAACTACACAAAGTCAGAAAAGAGATCTCGACGCGCGTGCAAGTTGTCGACAATTTAACTAATAACATGTAACAACAAGTAACATTTACTTTATATGCATGATGATGTTGATCTTGGCAGTAGTTACATGAATGCGTATACCTACATCTATACCTACAACCAAACAACCTATACCTACTTATAATAAAAAGCTGAAGAGTTTATAATAAAACAACTTTCAACCGAATTAAACACGGCAGCGTTCGTGGTCGCAGGAGGACATCGAGTCCTTCTGCGTCAAAACGTCAGGAAAAACCAAAACTAATAATACACGCGATTAATCCGGTTAAAAGTTGTTTTAATACAATGTGTAGTGATCGCGAAAACCAAGATATTACTGGCTGAAGAGTTAGTTTACGCGAAAATCTCTGGAACTACCAGTCGGATTTGAATAAATAAAATTTGAATTGGATAGCCCAATTCTTATAGAAGTTTATATGCTATTTAACATCACTCTCACGCTTAGGAGCTGTCCAAAAATAAACCCGCGGAGCACAGCTAGTACTTAATAAAATAACGGAGTAATTTAAGTTTGCAGATAAATCTTTGAAAAGCATTAACGCATGCTTAGCGAACTCTAAAGTTATTATTTAAAAAGGAAAAAGGCTTTTACCCTGCAGTGGGACATTTACAACCTGTTTATGTTATGTTTCTATTATAGTTTATGTCTGTAGCTAGCGAATGTTTTTAGCTTCTTTGACTGTAGCTAATTGCTCGCGTCAAAGTCAAAGTCAAAGCATTTATTTCAAATAGACCATTTACAGGCACTTTTCAATTGTCAAAAAAATTGCTAGTTGCCACGTTCCAAAGTGTAGATTCCTGAGGAGAAGAACGGGCAAGGAAGTTCACGGCTTTTTCATCAAACAGTTACAATATTGTTGGTCACATTGTATTTATAATATAGAAATCATATGTGAGAACAATGTAATGTGAAATCTATAGAGACTAGTTACAATTCAAAACTTTGCCATGATAGTTTAGAGATGACCAGCCCCAACTGATGGCGCCCGTTCACGAACATGACGCCAGCGCAGCGTCAGCATCACTAAATTCAACCATATTGTAGGGAATCTAATGACCCAACACAAACGCTACCATCAGCGGGACATTTGAGTGAACATGACTTATTAACTTGTTTGAATGTAAATGGTTACATGGTACTCACATGTACAGCACAAAAAAAAAGCTGAACAATTAAGCATATAGGTATTACAAGTTTTAGGAATGCATAAAAGAAAAAAGTAATGCCATCAAAATTTAATAACAATGACAAAAAAAAACTACATACCTACTAAGAGAAAGTGAAACATTGAAGTGATGTTGTTTGTAACATTAGATTCGTTAGTCAGAGTGCTTGTGGAGCACGACCAGCAGTTAGCCAAGCATTTTTGTCATCAATGTAATACTCTAATGTATAGTATGCTTGCTTGCTTAATGTGCGTTTTATATAAGTTTTAAATTTCTATTTATTTAGTTGTAAAGAATTTTCGTCAGAAGGAATTTTATTGTAATATTTTACACCGTACCTCATAAATAATGTGTGTTGTTACCTTAGACAATCTAAATCGTGGCTGTGCAATTTTGTTTTTATTTCCGTTGTTTTAATTATGTCTATCACTTAATTTATCAAAATGATCTAGATTTTTTCTTACATACATAATATTTTCATAAATATTTTCACAAGGCACCGTCATAATATTAATCTCCTTAAACAGATTTTTTGTGAAGGAAGAAAATGTAGATAAAATAAATTTCATAGGCTTTCGAAGTCTTACAACATAAACATAGCATCACGCCTGTATTCCCCGAAGGGGAAGGCAGAGGTGTACACAATTGTACACCCATATTTAACCAATGCTGTTTATTAAGTACCATGTAGGTGGTGAGCGTATTACCATCTACCGGGCACAATTCCAAACTCCGGGCTGCAACTGAGAATTTCCTAACAGAAAATTCAATAACACTTGTCCGACCCGGGAATCGAACCCGAGACCTCATGCACAGCAGTTGCGCTTGGATACTATTGGTAGATTTTTTAATTGCATCTATCTAATTGAAACGCAACCTAAAGCCAAGATTGTGTAGTAGAACTTGCTTTGGTTCAACTATGTTCCCGTCTCTAAATGCTAATCCAAGCAAGGGCTAAGTCATTTTGTTTATCTTGGCCTAAAAGACCGCACTAAGCCAATGTGCTATCATAAAATAATACAGTACTTTATATGTGTACGTGTTCCTGTTTACACAAACCACGTAGTTTTAGTGATGTAGCTCACATAGTCGCCATGATGTCATTCACGCACTATAACTCACGGTAGGTACCGACGTGTCTACGTGAGTTACTCAGTATTCTGGGATAGAAACTTTGTGTATTTTGATAACAATCATAGCAGCTCTTTCCTTATGTATGCCCAAAAAAGGATTTTTTATTACTTAATACTCAGTAAACCAGCACCTACCAGTGACGTTCTTATATCCTAGTCCTTAATTAAGCGGCCGTCTACAGTGCCGAAAAGGCAATCCTTGAGTAGACCGGGCCGTACTCAGAATCCATTTTTAATTACGATGTTTTAAGTGTCACGTATCGTTTTAAGACCACTAAGTCGACCTCTGCTCACCACCGCAAAATTCTTCGTCCACATTTTAATACGTTTTTGGTGACGTCATTGCTATTTAAACAGTCACCTGTATATGGCTTAGTGGTCAGAACATGCGCGCTAGGTTGGTGGCGCATGACGCCCCCTCTCACCCCGCAAATCTTCACGCAGTGTTTAATTGCTAAGAATTAATTATAATTCTGTGATTAAATTAAAAAACTCCCTTAGAACATCTCTTTTTAATTGCTTCATGGTGCTACAGGTACAGTCTATTTTTCTTTACCTGTCCTATGTAGTAAACAAATAAGCGTACTGGGCGTAAATAGGTGGTAGAGTTTTTTTTTTTCTTAAATTATTCAACTGAATGAATTATAGGAACGAATTACGGAAACTAAATGAATGATTTCATTATTTAATCAGATTTAATTAAAAACGTGATATAAGTGTTGCGAAAGTAAAGTATATTTTTTATGTCTCATATGAATATATCAATAAATGGCTTTTTCAGAATATGTTCATTCAAAGGAGACGGACAGACGTCCATTGTACATTCGGCCCACCTATGAAGGTTCGAGGACATAGTAATAATCAAAACATTCATCAAAACACACAGATTACAATGAAACTAATTTAAATGAATGCTAATCGTTGTTATAAAAATTTCTTAACATGTGAGAAAAAAAATGCGCTTGGTGTCCTTAAGTAGTCTGTTATATAAATAATTTTGCGGACGCGGGACCGCAATGAAGGACTACAAAACATAAAAAAAATAGTGCAAAAAAAGTGTAAGTAGTGTGTATAAGCAGTGAACTGCGATATTCTAGGACTCTAGGTGATTCAGACATTAATTACGTTAAACTGAAAATCAAATCACATTTTTCCTTTTAACTAGGATTCAACATAAAAGCTACGATTTTCTTGGAGTTTCTAGCCATTGCGGAAATAACTAACAATAATTCTATAATTAATTTGCCTGACTTATAAAAAAATTTATTATGATAATATTAAATTAAAGTAGTAAAAACTATTTTTATAATTCACATATCTCACATCCCCATAAATGGTGGTGCTACGCCACGCCACCAAATACCTTTGCGTATACTATTCAATCACTAATCATTAATTAATTTATTCCCATCTCTTGGTCCAAAGAGTAAACTCGAGTGTTAGAGTTTCGAAATGTCCTATCGTCATGATTTTGTATAATCTGTGGTGATGAATTATTATAATTTTTAGATTTTGAGGAAATTTATGTATTTAAATGGATTATTCGAAGCAGTTTTTGATGTAAATTATATCATATGTGTTTCATTCCAATTATTAAAACGTTCAAACATAAGTGAAAGTGTGTGATTTAGGCGCAATCATGTGATTTTCAACCGAATTCTGTTTATTTACTACTTAGGACGGGTAAAGAAAAATAGACTGTACCGCTAGCAAATAGGGGTGGTGATTTTTCTTAGAAGATCGATTGTTGATACTTTCGAATTGACCGCTATCAGTCTGTTTGTCAGTCTACTATCGGCATAACGATTGCAGAGTCCCAAACCTCATGCGCCAGATCAAGATCTCTGCTTTCACGAGGTTCTCGCCATGAGGCATAGTGACATTGAAAATCATTGTACGGCGCGGCGCTCTAATCGATCTAGCACCACTATATCAGGCTTATTGGCAAGAATAATTCTATCAGTGATGAAAGATTGATCCCAGTATAATGTGATATGACCTTGCACTGCAGGGCCAATGTCCATTCCTCTCAATTTAAAGAAAAATCTTATAATTTTAAAGTTAATGAAAATTTATCTATGCAAATAAATTTTAAGCCGATTTTTTGCTAATAGTTAACTGTCAATATTGGTACTTGGCATGAACTTACGGTTGTTGATATCGAAATGCGTTGGACAATTAATATAATAAAAATTAATAAATTACAGTTCCAATTCCCAAATACAAGACGAAGTATCAAATATGTAATAACAATTTTCCTAGAAAATTCAATTACAAAAAGTTATTAGACATTTCGAAATGAGTCCTAATGTCAAAAACATCAGCATATAAATGCTATTCGTTGGTAAACGCATAACTTGAGAACGGCTAGAACGTCTTGGCTTATTCTTTGATAGCATGTTTAAATAGATTGGTAGTCATATATAATTATATTTTTTTAATACATGTTGAGGCGTACGTACGTCAAAGGTCGCGGGTTCAAGCCCCGTTCTTGTCTATTATTTTTTCAATGTTTCTTTGAAAAATTGAATTAATATAGGCATTACATGGCCTCAACATGTATTAAAAAAATATAATTATATATGATTTATAAAGGATTGGGATGTTGTTCGGCGATTTACAACTGCAAAGTGGTAACGCTGAGTTTAGTAAATCTGTAAAATGATTACTAGATAAATATCACCAGGCGTCTCCTTAAGACGTATACAAAGAGCATTGAAAATTCAATAGGTTTGAACACGACAAGGTAGCTCAGTTGGTAGAGTGATGACACGGAACGTCAAAGGTCGCGGGTTCAAGCCCCGTTCTTGTCTATTATTTTTTCAATGTTTCTTTGAAAAATAGAATTAGATTGGTAGTCTTTAGTGAAAAGAAAAGAGAAAAAGTTGCCTGTAACAGGAAAATTCGAGAAAATCTATGTTTTATTACTATAGGGTAATGAAAATCACAACGTCTGTTTCTAATATTAATCAATAAATAAAGTTTTTATAATGAAACAAAAAAAAAACTAAATTCGATTTCTTATTGCTTGAGATCGTCAAATCATGGGTTCGTTACAATATTTAAGATTCTGGTTTAAGATATTTATTTTCTCAAAAGATTAACAAATCACTTACAGAGAAAATACAATGTTTAGAACTTAGTACTAAACTTAACACTAACAGACCAGCGTAGTGTGCATATTATTAAATTTACAATAGTGTTAGAGGGTATTTTTGCCGAAAAGATTCTTCTGCGCCGCTGCGGCGAGTGTGCGTGAAATGTAAGAAATAGGAATGTTTACTAAGGCTCATTACACATTAACTGGTTTGAGCGTTTATCATTACAAGTTTTAGATAATATTATGATATATGGCAAAATGTATGTAATTAAATTATTTTACAGAGTGCATAGTATTTTGGAATACATTTTTATATGTTGTATTTAATTTCTTTTTTTTGTTAGTATTATATTAATTATGCGTATTGTGTATTAGAGTAGGTAAGTATAAGAATTAACAATTAAACTTTCAAAAATCCTTTAAAAAGTGGGTTTTTAGCAATTTTTTGTAGTAGACATAGATTTGGCTTCTTTTATACTTTTGGGTAATTTATTATATTGCTGCGCTCCATCATATTGAATACTATATTTTCCGTAATTTGTTCTAGGATTTTTTAAACAAAGATTATTAGCCTGCCTCGTCGCGCGTTTATGGTAGTCTATCTTTTTTGTGGAAGTAATTTGTGAGTGGATATTTTTAGTTGGTATTTTTCTAATAAAAAGGCATGTATTGAATTTGTATGTTTGTGCTACATTTAGTATTTTAGTTTCTTTATAAATTTGAGTACTAGGAGTTATATAGTGGTAATGGAATAGGGTTTTAATAATTATATTTTGAGTTATCTGTAGTTTTTGTAGATTTGTTTTATTTGCTGAGCCCCACACTTTGATCAAGTAATCTATATGAGACTTAACCAGGGAGTTATATATGATGTATCGGACATGTTTGGGGAAACACCTTACAATGCCTTTTAGTGCGCCTATTAGTGAACAAATTTTGTTGCATATTTTTTTATGTGCGGTTTTCAAGTAAGCTGGCTGTCAATGATTAGGCCTAAGTATTTTTCACTGTTAACTTAAAGAATATTTTCACCATTTATTGTAAGGGGGGTATAGTTTTAAAATTTTTTTTTCTTAGCGGAAAAGATAATGTTATTTGTTTTCTACGCATTAACAGTTAGTAAGTTGGACAGTAACCAGTTATTTAAGAGATTTAGGTCATCCTGAGCTTGGTTTATTAGTACCTTTAGTGAGTGTCCAAAATAAAATAGGCTAGTATCATCGGCATATAAGGTAATATCTCCCTTTAGTCCAATTTGGTATATGTTATTAACATAAATAAGGAACAGCAGGGGTCCCAGAATTGAGCCTTGAGGAATTCCACAGGTAATTGATTGATAGCTACTTTGCACATTATTAATTTGGACAACTTGACTCCTGTCTGTGAGATATAATTTAATGATCTGATGTGCTTTTCCGGTAACACCGATGTCCTTAAGTTTTAACAACAGTATGTCATGACTAACGGTACCAAATGCCTTTTTTAAATCACTAAAGACTCCTAGACCATATTTTTTCTGATCAACATTTAGTCTGATATTCGTAACTAAGTCAACAGTTGCGGATACAGTGTTAGACTTTGGCCGAAAGCCATATTGTTTTTTATATATATAATCAATGGAAGCTAGGTAATTGTGTAATTGTTTATGTAGTATTTTTTCGAAAACTTTTGATATAACCGATAGTACCGATATAGGCCGGTAGTTACAGGGGTCGAGTTTGCTGCCGGATTTAAATATAGGGGTAACTTTCGTTATTTTCAAACGGTCAGGGAAATAACCTTCATGTACAACATTGATTTATGCAGTTTGCTAAGCTGTCCGCAATATCGTTTTGAACACATTTTATAGACTTTGTACTGATGCAGTCTAGACCGGAGCTAGTATTAGCGTCTAAGCTTTTTATTATTTTTAATACCTCTTCAGCAGTAGTTTGTTTTAGTTTGGATAGTTCAGCGTTATTATTATATTTATTGTATGTCAGTGTCTGTGTTAGGTTGTTATAGTATTCTTGTGGAATTTTATTGGCAAGTTCAGTACCTATTGTTACAAAAAAACTGTTGAAGTTTTCGCAAATTTTTAGAGTATCAGTGATCATTAGGGGTATTTATTTTCCAATAATCCGAATTAGCCGCAACTGGTTTGTTATTTGATAGTCTATTAATGAGTTGCCACATTTTTAAAGGATTTTTTTGAGATATTTTAAAAGCCTTAAGGTAGTATTGTTGTTTAGCTAGTTGGATATTTGCTAAAGTTTGGTTTCTTTGCTCCAGGATCTTGTATTTCAGGTCTTCATCTTCGGGTGATGGTTTTAAGCAGTGCCATAGTTGATTCGTTTTGTTAATTAGTTTTATGAGGTCTTTATTTATCCATTCTTTACAAGGAGGATTTAACATTTTAGTCTTTCTAATTTTGTTTTGATAAATTGTTTGTAATAGTTGAGATTCCAGTTCTTCATAACTACTAATTTGGTTTGTGAGAGAAATGTTTTTAAAGTCATTAGTATAGTTTATTGATTCATAATGCATCTTCTTTATGCTCTCAGTTTTAGATCTGTTAATTTCAAAATAAATTTGTTTGTGATCAGCGATGGAAGACTCAACAATAGACATTTGGAATGTATTATTTTGTAAATTCGTACACATATGATCCATGATTGTCTTCGAAGATGCGGTTTCACGAGTGCAATGTTCTATGGCAATTTTATTCAATATTTTAACTTTATTCTCTCGCAGGGTCTGCTTGTAATCTTTGACGGATTTTTCGTTGGCAAGTATGTTAATGTTAAAGTCACCGAATACGATGGCACGTTTTCGTCTTGCAAGATGTTCATTGTAGTTTTCTAAAAACTTGATAGTGTTCGATGTTGGTTGTTTATATACGGCCATAGATATCCAGAGAGAGTGCGGCAAGATCTACCGAGAGAAAGTGGTTTCTAGATTAATTTTGATAACCGATTTTTTTGACCAATGTAATAATTGTGTGTAAAATTATTTCTTTGAATAATCGGTATCAGATCAGCATCCCTACTCAGCGTTGCCAGAAGGTTACTTTTGTAACCTTATAGGTTACTTTTAACGACGTCGGGTTACTTTTAGGTTACACGATGTGAAAGGTTACTTTTAGGGTGTCGATTTGGATTTTGAAAATTTTATTTCTATTTCATTAATCGATTCCAATAATCCTATATTTAATTGAATGAAGTGAGCACAACTGTTGAAAATACGTTTATCTCTCTCGCGCCAATATATACCAGCTAATCACAACCAGGGTGTACAATCTTCGAACAAGTGAGTAGGAAACTGGACAATTATAAATTGACAAAATATAGTAGGTCATTTAAATATACCATTGTCGTATGGCAATCATTCTTTTGCAATTTTGTAGGGTTATATCAATATTTTTTTACCTTCGTAAATCAATAGATGGCGCTTAATGCTAATTTAAAACAGATATCTCAAATATGTAAGGAAGTATTTTGTAAAAGTGAAATTGAATTTATTAAAAAAGCAAATATATCATTAAATAATTTAAAACAATTTATAAAAGTAATAATATTTGTACATATTAGTTTCGACTTCCTGCATTGCCAAATCCATAAAGAAAACTTTTTTAATAAGTATTCCGATTTTTTATTCGTTATTATTGCAAAATTTAAATAAAATATTATGCGGAAAGAATGACTGTGACGATGTTAAGGACAGCAATCAATTAAAGGCAAACAAAATTATTATGTGATTAAAGATAAATCTTTGAAAAGCATTAATGTCATTTCATTATATTCCAAATTATAAAAAATGAACGAAACAATATAGAATCGGTAACGTATTTTTAAATCTTTGTTGTTTGAACCCTAAGTAGATACCTATATCTACCATATCAATGCACCCGTTTCTATATAAACATATGTATACGCATGTCGGAGTCCTATCGTTTACAGCTATAAAAGAGCGGACTATATAAATATAGAGTAGTTATAATAAAAACAAAGATAGATCAAACGGCACCGAGAGGTTGCGCGCCAAAACGGGGAAAAGAGCCGCAGCCGCCGCGTCGCTTCCCATCCCCGCGCACTCTTCAGGCTGCGCGGTAGTCAGCGCAGCCCGCGTTGTCCCGCGGCGTGGCATGATCCGAGCGTAGACAATGCAGTAGTGCATTCGTAAAACTATAGATGGCGTCTGTGTGCCCTGTTTCCTAAATTGAAAGCGAGAGAGGTCTCTATTTCCTATATTATAAAGTACTCTGTGATCACAACTATGACCAAAGTGTTCTGGACAGTTCCACTTACTCGCTTGATAAATCGGGTTCTTTCTTGTTCTAGAGTTTAGCACTTGTTTAAAATGTTATGAAAAGAATGAATGTTACTCATTGACATATATATTTTCTTTTGAAATCATTGATGTTACTGTTATATTTTGTTGGAAAGAAGAGTTAGAAAACTAGCCAAGTGTACAAATTAGTAAGTAGGTATAGGATATCAATTTACCGTATAGGATTTAATCATGAGTTTATAAACTAAACTATGTATCTAAATTATGTACAAAATAAATGTCTTTGTCTTTGTCTATCTAACTCGTCTTTACTATTATAGGTAAGTGAAAATTTTTTTTTAGAAAGATATACTAGTTTAATGTACTAAGTACCTACTTTGCAGACTAATAAAATGACCACAAAAGTAGGCACCTACTTTGGTTTATACCTACATAATATATATATATATATATATATATATATGTACTTATAGTTAAAATGACGTATATATATATATATATATATACGTCATTTTAACTATAAGTACAGTTATAATGGGATAAAAATATGAAAGGATAAAAAATTACATGATATGATATTTTTTCTGGCATTCGTGCTTCGTTATTTATAATAATTATGAATTTCAGGGAGATATTTTATATAATTATATAATTGATTGTGATAGTCCAATAACACTACCGGCGTTTAATAAATTCACCTTTTTAATAAATAAGCCTTCGTAAGATTATGAGGAATGCATGGCCGTAACCAGAGGTTACAGTGTCAGTCTTTCAGGGGAACATTTCTCCGTTAAACATATTGGCCGTTTAGCTCTTACTTTAGTGAATTTGAGTCTTTTGTCGCGACTCTGATGGCTGGTCCAATAATAAAACAGTCTTCTTAAAGGTATTCGGTTAAACAAAATTAACTGTATTTAATTAAACTGTGGAAACAAGTTGTTTTTTATGATTACGCCTTATTTTTATAGAACCGTGGGCTGGATATAAGTTTTCTAGATCTTTTTAATTTATTTTATAAATTATCGTAATAGACTTCACTATCTTAAACTTTATCAGGAGTTCAGAGTGGAAAAATATGGGAAAAGTATTGGAAAAGTATTCAGAAAAATATCTTATTTTTCCGAGAAATATAATTTTTCAACATGGAAAATTTTCAATGACCCTACACTAATTTTAGGTATCTTTTGATAAGACCCGGCTGGCAACACTGTCCCTACTAGACATTCACAATTTCACATTTATACAATAGACAACACTTGACAAGTTGTCAAAATAAAACGGATGTCAACCAATTGAACCAATTTGAATTTTTGAAACTATTTGTCAGTCGGCATAAAGCAAAATAAACTAAAAACGCAACATTTTATCACTTTCCACATATTACAAAAAGCCCCAGTTAAAGGTAAGTTACACTTGAGAGTAAGTTTGATGTAAACTTTTAGCCGAAAAACGTTTTAAGATAGCTTTTTACGATGAGTCATTTCACTGGTTCTATTTGAAAGCGCGTTTTCTCAATTACAAATTCTGAGGGTTCAAGTTTTCATTGTTTCGTCATAAGTTTTTTACATCTCTTAATATATTTCTATTGCGCGTCCCCATAACATCAAGATTTCAAAAGTTTGTATAACTTTGATCATAAATTTTCCCGTGAGACCGAAATATGAATCTCTTAATTATCTATGTAGCAGTGAGTTTAGTCAGTAGGTTGCCAACTTTTAAATAATAAGGAATGAAACTACTTCGGTTCTTTAGATAGTGTTATGAAAAGTTTAGGCCATGGTAAAAGAAGTAAATAAGCCTTAAAAACCATTTTTTTTAAATATACTGCTTGTTAATTTCAGTTCTATTTTCATTGTAGATGCCATCAGTGTACACATTTTCTCGTAGCGACAATGAGATCATGCAGGAGTTATTGCGGGTATTCAGCTCTGGTAGAGGTACAGCCCGTGAACAGTGGAGCATGCAAGCAGAGTTGCTGGTGGAGCCAGTGGGATGGGATGCCCTGTGGAAATTATCTAAAGATTTCTGTAAAAAGTTTGGTAAGCCCTACTTAAAGTTATAAATGTCTTCTAAAATATTTCAAATGCATTAACATGTGCATAGTGAATGCTAAAGTTCAAAATTTTTGTGCAAAGAGAAATATAGGTATGAGCAGAATTCGAGCCTGCACCTCCTGGATAAATACTGAAGCCTCTCTGGCCACTAATCCTGGCTCACAGTCCAAATTCTTCTTCCACATTTTAATATGTCTTTTGGTGACATCAATGCTATCTGCATAGATAGTGATGATTTCCCTATACAGGTGACTGAACCAACACAACTAGTGACTAGTCCTGTTCCCTTTTTGATAAGTTTTAAGAAGGTATACCAGAAGTTGGGGCATAAAGCTAAAGCATTATATATGGGCATATAATTTAACATTACAAACAATAATTTTTCTGTTCTGTGATCATACCTATTTCTGGTAAATCATTGGTTTCAATTTATCATAATATTGATTATCAAATTCAAGATTATTTCCAATTGTTTATAATATTTTTTTTAGATATTTGTAGACTTTTTACAACAAAGCATCACTATGCAATAACAATAGTAATAAGATTGACTAATTATATTATTAATATTGTGATATTTAAAGAACAGAAACAGTTTTAAATGTTTTAAACTGCCTCTTTGGTCTAGGGTCCGAAGCGCGACTGCTGAGCATGAGGTCTTGGGTTCGATTCCCAGGTCAGGCAAAGTGTTATTGGGTGTTTCTGTTAGGAAATTCTCAGTAGCAGCCCAGAGTTTGGAATTGTGCCCAGTAGGTGTGCAATAGGTTCACCAGCTATTACATGGGACTTAATAACAGCATTGGTTAATTGTGGGTGTACAACTGTGTACCTATATCTCTGCCCACCCCTTCGGAGAATACAGGCGTGATGCTATGTTATGTTACGTTTAAAACTTATCAAAACTTCCATAAATTTCTATTATTAAGAAACAAAAATTAATAATTAAATTTCTTGCAAATTAGTTATTAAAATGTCAGTTGAACTATGCTTTGTGTGAGTCTTTCTCATAATATAAATAATAATAGTTATTTTTTAAAACATATGTTTATCTATTGTTTGCCTCTCTAACGGGAGCTAACTGCACCCTTTGACCTTTCTATTATCATCATATTTAAAGCTTAAAGAGGTAATAGATATATATTTGATTAAACCAAATCATTTAGCTTCTTGCTTCTTCTAAAGCAAATCATTAATTTATTAGAATCATACATAATTTTACAAGTAAGATTTGCAGCTAGTGTTCCTTACCCTTCTGCTCAGCTACATACAGAATTATACTTCATTACAATAAAAATGTATTGTGTCTGCTTATTAGCGAGCAAATGGCTTAACTGTAGGATATCACATCACGCTATATGAAATCACAAACAAATTTTATTTATTTACCTAAAGAATTGTGGAAGATATCTATGTCTTCAGAGAGATTTATTTTTATCAATAATATTTGACCTCTGGAGACTGATAACAATAGTATTGAATAGATTTAGGCATTACCTAGCGGAAGTCCATTACAATGGTTATAAATACAATATGTTATGTATATACTGTAAGACCGTGCAGTGTCCCTGTGGGAGACACTGCACAGTAATTTATAGACTGCCTCATTGTCAAGCATGAGGTTCTTTGGTAGTGTACAGTCGACAAAAGAGATAGGTATGCAGGGTCGTCAGATATAGTTGAAGTTTTCTTAGAAACAGATGGATGTCATGGATTGAAACTCAATTCAATTAATGAACTGCTTATTATCTACTTTTTAAATTAAATTACATTTCAAAACATCCATCGGTTTCTAAGAAACTTTAAACTATATCTGACGACCCTGGATACTTATCTCTTTTATCGACTGTACATAGGTCAGGTTTTTCTATCAGAAAATTATCCCTTGTAGACAGCAACAAGATCAATCCTGTTACATGGTATTAAATAATGTCATTGGTGAAATGTGGGTGTACATCTTTGCCTGTCCTTCTGAGGAATACATGCTTGATGCTATGATAATGCTATGTATAATTTACAGAAGTGAGATTCCCCTGCATCGCCTATGTATCAATCACATCTGTAGACTTCGAGAACCTCTCAGCGTGTGTTGACGTGCTAAGTGTGCAGCATGAGTCAGTGTCTCTACCAGAGAACATTGTTGATGTACCGCTGGTGGAGCTCTGGCCAACCATGAAGCAAAGGGAACAGTGCATCAATGTTGCTACCACGGCTGAGTTCATTGACTTGTTGAGGTAATTATATCTGTATATCTTCACAGTGTTAGTAGAAATGAGATGTACTCGTATACTAGCAGATGGAATAGCATATTGTTCATCTGATAAGATATGTGATGATCATCAACTGATCATCTCGTATGTACCTCTCATGCCCTCGTATGTAGTTACATACGTCAGAGACATCTTGGAAAACATCATAAGCAAAAAATAATGCTTAATCAGCATTCTATTTATTTCATTTTCGTTCAAATTCACGTTGTTGCACGGGAAATTAAAAAAGTCACTTACTTATCAAACTGCCTTCGTATAAATCTTTTAAACACATGTTTTGACTGCCTCGTTGGTCTAGTGGTTGCAAGCGCGGCTGCTGAGCGTGAGGTCTTGGGTTTCGATTCCCAGGTCGGGCAAAGTGTTATTGTATTTTTCTGTTAGGAAATTCTCAGTAGCAGCCCGGAGTCAGGAAGTTGGTGGAATGACACCCACGTACTTCGGAGAGCACGTAAAGCCGTCGGTCCTGCGCCTGATCTCTCACTGGTCGTGTCGGATTTCCGTCCCATCGGAATATGAGAGTGAAGGAAGAGGGAGTGCACCTGTGTTTGCGCATACACTTGTGCACTATAATATCTCCTGCGTACTTGGCTAATCTCCGTGGAGATAGGCTGCCGTGACCGAAATACGTTCGGAAGGAGTATTTTTTAATAGCGAACACTAAAGTTATAAATTTATATGACGTGTCGTGAGTAGGATTTGAACTCGCGTCTCCACGGATAAATAAAAATAAAAGAGCGCCTGGAGTATTTATCTGTCTGGAGGTGCAGAAAATTATGCTCAAGATAATATTGTATTTCCAAAATATTTTTTAGACTTGATAATCAGATTTAGTTTTGACCACACCAATAGATACTAGTTCCTTGCCTCTTGTTGTAATTGCTCACTGCTACCTAGTATTGATCACCATACTCAAATCAATAATTTTATAATGTGTGACTTTTATATTAACAAAACTAATCCATGACACTTTTGGCTTACTAAAATGACATTCAGTCAATAATATACATGTAGTCCAGAGATTGATATAAATTAAAATTGTAATTATAATTGCCATGCTATTTTTTTTTAATCTTTATTTAATTGTGGAGGGTTTAATCTTTTAAGATTATGGCACCCTCATATTAAATAATCCACACCAACTTGGTAACCAAGTACTCACGCCAACTTATCTACATCTGCTAGCCATTTTTCGTTTCCTTCAAATGCATCTTGTGGTGACGTCATTCATATTTTATTCTTCAGATTCTACTACAACGACATCTGGATGCCCTGGGACGATGCTGATGACAAAGTCCTCTTACCCAACACAATAGAAGAACGCATGCAACTCTGGTCTGATATGCACAATGGTACTATACCAAACTGTGTGGCTCGGTCCATTACATTGCTCAGGAACAGTGCCATAGATGCTCATGAAAAGCTGAGACAGCTGGACTCCTCACTATGTGAGGGGGACCTGGCTAATGATGATGGTGAGTGGTTGGATAATATTTTAAGAACTTTTTCATACACATATAAAGGTACTAAATACAGAAGGTGTTCTTTCACTGAAACGTAAACCATGTTGATAATTAAGTCTCTGTTTTCTATTAGTATTGTTTTACAACACTTAAATGTACAGGACAGGCTTCACTGGCTTTTTAACTCATCCAAAAAGTCAAAACGATAACTGGCAAGCCCTCTCAATCAGATCAGTAACACTTAAAACTAAATTATTTATGACTCGCTTTGCACAAACCAGCAAATATGTTTTTTTTTAAGCATAATTACACATAGACCTTGTTTTACTTTTTACAGTTTAGGCTAAAGCTAGACTATCACAACTCATCATTGATAAAACCTAAGTCACAAGCAAGGCTGTGAATATAATAATTCTATACATCATTTCAGACTCCCTTCTACCACCAAACTACATATCTCTGTGTGCTGAAATGAATGCGCGGCTAGATGGGATCATGTCAAAGTGGACATTGTACGAAAACTCACTCATCAGGGAGCAGTTCCTTGCCAGAGAGAAGACTAAATGGCAGAAAAATAAGAGTAAGAGGAATGTAAGTATTGCTTTAGCTATTAGAAGTATTATATGATCTGTACTCCAGCTTTGTAATACAATTATATTATAAATAACTCGTGCCCGCGATTATTGCGTCTGGGTGACAAATGTAGCCTATGTGAGTACATGCTAAAACAGCATCATATACATGCAAATGTAAATCTGTATGTATGTTTGTTTATTTTCACTCCTAAACCACAACCTGTTTCGATGACTTTTGGTATAGAGATACATTGAACCTATGAGCAGTCTTCCAGGTCCAATCTAGCTCTATACCAGCCACCCGCTATATAAAATATATTTGACGTTTTAGAGCAAGTGATCATTAATTTATAGTACGCACAAGACTATGATGCGTGCCTTGGGTTGTCGTATCCTGCAAAGTTTGAATGGCTATTCTAACAGTCATTCCACTAGGCTATCATTGACTGTAAAAGTGTAAAGACAAGTGTAGGACTGTCAGTGATGGAATTCCACTCATGATAAATAAAAACGGTGTTGCTCCTATAGTAGGACAATAATTATAAGTGGGTGTAATATTTTTTTGTCTTTTTTCCGTCAGGTTGTTGCGCTCTGGCACGGTGGCTCAGTATTCGAGTTCAGTGAACTATCAAAGTTCCTCGTCTCCCACCTGACGAGTGAATATACACTGAGCGTGATGACGTCAGCAGAGGACGCTCTGCTGCTGGAGCCCGAGGAGCTGGTGGTGTCCAGCAGTACCTACCAGCTGCCTGAAGTGTTGCTGTCGAACATCAATATCACAAGTTTTAATGGTAGTACTAGTGTTTGAATCAAAGACAAAGGTTTTATTTCATACAGATAATACAAAGGCACTTATAAAATGTCAGAATTTAGGTGCATGGTTCCAAAATTTCGTTTCCTATGGAGAAGAACCGGCAAGAAACTCCATGGTTGGAATAACTCAATGGAATAATAATTAATGAAATTTTAGCGACTTTTTTCTGTATACAGGAGATTTATATTACTAAAATGTATGTTCTCCCTTATTGGAAAACAACACCAGATACAGTTGTCGTAATATAACTGTGCATGTTTGAAGTTAGTCATTCCAAATTGTCACTCAGGTACAGTTGTATAAAAAAGTGTTATCGTGCTAAAATACTTAATTTTGTAAGTAAAATAAACATGACCACGAAACATTTTTATAATACCGTCTGTTTTGTTCTTGGTACTTAAGCGAGCGAGACAAACGTATTGACGAAATGTAAAGGAGCGAGTGACATAGCATGCTATTACTGCGGTCTCGCCAGATCGAGCACACGCTCTGCCGATTTTATCATAAAATTTACTGCCGCTCAGCCGTGTGCCGTTCTGAAGTCGTCTACGAAAACATACTCGGTAGTCCATATGACGGCTAAAACAGTAGTGCGCATGCGCGACACTCGGAAGCCTAACTTCAGAGTGGCAAACTTACTTAATTCGTACTGTAATTGCGTACAGTTTCAGACGTGCACGTTATAATACGACAACCGTACAGGAAAATATGAACGAAAATTGATCTGTGCATGAGATAGGTATAATTATAAAAAAAAAAAAAAACAAATAAAATAAAATTGTAGGTATACATGTTGCAATAATTTGCTAAATTACTTCTTTCTAGGTGCTACGCTTGAAGCAGTGGACATGCGATCGTGCCTACTCATGTTGTCAGAAGAGTGTCGAGTGCGTGACGTCACGCTACAGTGTTCGTCAGTGAACACCGTCATAGTGATGCGCGCGGGCACCCTACACGTCGCGCGGTGTCGGATACTCGACCAGTCTAGTAGTTCACAGGTAATTTCACTAATACACAGCTGAAAAAAATAATACTATAATCATTTTGAGTTCCCATAGAAAATTCATAGTACTGTACAGTTTTTACACGACAGCCCAAAAAAGGAGTGTTATGTTTTTAGGTGCCTGTATATATGTAAGTATGTATATAAGGTCCTAATTTATTAGGTAATTTCCTTTTAAGGGGTCAATGTGTAAGTGATAGGATTCATTTAAGCCGTAATTAAATTTTCTAAAAAAAATTTTTTTTCTTAATATTTACTACTATGTTAATTACAAATAATTAGTTATATTCATATAATTCTTAGCTTAAGTGAATGTATTTGATTTATTAGAATTATATTAAGCCTTTCAAAAGAAATTACCTAATAAATTAGGACCTTATATATATAAACAAATCTTTCCTCTTTATAATATTAATACACGTACATATATTTTAAATTTAATATACTTGTTTCAGAGCGACTTCGCACAAGGTATTGTCGCGATGTCGGGAGCCAAAATCCTCATAGAAGACTGCACGTTCGACAACTTCTACTCCGGAATTGTGGTTCATAAAGGGGCACAGGTAACAAATTACTATTAAGATTATAAGAAAACAACTTTTAACCCGATTAATTACCTGCAAACTGTTCGAAAGTCAGGAAAATCAAAAACCAATAATACGTGCGATTCATACGGTTAAAAGATGTTTTATTATAATGTGTAGTGATCGCAGCTACCGAAGATATTACTATACTATTAATTAATGAAGTAATGCATTATATTTCCTTGGTAACTTCGCATTATAAAGTTTATGAACATGATGTGGACAGTGTCTAACACTGTCGAGAACATCTTTCAAGTGCTGATACTAGGCTAGGTATATTAGGCTAGTTGGGGCTCGTGGCTAAGTAACAGCTGCGTAGATCGATCGATCGCGGTTAAGCTTCGCTTGCCGCGGACGGTCTGTGGATGGATGACCTCGGTCCCGGTTGTCAAATTAAGATCAGCCGTTACGGATAGTCAGAGCCCTGAAAGTCTGACAACCAGTCATACCACGAGATATAGTTTTACCCAGAATGATAAAATCGCCAGGGGGCATGCGCGATCTGGTTCAGCGCAGTAATAGCGTGCTGTGTCACTCACTCTTTACATTCTGTAAATACATCTGTCTCGCTCGCTCAATCACTGAGAACAGTCGGTTTCATAAATGTATCGAGGGCGTGTTGATTTTCCTAACAAATTTAATTAATTAAGCACGATAACACTTTTCTACACAACTGTAACTGCGCGGCCGTTTGGAATGACAAACTTTATACATGCACAGCTATATAAGGTCCTAATTTATTAGGTAATTTCCTTTAAGGGGTCAATGTGTAAGTGATAAGGATTCATTTAAGCCAAAACTCAAATTATTACAACACTAATTTTTTTGTAATTGTCTCCGTTCACGGAGCAATTTTCTTCTTGCTAGTACTATGGTTATTACAAATAATTTGTTATTTCCATTTAATTCTAAGCTAAAGTGAATGTATTTGACTTACGTTTTAATCCTTTCAAAGGAAATTACCTAATAAATGAGGACCTTATATTACGGCAACTGTAATTCAAATTAAATTTAAAAAGCATGCGTTAATGCTTTTCAAAGATTTATCTCAAACTAAATTTATTTATTTTCAGGTGGAACTAAGAAATTGTACAATAAAAAGGTGCGGCGTCGGTATTCAGATGTATTCCGGTTCGCAAGTAGAACTGAGTGATACCGTGATATCTGACTGTAGCGAGCAGTGTATACGTTGTGAAGTCGATATGTCGCATCATACCGCCACTGGAAAACATGCAAGTACTAATGGGTGAGTGTATCAAGAAAAATCTACCTCTAAATGTTATTTACATTTAACAACATTGGTGAATTGTCGTGTACAATTGTATAAACCTTATATATTTATATACTAGTTGTGCCCGCGACTCCGTCCGCGTGGATGTTGTAAATTAACACCATGTCGTGTATGCTCAGCTCAGCCCAATGCAAAGCAGCTACTGAGGACTACG
The DNA here is from genome assembly GCA_935421205.1 of Xylocampa areola. Lineage (NCBI taxonomy): Eukaryota > Metazoa > Arthropoda > Insecta > Lepidoptera > Noctuidae > Xylocampa > Xylocampa areola. The sequence goes on along the minus strand of OW285219.1, from coordinate 11,366,049 downwards.
ATATGTAGTTTTTACGTAAACAAACATTTTTATATCTATTCTTTTTTATTATAGACTAGATGACCCGGTGTACTTTGTATCACCTCAAACATCAAATGTTTGACAGGAAAGTAGGTAGAACAGTTTATATGGGCAAATGAAATTAATGTTTTTACTATTTCCTCGCAATATTTCTACATTTTCCCGCCGTTTCAACCTTCCCTGGACTACGATAAACATTTTAAAACCAAAATCAGCTAAATCAGCCCAGCCGTTCTCGAGTTTTAGCGAGACAAACGAACAGCAATTGATTTTTGTATATATAGATAGATAGATTATAGCTGTGCCGAAAGCGCACAGATAATATATAATACCCGCGTTAATTTGAGGCAAAAACCTACCAAAATATATTCCACCAGCACCCTCCCCCGTCATGACCGCGCCTAACACGTCATAAATGCGCCTGCCTCATTGGTCTAGTGGTTCCAAGCGCGACTGCTGAGCATGAGGTCTCGGGTTCGATTCCCGGGTTGGGCAGTGTTATAGAGATTTTCTGTTAAAAAAATCTCAATAGCAACCCGGAGTTTTGAATTGTGCCTGGTGGATGGCAATAGGCTAATAATAGCATTGGTGAAATGCGGGTGAACGACTGTGTACACCTCTGCTTACCCTTTCGGTGAATACAAGCGTGATGCTATGTTATGTTATAAATGCGAGCGTGGTAATTGATCATAATTTTTTTGCCGAGTTATTTTAAAGCTACGATATCTCCGAAGAAAAAAAAATAAGAAGAAAAAATTGGGATAAGGATTAAAATCATGTTTATAAAAACACCTTCGTAAAATAATGCATTATATCAAAACAAATTTGATAAACATTAAAAGGTTATAGTGAGCTAACCTTAAAAGATAGACATATGCTGTCGCGCACTTTTTATTAGAACTTTTAAAGGGGGGCAATTCTGTCATACATGATTTTTGCGTAACTTTAACCGTTTACGCAGCGTTCGCAACGGAAGCTCACAAAAGGAGTATTTTTTCCCGGTTTTGCAACATTTTTCATAGATGCTCCGCTCCTGTTGGTCGTAGCGTGATGTTATATAGCCTTCCTCGATAAGTGGACTATCCAACACAATAAGACTCTTTCAATTCGAACCAGTAGTGCCTGAAATTATCGCGTTTAACCAAACAAACAAACTAGTCAGCTTTATAATATTAGTATAGATTTGATTGTAGTGCTTACGTACATAAATAATCTCACGCTTATTTCCCGTGGGAGTAGGCAGAAATTATAAAACGCCGCTTGCTATGATCCTTACATACTTCTTTTGCTTCGCCCAATATGTTCATACATTTTTACAAGCGCGTCGGTTGCGAGTCTAAGCACCTGAACTTTTTGGAGGACATTACCAATAAGGTATATCCTTCTAGGGTGTCCTCTCCTAACATATCCACTTACACTTGAGCTAAAGAACAAGTAATAAAAATAAGGCAAATCATAATTGCGCAAGTCCGACTCAAACTTGATTTTTGTCTAAACCCCGATCCAAACTGACGGGTGTTATAAGTTTATAGTGAGTATCTGTCTGTGGCAGCGTAGCTCCCAAACTGATGAACCGATTTCGAATCAGTTTTTTTTTAAAGGTGACTTGATCGAAAATCTTGTCGCTATGATAATCCGTTCACCCGTTTGGAGGTTATCACCTATTTCCTTTGATGAAGGCATTATCACAGGTTTTTTTAAATTTTACGTTTTCTTATCCTGTTTCAGAGTGGATGGTTTAATAGTGAACGCAAACTGCAAGATCGGGACAGGCAAGCTGCAGAACGAAGTATTAGTAGTACAACAAGATGTCGGCATATGAAGTGTTCTAATATTTGTAGTAATAGCAGACGAGTAATGGTATTCATAATATCTGTCAGTCAAATAATAATTTTACTTTTTAAACCATTTTAGACAATTAACACTTTTATGGATACACAAGGAGACAAAGTTTTATTGTTATGATTTCTATATACTTCGTGTGTCCATTGAAGTGTGAATATCAAAAGTAGTTCCATTTAAAGGTTCAAAATAATCGAAACATTTGGGAATATTACCTTATATCAATGTAATTAAGGTGCACTTTTAATTACAACAGAAATTCTGCAAAAAATTTCAAAATGTATAGATAGCATTTTCCGTCAATTGATTTTTAATTTTAGGCTTATATAAATAAAGTAAATTTTGGACATAGCATATTAATATTGTCGTAAAAATGATTAAGTGCCTTATTAATTATTTGTTGCATAATAATTAATTATCCATATTACTAATATAAGGTTTATATTGCGAAAGCATTATGTGTATATAAACGAAAAATTAAATGCGTGGTTCTTCTTAAAAATTACGCAATGTGTGGTACCTCGGATGTTCATATGTATGTAGTGTCTGAAGCGTACATCTACAACGCGTGCGTAAGCGACATTTTCTTATTCTATCGCTTTTTATCGTCGCTCTCTTTTGCTCCACTTCCGTGGCGTCGGGATATACATATAAGGTCCTAATTTATTAGGTAATTTCCTTTGAAAGGGGTAATATATAAGTCAAATACATTCACTTAAGCTAAGAATTAAATGGATATAACAAATTATTTGTAATAACCATAGTACTAGCAAGACGAATACTGCTCCTTGAACGGCGATCATTATGAAAAAAATAAAATATTGTACAAATTTTAATTATGGCTTAAATGAATCCTTATCACTTACGGTATGACCCCTTAAAAGGAAATTACCTAATAAGTTAGGACCTTATATAGCTCTCTATCTCTTTCTCTACGTCATATCTTTCTTCTTTCTCGTGTTACGAAATTTGTCTAAACGTGACGCGAATTTTACTCTCAGTTCTCGTTCACTTGTCGATGATAAATGGAATCACCGTCTAAGATGTTTCACTTCAAATAGTTTGATCACAGTTTTATACTAGGACTAGCTATGCCCCGCGGCCCCACGGATGTCTCCATTTTCGCAGGGATTGCGTTTTCCCGGGATTTAAAATAGCCTATATCCTACTCCAGGACGTAAGGTATTTATAGACCGAAATTCATACAACTCGTGTCGTTTTTGTATTGTTCATTATCAAACATCTTTGGATAAATAATAATAATAATAAATAAATAAATATTCCACAACTATCACACAACGCCGTCTAGTCTCAAGCTAAGCAGAGCTTGTGTTATGAGTACTAGACAACTGATAAACATACTTATATATTTCTAAATACATACATATTATAGATAAATTACACCCAGACACAGAACAAATGATCGTGCTCATCACACAAACATTTGTCCTGGGTGGGAATCGAACCCACGACCTCCGGCCTAGCAGTCAGGGCTACTAACCACTAGACCAACAGGACAGTCAGTCTGGATGTTTCATAAACTCAAACATCCAGACTTTCCCATTAATATTATTAATAGATTTTAATATATATGTATTGCTTGGCAAACCCTAAAGATTTTTTTGTGGAAAAAAAATGAGTGTTTTAACTTACGCAACGTTACGTAGGTACATACATAACGTTGCTTACAGCCAGTTGCACAAAGCTCCTCATTAACACTCAATTAGTTAAAACATCATTAGAGCTAATGAAATTATTATTTTAATGGTGTTGCACAAACATTAGGCTTTACTAAAGGGCCCCTTAACTAAAGTCGACATTAAACAATGTTGCCCTTAACTAATGACACAACTGAATGAAAAGAGTGAACTTAAGCGTTTTGTTAATACAAATTTACCAATAATGCTACATTTTGTAAAAGTATTACATATTAAATAAAACGCACCATTGTCATGTCAATGTCAAGGCGAGCAATCCATCAGTTTTGAAATTTGACTTTTTGTTTTGTTTGGTTTTCAATTCATTTGCATATCGTCGTAGTTTGAAACTTTAGAGGGGTTAACAGAAAGTTCTAAAAAATGGTAGTTTCTGTATCGGCCTATTTCAAAATCTGCACACAAGTGGGAATTGTTAAAAATTGAGCAGTCATGAACAGATCCAGGCCAGCGAGCAATGATGTCTCTAATTTTCAGAGATGCATCACATACCATTTGAACATTTAATGGAAAATATCCCTTTCTGCAACGATAAAGTTCAGATAGGGCACCCCCTCTACTGATAATTTTATAATTAATATAATTATATGAGTACAGTCCAAAGCCACTGCAACACGTGGAAATCCAGCTATTTCATAGAAATTTTCAGCAACTCTTCGGAGTAGCCACATTTATATTAAAATGCCACATGGGTAGGCCCATGTGGCATTTTAATATAAATGTGGCTTAAATTTGCTAGTTTTGGAGGGACTCGTTGTACAATTCGACAAATTGTTGATTTGTGGACATTGACTATATCACCTAGCACCTGCTAGAAAGATCTTGTGGCGAAGAACCTCAAACATATTAAAAGTTGCGTCGTGCCATCAATAGCTTTATTTCTTTGGGTCACTGGTTCCAAATTGAGCATGTTTCGAATTTGAAGAGCTGTTTCTTTGGAAATTCGGTACCTTACACGAAACTCTTCTCCATCATGTTTCATAAATAAATTTATCCTGTCTGTAATTTGGCAGCGGGGAACATCATCAGACAATGATGAGAGACTTGTTTAAAGATATTTTTGAATCACTTATCACAGTTAACACTCAAACTACGCTGAAAAAATATTTTAATGTTGCTTTAATGGACGCTTCTTGACCAATTAAAATTTAAACCTCCGGACTGTCAAACTAACGGCTCATTAGGCGCAAAATGGCTCTAGTGGCGTTACGTGCAATGTAAAATTTGTGTAACTGTTCAGTTTGACGTTTCATTTGTTAAATTTAATGCAACATTAAAATCTGTTAAAATTTAGTTTTGTGCAATGATTTAACGGAAGATTAGTATTTAATGTTGACTTTAAAAATTAAAGTTCGTTTGCGCAACCGACTGTTAATCTTGAAAATGGATTCCTTAGTTATTAGAACGTAAATTACTACTTTGGACTTGACTTGCTTTTCTGTTACTTTCGTAAAATTATGCATGTGTTGAATAACGTTTTTCTATTTACGGTGTATAAAAATGTGGCTTAAGACTTAACACGAATTCATAAAATGTGCCATTTTTATCAAACATCGAAAATTTTGTTTCAGTATAAACAGAAGAAATTTAAACAAAAAAAATTATTCGTGGAAATATTTTTTTGTGTAACAATTTTCGTGAGACATTCATATCAATTATTGTTCACCGGTTATTACTCACGTGCATTTTTCGGGACTGCCCGACTAGTTTCGAACTCGGAACTCAACATCGTCGCGGGCTCAGTTCATTTAAGGGTTCCTTACGTGAACTGGGCCCGTGGCGATGTCGCGAGTCAAACAGTGAAAGTACTTATGGAGGAGTATAATATAAAGAATAATGGTTTCTTTATGAGAAGAATGGTGTCTAAATAATAGTTACAAATATTATAATATTATCCAAATATAAAACAAATGTTAGTTTTAATAATTGTGTAATTGATTTAGCAGCTTTAACAAATTGGGGTAGACAGTGCCTTTATGTTATTTTAGAATGTATTTACTTTAGTTGGAATCTCTAATTCCTATTTTATGTTTTGATGTTTCAATAAAATAGTTTAATATAGTTTGTTCTTTTTATTTTATTATCCTAATAAGACTCCTACACAAATCTCACACGCAATACACAAAGACTCGAAACAAAATATACAATATAAGCCGATTTTTTCCTTAAAGTATCGCGACTTCACGAGCTTCATACGTAACGACGTCAAAAATCGGCTGTACAGTTAACATACAATCATATACAAAGATGTGAATGGGAAACCAGATCATTTTAATAAAAGAAAAACGCGTCTTCCATGTGTTTAAATCGGCTCAGGCGTTCCAAATTTGTGGTTGAATAAACAAACTCGCATATACATACGTGAACCATAAACAGAACACTCCTTTTTTGGGCAATCGTGTAAAAAGAGACTAAGTTGAAAATATAAAAGTAGTGATATAAAAAATGAAAATTTATCATTTTTTTTTTTTTTTTAACTTATGTAGATATTAGTAGCTAGGATTATAAGTAGGTACCTAATAGTCTTATTTGTTGGTTGGGTAAACCCATTCTCGTTTAACGCCTATATCAGTCTAGTATTTAAATGCATATTATAGATATCTTGATGAGCCCAAACAAAGTAAATTTTATTAAATACTTACGAGGCTAAGTACAGCTGTGGTTTGTTATAATTAAGTACCAAAGTCCAATCGGTAAGTGTGACTACTACTACGTGTAGGTACTGTGTTATTTTAAGTAGGTAGGTTTATTATTAATTAAATTAATGAAAAATTTATTGAGAAAAATTATGTTCTGTGAAATCGATGAGGTAAAAAGATACGTGAATCGAGAATGATCAAACTTTGAATTGAGATTTCTGACATATTAATAGTACGGTCAGTGACAAAAGTGTAGATGAACACATGGAAATTAATAAAATGCTCTAAAACCAAGGCCTTAATTTTCAGGGGGAGGGAGGGAGGTTGGATTCTACGTTTTGGAACAAGTGTGAAAGGTAGGATATATTGAAATTTTTTACTTCTTGTGTGGAAGTTCTGGCTCGAGCCATGTCTAAACTATTTATCTAACTGACTATAGTAGAAGCCGCTTCAATCTTGTCGTCATATCTTTCGTTATCATTACCACAAAACATACAAAAAGTTATTAAATACCTACTGATCACATCAATTACCATCTGATCACATGAATTAGCACTAAAGTGCACGTTCGTGCGTTTTAATCGACCTCTATCGTTGACTGTATGTGCTTGGGACACGGATCCAATTATTCATCCATCATTATTAAATGTTAGTTATGTACTTTATATACGTTTTCCAGTTATAAATTTGCCTAGTCATACATAGTTGATTACTTTACCTTTTAGTAGAATGAACTTTGAGCTTAATAATGTTTGATTAACATGCTTTTTTATGCTGCTAACTTTATATTAACAGGGAAAACTTGTTCTATAATTACTAATTAAATATACACTTTGAGATTACAGATGAAATCGATAGTTTTATTATCTTGATTGACGGTTCATCGAGTTCTCCGAGGCACAGAGGGAGGTAATGAGGTCTTGATTTCAAAAGAATATTTAAATAATTACTCATGCAATAACCGACCTTTGTCTCAAGCGCGGTAACGGGCACAACCATTAGTAGAATGTTCTACTGATGGTTTGGATCTATAGAAAGTAATATGTATCAGTGTATCTGTACTTTGTTTACAACCTCATATTCACCTTGCAGAACAAAACCTGTGATCAAAATATTTGCTCATTTTCACGTTGGACTTTATTACTATGATACCATATCGTTTGATAAAACCGCCAAAGCGTATTAGGGTAAGTATTATAGTGATGATACGGGAAAATTTGGTATATAACGAAGATAAAAAACCTCTTTCCGATCCGTGAAGGTTAGTTACGAGGTTCATACTTCATGTTTGAAAATGGGATACCTACTTGGTACGCTATACCTAGTCTTCACCGGGCACGGTTGTTGTGGTAAATGCCTTCACAGGATTGGGCGAAAGGCCTAAGGAAATTGCCACTACTTTGAAGGTGGCCCGGATTCTCCACAGCACACACTCGAGAAGTGGGTCTCCGAGCGGCGGGTCCTAGTCGCTAGGATTGGGCGAGACCTGTTTGGCTTGTCACAGAGACAGAGAACTGGAGAGAAATTGCCTCCTTTTGTGAGACCGTTATGGCCAAGAAAGAGGCTGCCGAGCGGGATCTTGAGAAGGCCGATCCCGAGATAAAGGCGTCAGGGAGGCAACCGCTTCGGCGCCTAACGGCTAAAACCTCCTAGACAAAAGGCAGGCGGGATATTGGGTTGCAGACGGTGGCATAGTGATCACGTGCTACCTTGTAGAGCTTGGCTTAGGGGAGACTCCTTTACAGTCTCCCCAGGGATGTGCCTTAATAAGCGTTGTATAGCGGTAAGTAAGTGTTTGTTAAGAAAACCCAGTGCCCCCTCCATATACTTATAGGGGTGGTTTTAGTGAGGTAAGAATCCCAGACTCCCCGGTCTTATCCCTTAAAAAACTATATGCTGTGTTCTTACAACGGTTATATTCACTGACTTGCAAAATTAAAAAAAAACGTCTAATTTTCACTTGAGAGCTATTGTTAGTTATAGAAACGAAATGCAAAGCAAACTCTTTCCGCTTTTCAATGATTGCTTTAGTAACTTATCTGTCCTGTATTATGTGCGTCTAAATTTTATCTGATAAGACATGGTTAACCAAACTAAACAAATTGGTCTAAATGCTATTTGAATAGAACAAACATGCTTGAAGCTTATCCAAACTATAATATTATAAATGCGAAAGGAACTCTGTCTGTTTGTTATATACGTATATATGTTGACGCCTAAACCGCTGAAAAACCAATTCTGATGCATTTTGATATATGATATGATTGAACCTTGGAGAAGAACCCTATTTATGCTACTTTGTGTTGCGGAGACAAAATCGTGAGTTTTAATTAAAACGGTGACTACCTCATTCATCTAATGGTCCTAAGCGTGGCCCTTGGGTTCGAATTACATTGCGTTTATGGTTTTTTTTTTGTCAGGAAATTCTTCCAATATTATTCGTAGCCCGGACGCTGCTACGGATAATTTAGGATGTTGATGATAATAGTCTCAGTCTACCTATTACATGGGCTTTGGCGAAATGTGGGTGTTCATTGTGTTCGGAGAACAAAGGTAGAAGCGGTGTTTGTCACACAAACAGCTAGTAAAGTAAGTGAGAAAATAGTGAAAAGGAGACGCAAAATAAATCACAATTAAGTATATTTTATTTCAACCGGCTATCGGATTAAAATTATTATGCTACTGTTAACAATCAACAGTGTTTAATTGGTATTTATATTCAAATATCTATGTCTATGTCAACATCTACGAAACAATAAAAGAGATCCTTTACGTCGGCAAGGACTCCGACAACAGTCCCTATCATATAATATCTGCAAAAATCTCACGAACAATTCCTATAATTATCAAAAGGCGGACGCAAGTGCGAATTTGACTCGCGTACCGAGCGTTCCGTACAATTAACTATTAACGATACTAATTTAGATTCTTATACTATAATACAAAAATTGCTTGAACAATAAGAAAAGTCGGTTCGAAGGACAAACTTAACGTTCGCGACCGTATTCTTTTTCCATTTAATATTGTAACTTTAGAGTTCGCTAAGCATGCGTTAATGCTTTTTCAAAGACATATCTTGAACAAACTTAACTTTTAAGTTAAAAAAATGTTCTCCCATTAAATCGATAATCATCACGGTCAATTCTCCAACTGCAAATGTAAATTTGTAATCGTTAAAAACCCCTTTAAAATAATATTTCCTTTACTTCTGCTGTGAGACCTTGCTCACTCACTCCAAATTTCATGATTCCAGGTCAACGGGACCTAAGTATGGGGTACTCCCCATACTTGGATTTGAATGGCAATTTTTCTTCGCTTGCGTGCGAGCGGGCGGTGCACAGGTAATAATAATAAAATAATTACATGACTACCCTCAACATTGTGGAAGTAACTACCTTTTTTTATCTCTGAAGAATAATACAATATCTTATAAGTTATTGTTATTTTCGGCAGAGGAACAGAACCCTAAAAACTACTTATCTACGATGTGCGGTCATTGAACCGGTTTATAGTATAAACAACAGAAAAGAGTGGGCGATTGGCATACGGTATCGCTCCACCGCTAAATAAAGACGTGGTCGAATTCTTAGTGGAAACAGTGCGTAAAAAATTACTTAAAAATACAAAGTGAATTAAAATAAAACTATTTCAAAATGAAGTTGGCGCCATTTGATTTAAAAAATGAGAACTATCATACAGGTCATTTGTTAATGGATGTTTTGAGGAGCAGGCCTCATGTTGTGTGCCAGGTATGTTTTTATTTGAATTTGGAACACAATGGCTATTTTTTGTTAATACTTCAGTCACGGATCTTAAAAAAATACGGATGTAACCTTGCCTTGAAACGAAGCGTAGATTACCCACACACACGCAGCGTACTGGCGCCGAGTAGATGAATTTTAAGTATTTGTATGCGTATAGCTCGTGTATGACAAGCCAAATTAGATGACTAAGCATGCTTCTCACATATCGTACGCAACGCTCCGTCCGTATTTTTTAAGGTCCGTGACTACAATCTGCTATCCCAATCTTCATTTTGCTAAATTACGTAGGGACCTACCCAAACAGGCAAATGTCAAAACATAAAACAAATTCTGCAGAAATACTTAGAAATATTTGTTTCTTCAATGACTAAGTTATTAATACCGCATTTTTTACCATGTATCGGTAAAAAACGCTTTACAAATTCATCTAATTGAGGCTCACTTCATTAAGCGCTTTTTGCTTCTTTTTACTCAATAATCATGTTTATGTTTTAACCTTATTGTTAATAAGTTAACCGATTTAATATGTACGTCATCAAATGTTTAAATTTAGAAGTGTCTTAAAGATGAGATATTAATTAAAGTGTTATAAGATAGATTCCTCTCAACTTATTTTAATGTTTTTATCATTTTGTTATTAAATCAACCAGATACGCGTGAAAAACACACATAACCCATTATTTGCTCTCTCTTTGCTTTGCTATGTAACAAAAAAGCAGTGGTAGCCTGTATGACCGTCGATTGCCAAGTTTAGGTCGCAAAATCAAAGCTAAGGCATGTGCATCACTGACTTTTCGTAATGATGTGCATATCAAAATTTTATGATCACTTGAAGTGAAGGAAAACATTTTAGGAAACCAGCACCTGAGAAATGTTCTCAATGATGTGATTGCAACAGATTATGAGGAACAAAATCAATCTATCTGCCTAGTCTTTTCCTGATTCCATTGCGGTCGGCTTCTAGTCAAACCGGATGCAGCTTAATACCAGTATTTTACATGAAGCGACTGCCTTTTTGACCTACACAACCCAGTTATTGGGTAAAACGATATCTTTTGGTATGACCGGTTGTCACACTTTCAGGCCTCTAACTACCCGCCGTAACGGCTGTCATAGATCTTAATTTGACAACCGGGACCGACGGCGTAACGTGCTCTCCGAGGCACGGTGGAACTCTAATAATTATTTTAAAAACCTGCGTGCTGCACCGTATTACCGTAAACGTGATAGAAGTGAATTGCTTCTCTCTCATGTAACGAAATGAGTCTAAACGTGAAGCGTCCTTAAAATTTTACAATCAATTCTCTCGTTCACTGAATTATCGGATTGGCACCTAAGAAGTTTCGTCTTAAGGAGAGGGCTGGCGATATTTATTTAACTATCGAAATTAAAAGCATTTCATTTACTTATATCAAATCAAAAACTTTTAATTACGTAATTCATTTTCAAATGGAAACATTCTTAATATTATTAGGAAATCATGACAAGTTGTAACATACAATGCGATGTATACTGACCATACTACTAACACTACAAAGTGACCATCATTGCAATGGTATTCGCGACTCCGCTTTCCACTTACCTAATACTAAATATGAATATAACTCACAATAAATAAAACAACTTTTAACCGGATTAATCGCGTGTAATATTGACGTTTGACGTTTCGAACACTTAGCACGCCTGACACCTTAGTCATACTGCGACCACGAACGTTACAAAGTGTTTGAAACGTCAGGAAAATCAACAAACAAATAATACACAAGATTAATCCGGTTAAAAGTTGATTTATTGTAATGTGTAGTAATCGTGAAAATGTAGATATTATTACATATGACTCACAATAGTTAGGCGAATTGGAACATTCCACATTCTTATGGAATGTGGATTAAAAAGGTACTTAGGAATGTGGTATTTAAACAGAAAATTTAACATCAGAAATGAATAAATAAATAAAATATGATAAATTGTAGCAAGAATTTTCAAAAACTTACTAGTTAAGTATAAAAAATGCAAAGTCAAATAAGTTCAACCTACCCATTGTTAACCTACGATTAATATTATCGCCATATCAGTAATTAAAAATATATAGACTGAAATCCTATTATAAAAGACACTCAAATTGTTACCTATCATTTTATCTTGTTTTTTACAAACAGAAAATGTTTCCATGGCATGTGTATCTATGTACCTACCTAATTTACACCATAATGACTCAAACCTCAGACACCCAAAGCCCAACCCAATTTTTTTTTAAGTAAGGTAATAAATAAATTATAATAAGCAAATTAATTATTTGTTGTCAACCAATAATATTGTAGAAGATTGAAGTACATAAAACACTTGAATTGGCATGATAAAAACGTTTTTATTAAAATGCATGATAAACATTTTGAATGCCACTATAATTTAAGATCCTATACGTATAATAGTTGTGTTTGTTGTTGCTTAATTATTCTTATTATTACTTAATTCACACTTGTGCCATACATTAATAAACGTGTATGCAAAATTTCAGCTCAATCGGAAACCGGGAAGTGGGTCGAAATAGCGACCTAAAGGGACTCCTTTAGGTCGGTATTTTGACCCACTTCCCGGTTTCCGTTTGTTTGTATGTTTGTAACCGACTGGTTACAAACATACAAACAAACATACATACAAGTGAAGCTACTATAAAGGGTGTAAAAAAAAGGAAGGGGAGAGCTCCCGAAATTAATTCGTGGCTACGGCCTTGTCACCGTAGTTCTACACTAAGGACGTTTGCAAGACCGAATTGCAGACCCTGTATAAACTTCTTGACAACCTTGTTGAAAAATCATATGCTGTAGTGTTATAACAAAACCTCGCTGAGGAGCTAATTCCATACTCTAAGCATGCATGGTCCCCCATGCCATTCCTTTGAATCCGTGTGGTAACCGCAAAGTTCGGAAATCATTCCCAAGAGTATGCGCATAGGTACTGTCCCCGCCGATGGTGAGAGGTACGACGGTAATCAGTAGCCGTTGGCATCGTGTCAAACAATTCCTCAAAACACTGTCCTTTGTGCAAGCGGTACAACCCGCATAGGCAGGCAGTGTCTCCTCAGAATAAGGGGATTTTGACCGCCTGCTTTTTTAAATTTTTCTTAATGGGCTTGCATTTGGGCGCCACCTCACCTAATGTTAAACCATGGTGCGGTCGACGATGAAACATGCTTGCCCAGCAAAAACATCAAAAATAATCCTTCATCGAATATTCAGAAAAAAGTTGCATTGAAATAGGTTAGTTATAGTTCGTTTTTAATTCGCTTGTTAAGCTGTCGCTCAAGAAGTATGGATAATAAATTGGACATAGTAGGTAGGTTTAATCCGGCTGATAACACTATGATTCATAAGTTTCATTCATTCAACGCTGACCTGCGAGAAAAACGAAAGCTTAGACTTTATCAACTACTCTACTTATCCTTGCGGAAGTCGTAAAGTCATTGTTAAAAGTCTAGTAAATAATAGTAGTACTAATTAGTAGTAGTAACAACGTGGTGCGATCAGGAAATGATCACGCGATATAATGATGTAGATATTTTTTCTTCTCCATTCTTCATTCCTTTGGTTAGAACCAGTACCTAATGTCAGAGTTGATCAAACCAGACGTAGGCCTCTTATTTGGCTTAATGACTAGCCCAGTGGGCAGGCGTGCCAATTACGCACGAGCACGACAAAGCCTCGGACGGCAGGGGACGGGACGCGTTCGTCGCACGGTGTGACATCGTCAGCTTTATAAAATATTCCTACTGATTTGAATGCGTCCCTCGCCCCTGTCTCGGACGTGATAGAGCTTGGACTCGGCTGGGACCCAGCTCGACTTAGCATAAATGATAACCTATCGATTTACAAACCATGGGAACAGCCCGATGAAATTACTTTTAAACATTGCTAGTTATTTCTTGGCGCATCTGTGGATAAACACGTTACACTAGTTACTTAACCTCAGCGACCGTTTACAGAGCCGAATTTGTGTAGTGCCCACTCCGGGATGTTGGATTCCCTACTCCACATAGGCTGGGACTTCATCGGCTATCGTTTTTCAGGGGCCCAGTCCCACTGGAAAATACCTAGCGGTTTTTAACCGATACGCCACTGTCGACTGCGCTAAATAATTGGGAACAATCGGAAGCGGGACCAACCATGAAGCAATTAGTCCATGGAATCGACGAATTATCTTACCCTCCGAAGTAAGGGGACGATCAAAAGAGAACTCTGAGCGGCCACTGCAGTCTCGTAAGGAAAAATAGAGCGCCACAAACAAAAATCAGCCTTACTTACGATTGAAAGCGATGCACTTCGAACCTAACCTGTCCGTGTCGGGATACACGAAACTCCCGAGCTCGCTTCGCTCGCTCATGGATCAATTTCGTTTATTTATTTTCATAATCCCGATATATTGTCAACTATTATAGTGGTTTAGTATTTACGTCATTCAACATTTTCATATTTTTTTTGCTATTGACAAGTAAAATAAAGTTAGGTTATTATTGTTAAGACATACAGAGCCATATGCGACAAAATTTCGAACGAAACAATATGACAGTTCATTTCACACTGTTTTACATAATCTCTGATCGTTGACCCGCTGCATTGATAAACGCAAAACGTTCATTCAATTCTGTTTTTTCAATTATAGTTCAGTAATTATGCAAAACCGCTAAACGTCGTTCAGCTGTTTTTCATAACAGTACTGTTTTGTAAATCAGCTAGCAGTTTTGTAAAACAGCTAATTCTACAATCCATCTGCGACATGTACATACTATTATGTCTGAACTTTAAAAGAGACGTTGACCTCTGAGTTTTTTTTGTTTCTTCTCAGAGACAGTCAGATAGGAAACGCCGGCGCCATCTAGTTTATAAAAATTACTTGTAAAAGTGTCTTCAACAGATTTATTTACAGAAATAACATCATTTATCATTTACGTGCTGCATTTTTATCATTATCTAGAGCTCTCCACTCTCCATCATATACTTCTTATGTGACTCTTTTTTAGTAATGCTTTTATCGCCGAATGAATATAATAATAAATATGGCATCATAGTCATAACCTTCAGATAATCAACCTATATATGTTTTTTTTTATCGATATTATAATAAAACAACTCTTAACCGGATTAATCGCGTGTATTATTGGTTTTTTGTTTATCCTGACGTTTCGAACACTTTGCAGCGTTCGTGGTCGCAGGAGGATAATACACGCGATTAATCCGGTTAAAAGTTGTTTTATTATAATGTGTAGTGATCGCGCAAACCTAAGATATTAATATCGATATTATGTTAACTTTAAAAAGATAAAACATATTACAGTTGAACAGCTATTGTTATCCATTGAGGAGTACCATCAGATCACAAAACAAGGGTCTTTTCTCTGAAAGTATTGAGAATGTCAGAGCATACTTACTAACTAACAGAACGCCTTACTTTCTCCAAAAGTTTGGGTCGGTGTACAGTGTATTAAGGAGTGTGTACCTACATTTCACAGATACTGCTTTTAAGTCCCATGTAATATGTGGTGAGCATATTATAGCCGTCAACCGGGCACAATTCGCAACTGCTGCTAAGGAGAATTTCCTAACCAAAACCCAATAACACTTTACCGGACCGATCAGGAAATCATTCCAAGGACCGTTAAGCTTGGCAGTAACGCTTAGGACCAGTACACTAATGAGCTAGTTTATTCAAAATAACAAAACCAGCCCATTATTGTCCCACTGCATGGGCAAGGGCCTCTTCTCTTACAGAGAAGGTACGAATATTGATCACCACGCTAGCTCACTGCGGGTTGACGATTTCAGACCATCCAAGTCCAGGTTTCCTCACGATGTTTTCCTTCACCGTATGTCTGTGATGTCTTAGATTAACTAAGAAAGTACATATGCCTTTGAAAAAGTTGTTTATTCAATATTTCACAATTCTTTCTCTCTTACAGATAGACGCAGCCACAGGGAAGAGCGAGACAAACGCATCGGTTTTAGCTCGATCCATCCAGTTGGCCCGGTGTTTCCGAAAGTTTGGAGTGGAGCCAGGTGATGTGCTGGCGTTGGGCGGGAACAACCACCTGGATTTGCATATACCATACTACGCGGCGTTGTTGAATGGGATGCCTATCGCTGGAGTGGACCCCTTGTTCAAATATAGTAAGTATTGAATAGATTCAGGCGTTACTTTGCGGAAGTCCATTACAATGGATGCAAATAAATACATCTAGCTTCTTCCACAATATTTAAGACGCCAAACTCGGTGGTGGATACTGCACGGTCTAACAACTCCTGATGCCCCGTGGGGACTTTTTCACCGCTTGCGTATGTGCATGTATTTGTGCGCGGGCGGTGCACAGGTAATTCCATGACTATCCTCAATATTGTAGTATTATGGTATTTATTTGCATCCAAATATACAATAGTAACAGTATTTACGAGTGCTGTGAGACCCCAAGCTATGTATGTACATCTGGCACTTGTCCTGTCACTTAAACAGTTAATCCGGTAAAAAGTTGTTTTATTTCGGAGATACTTTTATCAGGCTAGGGGTCATGTACTTCAAGAAGTTACAAAAAATCTGCTGAAAAAAAAAGAGCAGTTAGAAACTATTTTATTCGTGTTTATTTAATTTATAATACTTGTTTGTAACGTTTTCAAGTCTACACCGCTGAACCAATGTTGATGAATTTTGGTTGAGAGATAGGATTACCTTTAGGCTACCTTTTGTCGCGCAGATGAAGTCGTGGCCACCAGCTAAGATTCTATAAAAGCATAGCCGGGCCACCTACTTTTAGAACTACATGGTCTCACAAAAGTACCTACACCTCTGTCTACCTTTTCGAGGAATACAGGCGTGATGCTATGTCAAGTTTTAATGCTTGGTAATGTATGCAGAAAGTCATGTTAATTTTTTATCCAGTCATTAACGATGTTTCTTCCGCGACTGTATTTTTTCCGTCCACGTCACGGCGCGTCACGTTTCATCGTGAGCAATGTATTCGCCGATTACGTTGTTGACATGATGAGGGCTATTGTCGCTAATCTTGAAGATTGCCTTGATCGTAAGTTAAATATTACAGTCCAATGTCCAATATTACTCGTATCCCTTATACCCATTTTCATATTACCCATCGACTACATGATATGAATGATAGATTGAGGAATGACGTAAGTCGACGTTGCCGTTTAAAACATGTAGTGACAACATTTTTAAACAGTATGTTTAGATGGTTTGGTCAAGTTGAGAGAATGTATGAAACACGATTAACAAAAGGCAGGTGTTAGTAAAAATGCCGGAAGGGGACACCCTAGAAGGATACACACTGATCTTTTTAGTGATGTCCTCCAAAAATCAGGTGCGTAGTACTCGCAAGCGGCGCGTGTGTATGACCGAACGTGGACGAAGTAAAAGGCATATTTATGTATGTATAGATCGTAGCAGATGGCATTCTGTAGTTTATGAAAAATGCTTGAGTTTACGAATGTACTTATGTAATTACATGCTATTTCGATGGTTTACAGGATAATAAAACAGTTGCGTTTCTAGGGGATAGGTTCCTGAAAAAAGATGGCCGATGAAGATAAAGCCCATTATCTTTTGGTTGGTAGTCCAACATCCTAGGGTGGGCACACGACAATTTTGGGGTGGGCAGGACTCACGCCCACCAGAGCTCAGAGCGACAGTAAATAAAAAAAAAATTGCACAAATAAATTAAAAATATGTCGTACAATATTCATTGCTTTGTTCCATAAATTGTGATGGGTAGATGACAAATTGCATATATTTTTCGCACGAGGTATACAGAGGTAAGTGTTACGTCACGGACGGTAACACAACCTAATGAGGAACATAATAATAGGTATCATATGTGGCTGTATAGTGTATATTCATATGAATAAGCACATTATTTCGACCTTGGACTTTAGACGGTCAGATTAATGTCAGTTTTTGTTATTTTTATATCGTATGTTTTTGACTACCGATCAGCAGATCGACTATATTTAACTGCCTCGTAGGTCTACGACGTTTATTTAGAGATGATATCTTAGTTCATCATCATCATCATATCAGGCTTTTTTGTGTCTTCGCCCGTATATCCAGAGAAAGGGCAGGCAGAGCTGTACACATCAGTAGTTTCACAAATGTAATAGATGGTGGGGAAATGTATTATGGGGTTTTTCTGTTAAGAAATTCTTAGTATCAGTCAGAAGTCAGCAATAGTGCCCTGTTAAAGGTAATAGGCTCTCCGCCCAATTATTTAATATAATTATAAATTAATATGGGACTTTGGAAGATGGCATTGTTGAACGTTTACATTATCTATCTACCCTACCATCTGCAAACAAAATTGCTTCTTTTTGGAGTATGGAAATCATTAGCACACAGTCCTCCACTAACCTCTAACAGGGTTCCAGATCACAGTTATATTCACCGCAACCCGCAACACCGCAAGGTTATGGTCCGTATACGGAGTCGATAATCTCCGAAATTCTATGCAGGCTGGCCACACTTTTGCTGCAACCTAAAAATATTTGCAGCCACAACTGGCCTTCACAAACACTGCGTGGGGATGGCGTCGGCGCTCCGCAGTCTCGGGCGACGACCCATTCACGTCTGTCAGGCTACGGCGGCCGAAGATCATAAAGCACCCTCCGACGCCTAGCGTGCCTTCTGTGGCAGGAGTGAGCACGGTTAGCCTCTCACTCCCTTTCCGCTACGACCTTCGCGAGCATCTCCTCGCAAAATTTAACGATAGCATAAGGATGCCAGTTGAACCTGTAAATTCTGCAAGCTATGTCTGTAATCCTGATTCTTCATCGGACGTCTTCGTTTTGAATTTGATTTCGTATAATGTTTGTTATTTACATTTTCTTAAAATTCCTATATTATTATCTAGTTTTACATACATTTAAATGATACATTAAATAGGTATTTTTTATTATGAACTTAGCACAATGTTCGAGTCGTTTGGTGGTATTACCATGCGAAAATACGTACATACTTAACGTACATAATAGGTAATGTGTACATCTTAGTTTAAATAGTTTTGTAAATTATTCTGATCGATCTACCTTTAACTCTTCAAATCGGAAAAGTAGAAAATTTGAGTTCATCAATACAAATCTATTGTGTCTGGTAATCAATGAGCCAACAGATTAAACACAACAACAGTGTACATATCCGCTTATACACTAAAACATTTGTTTTACAAAAAGGTCTGTTACAAAAAATCTTCTTATCCAAGATGAATTTTACATTCTACAATCGGATCTGACGCAGAATTGCATAAACGCAAGACGTTTATGCAATTGGCTACTTGACAGTTGTAAAAATAAAATATGAAAAGTATTGGATACGGTAGCATAAAGGAAAAAAATAATTAAACAAATATGTTTTTACATTAAGATAAATCTTAAATATTTTATTTTTGCAAAATAAGTTCGCAATTTTTTATCTGTTGATTACAAGAACCAAAACGCGGGCGGCCATGATTGAGATCTTGTGACGTCACATTTTACAAAACAACGTATCTTTGTTCTATCGATTGGTATGAAATGAAATTTACTGAGCGATCTAGCGACTAATATCTATAATCTTAAATCTATTTTTTAATCATTTTCCTGCAGCTGTAATTTATTTATTAGATTTTTTTTTTATTTATTTATACGTATGTCATTGATTATTTTTACATGATAAGTAAAAATTTTTGTTTAGGTTTAATTAATTTCAAGGAGATCAGAGGATAAGTTGATTTATAGATATCAAAGTGGTCTTCACAAAAGAAAATCTCAGATTTGAACTAGGGGTAAGCTAAGATGTAAACTACGGGTCTCGGCGTGCTAACTATGACCACTGCTTTCGACGTTGTAGACTTTTGTATACACAATTTATCAGGATATTCAGTATTCACTGGTTATAACTTTAATGCATTGGCACACAACACGTCTTATAAGCCATAATTTTCACAATTCTATTAAAAAGCTTTCAGTATTGTATGTAATATATATAATAAAAAATTATTTTCTCATAAATACGGTTAAAGTTAGAGATGTAAATATAGTTGATATCGACATTATCAGTGAACACCTTATTGGGGATTAACTTTCCGCAGGCCGTTTATTGTGACATCAGCTAGTATCACCTCATTAACTGTTATCTCTTTGATATAAGGATATACAGAAAATCAGGTACAACGTTAAAACAATATTTACTTAGCTATATTTTCTGATAGGTAAATATTGTTTTAAACGTTGTAGGTACCTCATTTTCTGTCAGCTAGATAGGCTCAGATACTGCGCCGAGAATGGATAATCGATAGTTAACCTAACTGGTAAGATTATTAATCTGCCATTAGCAAGGCTTGGGATTTCCCTGGGAACCCCTAACCCCCCTACTTTTGATGGATAACACGACATGAGCGTTGATCACTAGCCACGCTAGCTCATTGCGGATCGGCGATTTCTGACTAAGAAGTCCCGATTTCCTCATTATGTTTTAGTTAAACCCTGCCTATTTCTGTGACGTCTTAGATTAACTAAGAAAGTACAATAACATTGAGAAAACAGCCAGGTTTAAAACCACAACGTTGATGCAACTTAATCCAAATAAATTTATCCATAAAATTAATTTAAAAAATGTTCAACAGGTGAAATAAAAGTCCTATTCAAAATATGTTCACCAAGAGTAGCGTTCTGCCAGAAGGAACTTCTAGACGACTACAAGAAAGTTGTAGAGGAATTAGGACTGAACACACAAATCATCTGCTTTGATGAGGGAAAACACTCCATGGCCGAATTCATCAAACAATATGAAGATAAGGAAGAACAGGAAGAATTTCTGTAAGTGTTTGGAACTGAGTTAATTTTATGTTGGTTTGTTTAAGATTACCCCTTATTGGAAGGAACTTAATGGATCATAGAAAACCTCCGTCATCATACAGTTACTAATTGCCCATCTTCAAATGAAAAGATTTCCAAGATTGGTCATGAAATTTTTCACGAAGAGTTTGGACACTTGGGGACACCCATTTTAAAGGAGCCGTTGTCCAAAAATAAGCTTCAAAGATTAAAAATATCAAAATTTTAGGAGACGTTTTTTGAATAAATTATCGTGGTTTTGAATTTTAATAAAAACTGGTCGAGGAAGTAAACGAATAAGGATGGCTACATCGAAGAAAAATACTACATTTAGACATGACGAGAACTTCTATGGGATTGGGTTGTTTTCTCGTTTCTGTATAATTCTTGAGCGACCTATTTTGGCAGTACTTAATCAAAGATTTTCTTGTAGGCCAGCAATATTTGACTTGGAGAAGGTGTACGTTTGGCTGATAAGCACGGGTGGTACTACCGGCGTGGTCAAACTAGCGGCGTTTAAGCACAGAATGTTCATGAGAAAGCTAGAACAGTTGAAGATTATGTTCTCAACGAATTCACAGTAAGTTATGTAAAGAAGTGAAGATTTGTTTTTGTTGCATTTCCAGTTAAATTTTGACTGGAAAGGCCTTCTAAATAAAAGGATCGATCCAACACTATGTGTTGTAACTAATATCATAAAAATCCGAATGGCAATCATTCTGACTGTCAAATGTCACCATAAGACTTAAACGACTACTATTGTAGATTAACTGAGATTACAAAACCGTCTGAGATTATTGGAATTTCGGAATTAGGGACTTATTGACTAGATATTATCATCTCTGTCAACATTTGTAAATCCAAACGGAATTAGTTTCAAAAAGCGCGATTGTCGAGATTAAGCAACGCTTGGCGCGGTCACACTGTAGATGGGAGACCACCTTAGAAAATTATGCGACCATTTTCATCTGAGCATCTTCGTGCTTCGCATGCACGTTAAACTGTCGGCCCGGGCTGTTGTTATTTAATAGGGTGGCCTATGGGTGGCTTAAACAAACTCGACAATACATTAACTTCTAGCCCTCTTAAACCTTTCGGCTCAGTAACGTACAGATCTGTACGTTGTAACAATAAAAATCTATTGTGTCTGCTAATGACTGACGCAACAGCTTAAGAAGAAGAAGAAAGCTCCCAAAAGTTAAGGAATATCTCCACCCTCCATAGATTTCTGTTGCTGCCCGGGTTGAGGTCGCTGCCGTTGCTGCCTCATAATACCTTGTATAATGTTTCGTCAATTGTATTATTTTTTTCCGTAATAGACACAATGGCGAGAACAAAATTGGTCTAAACCTGTCCCCGGTGCAGTGGGTATCAGGGTTCTTCAACGCGATATCAATGCCCATGCTACACCAGACCAAGCTCCAGACATCAGCGCCGCCCACAACAGAACACATCATTGATGTCATCAATAAGTACAAGGTATGTTCGGTTCAAAAGTACTCCTAGAACTTAAGTGTACCATAAAAAAATTCACGACATGCTTAACCAAATTGCAGGACAGAATTATTTGATCTGTATTTTTTTTTAACTTCCTCCTCATTTTGATTCCCTAATAATGCTAGATTTCTCGTGTATCGTGGGTGCGTTTACAAACCGAAATTGTCTTATGTACACGTATCAGGCCCACTCAAAACCTCAATAGCAACTATCTAACATACCATAGGAGGCCTTACCTATTATTTTTATAATACAGGAAATAAATCCACCATTTATTCACGCAACAAGTGGCACCGCGAACTATCCTTCGCAAGTAAATGTAAAGAAAATCGTAAAGGTCTTGTTGTGCAACTTGGTGATCTTTACCTTTTCGTTAATAAGCATGGTCAAAAACCCCAAAAGGGGAGATACATGCCCAGTAGATGAACAAAACAGCTTTTCGACTGCCTCCACCTACCAACCTGATGTAGCCTATGCAAGCTTGCACCACCGCGAGTATTCATCGCGCGTTGCCATAAGAATAATATAGGGAACAGAAAACGGTCTCCTTACTGGCAACACAGCGCTTCCTCTGTTGGCTCGTTAATTAACAGACACAATAGATTATTATCATTATGAAGTGCAATTTTGCACTTCTCCCATTCGAAGAGTTAAAGAGCACTGGCGACCTTACTACGACTATTAGAAACACACTACAAAAAAGCAGTGTTATT
Organism: Xylocampa areola; assembly: GCA_935421205.1. Taxonomy (NCBI): domain Eukaryota; kingdom Metazoa; phylum Arthropoda; class Insecta; order Lepidoptera; family Noctuidae; genus Xylocampa; species Xylocampa areola. The sequence goes on along the minus strand of OW285219.1, from coordinate 11,342,996 downwards.
TGGCTACAATTTTCTGCAAGGTCGAAATACTTTTAAATGGAAAAATAATAGGGTCGTGAGTAGGATTCGGACCTGCGCCTCCCGGATAAATACTCCAGGATCCGGGTTCCATTTAAAATTATAACTTTAGAGATCGGTAAGCATGCTTTTCAAAGATTTATCTGTGGAGATACTTCCCCAGAGATACTTACAGTCTGGTTTCTTAGCTTTAATTTTTTCGAGTTATATGTTTCTTAAAGACTTGCATCTACAATTAACTCTACAGAGATGATTTTATATCTGCTGAATACTAGTCTTGTTGATTAGAAATATCTCCATAATTCTTTCAGCCAGTATCTACGTTCCTGAGTCCGTTTTTAGCGACAGCCATATTTAAGGGGGAGAAAGAATGCGACTTCACCTGCTTCGAAGCTATCGTAGTGTCTGGGGGAAAGGTGCATAAGGATGTTCATATCGAGTTAAGGGTATGTATACCTTACTGATTTTTCAATATCGCTTCGAAAAACAAAACTAAGCCGTGAATAAGGAATGCAGAATAAAGGGGCTTAAAAATATAGGGAAATGATGCAACTCTTGTAAAATTAGGCTGAATTGAAATTAATCATGTAATTTTTTGTGAATTTTGAACTTGTTTAATTTGTTTCTCCAATTATTCTGGACTTCATACAATAGTAAAAAAAAAAACAGGCCATGACTGTCCCACTGAAGGACAAGGGCCTCTTCTCATACAGAGAAGGCACGACCTTAATCACCACGCTAGCTCACTGCGGGTTGGCGATTTCAGATTTCTAAGTCCAGGTTTCTTCACGATGTTTTCCTTCACCGTACGCCTGTGATGTCTTAGATGAACAAAGAAATTAATTAGAAAAAATTTATAGTCAAATTAAGAATAAAAGAATGTTTATTTTATTTTCAATAGCAAGGTAGTTTCTTGATTAAAACAATAATAATTTTCTTTAAGGAATAACGTTAAAAATCATAAAGAACCACAAAAAATGATAAACACCCAGTAATAACATACTCGAGATATTGTCATCGCGCAGAGTGACGTCACGTTTCACACCAACCAAAAGCGTGCGTTTTGACATTTCAAATTTCATGATTCTTTTCACTTTTCAAATATATTATTTAATAGTAAAAACTCGATTAATTAAAAAAAAAAAAAATTGGTGTCATTCTACAGCACTAAAAATAACGAATAAAAATATTTGACCTAAATTTGAATCACATGCATATTCCCTACAATTACAATAGGGAATAGACAGTAGATGTACCTACCACAAATCAATGTGTTTTACAGAAAAGAATGCGACCAGGCGCACCAATCATGGAAGCGTATGGCCAGACCGAAAATCTTGGGCCTGTCTTAAAACCAGAACCGAACGGACCAATCGGGAACTGTGGCACAACTTTGGCCTCAGTTCCAATCAAGGTTGGTAACGTCTATACTAAAAAGTTAAAGTAAAGTTTCAATATCTACCTCTATAGGTAGATATTGCAACTTTTTGTATGTGTTTGTTTACAGTGGTAGTTGGAGGTGTATTGACTATATTTACAGGTTGAAATGTTGGCGGTCGACGCCCTATAAGGTTACGTAAACGTCTAAACGTGTAAAGTAGCCATTCAAGGGACTTCCGTAGCTTTAGCAAAAGATATTAGGGGGCTGTGTTGCTCACGTCCGTAGAAGTGCGCCCTTAAAATGGAATCCCTACACGTGGCCCCTGGGTGGTGCAAAACAGGCAATACAACTCTGGTGGGAGGATTCGGCCGCGGCTGGTTACCACCCACCGGACGAAGCCATGCCGTGAAGTGACCTAGTCGTGTTTCGGAATGTAGTTAGAACCGTTGTGCGAGACGGGTCTGGGCAGTTGGATCAACTCCCCGACTATCGTTCTCCGCAAATCTATCCTATCTACTTAACAGTGAATAGATTTATTCTGGATCTACGTGCTCCATCTTCGGCCACACCGTCGCTTACCATCAGGCGAGTTGGTGGCCAAAAATAGATACATTTTTGATAAAGAAATATATGAATACTAGCAGTATTCATTTAAATTTTTAAGAGATTAGTGATGAGATAGCTAGTCTAGTGGTTGCAAACGCGGCTACTGAGCATAAGGTCCTGGGTTCAATTCTCGGGTCAGGCAAAGCGTTATTAGGTTTTTTGTTAAAACATTCTAAGTAGCAGCACGGAGTTTGGGATTGAGCACGGTAGCAGGCAAAAAGTTCACCAGTCACCACCTGTAACAGTAAAGGTGAAATGTTGTTGTAAAACTTACTGTGTACACTTTTGCCTAATGCCTAAGGGATTGCAGGCGTGATGCTATGTTATGTTAACTACGTATACTTAATCTACTTGTATTTCTGTTTACCAGTTGGTTGATCCTGAGACTGGTAAAGAAATAACGGAACCGAATGTGCCGGGAGAGCTATGGAGTAAAGGAGCGGGCTTTTCTGTAAGTACTTCACTGCCTATCATAGTTTTGTTTATAGCTTAACCAAATATATAAGAAGGACGGGCTTAACGTTAGTAACAACAATCATACACAATAATTCAGATTTATCCTAAAAAATCTAAATATAAATGGCCTAAACTGCTGAATCAATTTTAATGAATTTTGGTCTAGAGATAGATTGGGTTTTGAAGAATGAAATAGGCTCCTTTTGTCGAGCAGATGAAGTCATGGGTACTAGCTAGTACTTATATGATTTTAATTATACATAAATCACAAAATAAATTCACGACACGTCGTGCTTGACAGATTTACTTACTCCGTGGGAGAGCCACGCTTCGGCACAAATGGACCGGCTCGACCGGAGTGATACCACGGCCTCACAGAAAACCGGCGTGAAACAACGCTTGCGTTGTGTTTCGCCGAGTGAGTGAGGGTACCGGAGGCCCAAACCCTTTAAAAGGCCGGCAACGCACTTGCGACTCCTCTGGGGTTGCGTGTGTCCATGGGCGGCGGTAATCGCTTACCATCAGGCGTTCGTTTGCGTTTGCCCATAACCCCATAAAAAAAATACCTCTAAAATTTATAATCGCGCAATAAATGTTGCGGTCTTAAGTTTTTATTCTGGTTGATCCAACTAAATCTGTTGATATAATTTGAAACATATTTTAATTCATTTATAACAGATCCAGGTTTCACTGGTTCGTGTTAGGGGTCCGTAAAGCCTGTAAAGGTATAAGGAATATAAAAGCAAAATTTCAGCTTACATAAATACGTTTTCAGGAATATTACAACAACCCCGAGGAAACGGCGAACTCTTTCGCAGAGGACGGCTGGTACAAAACAGGGGACATACTGTACCGGGATGAAGAGGGATACTTCTATTTCGTCGAGCGGTTGAAGATGCTCATCAAGTACCGGAATTACCACGTAAGATCATCATCATCGTCCTGCCCTTATCCCAATTTAATTGGGAGCCGCAGCATTTCTTTTTTTCCATATATCTCTGTCAGCCCTCATCTCGGTAATAACATCTTTCACACAAATCCATTATCGGTTCCATTATTTGAATTTCCACGTAAGATATAGTGAAAAATAAAACATACAGTATGCAGTATGTCAAAAAACCCTGTATGAACCGATAGGGACATCAGGCATCCCAATCAAATTAGCATTAGCATAACCAAACAATAAGCAAACCAACATGGAAACCACAAGCTGAAGCTATTTGCAAAAAATTAGGTTCATCAGCATACGTTCTATATAACCTTTCCAAAAAGGTAAACATCAACACTTTACTGGTTGCTTACCATGGCTTAGTGGTGTCGATTTTAAGGTTTGGTATCATATTTTGGGGCAATTGTTGTGAACGAGAAAGTATCTTTAAAGCCCAAAAACGCTGTCTAAGAGCAATGTTTAAATTAAAAGTTACAGACAGCTGTAAAACTTTTTTCATTGGTAATAAAATACTTACTTTTCCCTGTCTCTACATATTAGAACTTTCTATTTTTGTTAAAAGTAATAGTCACTTATTCCCTACTTAAGACACAACAAACCGAAGTACAACAATCAGGTCTCAGTATAAATATAAGTTATGTACCGGTGCTCACAAAACATCTTTATTAAAAAAAAGTGTTTTAGGCATGGCGCCTGTAATTTATAATAAGATTCCAAACAGCATCAAGGAGCAACCTTTGAGAATTTAAAAAAAACAGCTTTCATCTTTATTGACGCAAAAATGTTATTATTCTGTATCAGATTTCCTAACAGATAAAATATAGCTGTATTATTATGTTACCTTATTTTGATTTATTTTTTTATTTTATTTTTTGTTACAAGATATGTTGTTGAATTATTGTGAAAGTTAAAGCTGTATAATTGATTATAATTATAAATTTTTGCATGCCAAATGGTAGAATGTACCAGGAACAAATAATTACTACTGTAACAACTCATATATGTACCTACATTCAATGCAAATAAATTATTTCTATTTCTATTTCTATTTCAAAAATAAGACTCATGAAAGTAAAGATATTTTGGTGCGTCATGAAATAAATGTATCGCCCTGCAGTCTTCCATTTTTCCTGAGATATACAATCTAGGCATATTCAAGGATAGAGTGAATAGGTTTCACCTGGATTTAACTGCTGCATCCTCGGCCACACTGTCTCTTATCATCAGGCAAATTTGTGGCCAAACGTAAAAGAACTTAATTGTAATTTCTATGAAACTATGTATCATGCACATCTAACACAGTCTCAAAAGATCTATTTACATAATTAATCATGGGTTCAAATAAATACATTATCTGAGTACTTCCACAATATAATTGAGGGTAGTCATGCAATTACCCTCTACTGACCGCCCGCCCGCAACTATTAGCACCTACGCAATCGGTGAAAAATTGCAACTATACAAGGGTTTCGTCTCTCCCTCCCCCATCATCAGTTGTCACCATCATGACTGAACATCATTATTTTGGTCTTATCAATATTTATTTTAAGTATTATTATCTTGTCACTTTATTATTGAACTAACGGTATTTGTAACTTCTGTTTCAAAATTTGTGTTGTTTGTGAAGCTAATAGTGACTGTACTGTCATCGGCAACTAGTGACATGTCAGTGACTTTTGGCAAATCATTTATATATAATATAAAAAGAAGAGGGCCTAGCACGCTGCCCTGGGGCACACCATATGCGATTGCTCGATGTACCGACCTATAGATATCTTCACGTTTAAAGTATTTATTTGCATCCATTGTAATGGACTTCCGCAAGATAACGGCCTAAATCGATTAAAGAATTAAAAATGTTCCAAAATCATACGAATTTGTAAATCGATAACAACATATTAATAGACATTACCACATTGTTCCAACGTTTTGAACGTCCTTCTTATCAGTTGTTTGCTTGGAAATATTGGGTAATGATAATGACTTAATCTTTACAATAGCTACTTACAATCTTTATCAGAATATTGTGCAATTAATGTGTAGTTTATATGGGCAAGTAGCTGCGCCCGCGACTCCGTCCGCGTAGATTAAAAAAAATGTCGCAGTTGGATTGTAGAATCAGCTGTTTTACAAAACTGCTAGCCGATTTACAAAACAGTACTGTTATGAAAAACAGCTGAACGACGTTTAGCGGTTTTGCATTATTACTGAACTATAGCACGCAGAATTGTATGAACGTTTTGCGTTTATCAACCCAGCCACGGAAAGACAAATCAGAATACAGTATACAATATTAAATGGAAAAAGACCTCTTGAGAGGTCGAGATGGCTTAGTTGGTCAGAGCGCCTGGAGTATCTATCCGGGAGGCGCAGGTTCGAATCCTGTTCGCGACCGTATTCTTTTTCCATTTAATATTGTAACTTTTGAGTTCGCTAAGCATGCGTTAATGCTTTTTCAAAGACATATCCAGAATACAGTATATTTTCTTTTACTTGAGTGGTGACTATCCATTTAATATACCTATACAATAAAGAAATCTTTCCCACTGTAGATATGTCATTCTGCATTATGTCTAAACCTGGGTAGCAGTTTTGTCAAACGTATCGCAATGGCAATCCAGCTGAGCGTTTGTAAAATAGCGGATTCTACCATCCATCTGCGACATCGACATAAAAAAAACTACAGATTTAGATGGAAATCACACTACAGTGAAGTTACGACGTGGCATCCATATCTATACAATAATGAAAACCACGTCGTAACGTCACTGTAGTGAAAAATACACAAATATATGTTTCTCTACTCAGTGCCTATAAGTGATAGCTTGATGGAATATGTATATAATGTATTGTGGACCACTAAGTTACCCTACTTACAATGAAGCCCCATTAATATCAGTCCTTTAGTTCATAAGTTATAAGCGTTCGGATATGACGGTCATGGAGGGATCCCAAATATTGTATGACGGGTTTTGCTAATGAGCAAAACCCATCACAATCTTAATCAGATCGATACATGGAAACAACCTCATATGAGATATGGCCATAATGATCTCATTCTCCTCAGATAGTCCCCCCGGAGCTGGAGGCAGTGATCCGGGAGCACCCTGGCGTGCTTGACGTCAGCGTCACCAGCGTGCCTCATGATGAGGATGGAGAGCATCCGGTAGCATGCGTGATGCGGAAGCCAGGGTCCGACGTCTCAGCAGAAGAGATTAAGGAGATAGTTGCAAGTACGTATTTTCATCTTGGTTTTTAAGTACTTATATATTACAACGGTACCCTGTGTTTAAAAAGGTGAGTAGGTATACATTTTTGGTATTGATATTTTTATATCATTATAGGTATTATTAATACGTGACGCAAAAACTTTGTACCACTTCTTACGAAAATTATTATTCTAATTTTACACGAATAAGCGTTTCTATTAAGTATAATATTTTCTATAAATATTAAAAAAGACATTATTTTCCATAAAATTTTTAATGTGTAACTTTTAACCAACTAATAGTTTGCTATTTTTTTTGTTGGAAATAGTGTAACGTGTTGTTATCTCATTTCGTAGTTCGTTTCCGCTATACTATGAACCTAAAAGCGATGCTATAAGAGCTACTTTACGAGCAAGCGTGTTAAAATAGTAAATCATGTTACGAGTAAGATAAGTTAGTCATTACCCACGTGGCTGGATTGAGCCGAAGGCGAGGGATGATATGATGCTAAAAGATGGAAATGACTATAATTCTTTGCTCGGAAGTAAAATGATGCAGGCTGAGAGTGGACAGGGGTAATAACATTTATGTTTTATTTTTCACAGGTAAACTGTCAGATTCTCAGAGATTACGAGGAGGTGTGGTGTTCATGGACCAACTGCCTCTCACGTCTACGGGGAAGATCGCGCGTGGCAAACTACGTCAGATGATGTTAACAGCCAACAGGGAATAGGGAACATTGTATTAATTAAATAATTGTATTAATTAAATAAATAAAAGAACCCTCACGGATCATTGTGACAACAAATGATAAAGAAAAACAAACTCACGCTTTTTTCCCATGGGAATAGGCAGAAACTATAGCGACACATACTCTTTACATACTCCTTTCGCTTCGTCCACGTTCATACTGGGACCTGAATCTTTTTATTTACCAATGCCTCAAACCTCTATCGATAGCGTGTTGATCGAATGATTATAAGGCATTTGGTATTCTGCTAGTTAAACAACACCAGTGGTCTGAGGGCACGACGTAATAGCGGCGGTAAGGCCCCTAATGGGGGAGTGGCTGGAGAGACGACATGAAGTCCTCAGCTTCCGGATGACGTAGTTACTCTAGGACCACGGATGCTTCGGGAAGTATCTGCGTCGCATAGGCCGGGAGCTGTGGTGCCATCACTGCGGAAACTGCCCCGAGGACACGCCGCAGCACACGTTTCAGGTGTGTCCTGCTTGGACCGAGCAGCGCCATGACTTTATTGGGGCAGTAGGGGCGAGCGAATTTTTGCTTTCGGCCGTATTCAAATATACTTATGGTTAAGAGCGAGAGTGCTTGGGGAGCCGTCCGCACCTTTTTTGAGGAGGTGATGCTCGCGATGGAGACGGCGGAACGGGGGAGAGAGGTGTAGGCGGCGGAACGGGGGAGAGAGGCGGTTCCGTCTCACCTCTGCCGCAGAAGGCGCACCAAACGCCAGAGGGCTCTAAACGATCTCCGGCCACCGTGAGCCGTGGTCTGCGGGAGATCCACATGGGCTCACATGGGTAGTTCGTCGCTCGACCAGCAACAAACCCAAGACGAAAGCGCGCTTTGTTACAGCGCACACCTTTAGAGGGTAGGGTCTAGGGTTTGGGTAGTCTTCCAATGACTTTCCACTGAACTTTTTGACTTCCAAAGATTCAGTTATTAGCAGTTTTTATTCGGTGACGTTACCAAGAATGATTCAATATTTCAGTATTAATTCCGTAGGCAGCGATCATTATATACTTAAATACTTATTATTGTTATTATAATCTGCTTAATATAGTTAATGCATATTAAATAGTTTATTTTTAATTTAACGTCAACAGTTATAAATTTTTGTGGAAAGAACATTACGTCGTAAGCAGGATTCGACCCTGCGCCTCCCGGATAAATACTCCGAGAGGCGCAGATTTGAATTCTGCTCACGACCGTATTTTTCTTTCCTCATTTTTTTAACCTTAGAGTTCGCTATCGCATGCGTTAATTCTTTTCAAAGATTTATCTGAATTAACTTCAAGACTTAATTTATGAATATTAGATAATTGTAAATAAGTAAGTTTATGGGGGAGAAATAAACGTTATATTATTATGATTATTATTTGATTTTTTGACTTAATGACTCGCACCATGCGTATCCATTGGTTGTTAATAGTTTCTGGCAAAGAATCATCACCCTCTATCACAAAAATGCTGCCTTAGGGCTCTTCTGGACGTCGAAGACTGCCACCGAGCGTCGTAGACAACGTGACTCTTATGTAAACTTAAACTTCAAAGATCCAAGTAGACCTCGAGATTAAGTATAGAAGATGGACGATAAGAAGATAATTTTTTTCTGGTACCTACTAAGTTGGGCGCAAGTAATTTGAGGAATTGCGAATTCCTTTTATGGCTGTTGCGGACGAGCGGGACTTTGTCGACAACAGGAGTCAATGACGCTGTCAGCAGGCACGGTGGCTGCCGTCGATGCGTGTTGCCCTTTAGTTAGTAGTTATCGTTCATTGTTAAGTCATTTGAAAACTTAAGCTCGGTTCCTCTCTAATAGGGCTCGCAAGTCCCAAAACGGGCTATAAAAATTGCATCTTTTTGGCACTTTTGTCGCAAACCTATGTCTGAGTGGTCCCCACTCACCTGCACAACGACTGCTACGTAAGTATTGACAACAATCCATCCATGGACGATAAGATCCTTTTTTCTGGTACCTATTAACTTGGGAGCAAGTAATTTGAGGAATTGAGAACTCATTTTATGGCTCTCGCAGAGGAGCGGCACTTTATCGACGACAGGAGTAAATGCAGCTGACGCAGCACGCCCAGTGGCTGCCGTCGATGCGTCCGACACTTCAGACTCACTTTTTGGCACTTTACAGAATAGTACCACCCACCCGGAGGTTTTTGAACTGACTTCGACGACTGCTACGTAAGTATTGACAAGAATCGGGTTCGACTTATTCGAATCCTGTTCGGGGGTGCCACCTTTTAAAATCAAAATAGGTAATTAGAAAGAAAACGCTTTTATTCCCCTCAAATGGGCACACAGTAAAGAAGAAATAGATTATGAATTATAGACATTACATATAAAATTTTCAACCTGTAGAAACAGTATTTTTGATAAATTACAAATATAAGATAAACAATAACAATGCTGATACACTTAGAGCAGGACAAAACACAAATAGATAACTAGTTTAAAATTGATATATAATATATATTTAATATATAATTAAAGTAGGCACCTTCCTTCTTTTATCTTTGGTAGGCGCTCTTACATCTAGGGGCACGGTAGTGCTCCCGCCAAGACGAGCGAAAGGAAGCGGGGCACTACCTACCTTTACTAGAAGCATTTCGTCGTATTTTCGAACTGTTATAGCTTTGGTCTAGATAACACTAGAATGCTGAAATCGGGTCTATTTAATATTCGTGGAACTTTTACATTTAAGTTCAGCAATAGTTTGTGCGACAATCACGAGGCGTCCAATCCATACATTTTAACCAAGATGTAGAGTTTATAGAGTCAAGGCTTATAGCTAGAGTTAAGTATAGCTATTATTAATGTGGTCAAGAGCACGTAGAGCGTATTTTGGACTTTGGATAGGGCCCGTAGACTATGACGCGCAGTACAAATCGGAGCCCAGCTAGGGATTATGCTCTATTGGATCTCATAACTTTCAAACTGTGAAAGCGCTATAAACTCGTGACTCTTGACAACCAACTTCACATGACAAGTTTTTGATGGGATATATTATTGCTTTACGTTAAGTCATCACCCACCTGCCTATATCCCAATTTATTTGGGGTCGGCGCAGCATACTCTCTACTTGTATTGGAATCTTATAGCATTTAACCAAAACTGGAATGCTGCTAAAGTTTTAGCTATGTTTTATGACCGGCCGCCTGCCTGACGTCATCCCTCATTGGGAATGCTGTTTTTGGTGGTAACCGCCACCGACACGGTCTCCTATTTACCTATGTCATACGCCAGCTTCTGATGTTATCCTACTATCACACTCCACTAACTGGCTAAGTACTGCTTTACGTTAAAGTACGAGAGGCAACCATTGTCTTAAGATAGATTTAGGAGTTTATGAATTGGTTCTTTAACTATGACCGTGTTACCGCGATGTATGGAGTTCAGATAATTATATGACTATGGGGCCTCATGTCAAAGCAAAAACAAGCTTAGTATAGTTCAAAAAAATGAATCATATATACCTACCATGAAAACGTAAGAGGAAATACCTCCTTAAACCGGTTTAAATTTATCTGAGGCAATGACGGTACACACCTAATAATTTTTTATGGAATATAAATATTACAAAATAATTGAACACCTGGTTAGCTTTTTCTTAATTAGTTAGCTACTTATGGGTTGCTAGTCACAAGTGGACAAGGACACATTTATATCATTCGTTAGGTTTCTTGACACGGAACTTAACACTAAAACATTGTATATTTAAATTAGAGTTTTTTGCATTGGTGGATTTTGAACTTTAAACATTAAGATAAGAACATTATAAGACAGATTGACAGACTCTAAAAACCTTTAATTGAGCTCTACTACCTATACCAGATCTATTCAATACAAATAAATAAAATTGTAGTGTCTGCAATATGTTAACTATACAATTAAATAAACCTGAAGTTTGTTTCTAATGTCAACATACAGCTTTTTACTAAATGTTAATGAAAGTATTTTTACAAATTTTATTTTTCTGTGTTTTTGTTCCTGGTAATCTCCGAAAAGGATGGATTGATTTTAACGGAACTTTCACTGGCCGATAGCTGATATTGGAGTAATTTAGGCTACTTTTATTTTAGAAAAAGAATTAGGGTTACTCGTGAAAAACTGATATTATAAGCTCGAGATTCCATGCAGGCGAAGCGGCGACCACAGCTAGTTACCAATATAATTACCATAAAAATGAATCTGCCTAGTTTTTTCCAATAATCCAACTCCATACATAAATTTTGATTTAACAGTAAGTTAAATCAAAATTTATGTCGCTAATGCAATATAATAGCTTGTTACCATTATCAAGAGTTAGGCTGCACCAGGAATGCGTCAACAGAGACATTTTTCTATCAATGGTCAAAATGCTGATGACGTCAACCAGCGGCAGCATTTTTCCATACATATATTTATTACCTACTTGTACTTTAATTCTTCGAAGACGTATAGGTAGGTACGAATAGCTGCGCCTGGTTTTGGTGTGCGTTCACCCTCAATGCTTTCTCTACAAAAAAGTTCAAGATCATTCCAAAATACCCGCATTCCTAGATCTCTAAGCATAACACAAAAATTTTGTTAATTATGAACTAGACATACAAGTTTCAATACCAAGGATTGCATAAATATTAATCGAAAACCGGTTATAAATTAAGATTTGAGAACGTTATTATACGCAACTTATATGTAGAATGGATTTTAATGTAAAGTGCTGCGTTTGTTTAGGTGGAAACATTGTTAAATTGTGGAAATTTATATTTTTTTAAAGTTTAAAAGTTATGGCAGTGAATTGTGGTGATCGGCAACATCTCGGGCATTTGTTTTTCGAACATATGATAAAGCGGCCGAATGCGATATGTCAGGTATGTAATGAAATGATGAATTATCGAAGTACTCCCTAATTTCCTGCTTATTTTATGCTTATTTATCTGTTTGGGTTTTGTTGAAAAAATTACCAAGTTGTTAAGACTACAAATGAATCTTGATTTAGAATTAGATTTATATTTATGAACTCTTTAGTGTACACCTAAAAAACAACAACGGAGGACATTTTTAAAGAAGGAGATACAATGAGTAGACTTATCGCACCCGGCGATTTCTTCCAGGCAACCTTAGGATGAATAGGTATGAGATAGACTGGAAAAGGGACAGCATGTGGTGTGTAAAATACATATAATCTACTATGTTATTACTCATTTTGAATCACATATTCAAAGTTTAACAATACCTACATAGGTAGACCTACAATATTTATTTTCCGACGAATACTAAACAAAAGATGTATTTACATCTATTGTTTAGTATTCGGAGACCAAAAAATATGGATGGCTTGTGGGGGATTGCCGACTGATAGGGGATAATTGGAAAATACATATTTCACTGACCCCAAATAACTTGGGACCAGAGGAGGAAGTTTTAGTTTATGGTCACTTTAGTCACAGTTTGCAAATTGTCTGGCATGCGATGATGGTATCAATGCACTATTTCAATAAAAATAAAAAAAACATTTAGAATGACACGATATTGCGGAAACGAGCGCTCTAATGCGGAACATATCACTATCCTAAGATACATATATTACTAATCTGTGCATATCACGGTGTGGTTAAACGCTCGTTCTGTGTTTTTTTTTACTGTAAATGTTATGGTTAACCCTTTTTTTATGTGTGGAAATCAATCCTGAACGTTTTGCTGGATTCCTACCAACACACGTCCCCCTCTAACCTGTAGCGTGGTCCCGAGACCACAGCTGCTTTCACCGCAGACCCAGCAAATTATGATCCGACGAATACATCGAAAGATCCCGTCATGTTCCTGTCAGCATGTAGTGTCTGGGCAAAGTCCTCCTCCATTAATTTCATCACTACAAATACCGGTTCAATATGTTTTATTAGTAGTGTCCCTAAAAAAAGTGTCACAATGTCTTTTTCAACCTCGACATTGCCAAATCATCGACTAACGATGGCACCATAAACTTTAAAAATAGAATTGAAGTTCTCCCCAATGATTTTGACACCTTCGATCTAGAGCTAATGTATTTTATGTAATTTTGTCCAACTCATCCCGCTATCTTCTCTAAAGTTTGTTGTGTCGTCATCTGGCTGTCTCCATTTAGCGGTGATTTAGGCCTTTAGCTCATCGGATAAACAACAAACATTGCCATTCCAGTCCCACTTCAACATAACAGATTTTTGAGCTATATCAGCGTCTGTTTTGGACCGCAGTGTAGTGGTGTGTTAGAACTGGTTATAACGACTATTAGAACAAAAAAGATAATTAATAAAACTGTGATAAAATGCGTATTATATTAGTATTGTATATACATACTTAAAAATATTATGTATTTGCGGAAGTCCATATAATATTTTTGTAATATAATAATATTATATGTACGTACATACCTACTTACAAAAAATAATGTATTTGCGGAAGTTCATATAGGTAATGTTTGCGGGTGGGAGGTGCACAGGTACTTAAGGGTATGACTAGGACCCATAATATTGTGAAAGTAGCTAAGAAGATATTGTATTTCTAACTTAACTATCTGAGATTACTATAGTCATTGTCGTATATATCGTCAAGCGATTAAAAAGTAGTTCTAATTGTATTTATTTGCATCCATCGCAATATAAGAAATAAATTATTCTCTCTTCTGTGGAGGACATTGTCCAGAATGGCATGCGATTAGCTGATTAATAAACTCATTGTTCTTTATAGATAGATGCCTCCACAGGGAAGTCAGAGTCAAATGCGTCGGTGCTATACCGGTCTGTACTCCTGGCGAAATGTCTCCGTCGGTTCGGAGCAAAGCCAGGTGACGTGCTGGCACTGCACGGGAAGAACCATCTGGATCTGCACATACCGTACTACGCAGCCTTACTGAACGGCATGCCTATTGTTGGAGTGGACCTCATGTTTAAATTTGGTAAATATGAGCTTAGAGCTTATCGTTTGTAACCAACGTCGAAGCTCTGGATATTTTTTTCCACATTTGGAGGGTAGAGGTGCAAATCCCGCTCATTATCCTAATCTTCTTTTCACAAAAAAAAACTTAACGAGTACGCTAAGCATGCTTTAGAGAGTTTGAAAAAATATTATCTGTATTTGTTATGGTAATGGCATTTGTTCGACATTGTATTAACTGCAAAGTTCGTCGAGTCGGTTCAGTCACAGTATAGTTACGATGTGATGAATAAAATACGTATTATTCATGATGAAGAAGAATTCGGAATAGTGCGTAGAGTTGGGGATAACTCGGTGGTGTGCCTGAAGGAGGTTGCTATGGTACCCGTAGCCTTTAACCGAATTCGGCATATTATTCTGTTTTCAGAGGAAATCAAATCATTGTTTAAGTTAACTACACCAAAGATAGCATTTTGTCAGTGTGAGCATTTCACGGACGCAGTCAATGAACTGGGGTTGGACACCAAGATCGTTACCTTCACTGAAGGCAAGCATTCCATGCAGAATTTCATTTCGGAATACGATTATGATGATGAAGATTGGAAGATGTTTCGGTAAGGGGCATTTTCTACTATGTTATGGGAAGGCCCTATAACATAGGACCTTCCCTGAATCAAGAACACTTCAATACATAGGATATTCTTCTCTAAAAGCGTTAATATTTCTAGTCAAACCCCCTGGATACGCTTGGTTTTCGCTAACCTAGTTACCGCCCCATAAGTACATAATTCTTAATCAATTATAAAAAATTACAAATACTGTTGTACCAGTCCGACAAAAATGTTCGTCTCCCCCAAAACAAGAACGAACAGGTTTTGAAAATCAAGAACAGCCTAGCCTGAATTGCTTTATATACGCAGGTCTATTCCTATAGTCCTGTTTGTGTACATTAGTTCAAATATCCTTTATCAAAATAAAAGTTGGTAACGGTACTTAACTCATCCATATCAAACAGGCCCGCAGAGTTCGACACAGACAAGATCTACGCTTGGCTGGTCAGTACAGGTGGTACGACTGGTGTGCTGAAAGTAGCTGCGTTCAAGCATAAGCCCTGGATCGAAAAAATTCATCAGCAGAGACAGTACTTTGAATTCGACGAGTAAGTTGGTTCTTATGTATAAACAATTTTGATGTCAAACCATCCAACTCTGGACTGTAGTTGCTTAATTACCTTGAAGATCATCGGGAACGTCTCTCGAGGACACCATGTTGAAATCAGGACTCTTTCTTCTAGCCTTATGCGTGACAGGTATACTTACCCAAACACCTGAGCTGCTCTTTTTATGTGTGGAGCTCCGTGAGTACGTGTCAGCCGCCAACTGAGGGATAGTTTACGCCTAGCCTCTTCAGATACCTTCCAATCTCGGCGTATTATTAAATAACCCGAAAAAGAACATTTTAAAATGCTAATATAGTAATTGTTACCACACACGTCTTTACTTACTTTATGTGTGGAGCTCCGTGAATACGTGTCAGCCGCCAACTGAGGGATAGTGCACGCCTAGCTTCTTCATGTCTGAAGGGGCCTCTTTTACAATCTCGGGGTATTATAAAATAACCCAAAGCTACACTTTCAAATGCTAATATACTAAGTGTTACCACACACGTCATTACTTATGGAGACTTACGTATTTTTTTTACAGGAGTATGAGGAACAGACCTTCCCTACACTTATCGCCTGTGCAATGGATAACAGGATTTTACAACGCCATAGCTATGCCTTTGTTTAACCTGTGCAAGGTCCAGACTTCCTTGCCGCCAACAGCAGATCACGTCATTGATATTATTAAAGAGTACAGGGTAAGACAATTATTTTAGTCATCTAAAGATTTTGAAGCAGCAGTACTTACCTTTTATCCCATAGAATTCAGCATGATAAAAAATTTATGTTTGCCTTCAGAACGTGATCTGTGCTAGTCTGTAAATATTTCAAGTCCAGCAGTCAACAGCCAGTGTCAGCAGTATCAGTATCGCCGTTGTACATACCTAATAGAAACTGTGCTAGCCTATTGTGCTACCCTTGGAGCCAGGGCCACTAGACTTAAAACAGTTAAAGATAATATCACGAGGAAACCTGGCAGATGTCCTTGATGTTATCAAGTTATGTCAGACTTAAGGGTGGTTTAAACACTAGCACAGTGGTCACGTGTACAACGAGGCTTGACAACTTAACAGTCTCCCTAGGTATGTGCACTAATAGGCGTTGCACGGCGGGGGTTCTGGAGCTGGTCTATTAAGAGGACCCAGTGCCGTGCAGTTTTAGTGAGGTAAAAATCCCACACTCCCCAGTCTTGTCCCCAAAGGCCGGGCGGCGTTTTGAAGTTTAAAAAAAGAAGAAGTATCGGCCTTGGCAGTCTTGGAACCATATACTTATATTTTTATTTATTATGGATCTACTAACCCGGACGTAGCGAGTCCTATTTTAAAAAGCTAGTTAGTACTTCAATCATGTTTTCAGTAATAGTAGTATGTAATAAAATTAACAGCGTTCTATTTCTGGGTCGTATAAACTGTATTGAGTTTTTCTGTCAAGAACTTTTGTTGATGACAAAAGTCTTACCTCGTAGCCCTTAACAAGGGTATCGGCGAAATATGGGTGTACTGTACAATACACCTCTGTCCAAACCTTCGGGGAATACAATCGTAAATTAAGATCATCCAATTTATAATCATAATCATAATCATATTCTTTATTGCAAATCCACTTACAGCCAGTGAGCATGGTCATCGGTCCATTGATGCTGGATTCTATAGTAAAACACGAGAAACAGTGCGACTTCACAAGTTTTGACCTAATCATGGTAGCAGGAGCAAAGGTGCACAAGGAACTAATTTTGGAGCTGAGGGTATGTTCTCTTTCTATGGCGTTATTATCTTGACTATTAAGTATTTCTATGAATGAGTCTCTAAAACTTAAAGACCAACTATTTTACATCATAATCCTCATCATCCCCCTGTCCTTATCCTAATTTATTTGGGGTCGGCGCAGCATACCTATATCCGGCATACTGCTAAAGTTTTGGCTATGTTTTGTGACTGGCCGCCTGCCTGACGTCAACTCTCTTTGGGAATGCTGTCGTTGGTGGTAACCGCCACCGATAGGGTTTCCTTTTATCTATGTCACACCAAATATTATCCATGCGCCAGTTTCTGATGTTATCTTAATATCACACTCCAGTAACCGGGCTATAATAACATATACGGCCTACAATCCGTACGATACCTAAGTAGCTTAATTATTTATAAAACAAACAAGTTCGGTCTCTGTTATAACAACACACAGGATTCATCTTGACTCTCACAGGGTTTAGGGTACTACAATCGGAACAATTTTACATGATTAAAAGAAAAGTAATTTTGGGGAACTTTTGCTTTTAACGGTTTCTCTATTGAATAAATAAGTAATTAAACTGCCTCTTTGGTCTAGTGGTCCCAAGCGCGACTGCTGAGCAGGAGCTCTCGGGTTCGATTCCCGGGTCTGGCAAAGTGTTAATGAGTTTTTCTGTTAAGAAATTCTCAGTAGCAGCCCGGAGTTTGGAATTGTATCCGGTACGGCAATAGGCTCACCACCTATTACATGGGACTTAATAACAGCATTGGTGAAATGTGGGTGTACAACTGTTGACACCTCTGCCTACCCCTTCGGGGAATACAAGCGTGATGCTATTCGTGTCTGTATTAAAACAATCGCTTTAGAAATTAAAAAGTACACTACCTATACTGCAGAATCTAAGACGTTTTTTCCCAGGTTGCAACATCCGGTATTCGTTCTACCTCATTCACTCTTCTCTAACTGCAAACTTCAGCTCTCTATTTCATCTGGTTACCTAGTATTGGGGCGCCACTCCCAGTACAATTTTTTTGTGCACTAAAGAATTCGTTTGCTCAAACATACGTCAAACCCCTGATATTTTAATTAATACTTAGCATAAATAAAATGTCTTTCTATTGAGCAAAATATAATGAAATCTTTTCTTTTTGTATAAAAACTTTCGTGAGACATATTCATATCAATTAATGTTCACCGGTTACTAAAAGAGTTGAGCCCGCGCCGATATCGTCGTGCTCATGACTAAGGGCTTCGTTCGAGTTCGAAACTAGTCGGGCAATCCCGAAAAATGCACGTGAGTAGTAACCGGTGAACATTAATTGATATTAAAGATTTTCATCTAATTTCTTAAGGCTATGTAGGTACAACAACAAGATAATAATAAAAATGTTAACAGACGTGGTTTAGGCGTCAAAGTATCGTATCGCTGTCGTCCGGTAAAGTGCCCGTGCAGAAGACTGGCAGCAATTGTTATAAGTCAGAAAGTCAGATCTAATAGGTTGGCTGGTCAGTTTACAGGCAAATTCTTCCTATTTAATTTATGAGGTGTGAATTCGTCTTTTGAGCAACCACCACTTCCTCTCTCTTCTTCTGTAATTTCGATTTCTTGTTACGACGCGACCTTTATTTACTCTGGCACTTCTTTTTCATTTTGTACATATATATTTAAATAGAAGTATAAATAAATAAATCCTGTACTGTGTATCAGATTACAAGTTATTTCTGTCGTTGTGTTACAGAAAAAAATGCGCAAGGATGCAGCGGCGGTCGAGATGTATGGACAAACTGAAACCCTAGGCCAAGTGTTCTCCTTAAACCCGGAAGGGCCTGTGGGTAGCTGCGGAAAGCCCACAGCAGTACATCAAGTTAAGGTGAGATTTGATTGATAAGCAATGGTCTGACAAAGTTGTCGTAAGAATAGTGGTTGATACCGCTCTACACTTTTTTGGGCTTTAAAATTATAACGTATTTAGGTTTATTTAGAATAGAGAACTAGAAAAATATGTTGTTTTTATTTTAAATATTTAAAGTATTGAAATAAGAAATTAGGGACATAGTATACTGCCATATAAAATTGTGCCACTAAACAACTGAAAAGTTAATATTTATTTCACTGGCTTGGTTAAATCAATTCTTGACTTTTTCAGCTAATGGATCCTGACTCGGAGATAGAAATAACGAAGCCAATTACACCTGGAGAATTATGGGTCAAAGGTCCCATGTTTACAGTAAGTATTCCTCAACCTATAAAACATGCATAAACTTATAAAATCTACCATTGTAAAATTCCGGCGTTGAATATTAATATGTTTAACTATCTGAATTTTAATGCTAGATGTCATTCCAACTATAAATACTTTAATTAATGTTACAGGAATACTACAACAATCCAAAAGAAACTGCAGCGGTTTTCACAGAAGATGGCTGGTTCAAAACTGGAGACCTGCTGTATAGGGACAAAAATGACAACTTCTACTTCGTGGAACGACTTGGAATGCTTATCAAATACAGGCATTATCACGTATGAAACTCATCTGTCCGGCCCAGTAAAGGCCCTTTCTTATTTCAATAAGATTTACAGAATACGACTGTATTCAACAACTTTAAAGACTCCACTCCCATCGTAGGTAAAAGCCTGCCTGTTCACCTCGCTGGTGTGCTCCCCAATGGCTCTCGTAGTCTATTTCAGCAGTAAACTTGCGTACGCACTGAGCGCATCGTCAACACACCGCTAATATAATAATGGGCTACCGGCCGGCCCTTTATTATACTCGTACTTGGGTGTTTTTTGGGCATACGGTATAAAGGTGGCTGGATATGATTAAGATGCACCAGTATCCTCGGTGGACGCACCGTCATATGCGGGCGGTAGACTAACTTCAGCCCGTTACCCCATCATAAAATACTTTAGCAAAATCCTATTACTTAGTTACAACCACCACGGAACTGAACACCATATTTTACACCATCCATATTTTAACGGGATTTGGCAATAGGGAAGTAATAGAAAACTTTTTGTGGATAAAGAATACTTTCGCGACCAGAATTCGAACCTGCGCCTCCCGCATAAATACTCCAGGCGCTTTGAGCAACCAAGCCATTTTGGCTCGACCATCTCCTTCATTCATAACTGAAGTAAAAGAAGAACTTATACGTGATAACTATTTTTATTATATTTAGATTAACTCATAATTTAAAATTAAAAGTGCTATTCATATGTGTCTTTCTAGAGTCTAGAAAGATTGCACTTTTAATTTTCGATGACGCATTTAATCTAGATTCTTGACTCTTTGCGTCATCATCATTTTGCTCTTTGCATTTGATACACATGAATGTTTCTCCAACTTTACAGATAGCCCCGATAGAGATAGCGGAAGTGATCCGGAAACATCCTGGCGTGTTGGATGTTAGCGTGACCAGTGTGTATAATGTCTTCGATGGAGAGCATCCTGTCGCGTGCGTGGTACGTCGACCAGGCATCAAGGTCACTGCACATGAGATCAAGGAGCTAGTTGCTGGTTAGTTGTTAGTTCTGGTGTTCAAACTCCTCGGGAAAATCATCGCAAAGGCCGTAAAGGGTTGGCCTTTAATAGAGAGATATTTTTGTACATGTTAGCCAGATTCATGAGGAAAGGAAGTATAGGCTACTAACATTTGGCTATACCTCTCAGCTAGCCTTAAATATAGATTTTTAGTTTTTGAGTTAAGTAGGTAATAAGTCAGAAGAAAAAGCGCTATCCAACCTCTTTATCCGCGTGCGCTGGCTTAATAGGTACGTAAATATAATGTTCTACAAAAATATCGGTATTTAAAACATCAAAAAAAAACCATGCCTTATGCCTATCATAAGCTCTAATATATAAGACCAAATAAGGTATACCGCGCCAAAAAAAAATTAAATTTAAAAGATATTTATGACCATTATTATTTGGCATGGCATATTAATCCTTAAGAACGAAAGTTACTTTATCATCAAGAGAATTTTATGAAGATAAACTTTGCCCTGTATAGCATTGTTATTTGGACGCATCATTTAGGACATAGAAAAATTAAAATAATTTAACACTCGTGCGAACGAGCCGTGTGACGCATAAACCCCGCCCGACGAGATGAACTGTCAATTATTTTCTATTTGTTGATTAGTACTAAGAAAGTAATTAAAATATTATACGCGGGTGATACCGCAGGGCACAGCTAGTATTTACTATAAAACTTTAGGTACACAGGTGACAGCTTCTTCCATGCACTTACATGGCTGTTTAGTGTTAATAGATATCAATTTATCATGCAAATAATTATTTAATTTTTCCAGATAAACTATCTTACAGCAAACGTCTGCGAGGTGGAGTCATCTTCATGGATAGGCTACCCCGAACATCCGCTGGAAAAGTGGCTCGAGCTAAATTGAAACAAATAGCTTCGATCGGTTATAGAGAATAAAATATTACTTACAAAAAAAAATAAGCTACTTTTTTGTATTAATTTTCCTTAAACTCCATTGCATTCTCCACTATTCTAGATTCTACAACATTTAAGTAGTTAGGTAGTACTTACGTAATATTAATCTAGGAAAACTTTGATAGAGAAGAGAAAAATGATTTTTTTATCTTTACATTCACAATTATTTTTATTTTATCAAGACTCATGATGGCTCGTAACCATCGGGCTGTAAGTAGTGTGGTCATTCGCTACAGGCTGCAATGTAACCACGGTACAATAGGTTGAGGTAAATAAAGCTCCACACTTTTATTAGATGACGCTTCTCCGATCAAAAGCTTGCCTCATTGGTCTAGTGGTCCCAGGCGCGACTGCTGAGCATGAGGTCTCGGGTTCGATTTCTGGGTCGGGCAAAGTGGTATTGAGTTTTTCTGTTAGAAAAATTCTCAGTAGCAACCCGGAGTTTGGAATTGTGCCCGGTAGATGGCAATAGGCTCACCACCTATAACATGGGACTTGATAACTGTGTACACCTCTGTCTACCCGTTCGGGGAATACAGGCGTGATGCGATGTTATGTTATGATATGTTATGTCTGATCAAAAGAGAGTATGTAGGTATCTAATAAGATTCAATATAAGTACCTATTTAAAACGTAGAATATTTTAAAAATGTATGTGGAAAGGCCACAAAGCTGGAAATGGGACGGCCCCGTAAGCCGTATGCACAATGACCGCTTGCCAAAAGTTTTATTAGAATGGTTGCCTGAAAATGGACGGCGTCGCCGAGGCAGGAAAGAGGTGGTGGGGTGACCTGGATGCGCTCCACCAAACCTAGTTTGAGGTGGCGCAGAGGAAAACTATTTGGAAATCCTGGGGAGTCTTTACCCAGTGCCTAACATGCAAAAAAGAAATACGGTCGTGAGTAGGATTTGAATCCCCCCAGATGAATACTCTCGGAACACGAGTGAAATTAACGAGTTGTGTTCGCGACATCGCCGCGGGCTCTGCTCATGACTAAGGGCTCCTTTCAAGTTCGAAACCATAGCCGGGCAATCCCGAAAATAGCGCGTGTGTGGTGAAAAATAATTGATGTCAATGTCTCACGAAAGACATTTAAAAATAGGGTCATGGGTAGTTTTAGGGGTAGATATACCTATATAGTTCAGTAATTATTTGTTATTTGTTTTCTTTCAATCCAAAAAGTAAAAATACATTTATGTATGTTTATAATGGAACGTTGCCAATAACGTTCCATTTCATGTTTACATTGGGTCCGAAAAACATCTTATCAGTCTCCTCCAAAGAGTATAGTAATATAGTAGAAAGTCTCCTCTTTTAAAAACAAATACATCGTTTTTTTGCGTCATTATCATACTAATAAGAATTATCGTCAAATTTAATTTATACATATTTTTGAAGCATTCACATTTTCGTAACTGCAATAGTTATTCCTATTTAGTACCTACTAAAGTTATAATACTGTGAATAGAGATGGAGGAATCGAACGTAATATTGACAAACTGAAGTGTTGTCCTGATACGGCAATTGCCGTAATATACAGTATTTAGGTTATTCTAAACACCAAAAATACCTTATACGTCAATGGAATCAATCAAATATACGGCAAATAATTGAAGCAAATTATAATTTATATCATAATAAAAAGCAAAAAAAACATAAATATTATATAGGAAAATATGTTTATTTAACGCGAAATTGGTAAATTTATGTTTCATTTCAATTCATACCTAGGACCAAACAGCAAAATATCACTCCTTTATTTAATAAATTCTCCTAATCTGTCGCTACTAAAATATTTTAATGATGAAATAAATATTTTTATTTAATGTGACAAGTTGTCCCATCATCCCCCTGCCCTTATCCCAATTTATTTGGGGTCGGCGCAACATGTTCTATTCTTACATTTTCTAATTCTTTTTGAAATTGTAATGCTAAAGTTTTGGAACTGTTTTATGACCCGACGTCAACCCTCGTAGGAAATGCTGTTGTTTGTGGTAACCGCCACGGTCTCCTTCCGCCAGGTTCTGATGTTATCCTACTATCACACGCCACTTACCGGGCCACCAGTTGTACCCATTTACACCGAAAAAAATATACTTACATATTTCTCGTTAAAAATAAATACAGTCATACGGCAATATAAGATTTTATGGCTTAAAATACGGCAGTTCTCGATGTTTATTACGGCCAGCCTAAATTTGTCAGGACAACACTGACAAACTGTCAAATTACGATCGGCTGATATTGTCGATCGTAATTAAATGTCTATTCAAAATAATGAATTTAATCGAGTAATATAAACAACGTCATGGACGAAAACGAGTTCTTCAAACAGACTGTGCAACATTTAGCTAGATGTTTGTCGAGTATAAACCCGACGCCATGGGAGAAGGTAACAATTACGACACGTATTTTGCAATCTTGGATTTAAGATATGGTGTTGTTTTCCTGGATAATGCCTCTTAAAAGTAAATTCAAGTACAACAGACGACGTATTAATAGTGTATACAGCCTTTGTTTTCCTGCTATGGTTAATTTCTGGTTTATATTTTTTTATTTCAAAAATGAGTTTATGACCTCACCTCATCAGTTGTTTGTTATCATAGCTGTTAATCAAGGCAGAGTAATGATTCATCGACTTACGGTTTCCATATCGACATCGCCCATAATGTCAAATAATTATGACACAAACGCTGAGTATATTTTTTGTTTATGTTGAAATGAAAGCGATGTCCACCTTCTATTAATCTCTTAGAATTTGTAATGATATTAGTGCTTAAGAAAATTTACTAATGGTTTAAGAATTAACCTTTCAGCTCAGTAACGTACAGATCTGTATGTTGTAACAATAAAAATCTATTGTGTCTGCTAATGACTGATGCAACAGCTTAAGATAATTCTTATT
The DNA here is from genome assembly GCA_935421205.1 of Xylocampa areola. Taxonomy (NCBI): domain Eukaryota; kingdom Metazoa; phylum Arthropoda; class Insecta; order Lepidoptera; family Noctuidae; genus Xylocampa; species Xylocampa areola. The sequence goes on along the minus strand of OW285219.1, from coordinate 11,318,475 downwards.
ATGGTAGAATCAACTGATTGATTACTATTATGATCACTGCCTTGTTGATCTAGTGGTCTCCAGCGTGACTGATGTGCGTAAGGTCCTGGGTTCGATTCTTAGGTTGGGCAGCTTCATTAAGTTTTTCTGTTTGTTTTACAACAATAATAAAATATTTGTATTAAGCATTTTTGGTTACCATAATACAATGATATTTACCTAATTTACCTAAGGGTAAATATAATTATACTTTAATTACCATTTACACACCCATTACCCTTATTTCCTAGAAATTTATCTTTGCTAACTAGAAAGCTCCTTATTAGAATGGGTTGGCTTTTCAAATGATGTAGATGGTGTAAAAACATAATCCTAAATATAAATAAAAACATAACTCACTAAATATAATGTGTTAGGAGATGAGTCAGTATTGACAATTAATATAGTAGGAAACATACATATTACGTAGATTTGTTTCTCTTACCATGAAAAACTGCTATCTGAACAGATTAGAGTGAGATTTAGTATACAGATAGTTTGAACCTTGAAAAAGGACTACTACTTTTTGTCGCACGGACACCTGCTTGTTTTGTAATATTTTGCTGACTAACTGTCTTGGCTCCAAAAGAGTTTAAATTTAGTTGTTTCTATTCCTGAATTTCTTATAATCTAAAGTTTAAAATTTTTGCGTAAGCTAAATATGGTCTTGAGCAGATTTTGAACTGTGCAGGTTGCAAACTGGAGTATCCATCCAGGAGGCATTTGATTTATATTACATATAATTAATAAATAATAATTGTAAATAATAATAATTAATAATTGTAACCAAATCTCAAAAAAAAGATATAGCAATTGTGTTATGCCACAAGATACCTATTCTTCAAGTGTCCATTGCTAATGTCCCATTCAGGAGTATGAACTGACAATTCTCATGATAAGAATTATGCAAAGTAATGTGTAGAGTTTGATTCCTGGGTCACTTAAATAGCGATTGGGTTTTTCTGTTAGAAAAAAACGTATTAACATACTCTGGTGTTCATGGGCCAAACTCACAACTGAGTGGGTACCACAGCCGGCGTCGGGGCGGAGTAGCGGTGGCGTCGAAGTAATAATAGAAGTATAGCCTATGTGTGGAGTCGAGGCGCGGGCGGCTGTGCTTCATTTATAATCCAACATGTCCGAAGAAGATGAACACGTTCTTGCACTTGTACAATTAATTAATTTAAATAGAGTGAAGATTTTAGCTAATTCATATTTAAAACCCATTTTTGAAATGACAATATGGCGGCGGAGGCGCGGTAGGGACGCGCTCCATACCCTCGCTGCGTACCCCGGACGGAAAATAATCGCTAAAAGCCGGGAGTTGCCGAATTCAGCTCGCTACACCATATCCATATGCACTCGCCGCGCCTGCGCTGCGACGCCGCTGCGCCTTCGCCTCGCCCGTGCCGCGACTCCTGTATGTGAGCACAGGGGCATATGTTTATAAATAAAACATAGATGCGGCATGTAGCCTTTGCGCCCGCGCCTCGACTCCGTGGTCGCCGACCATGTGAGCGACGCGCCTTACTGTCCTAATTGGCTCAACAAAGCCCTAAACCGTGAGGAGTGGAAAGAGTGCAGGGAGGCCTTTGTCTTGCAGTGGGACAAACTGAGCTGAAAACAATAATAACATATGGCATTTATGTTTTGATAATTTATGGAAGTCTTAATTAAGTTGAAATGTAAAGTTAGTAGTATTCGAACCTGCGCCTACCGGATAAATATTCATTGAGGCGCAGGTTCAAATCCTGCACACAACCATATTCTTTTCTCACAATAGTTTATAACTTTAAAGTTCGCTATGCATGCGTTAGATCTTTTCGAAGATTTATCTGTATAAGTTAAAATGTTTTTGTCTTTAATGTAAATAAAAGAAGATAAAAGTTTAAAATTTAAATAAGTTCTATTTTAACTTTTCAGGTGAACACACTGTTTATGCTGTGCCCACAAGCTGGTTCTGCATTGATTATCACTCCTCGGAGTCAAGAAGCATCCATAGCTTTAGGATTGTACTTCCTCCAAAGCAACTTGCAACACCAAGACAAGCTCTTGCCGTACTTCTTGAAGGTCCTGAAATGTCTGGCTACTGCCCAGTTTGAGGAGCCGCTGTGCAGAATCAAAAATGGAGACCGTGAGTACTTTTTTACAAGTGATTGATATTTTATAATACGCACTGACTTCTGAAATTCAGTGGTATCTTGGATTGAAAATAGTGAATTTTGACTTCTTAGTTCAATGGTCATACGACTAGACTATCACTGCTTTTTTTTGCTGCAAGGTGGAGTGTACTTCTCAAGTTTTTACAAAAAAAAAGGGTGTTATGTTTTCCAAAACACACCATTATATTATTAACAAGCGGTGCTCATTTCGTATCGATACCCCTCCGTACCTCCGAGAGCACGTAACTATCTATCCCGGTTGTTAAAGCTGTTGCGTCAGTCATTAGCAGACACAATAGATTTTTATTGTTACAACGTACAGATCTGTACGTTACTGAGCCGAAAGGTTAAATTAAGATCTATGACAGCCGTTTCGGGTACTTAGAAGCCAGAAAGTCTGCCAACCAGTCATACCATGAGATATCGTATTACCCAGTAAATGAATGAAAGAAAGAAAAATAATTTATTTGATCACAGTACCACAAGATACACAACTAGTCTTAACACAAAAGTTACATGAAGAGAGTTATATAGTTAGCTAAATGGGTTGTGAATATCAGATAGGTAGTTGCTCCATGTAAAATACTGGTATTAAACTGCATCCATTTGACAAGAAGGCGATCCCAATGTTATTGGGAAAAGGCTAGGCAGATCGATCATATTTGAAGCCCTATGCCGTAACCCAATGTCTTATACAATCATTTTATGCATTTCTTTCACTTAACTTTCCAAAATGAATTTGTATCTTCATAGATTCACAATTTTTTTGGTATTGGTAAAACTTATCATACAAATTAATAAATTTTTTAGTCCTGATTAAGGTCACTACATTTTTGGATACTTTATTGCTTAGTTAAAAAAAAACTACAATTAAAAATGTCTAATGTCATTCAATTAGCCAACTTTTTTTATTCAGATGTAATTGATTTTTCTGGTAAAAAAAACCTTGTATCTAAGTTTCGGCTAAATATATAGGGTTCAAATAAGTTATATTTTAGTTCCTCCACCTGCCGGGTATGCGTCAAGTTATTTTTATTTACCAATACTCAATAAAAATAAAGAGAATTGAAGTGTCTATTTGTAATGTCAAAATAATAGTTTTTTTAAGGTTTATAGTATTTGCACAATACCTATGTCTAAAAATTAGTTTTTTGTCTGTGTGTCTGTTTGTTCCGGCTAATCTTCGAAACGGCTGGACCGATTCTGATAATTATGATTTTACTGGCAGGGAGCTGACTATATAAGGAGTAACTTAGGCAAATTTTCTAGCCGAAAATATTTAGGGGTTTTATACATATTGCAAAAAAAATATACTAATTCCAAGTGGAATAAGTCGCGGGTATCAGCTAGTTATACATATTTTTTTTAATACGTTACTCCGATTACTCGGTACTTCAATATGAAAAAGCAATAAAACGATTTTATATATCAGTTATTTTATTGAACGTAATGATTCAGCGGTCTATTTTTAATTTGAACAAATCATTTGTTGTTTTTGGCACCGGGCGCTTCATTTGCCACCGCCTCCACCCCCCGCACCGCCCCCCGCTCCAGCGTTCATACCAAACCCGCCCCCAGCACCGCCTTCAGCGCCACCGCCACCATTTCCTGAAACAAATAGCATGAGTAACACAGAATCAACTGATGCATCTCTCGACCGTTTGGTCGTTATATGGCGCCATTTAATGATATTCCTAATTAATATCAGCCAGATCATTTAAAGTATATCGTTCAACGATATGGCTACCCATTGTTAGCCATTTATTAGATTAATGACTTCAATACCTTTCTTGCGGGACAGTGTTTGTATGCGAAAGTAACACATTTTGCAAGCAATATTCATATTAATTATTAATCACCGGTTACTACTTAGTTGGTTTCACTCGCGATATCGCCTCGGGTTCCGCTCATGACTAAGGGCTCCGTTCGAGTTCGAAACTAATCGGGCAATCCTGAAAATGCACACGAATAGTAACCGGTGAACAATAATTAAAAAAATTTGTTTCTTAAAATTGTATTGTAAAATCTTAGCTGACCAAATGACGCACTACTTCTCCTGCACGGCTACATTTAAAACCAAGTTTAGCGTATGTTTTTATATAGTAAGGTCATACCTCCGCCTCCTGCTCCAGCGTTGGCGCCAAATCCAAACCCTGCACTGGCTCCTCCTAAAAATATTAAGTAAAATTAAAAAATTCGCCTTACGGTCCCAAAATTCTCTCCACCTGTAAATTCCTTCATCATAATTGCTAATTACACAAAAGTCAACTTTTTAACAGTTTGATCAAGGACCTTTATATATTAGAAGGGCAGGGTAGGAAGAAGATTTCAATATGATGACGTGCTTGCGGTCCCTGGTGTCCGTTGACCCAGGAACCCTTAAATATTTTAATTTGTATAAAAAAGTTACAATGATCATAAGACTTACCATCGGCTCCACCGCCTGGATTCTGTTGCATGCTCTGAAATTTTTAAATATACATATAATATATGGCATACAGTGCCGCGTTACTCGCGAGCTCGTTGTTCGGGTTTCGCAAGACATTTTGCTGACAATATACTTTTTTAGTGTGTGGACTTCATTCCGACAATTTCATAACGACTAATACCTCCACTAATACTTACGGTTTCCGGGTTAGCAGTTGCATTCATCGCAACTGCATTTCGCTATTAAGTGCAGGCCGACTGTTGGCCGTAAATACTAGAGACGTGATGTGGAAGACTTTGCACTGACTCGGGATTGTAACTGGTCTGCAGCAAAGATCCGGCTCCAGATCCTTTGCTGATTAAATCACTACAGCAGTGGCTTAGTTAGGTGGTTGTCGGCCATAATAAGCCAATTTCAGCCATCGTAATTTTAATTGATTAATTTATTAGATTAACGTGACTGACTAAGGGTCCAATCTTGGAGGCCTCACTGCACAACCTCAAATCCTAATAGCTAACATTAGTACCTGTACCGTAGTCCCCGATTCGCTTGCCAAGTACAAGCCCTGTTAACGATGCAAGATACTACGATATTTAATAATGTAGCAAAATTACTTACATTTCCAAACATCATTACAATTAGAAAAATCAAGAAGAACTTCTTCAACATCTTGATAGTATTACTTCTTTTTAATTTGAAATACTGTTACGAAATGAGTACCATGCGTGTGCAGTGGCATTTATATAGTTTTAACACCAGTGTATAACAATTTTGATTTTATCTTTGAAATTGTAGTGGAAAAGTAATGAGGTAATTGTAAAATGGATGTGGTAGTTTATGTTTACAAGGTTTTACCAGGGAATTTGCTTACGATCCAGATGCAACTTTAGTACATTCGACTTGAAGTTAACTTCTATTGCAGTTATACCTTTTGGCGAACTAAGGCGAGATACTATACACCATGTCATGCTAGACTGGACCAATTTTTTTTCAAATTTTTATTCTGCCTGGCTCCCTAGCCTATGCGGTATTGGCATCATATAATATTTTTTGGAAACGGATTTTACTGATATTCTTCACAAATTTTAGCCATCATTATAGGACAGGAAAGGAAAACCTAAACAATAATCAGACCTGTCCCACTGTAGATATGTCATATTGCATTACGTCTAAAGGTGGGTAGCAGTTTTGTTTACCCTTTGGCTCACCCACGCACAAATGCGTACTTCATAACAATAAAAATCTATTGTGTCTGTTATTGAGCGAGCCAACAGCTTTTAATGTCTTTTCCCTTGTCAAGCCTCATCATACAAAATATGAGGTGTAGTACCAGTAAAAGATTTTTTATTGAGTTCAGACCATCCAAATACATTATTATAAATATCAAACAAATTATTATAGTTTTTTTATTAAATAATTTTTACAACCAAATATGATGAATATTTTACATAGGTGGAAAAATAGTCAAAACTTATCGTCAAACTAGTGAAGTCTTTAAATTCATATTAGCTGTTGCGTCAGTCATTAGCAGACACAATAGATTTTTATTGTTACAACGTACAGATCTGTACGTTACTGAGCCGAAAGGTTAAGCTAATGTGTCTGAGACAATATCCTATTATCCTTATCCCAATTTTGTTTGGGAGCGGCGCAGCATGTGTAGTTTTCTACTGTTCATCTATACTAGCGGTCATCTGGGTATTAACCACCCTAGCTTTATCATCTTTTACTTTTCATCTATAATAATTTGCCTGTTTCATCGTCCTCCTTATACCATTTTTTCTTTTCATACATTCATCAGTGTCAGCCATCTTATCTGTAATTACCCCCTTTCTAGCGTTATCCGTTCCCTCATTTTTCCACAGTTGTCCTCCATTGACCATGACAAATGATTTACACACAACTCCTCAAAAATTGTGTAATCAATAGGCAATTTGTGTAAGTACCCACTGTTTAATTATAATGATACTCCTACGTCATGCAAAACCTTCAGATAACTGGACACGCTACGTGCATGCAAAAACATCCGTGGCGTGTAAACGTCTCACATGAGTGGGTATTATTTACATGTATTTTTATAATGTTATATAACCTGTCTCATTGCCGGCGATTAGCGAATAGCGAACAGATAGTTTTACCACTGAGCTCTGCCATAAATGAGCGAGTTCACTATTGGTACCATGGAATTATGTCGCAACTGGTGACCGAGAACGGGTATTTGTCGATAAACTTGTCGAGTCGATAGTTGTTTATATCGATAGCGCTTCAATACATGGGCTTATTATCTCATACTTTAACTGGTCTTCCGCTATGAGTGACTCAACTTTTAAGTTGGAATCCGACTCATTCCTTCATCTCCTGTGCGTGCTATCCGCTATCCATTCTTCATTCGTTTTAGCCTATGTAATATTAAGTTACAATATTTGCCTACTACATATATAACAAGGTGTTTAAATCGTTGGCTCGCTAATTAGCAGAAACAATAGATTATTATTGTTATGAAGTATAAGTTTGTACGTGGCTGAGCGGAAGGAATAGCGGCTATCTACTCGTTCAAAAACTTAGTGTTAATCGAAGATTTTGTGTTGTCGAAGTAGGTACTTAGGCCAAAGCACTGACACTTAATTTTGGCCAGGTTAGTTAAAAATTGCTTTGGGTGAGTTGCCCGAGTCCGCAGCTGCACCTTTGAAATGGAATCCCTATTCGTGGCCCCTGGGTGGTGCAGAACAGGCAACACAACTCTGGTGGGAGGCTTCGGCCGCGGCTGGTTACCACCCACCGGTCGAAGCCATGCCGTGAAGCGACCTAGTCGGGTTTCGGGATGTATTCCGGTGCAACCGTTGTGGGAGACGGGTCTGGGCAGTTGCATCAACTCCCCAACTATCGTTCTCCCAAAATCTATACACTCTCCTTAAGAGTGAATAGATATATTCTGGATATACGTGCTCCATCCTCGGCCACACCGTCGCTTACCATCAGGCGAGTTGGTAATCGCCAACGTATATCCATGTTTCTTAATAAAAAAAAAAAAAACACTTTGGTTTAGCATTATTCCTGTTACTGTCACTGTGACAACTGTCAAACTAAAAGTGCAAGGTAGAGAGGGGAACAAAGTTAAACCAAGAAATGTTTATTATTTTATGTTGGCTCTATGTTAGAATGCTGACACAAAAGCGATGCTTTTTACTTTAATTAAACAAACGTTCACAGTTCTGACCGCAGACGTTCTCAATAGTTAAACAATCGCCATTCGCCACATGTGGGGGCATTGGACAGAGTAAGGGTTATTTTTGTAAACGAGCTATCAAAACCCGTGTTCTTCGTTTTCTCTGAGTGAATCGGACTGAATGATAACGCGACGGCTGACAGGGAACAACGAAAGAGAAAAACATATTGCGCCGTCCCCAAATATCTACCAGGGCATGAAGAAGACTGACTCCTAATCTTTACTGTTTAAAGAGGCATCATAACAAACTCAGTTAAAAAGCAATTTATGGCAATTTAAAAGCTATGACCATTCTATTCCACCTTCGTTTTGTTATACACGTGTCAAGTCGCAACTTCTTCACATATCATAGGTATATTATAATTATATTTTTTATACATGTTAAGGCCATGTAATGCCTATGTCGCAGATGGATTGTAGAATCAGCTGTTTTACAAAATTGCTAGCTGATTTACAAAACAGTACTGTTATGAAAAACAGTTGAACGACGTTTAGCGGTTTTACATAATTACTTAACTATAACACGGAGAATTGTATGAACGTATGTATCTGTCGCAGATGGATTGTAGAATAAGCTGTTTTATAAAACTGCTAGCTGATTTACAAAACAGTACTGTTATGAAAAACAGCTGAACGACGTTTAGCGGTTTTACATAATTACTGAACAATAACACGCAGAATTGAATGAACGTTTTGCGTTTATCAATGCAGCGGGTCAACGATCAGAGATTATGTAAAACAGTGTGAAATTACCTGTCAGATTGTTGATTTTAGTTCGAAATTTTGTCGCATATGGCTCTGTATGTCTTAACAATAATAACCTAACTTTATTTTACTTGTCAATAGCAAAAAAAATATGAAAATTTTTAATGACATAAATACTAAACCACTATAATAGTCGACAATATATCGGGATTATGAAAGAAAATAAACGAAATTTATCCATGAGCGAGCGAAGCGAGCTCGGGAGTTTCGTGTATCCCGACACGGACAGGTTAGGAGCGTAGCGAGCGAAATGCCCCCGTCATCCTCTTCGTGTTTAGGTTTTTTCTAATCTTACAGACACAAAAATAGGAGCCCCGCTAGGCGGGGCTCCGTCGACCCAGCCACGGAAAGTCAAATCAGAATACAGTATCGCTTTTTAACTTGAATGGTGACTATCCATTTAATAAACCTATACAATAAACAAACCTACCGTACTGTAGATATGTCATTCTGCATTACGTCTAAAGGTGGGTAGCAGTTTTGTTAAACGTATCGCAATGGCAATCCAGCTGAACGTTGTTCAGCTGTTTTATAAAACAGTACTGTCTTGTAAAGCAGCTAGAGATTTTGTAAAACAGCGGATTCTACAATCCATCTGCGACATATCAATGCAGCGGGTCAACGATCAGAGAAGAAATAAGTATCTTTTTTTTATTTGAGTGGTGGCTATCCATTTAAGCTGTTGCCTCGCTCATTAGCAGACACAATAGATTTTTATTGTTATAACGTACAGAATATACCTACACTAAACAGACCTGTCCCACTGTAGATATGTCATATTGCATTACGTCTAAAGGTGGGTAGCAGTTTTCGTTTTTTACGTATCGCAATGGCAATCCAGCTGAACGTTGTTCAGTTGTTTTAATAAACAGTACTGTTTTGTAAAGCAGCGGATTCTACAATCCATCTGCGACACCTATATTAGCTTCAAACAACGACACGGTAGCTCAGTTGGTAGAGTGATGACACGGAATGTCAAGGGTCGAAGAGTTCAAGCCCCGTTCGTGTCTATTATTTTTCAATGTTTCCTTGAAAAAAGTAATTAATTTTCTTCACATATTGTTGGCCCACTATATTGTTAATGTAAATGATAATTGTGTATGAAGTTGTCACGCAACGCTTTTATTGCATTGTTAGTACTAGTATAAACACATTATATTTTATAGATGAGTCATGCAGGTGCATTATGCTGTCCATTACATTGTAGGGAACATGATTTGATCTTTTTGAAAGTATGTTTGACGTCTTTGGGCAGTAACATAATAGCGGTAATAGATGGATAGAGACTTAATTATCAGCCGCTTGGCAGACACATTTAGTTGGTCCAGTCTAAGCTGGATTGTCTATAAATGCTATGCTCACAGATATACAGCGTGTAATAGAAGTCTGTAATCATAATTTAGGTGGTCAATGTACTCATCTCAAAAACTTTTACTATAGAACAAGTAGGAAAGCGCGAAAAAATATCATCCGCTCCATAGAAATGTTCAGACCATGAAGCAATTATAAAGAGGAGATGTTCTAAGGGCCTTTTCCAAAGGACCACTGCGTGACGATTTGCGGGGTGAGGGGGGCTGTCAAACGCCGGAAACGCCCCCCACTTCTTCATTCTCCACCTAGCGGTGAATAGGGAAAACTGAAAGTTACAATATTCAATTCATTCTTACGTAATTCAGCTAAACTACGCTAGATGTCTCTAGTGTCTTTAAACTTTATTAAGAAATAAGTGTTCGCACCGCTAAAAAAGAATTATATTTTTGTCGTGATAGTATTGAAAAAAGATAATAAAATGACATATGTATTAAATGTTATGAAATATCATTATCAAAACATCGTAATTTACAGTACGACTCTGCTATTCAAGGATTGCCTTTTCTACACTGTAGATGGCGGATATTGAATATTCTATCATTAGAAAATTTTAAATAATGATAAATCTTAATACGATATTTTTTTGGCTAAATTAGCTTTGTATAGTGTTAAATCTACTTTCATACGTTTAATTATCAATTGAAAAGTATTTTCCTATGACATTTTTTAGCTATTTATGTGATATTGAAAGGTTTCGACGTCTGGCGGCGAGTAGAAAAACTATAGAACTAATACGACGTTTCATAATTTTTTCTGGAACTTGCTTATTAAATTGCGTCTAAAATTACTTAGGAATGAAATGATGCCTGTCATGGCATCAGAACGTTTATCCCAGTAATTCTTGCAGGATAAAATACAACAGTTCTTTATTTCTCATAATAATATCGAAGGATATTAAAAAATACTATGTTATCGCGATTGTCGTATGCACAAGATGACTGCTTGCAGACTGAGCATGAGTGGGCGTGGCTTGACCGGGCCACACACACAGTTGTTTGACGTCGGGACCAGTCGGGACTCACTTAAAATCACGGTGCACAGTCGCTTATGCCATGTCCTTTTTATAATTAGTCCATGGTTCAGACCTACTCGACCAAATTTTTTTAAAGTCGTCATGCGTATTGTACCCGTCAAAGTATGACCACGGACTTTTGCAACATATTGTAGACGGAACTGATACCGTATTATTAATAATATACTTTATTATTATCCGAAAATTAAAAGCACAGCGCTAACTTTTACGCTGCGAAGATCAGTCTGTTGTCCTCAGTTTCCATTGTAAGACAACAGAAAATATAAAAAATTCCGCGTTATCGCACAATATCTAAGCTGCATAATCTGTCAAAAGTAGTTAACCGAGATGTTTTACTACTATTTTTTATCGCAACGCTTTGCATGGCTAAATTACGCCAAAGCAAATTAGGAGACGCGCCGGGCCGCCGCCGCACCGAATGTCACTTATACATACAAAATTATACTTCATAACAAGTAAAATCTATTGTATCTTATAAAGATTTGTTTTTATTTGTGGTTTTAATAAAGGGGATTTATGTTATGTTTTTCTTTGTATGTGATAAATTGATAGGATATGGGATTTAATAAATACAGCAGCTATTCGTCTTGCAGTGGTTAGGATGAATGTCGATATTTGAGATGTCGACAGCTAACTGACATACAAGTAATTAAGCCGTTGGCTCGCTAATTAGCAGATACAATAGAGTAATATCTTAGGTTTGCGCGATCACTACAAACTAATAAAACAACTTTTAACCGGATTAATCGCGTGTATTATTGGTTTTTTGTTTTTCCTAACGTTTCGAACACTTTGCAGCGTTCGTGGTCGCAGGAGACAGTCCTCTTGCGACCACGAACTGTCGACATCTCAAATATCGACATTCATCCTAACTAGTGCAAGACGAATAGCTGCTGTATTTATTAAATCCCATATCCTATCAATTTATCACATACAAAGAAAAACATAACATAAATCCCCTTTATTAAAACCACAAATAAAAAAAATAAACATAAACACACACAGAGTACAATCAGCGAACTCGTTGTAATACAATACTATCGAAGACCCATGTATCAAGTTGGTATGTTGCACGCAAAAGGAATCTCTTGACTGCGAACGTCTGCACCTTCCGGGCCGTATCGCCACGCATGACGTTGATTAGAAAATAAAACGGGCGCACGATACTCCTTGCGACAGAGCGTTCTGCTGCGGCCCGGTGTAGTTTGCAGCAGTTCATAGCCGTTAGCAGTTCATATGAAATTGATGTAGGCAGATTTTTACAGTGGCGTGGTTCGCCCGTCTTATGTGCGCCAGCCTTAGTGTTTTAATCCTCCAAAGTTGATGGAGCAATGTTCCAGTGAGTTGTGTTTACAGTTGTACAAAACGTACGTCACACCCACTAGGGTTAGGTATAGGCTCCTGCTTGTGTCAGTCTCCACGCTCCTATGCTATAAAACAGAGCCGAAATATTTGGTAATTTTAAGACCAAGAAATAAAACAATTACAGAGTTTTATGGGTATTTTTTTTATTCGTGCACTACTGTATGAGTGCCCGTTCTCGCCATCTGGAAGAAATATAATATTCGGGCGTTGAGTAGGTTTACAATATCTTCGCAATGCTATGCTAAGGAAGCCAAAATCAGAGGAATAAAGTGAAGTTTATGCGGTCCTAAAAAGTACATTCTTCATAAATTATACACACACTTTATTATTTTTCAGTCCGAAAGTGTGTCTGTTTGTTTTTGAGTTTTTGTCTTATGTTTTCACGGAACCTGGAACCGAATGGAGAGATAAATTTCTTTGTCAAGTGTTCAGAATTAATAATTATTTGCGCAAATTAGACTTGCAGCCAGGGACAGTTACCTAGGTTATAAAAGTATTCATACAGCGAACCTGTTAAATTTGAAAGACTAACGATGCCAGCCAGGCCGCAGATTGAAGCCCATATTTATTTATTTTACTATAAAGTTATAAAATAAGACCTAAAAATCTTAATTCAGACAAAATCTTCTTCCATTCGTCAGCAAACAGATCGTGATTTGAAATAAAATCCGAGAGTTCGTTAAATGTTGTCAGGGTGCGACGCACTGGGGAGTTAGCACGCGCAACACCGTGACAAAGGAACTGCAAGCAGTTTGTTTTCATATATTGCTTTGCATTGCATATTATGTCTAAAATATTATTGAAGGTACCTTTCACCTTATTTGCCCGGCGTCACCTGGTCTATGGTTGAGTATAAATCTGAAACATAAAACAAAGAATAATGCTGTTATTAAGTCCCATGTAATAGGAGGTGAGTGTTTTTACAACTGTGAATTTTCTAAAAGAAAATCTCTGTAACACTGCCCAACCCGGGAATCGAACCCGAGACCTCATGCTCAACAGTCGCGCTTAGGACCATACAAACCACTGTTATCATATAAATCGAAAAAGCAATAAATCGTCTCGTCAGATCACAATAATCTGCACTACAGTCGGACCAGTCTTGATGCGTGTTAATATAATTTCTGTCGATGACTGTACAACCAATAGATTCTCATTATCCTGTGCGATACAATATTTATTTTTCAAAAGAAATAGGAGCCGAATCGCCTTCAATGTCATGGTGAAATCAATATATAGACATACGATCGCAGAAATCGCGGGTTATTTGGTGTTAGTCATATAGATAAGTTCCGTTATCTATCTTCGAAGATCTTCATCAGATCCTAATATAATATATACTAAAAAGTTCCCTGAAAAATATATGGTTAAATAACGAAAATCGTTTTTTAAATATGTAGTAAAACCCCATCCAAATCGGATCAGTAGTTTTTGAGAAAATCACGGGCATACAAACATACATACGGGTGGAATAAAGAACCTCCTTTTTTGAAGTTGGTTAAAAATTACCACAGTCTCCGCTCTGTGCTATATTAGAACAGATTTTCAAATTAACAGTATAATCACGCCTCTACTCTCCGATGGGGTAAAGCAGATGTGTTTATACTTACACAATTGTACACACACATTTCACCATGCTGTTATTATTAAGTTCCAGTTGTCGAAAACGTACCAGTTTTATTAGGTTTTTGTGTTAAGATATTCTCAGTAACAGCACGGAGTTTGGAACTGCGCCAGGTAGATAACAATAGGTTCATAAATGTATTACGTGGGACAACTCTTCGACACAGAGAAGTACAGAAATTTACTTCATAACAATACAAATCTGTCCAGTAAAGTGTCTGGTAATTAATGAGCCAACAGATTACGGCATCGGTGAAATGTTGTAGTACTTATTTTTGTACAACAATGCACGTCTCTGCGGACCGTTTCAGGAATACAGCGTGATGCTATTCATTCGTAATACCGCGTGATTCAAATTCTAAAGCTATATGTCCGGTCACGTTCGTATCTATCGTCTGATAATTTTGTTTTTACAACTTATTGATGACATTAAACACAGATTTCTGTACAAGTTTATTCATACCTTGGTTATTAGTAGGATCACATGCTTCCGTCACCCAAGCGTATGCCTGAAAATAATAATTCAAAAAATAAAATATCCTCTACTCTAAAGTTATAAGGTATAAACAAAATATTACTATTGCAAGATAAACTACACACGTTAGACAAATGTATAACATTATTTAAAATCATAATGTAATTACTATTTTTCAAGGAAACATTGAAAAGTAATAGACACGGACGGAGCTAGAACCTGTGATCCTTGATATTCCATGTAACCACTCTTCGAGTGATATATTATGATTTATACTCGTGAACGGGTGCTGTCTGTTGGGACTGTTCAGCTCGTAATAGTTTTGGTTATAATTTTGGTTTTTTATATAATTAAAATTCTGCCTTTTCTTTTCTATAACATTAACCTGCATTATTCTCACATTAATAAATATTAACTGTAAAGAACACATCATTTTGAAAGTGTCCATGGATTTTCTTGCCTGAAATATGGTCTATTGGAAATAAAAAAGTTTGAATTCGAAAGGATTGGGATGTTGCTCGGACCATACAACTGCAAACTGGTGTGTTTTATTATAATGTATAGTGATCGCGAAAACCTAAGATATTACTATGGTAACGCTGAGTTTAGTAAATCTTTAAATGATTGCTAAATAAATATCGTAAGGCGTCTTCTTAAGACGAATACAAGGAAGGTTGAAATTTGAGGGTGTCGATCAATGACGCGGTAGCTCAGAGAGTGATGACACAGAATGTCAAGGGTCGCGGGTTCAAGCCCCGTTCGTGTCTATTATTATTCAATGTTTCCTTGAAAAATAGTAGTTAATATAGGCATTACACGGCCTTAACATGTTTAAAGAAATATGAAATATAATTATATAAAACAAAATGTAGATTGAAAAATTTAAGAAATCAAATTGACTATGATACTCACATTTCCGACCATAATAATGGCAACAATAAACATTACGAAGCAATATTTATACATTTTGATCTATTTACTCCCTTTTATCTTCAAAACAGCGTATAGCAAGTAGGGCA
Organism: Xylocampa areola; assembly: GCA_935421205.1. Taxonomy (NCBI): domain Eukaryota; kingdom Metazoa; phylum Arthropoda; class Insecta; order Lepidoptera; family Noctuidae; genus Xylocampa; species Xylocampa areola. The sequence continues at coordinate 11,302,990 of OW285219.1, read as the reverse complement.
TGCAAAAACCGGGTGGTTTTGGAGAACCGAGTTCTTCGGTTTTTATTTTAAAAAAATCCGGCTAAACCGGTTTTTTCGGGTTTTTCGGGTTGACTTTTGTAGGTAAATAAAAATGCTGAAAATAGTAGATATTTTTTATTTTCTTTCATGTTCCAGTTTACATACACGGAGTACGGAGTCAGGAAATGTGCCCAATAGGCGGCAATAGGCTCGCCCTCTGTTACATGGCACTTGATGGGATCTAAAACAGCTGGTGAAATTTAGTTGTAGTAATACACCTAGTGGCTAGTGCCTACCCCTTCGGGGATACAAGCGTGAGGCGGAATGATTATGTATTTATGTATTTTACATACATATATAATCACACGCCTCTATCCCCGTAGGGGTAGGCAGAGGTGAATTACTACAGCCACGTTTCGCTACAAATGTTTTTCGGTCACACGTAATAGAGGGGAAGCCTATTACCGTTTACCGAGCATATTTCCAGTTTCCATGATGCTACTGAGAATTTCCTAGTGAAAAAACCCAATAACACTGCTCAATCTGGGATTCTAACCAGGGACTTCACGATCGCGTGCGCTTTATGCCGCGGGATCAATGAGGCAGTCTTACTATAAATATAAACACACATAAAATACACTCAAAAAGCATAACCCTCATTCTTGGCCAAATATATTTAAAAGTAAAGCCCAGTAGTTACCCAGTAGTTTTATACCTAACCTACCCTAGGTTAGGTATAAAACTACTGAGTAACATAATGTCATTCTGAGAAAAATATGTAATTCACTACCTGCCTCTCTTATCTTTCAATTTAAATAAATAAATATATAAAAAATTTATTGAGTGCTTTGTTTTTTTTTTTTACAATACAATATTTTACAGTTTGCCGCAATTGCATGAAATGAGTAGGCTCATACAAAAGTTTACTTATTGCTTAAATACTATTTATGTAAAACTAAAATATTCTAATAAAAGTTGCTGACAGTGTAAATTCGGAATTACTTAGATTAATATTTTGTGACCTGCCCGAACTAGGTTTAGAAAAACCTGTGTCTCAGGTAATCACTTACATCGCAAATTAAATAGGGCATTAAATTATGTTTACTAAAACTAATACTAAATTTATTTATAAAGTCTATGAGAATAAGCAATCTAGAGATTAATTTAAAATACTTAAATATACAAGTATACAAAATTAAATACTTACGAATATCAGTATATTAACATTATTTAAAAATTTCTAGTTTTTTTCTGTGTCTGTGTAGTTAAGTTCTGTTAAAAATTCCGATAGCGTTATGCTACATTTCCTATAACTTAAACTATAAATATTTAGTAACTTATTTAACCTATTATACAAAAAAGGTCCCAAAAATACATAAAATCTATTTGAAAAAGCGGATTTGGTTTGATTCTTTATGCAAACCAAATCCTTCCTTCTCTTATCTGAAGGTATTGGGTCAAATGGAAGTTTAGTATGCTGGAGCAGTACAATGTTCAGAATAAATAATTGTCTCACTGTTAGTACATTGCATGCCATATAAAGCTGATGTGTGGGAAACCTAAAGGGTTTAAAGGTAGCAACCTTAAGAATAGCTCTTTGAGCACGTTCTAGAGGAAGTAAAATTGATTTTGCCGCACCACCCCAAGAAGTTATGCAATAGGTAAGAATCGATTGACACAAAGCCAAATAAACCTGTTTAATTAACGTATAGTCAGCTATGTTACGTAAATTCTTAAAAATATATATTAGTTTACGCACTCTAGTGCCAAATTTAAACCATCTTTCACCAAGCAACAATAACAACTTTGCCGTTATTATTTCCTTTCTTTGAATATAAGGCGTAGAATTATAATTTAATGACAAACATATATATAAACAAACTTACCTTTAATATAAAATTCGCTGTTTAACCAAATAAAATATGTAAGTTTAAAAAAAAGAAGTAAATGCGAAGTTAAGCGCGTAACGTACGCGCGTGATTCAATGCGTTACTTGACAGAGACTAACCAAAGAAAATGGCGTCCGCGTTCACGTCAACTCAAGATGTGCGTTCCATAATACTTTCCTTAGATACAGTATTTACTATAAATATCACATGAAAATTATATATAATATATTAAAATTATATTTATTTTTATTATAGTATTTATAATTAAAGGAGCATGTTTTAGTTAGAATAAAGTAAAATCGTAGAGAAAAACCGAAAACACCGAAAAACCCGGCTTTATAACTAGAAAAAACCGATTTTCAAATTCTGTCGGTTATTCGATTTTTTCGGTTTCCGGTTAACCGGGTTGCATGCCCTAATAGCAAGTAATACCTGTGCTTTTGAATTTGAATTTGCCTTGTACACTGGTATTTATATTGTTATCACACACAGTCTTTAAAGTAAAATATTTTTTATTTTCGTAATGAATAATTAATTAATAGTATTTTTTATGGATGTGTTGGTTTTACACGAATTTCGTGCGATGATGGTGCAATAATAGTAAATATAAAAAAAAAGAATGTAACTGTAAAACTGCTAACTATGACAGATCCTTAGGCTCAATGAGGGCTACCGTTTTTGTGCTCACCAGTTGGCGCCACTGTCGAATAAGGTCTTCAGGACCTTAAATAAAAAAGTTATGCCAATTTAAAGAATCACGTTGAACATTTGTTATTTACGACATCCACGCGGACGGAGTTGCGGGCACAGCTAGTAATTGATAACATTCTTTCTCTATTCTAAGTTCTATCTAAGTGTGATGGTAACTGTAATTCATACCGAAACAGCCACTCAACTTGTACCAAGCACAAGTCGATCATGTATCTACTGCTCGCATCTTCGGGATAGATCGGCTAAATAGGATGTACCTAATACCTTGCTTTTCGCGATCACTCCAGCGAGTTTGAAAAGTCAAAAAAAAAAATACACGCGATTAATCCAGTTAAAACTAGTTTTATTAAAAATATCAACATAAAAAATTTTGAAACATAATAAATTGTGGAATATACACTGTTTACATTGTAATCTTCTTAATTAATTTGTATGTCACTGACTGGCTGGACACACGACCATAAACACAAAGTACCTTATGAAGAAATTTATTTATTACAGCGTTCGATAGGTCCCATATTTTATTGATGATCGATGTATGTTAGGTTCGTGGACGATGACGTTGTACCTAGTGGAATAGCTCCCTAGAAGAAAATCCTCCCTCGACTTGCCAGTCGACTTCCTTCGGAGACAGGTGCTATTATTAAAAAAAATACGTGGTACGCACGTATCTAATGCCGGGTATCCGCTAGTAAAAATGAATAATAATGTAATTCAAAAAGTTTTGCCTCGGTGCCTCTCGTATCATACCTTTCGTTCGCGTTGAAAATTTATAGCATTGCTTAGTTCCGATAAGTGTTTAAAATGCGCATTAAAAATAGTCGTGTGTAGTCGTGATTCTTAGTTTATGATAAGAATGTTATAACTTAAATCTTTAGCGGTTATACTCGCGTTAAGCATGTCAATCAACGTGACCATACAGATATTAACTAATTTCTCTGGCTAACCGACTTGAAATGAGTCTTCTGGCCTCCAAAACGAGAAATCTGGTTTCTCGCCAATTGAAAGAAAGAAAGAAAGATATATTTATTCCCACACAGTGCGACATTGTACAGAAAAACAGAATAAAACAGTGAAACTTAATCTAAACTATAACTAAAACATATGGTTGATATAACTTTTATTTATGTGCATAACTACATATAAACTACATATAATTTTTTTTTTTTTTTGCTGGCTTGAATCTCACGCAGAAGATTGGTGGTCACTCTCTTGGCTTTTTGATCTTCCCCCATACGTTCGATATGTCTGAGCCAGCGCAGAAGATGTGATATAGTCGCACCACGCCAGCCCGTCTTGTCCACGAGTTCTTTGGTCTATTTCAGATATTAAATCTATCTAGACTTCAGCCCAGATTTCTTCATCGTGTGGTTAGTAGTCACCCTAGTATGAACATTTGTTGTAATCGTCCGTGCGCTCCTGACTTGGCTTAAAACTATGGCTAAAGGCTTTTAATTAACAGCAGCCGACACGGACAGTTTAACATACCCTGAGAAGCATGGAGATGCTCCGTGCACAATCTGACCGACCATACAAACTGACCGCGCCAAGCGTTGCTTAACCTCAATGATCGGTCACCGACCAGAGGTTGGTTATAAGCTGGCTATAAGCGCTTTAACCCAGACCGTGTAGACTCATGGTGGACTCTTTCTAAAGAATTACGAGTATGTGCTACAGAAGTAGACCACAATGATCGATCATCAGTTTACTAGGCGGAATTTGTAGCAAATTTGTATATAATAACTTTGTAGAAATAGAGGGGCTCGTGGCTAAGTAACAACCGCACAGATTGATCGATTGAGGTTAAGCTGCGCCCAGCCGCAGTCGGTCTGTGGATGGGTAATGGGTGGTTTCATTTCGAGACCCCTCCATGCCTCGGAGAACACGCTAAACCATCACTCCTGGTTGTCAAATCAGATACCTGAAAATCTGACCATCAGTATTATCGCGAGTAATCGCGTTACTAATAACTGAGATGTCGTGGTCAGATAGGCAGTCGCTCCATTTAAAATACTTTGTAAGCTGCATCTGGTTATACTGGAAGCCGGCTCCAGCATAGTTGGGAAAAGGTTACGCAGATTGACCATTATAGAATTAAAATCATCTAGCCCGCATTCCCTGAAGGGTTAGACGGGTGTGTGCACAGGACTGTACCGTGTAATCTATAGCAGGGATGTTGCAAATATTCACATCCGCATTCGCAATTGCGGAGCTTCCACATTAATCTATGCGGATTTTCATGCGGATGCGTATGTAGGGCAGGTCACAACAAGATAGAAATTGGGTGGTGCTGGTGAGTGGAACTTGCCATAGACAGGTGCTGATTGACCGATAGGAGCTATTGTTTATCATTTATTTCTCGTAAATCAATGTTATTGTGAGTGAGTATACAGCGAATATTGTCTGTTAAGCGAGTTTTCTACAGTTAATATTTAGTTTATTGGGCAACTGAACATACAGTGTCGCCTTACCTCAAAGTGAGATTTGAACTTATATTAAACCAGATGAACTTACGGACCTAAAAATATACGGACGTAAGGTTACCTACGACTTGATAGAAGTGTGCTAAGTCATCCAATTTCGCTTGTCAAAATCAAAACTATATTAATACAAAAACTCATCCAATCGGCCCCAATACGTTGCGGGCGTCGCATTCGATGATATGCGTTTTCGTTACAGTAAAATTCAAAAGATGGCGACTTTTGCGGTTAAATCTTGTAAAATGTACGTATGCAAAATTACAGATCTACAAAAAATAACTTACCACGTAAAAATGTGATAAATTAATAATGTTTTACAAAAATTTATAACTTTAATGCGGGCCACGCATACGTTTATACGTTTGAAAGATTTATCTGTATTTTTTAATATATTGATAATGATGTATATAGAAAATAAAAATTACAGAGAGAGTGTATCAGTTTATTCTGCGGATTTTTATTTTCGTCTGGCGAAAATTGGACATACAAACCGACGAGACGATTTGAAACCCTCTGAGGCGTACCCGCAAGATCAAATTCTTGCTGGGTTTTCTTGAGGATGACGTTTTATAAGTGCCAGTACGGATGAACATGGCCAGCTCGTAAAATATGCAATAAAACTTACTTCCATAAGGGAAGATCAAGACAAAAATCCAGAATTAGGAGAAAATGCCAGTGTTAGCACTACCATTTTCTTCGAAGAACTGTACTCAAGGTCAATTCATATGAACATCCACTTAAATGGTGAAGCGTTGATAAAGAGAAATTGAAAATATTATCAACAAAAGCACGCAGTTTTTATGACCACTACCAGCCAGAGTGCACCACCCATTCGAAGTTACTTCCGCATCCGCGGATGTGAGCCTTAAAAATCCGCATCCGCGTCTATACTTATTAGCTATTTGACCATGAAACTGCAGGTTTACCACTTACACACTTGGAAAACTTCAGTATCATGAAGTTTTCCAAGTGTGGAGAAGATCAAGTTGTCTTTGATAAAAAAGGACCTTTTTTTGAAATATTGTAATAAAGTATACTTACTTAAGTACTATGTCGCACATTTTAAGTTAGTGTATTTAACCATTAGATAAATAGGTAGTTGTACTGTTAAATAATTAGATAGGACGCTAAATAAATATAAAAGAATAAATGGCATGTACTTTTTTTATTTCACACACTGATGAAAAATTAATGCTTACTTATGTAAACCAATTAATTGTTAATGTTGCTTGCAAGTCTGCCACCTAGAAAAAAAAGAAAAAAATTGTCGTATGTTATAACACCGTTAAAGTGCGGAAGAGAGACCGAAACACGTTCGTCCCATTTCCTCGCGTCCCCTCGTTACCGTCGGGTTGCTCTCGCCCCAAAGTTTGGCATTTATTATTTCCTAAATTTGGCATAACAATGTATTATAGAGTTACAACGGGAACCACTCTCATCAAAATAAAAAATACAGTTATAAAGCTGAATAAATAAGGAACCTAACTGTCTAAAAATATATATTTCGTATGCTCACCTTATTTGAAACGGAACGCTTCATATGATGCAGGTTAATTCGATACAGGTACAGCCCTCGGAATATCGCCAGAGGTATAAGCGCTGTTATTGAAACCTATTCATAAAGAGTATTACATGAGCGTGAGGAGCTGGATTCAATACCCGGGTATAATAGTCGGGTGAAATATTATTGTTTTTTTTTTACCGAACTTCATGTTATGTACTTCAATTTTCATCATGAAATGATGAAAATTGAAGGTTGAGGTACATAACATGAAGTTAGACTATGAAATAGTGCTTTTAGGACTTCGCCCACAATTTGGCTTACGTATTTCGGCTCAGGAGAAGAAGGGCTTAACAAACTCATTAACGTTATACTTAAATAATTAAATTGAAAGATAGTTTTACAAAGCAAGTTATTCTAAATTAATACATTTACAATCAAAATTGGTATTAGGAATCTACAAAGTTACACAGTTACATCTCTTACTGAAGAGTTGACTGTGACGTCACCTTAAAACGAATTCAATGTGAAGGAAGAAATTAGCACAGCGAATGCCAATCGCACCTGCTTAGCTGGCAAGAGCGATGAGTTCACTTCACCTGGCCGCGGGTTCGATTCTCGGTTGCATTAGAAATAATATATCGGTTCTTATCACAAAAACAGTGTTTTTCAAAAACAACCAACCTGGTCCGGGCCAAGGCACGTTAGCTGCGCTTAGTTGATTGCTCTGAAAAAGTTATAATTAGTACATAGAATAAAAGTAATCAATAAAAAGAGCATTTAAAAAAAAAGACATGCCTGCCTTTTCTAATGGAGAACTAAAAAGTGAAAAACAATTTGTGTTAGTGTTGAACTGTACTGAAGAATTTGCATCGGAGTCGGGGACAGTTCTGAGGAAAGTTTCCTTAGAAGTCTTAAATTTTAATTATATTTTTTTTTGCCTGCCTAATCTACAAAATACAGCTCGGCGTAAGGTTCTCATTATGATCAATGAAAATTCCAAATTCAAAGTATTTGTTGTAAACCGTCGAAGAGTTCCCTCGTCTAACTTTCGACACCATCATCTAATGAACTCCAGGTTTCTAGATTTGGTTGGTTGAAGGTTGTAGTGTCATAAAAATAAAAAATCATATTGTATGCATAGATTCAACAGAATCAATCTGTAAAACAGATAATTCCCTATTTTTCCTATTATCCACCCTATGGTGTGTGACCAACTTTAAAGGATCCTCTATGCTATAAAAAAGATAAATGAAAATCGGATTACTCCGTAACGAGTTACGCGTCGACTCGTGAATCTCACTCTTCATCGGTTGATAAAAACTCACATCATACATTGCCTACAAAAACGAGGGAAGTTTGATAAATCAGTGACTTTTTGAATTTCCCGTGCAGTAACTTTAAAGCAACTCTGCCCCCCTCAACTGCCATCAATTAGTAGACTACTGGCAAAATTTGTGCAATCTGAATCATTGCGTTTGTGTATGACAGCCATTGAAAGCAGACATCCTCATGAATTTGAACGAAAGTGGAAAATACTGACATTCGTGTGCTGATTAAGAAGAAAGAAAAATTAAGAAATTTATTTGCGCAAATACATCACCGACGCCAAGGAAAGGCTTGATAAATATTATGGGGACTCTGCACGACCAATTTCAATGGTTAAGAAGTGGTTTACTGAATTCCAGCCCAAATGACGCCGAATGTTCAAGTCGCCCAAAAGAGGTCGCCAGAAATCGACGATAAAATCCATGGAATGATATTAGACGACAGGAGAATAAAAGTGCGTGATGTGTGCTTTTCAACTGCGCAGATACATGATATTTTACACAAACATTTAAATTTAAATATTTTTATTTCAATTGGACCATATTACAGGCATATGAAAAGTCAAAGCTAGTTACACGGTAGGTGCACGGTTCCAAGGCGTTGATCATTTGGATAAGAAAAAGGTATCGCGCGATGAATGCCGTGATTGCTGACACTCGACCGCGAAAAAGCGCAACCTCGTTCAAAGGAGTGTTTGGTGATACTTAGCCGCAATCCAAACGAGTTTTGGATCATAGTCATGATCATGGACCATCACTTACCAGAGACCAAGGAACAGTTAAGACAGTGGGTTTCGACGAGTGAATGTGCACCAAAGAAGGCCAAGAGCTAAAAAGTCACAACAAACGCTTATATTGAGGGCCTACAGAAAACTAATTACTGGAAGGAATAAAAAAAATTAAAACGTCCTAAAATGAGCCTATGTTGAAATAAAACGCTTTCGCGCGGATTATTTTTCTTTTCAATAAGTAACTGACTTATCAAACTGCCCTCGTACATACATGAACCCCTTAGAACATAACACAATTTTTTTCTAACTAACTTTACGTTAACTTTTTGTAACTAACTTTCGTTTAACTAGGTCGTTTTTACAAAGATACTTACATTTCCAATTAACATCGCAATAACAAGAAAAATTAGACCGAATATCTACAACATTTTGATTTAAGCACTTCCTTTGAATTCAGTATATTGTTACAAAGTGAGTAATATAAGTGTACAACCGTATTTATATATATATACACGTGCTTACAATACCAGAGTCAAATGTTTGTATTTAATTAAAATTAATACGTTATTGTTTTAAATGGATTGGGCGTTCATACCTACAAGTTATAGCATCTTACTACAACACGAGGTCTTTCAGTAATATATATTTTTATATTTTTTTCTTCTAGTATGTTGTTATAGTTGCGTAGTGAGAGGGTGGCCACCGGAGGAAGATTTCAGGGGTGGCATTTCGGCCGATTCGGCTCCGGAGAGTACCTACATGCAGCATATAGGATAAACAGCAAATAGTCCATACACTCGTATAGCATAGCGCAATTCATCATTAATTCTAACTATTAAAATGATTTTATAATAGGTCACCCATAATTATTTTAAAGTTAATAGTATCTACAAGTACATTGTCTGTTATAATAAAATAAAACAGTTTAACAATTTATTGTATTTTATTCGATTACATTGAATTTTTTGTTAAAGTTCCACGCTTCACAAAGATATCTTGTGATGGCGCAATACGAGTTAATAAAGTAATTAAAACATCATTATACATAAGGTTTCTATAAAAAATCCTAACCAAGAGTGGTGATATGGTTCCTAGAAAAATAAAATTATTTTGGGAATTCCTAAATTGATTTGACTCTGTATACTAATTGTTAATTAATATCAAATAACTCTTGTATTTTTTCAGGTATACCAATGTCGGAGAAGTTCAGCTTTTGTCTCAACACGCTTCTCTCAGATATCGCCACCAAACAGCCTTCGCTCCGAGAGGAAATCATCACAGCCCAAATTGAACTTATGTCTAACCTGACAAGGCTCATTATTTCCTGTCACGAAAGCAAGGATTACAGCAGCACTGTCTCGAAACTTCAACTTTGCAAGAGCACCGTACCTGTCTTAATAGGTTTAGCTCGATCCATGGGTCGATATGCGACTGTTGACCCGCCGCTCCTCTGCCGTCTATTTCCGCAGCCCCCAAGCCCTGTCAAAACTAAGGAACCTGAACCAAATTTCGAATACTCCACTTTAGATAAAAAGAGGAAGTTCAACCAGTTCCGACCAATCATTCCTAGATCATTATCGGGAAATCTTAATCCGAACAATGAAAGTATTCTGGATCATGGAAGTGATACCGTCGACAGTACTGGTGGTACACTCAAGAGGGGATCACTTCATAGCTATAATTCGGTTCCTTATGACCCAACGACGTATTTCTTTCACAAGTTTGGGTCTAGTTTCAACCAGTTTCCGTATATGAGGTTCTCAGAGTCTCCTGAAAAGAGGATTAATGTGCAGTTCTATGTTACATACTTGCAATCCATTTTGTCTTTGGCGAAGAAACTTCTAACTAAAGACTTGTTAGCGTTTTTGGATGAAGAAGCAGAGGATATTTACGCTTCGGGGCAGATTCAAGTAAGTTAGAGAGTAATGATCTCAATAAAATACGAAATGTTCTCCCGTCCGTTTTGTCAAATAAATTACGGAATACTAAAATGCCATCTGTACAGTTGAAAGACTGAAAAAATATTTCCCAAAATTATGACATCATTCCGTCATTGTCTTTTAAAATAGAATACCAATATTATTGTATTGAAACAGGTGTTTCCATACAAATCCTTTTCGGAGACCTTAAACCTGGTGATGGTGACGCTCCTGAGAGAATTGTTGCAGCACCAGAAAGATTTGCCTGGACCGTTCACCAAAGATGTTCAGGTGAGTGGAACTTGAAGTTTCAAATGAGTATGAATACTTCTGGCATGTCCAAAATATATATATTTTATCACAACTACACTTATACACTGAATGCTTACTCGCGTTCGTAATTGAAAGTAAACACATTCAACGTAAATAGTATTGACGTGGAGATTGAGGTTCAACAGATAACGTTCAGAGCCGATTACTAGTCAGTTTTCATGCCTATGATCATCGGTGCTACGCACCCACTATTTAAAACTCGGGGGTGCTGGAGTCCATATTGACCCACGGAGTTGGCGCCCCTGGCTATGGGGACATGGCTCTAGCCTTATCCATTAAACACAAGATTTTCTTTACAGGAATTCGTAAAATGCCTGTTCTTAAGTGGGCAAACGGAACTACAGAGTCGTCACCATGATGCCTCTGAGAGGGAAGACAGGGAGAGCAACTTCGCAACCGTCAACAAATTCAAGGTCAATGTGATGGCCAACTCCGCCTGCGTTGACCTCCTTGTTTGGGCTATTGGTGATGAAACAGGTGATTTTGGACCTTCTGTATTATAGGAGTAAGGATGACATTTTAACGTGTACAGTAATGAGTAATTTTCGAGAGAAAAATGGTTTTATCTTCGGGTTATTTTTTGTAGTTAAATAATTAACAGTCTATTTTATGCCTATCCGTATTGTATTCCTATTGTATTCCGCTGCTATTTATTTGCATAATTATATATTTATTAATATTATTTATTGATGACAAGTTTTTTAATTGTCTTTACCGGTCTCAAACTCTTATCAGCGTTATATTATTTTCAAGAAAAACAAAGCAAACTATAAATTTATTTTTAATTTTTAACAAGGTCAGTTAAGCTTGACTTATTTTTGTTTTTACTTATACAATTTTTGCCATCAATAAGGCACAATTCCAATCTCCGGGCTGTTACTGAGAATTTCCTACCAGAAAAACCCAACAACGCTTTGACTGACCTGGGAACCGAAACCGGGTCATGATCGGCAGTCGTCTATTCGATCACTAGGTCAACGAGACAGTTTAGAATCTTGTCAAAAGTGTATCTGTTATAATTTATATATTTTCTATGGTGTTTTATTTATGGTTTTGCAGTTGATGAGGAGTATCACGTGCCAGCTCTTATAAATGCTCTAACAATATTAATAGGTATAGACGAGTGCGTTTTGAGTGACACCCCTGTGCTAACTAACTCTGGGCGAACTAACGAAAGATATACTTATGCTTATCATCATACCGTTGGGTTTCGTTTGGCACGTTAGGTTACATAGGAATTTATCGTATCACGTCCATATATACTAACATAAACCATATTAATTTATTTGTAATACCGAAATGTCTTAAATAAATACCTGACAGAAGATTGAATCGACTGATATATTTTTCGAAGGTTATATTTTGTATCACAATAGTGCTTAATTATTTTTTAAATTCGGTAACAATAGTTGAATTATTGTGTTTGTAAAATAGATTTATTTATCATTAAATAATACTTATTATCTATGAGAATAAGGCATAATTTCGCCTGCACAACGTTTTGTGACGCGATACATATGTACACGTGTTTTGTAGGCATTGTTTGTGTGATAATAGGTGTTTAAGTTCTTACTAATTCATAAGGTATGTAGATCCTACTAATATTATAAATGCGTAAGTTTGTGAGGATGGATGGATAACCTCCTTTTGGGTTTTTTTGCTGGGATGGAAATCCTCATGGATGTCCTCCGCCTTGGGGAAGGCGGAGGGGTCTGTCAGACTCTTACTGACTCAAAACAACCCCGGTGTTCCCTCGCACACTTAAGTTAGAGGCCCTGGGAGCGGATGCGTCATCCGCAGCCCCTGACTGGTGCTGGACCGCCTTATATAAGCCCTGTCCAATTAATAGGGGTAAAGTCTTGCCCTTGACGTCTAAGAAGGGCGCGCGTGGAACACTACGCGCCGCCACCTCGGGTTCTGTTAGATGGGCGGCAACGGGTCCCCAAGTCTTTCGCCCCTGAACCCATTTAGGGGAGCTGGAATAGGGCGTTATCTGCCCTCCGCCAACATGGATGGAGAACCTAGATAAGATGAAGATGAAGGACTTAGAGAACACATAAGATTTTCCTCTCCGGTTGGAGCTAATTCTGAATCCACGCAGACGAAGTAGCGGGTAGGACCTAGTAATATAAATGTATATTCCAATTAATTTGATAAAATTTTAGCAATATAAATATAGATTTTAATACATTTTCAAAGAGCATGGGTTTGATAGTATTATTGACGATATTCCACTCTTGATTCGTGGGTTGAGTTGTCACGTGTTGATTCCCGCATTGGCTATAACACATTAAAAGACTAGATAATTAATTGGATATGAACATCAATTCTATATATTTGTAATATGTTAGTACCCCCGAACTACGGTAAATCCCAAGATTTTCCAGTAAAACCTAAGATTAACCAACTCTGTGATCATCGTTCATTTCGAAGATTTACCACCATTCACTTGGTAAATCTTCAGATTTACTTCAATGATACGATAAATGTTGAAAACGACATGTTCTATCATAACGTGTTCGGCGTATCGTCAAAATATCGTAAAATCATCGTTCTCGTCATGAGGGAAAGTGGTATAGGATGAAATTTGGCACACAGATAGTTTATAACCTGTATTAACACATGAGATAATTTTTATCCTAGTTGGATCATTGGATCCAACCAGAATTGTCTGCAGTCCATCCAGACGGAATCGCAAGTTGAAACTAGTACATTATAATGTGTAAGTCATCGAAAACCTAAGACTAAGTTACTAAGTAAACATTTAACTTGTAGGTGCTGACTCGTTATGTGGGCGTTTGACTGAGAAGATAAACTCCAACCATAACCATAAGCTGATTCTTGCGCACATGCCGCTGTTAATGGTCTGTCTCGAGGTTTGTATCAGAGTCTAGCGGGCCTAGCCGCTAGACCAAATGTTATGTTTTTTTTTTGTATATTTGTGATAGGTCTGAGAATAGGTCGTAGGCTATTTTTTATACCCTTAGGTTATAAGGGTGGCCCTATCCAGAATTTTGTTATGGCAGAACAACGTTTGCGGGGTCAGCTGTAAACTATAATTTGTGAATAATATTACCCTTTTACTCTGAATGGATAAAAGTATGAAAAATGGAAAGGCCATGGGCCCAGATAATATACCAGTGGAAGTATGGAAGTTGTTAGGAGAAGATGGATGTAAGTGGCTGACTTTATTCTTCAATAAGTTGTTGCAGGAAGAAGCGATCCCACAAGAATGGTGCAATAGTTCGCTTGTGCCGATTTTTAAGAATAAAGGTGATGTCCAGGATTGCAACAACTATCGAGGAATAAAGCTTATGTCACACAGTATGAAAATATGGGAGAAAGTGGTAGAGAAAAGGTTGCGAGAGGAGAGTATGATATCCGAAAATCAGTTTGGGTTTATGCCAGGTCGAGGTACAACTGACGCCATATTTGCACTCCGCCAATTGTGCGAGAAGTACAGACGTGCACATAAGAACTTGCACATGGTGTTCATTGATCTGGAAAAGGCGTATGATAGAGTACCTCGGGATGTGTTGTGGTGGGCTTTGAAAGAGAAAGGCGTGCCTGCGAAGTATGTGGAGTTAATTCGTGCTATGTATAATCAATCCAGTACATATGTCCGGTCAGCTGCTGGCAACACCGACAAGTTCAGTGTGGCTGTAGGCTTGCATCAGGGGTCGGCTTTAAGCCCTTACCTCATCCTGATGATAATGGACGCTCTGACGTTGGACATACAGGAAGAGGCACCCTGGTGCATGCTGTTTGCCGACGACATTGTTCTTGTCGGTGAAGATGGGCCCCAGACCCAGAGCAGACTTGAGAAATGGCAAAATAATCTGGAGAGTGTTGGTCTAAAAATCAGCAGAACCAAAACAGAGTACATGTTTTGTGATTTTGGCGGTCTCTCCAGTTTTGGTGCTATAGCGCTGGGTGGTGCGCTATTACCAGTCTGCTCCGACTTTCGGTATCTGGGTTCTATCATACAATGCGATGGCGAAATAGACCGGAGCGTCAAGCACAGAATTAACACAGGGTGGATGAAATGGCGGCAGGTCACGGGAACTATTTGTGACCCCCGAATTCCCCTTAAACTTAAGGGGAAAATCTATAAAACAATTATTAGACCTGCTGTCTTGTATGGTTCAGAATGTTGGCCCACGAAGGGAATGAATGAAAGACAACTACATGCAGCTGAGATGAGAATGTTACGAAGGATGTGTGGTGTGACGCGGATGGATAGAATTAGAAATGAATATATAAGAGGAAGTCTGAAAGTGGCACCGGTGACTGAGAATTTGTGTAGAAATCGTTTAGCATGGTATGGGCATGTGATGCGGAGGGATGAGGGTCATGTGACAAGGAAAGTTTTGAGTATGAATGTAGATGGATATAAGAGTAGAGGAAGACCGAGGAAGCGATGGATGGATTGTGTTAAAGATGATATGACTAGAAAAGGGGTGACTGACGATATGACAGCTAATAAAGATGTATGGAACAAGAATACATGCTGCGCCGACCCCAAATAAATTGGGATAAGGGCAGGGGGATGATGATGACTCTGAATTGATCTCCGATTTGTTTATGGTTAGTTTTATCCCTCAATTCAAGTTGCCTTTTGTTAAAAGTAACACACAGCTGCTTCTGTTGTGCTATATTACGAGCCCCTCCATTTTAACAAAAAAATATTTATTTTAGTCCACAGATTTTTAATCATTGGTATCGTGAAAATAACTGTATGAGATTAAAAAAAAAACTATTATTTTGACATTAAAACAGAGAACTTCAATTTTATTTATTTGTATTGGTATTTTAAAAACTGCTTTGCTCACGTCAAGGTATACTTGACGTCAAACTAATATTTATATTATTAATTTATACAATACTTGATTTCCATTGAACTAGGCAGAACCTTCATCTTACACTAGTGATAGCAACCCGCCCCAGATTCGCACGGGTAGCACTAATTATTATTACTGAAATAAATATAGCCTATGTTACTCGCTGATAATATAGTTTTCTAATGGTGAAAGCTTTTTGAAATCGGTTTAGTAATTTTTTAATTCAATCCATACAAACAAACACAAAATCAAATCTTTCCTCTTTACAATATTAGTATAGATACATGAGAAATTCATGCTCGTCGGTTTAGTTTGCTGTAAACCTGTCCTTTTTTGTAAATATCTGGTACTTTGGTTCATGTCAGCCCCTCCCACTACCTCCAGTTTACCTCTCGTTTAGCCACAAATTCATTTTTATGGTTTCATTAACGATTCTTTTTCTGGGCGTCATATTTAAACTAAGCTGGGCTCTATTCTTTCCTCTTTATATTCTGTTCAGTGGCGTAGCTAATGCTTAAAGCATAATGCCCTGTATCAAAATTTATATTCGGGCCTTTTTAAAACATTTACGACTTTTTTCTCACAGTACAGACGTTGTGGCCCTTGTGGCTCGGGGGCCCCGTATCACTGATACGGCTGATACGGCGGTAGCTACGCCCCTGATACTGTTCTTCATCACATGTTTTAACCTTTATTTTTCGTGGGTTTCATCACAGGTGATCATGCCTCCCCCAAACTTAGTCTACATTTTAAACTTATTTTAACAATTACTATATAAAATTGTTTTGCTTCATTCTCTTAATATCATTTCTCAGGGACTCGGTAAACTAGCGACTAAGTTCCCAACGATAGCGAACACTTCGATATACTGCCTCCGGGACTTCCTGGTGACTCCATCGCCGATACTCTTCAAACTGCACAAGTTGGAGCTCGAGAAGACCGGCAAGGAACATATGAAAGTCACGCGTGAGTTAAGACATCAATTTACATACATATAATCACGCTTTTTTCCCATTGGAGTAGGCAGAGACTATCGGTTTCCAGTTGCTATGAATTCCGACATACATCTTTCTTATCGAAATCAATAACCAAACGAAAAAGAAAAACATTTCTTTTGGGTATGTATGGGTGCGTTACAGACAAAAATCTTCTATGCAAATACCCAGGATTAATATACATGACGCCTGCATCCCTGAAAGGTCAGGCAGAACAGTACTGTTGCATAATTACTAGGTTCTAATAGTCGGTGAGCGTATTACCAACAACTGGATACAACTTAAAACACCGGGATGCTACTGAGAAATTCTTAACAGAAAACTCAGTAACGGTGCTCGACTCGAATCGAACCGAGGACCTCACGCTAAACACACAATTAGACAAACGAGGCAGTTAATACGCAGAGCATTAACAACTTATCAATAAAACATTGTTTCGCGGGATTTAAACCCGCAACACGCGATTCAGAAGTCGATTTAAAAGTATCCTTCCTTATTATTTTCAGTGCAAGGCAAAGAATTGCAAGGCCTCACCGAAACTGGAGTTCCAGTGAAATCGACCCCTTTCGAGAAGCTTCGAGACGCCGCCATAGAGAACCTATGCGTGGCATTAGAAGCGGCTTTAACTGTAGACCCGTACTGCGTGCCTGCGCTCGTCGGCTCTGTTAGCAACCGGCTGTTCACTGCCGAGACCAGCGACAGGTGAGTAACATACATAACACAATAGAAGTTTTATATGACGACTATAGACGTCGTGTGTCAACTGCCAACGAGTGAAAGATACCATACGGATCGCACAGACCTTAAAAATATATGGAAGTAATCCCGTCTAATCATGGATAAAGTCTACCCCTATACGTTTGTGCGTTATGGTAGTAAGTATCTTTTTGGGCTGCATCCCAGGGCCCCGTGGATATAAAAGGCCATGGACAATATTATTAAGTAACTGTGTGGCTTTTAGTCGGTATGAGTCCGGCTCAACGTATATGATGGATTTTCCACACATAAAAATGCAGGCCCCCAAGTAGTTTTAGCCCAGGGCCTCAAAAATTCACGGTCCGCCCTTGGTAAGTACTGACACCGATTATCGTACCTGTGTAGTTCGGGTATTGACTAGCAAAATTGTAGGAATTATTTTGTTTCACACTTTCTGTGCGACGGCCGTATTTTTGAAGTGAAGTAAAAATGAAAGGCTTAGGCGGTGATTCGATAATCGGTAAGTGAACGAGAATTGAAAGTAAAATTTTAAGGACACGTAACGTTTAAGCGCATTGTGTTACATAAGAGAGAAGAAAGATATGACGTAGGGTGAAAGAAAAAAAGAGCTATATATTCCGACGCCACATCGAAATGGAAATGGAGCAAAAGAGAGCAACGCATAAACGATACAAAGTGATAGAATAAGATAGTGTCGCGCATACGCAGATGCTACATATGAACAGCCCAGGTATCACACATACGTTGTGTTAATTAAAAAGTTACTTTCACGTGTCAATTCTTCACGAGCACGGTCCGTGGACTGCTGTGACTTTGAATTGAAGTCGCAGGGGCTAAACACAGCCAATGTATCGATAAAAAATTTACCTTAAATTATATAGTATTAGAATACATATTTGTTTGTCTTGTTCTAGTGAATCGTCCCTTATTAGTACGAACATAGTGATAATGTTGGGCCACGTGGCAGTGGCCCTCAAAGACACGCCGAAGACGACCGACACCATCCTCCAGTTCTTTCAACAAAGGTAAGATATTTCGCTGTCATCATCATCAAAATTCATAGATCTAGTGGTAGCAAACGCAGTTGCTTAACGATACCCAGGAAAGGAATGTGTTATTGGGTTTTTTTATTAGGAAATACTAGCTAGAGTTTAGAATTGTGCCAATTACATGGGACTTAATACCAGTGAATACAATATTTTATGTTTGTTGTCATCGTCATTTACAATTTGACTTCGCTCACTGCTGGGTCTAGGTCTCTACATACTTTTTTTTTTTTTTTTTTTTTTTTTTTTTTTATGTGGAGAAATGCCCTCGCATACCGCTCTGACACGGGGAGACAGAGCGGTTATGTGGGACTCGAACCCACTAAAACTCCACAGTATACCTCCTCAGCTGCTTGAGGGCGGGACGCGGGAACGCTCTCGCACACAACCGCGAACCCGCCCGCAGCCGTCCGTTGCCGGACTCCCTCACGGGGTTGGGTATTGCACCCCCCCCCCTACGGCACACCAGACTAATGGCGTGCCGCAACCACCTCGGAGACCATGTGCAATGGGTGCCAGACAACCCCGTGTCTGGACGCCCAAGGTCCCCTGCGACGGGTCAGGTCTGTGGCCCCGCCGCCTGCCACTACGGCCGCAGAGGATAGGGAGAGCGGCGCCTCGCAATACCGGCACTCCTCTTCCCCTGCGGCCCCACCGCGTCCGCCATCCAACGGTGGCGGCCCCGTCAAGGCCGCGGTAGGTAGGGAGAGCGGCGCATCGACATACCGGCACTCCTCTCCCACCGCGGCCCCCATCCCTCAGCTGCGGTGCCGCCCATACGACGCCGCAGCCCACCTCAGTTGCGACACCCCCCATAAGGCTCGCAACCTACGCCGGCGCCGCTCCAACATGGGCTTGAAGGCAAAGCCCTGAGGAGCGGCCCTCCTCGGGTTCCGTTAGCTTCACCGTGGGTGACCAAGCCACGGCTACTAGAGCCCCCCCACCACGACAAGGTGGAACCCCTGGGGGGGAGGTCTCTACATACTAGATACTACCTCGTTGGTCTAGTGGTCCCAAGCGCGACTGCTGAACACAAGGTCTCGGGTTCTATTCCCAGGTCGGGCAAAGCGTTATTGAGTTTTTCTGTGACAACATTTTCAGTAGCAGCCCGGAGTTTGGAATTGTGCCCGGTAGATGGAAATAGGCTCACCACCTATTACATGGGACTTAATAACAGCATTGGTGAAACGTGGGTGTACAACTGTGTACACCTCTGCGTACCCTTTGGGGAATACAGGCGTGATGCTATGTTATGTTACTTTTTTGCATAACATTTGATTGGAGAGAGCGTTTTTAATTTAGATTATTCTTGGCGAAACCGTGATGCAGGAGGACAGGACCACGAACGCTGCAAAGTGTTCGAACGAAACGTCAGGAAAAACAAAAACCAATAATACACGCAATTAATCTGGTTAAAAGATGTTTTATTATAATGTGTAGTTATCGCGAGAACCTAAGATATTACTAATTTTAGATGATAAAGCATGTTTCTTATCGTTCGCATAAATATACATCAACCAGTCTCCAAAATCATTTTCTTCCAGGTTATGCCGTGCCCCGTCATCTTTGGACACGTTGATAGTAGACCAGCTGGGCTGTATGGCGCTGGCCAGTCCCGAAGGCCCAGCTCATGACGAGATCATGAGGATGTTCACCGTTATCACCGTGGAAGCCGCCAGTGCCGCTTATCATCACACTGATGATAGGAAGCAGTATAGGTAGGAAGCAAAATATTCAAAAATTACCTCACAAGACAGTCCAAAAAAAGGAGTTTTAGGGTTCATGTATGTATGTATGAATGTATGTTTGTGAGTTTCTTTGTTCCACCATAACCTCTAAATGCCTGAACCGATTTCGATGTATGGGGTATCGTTAGAATCCTTACATTGTCCCGGGTAACATATGTTAGTAAGATAAAAAAAATGGCAGGTATGCTAATTTTTTTTTTTATTAGTTTCATCTTGTTTCTTCAAATGCAAATATCAAAGAATAAATTAATAACTTGACGAAAATTGCAGCTAAAATGGCTAATGTACTTGTGTAAAAAAATATATTTTCAAAACAATGAATCCTTATTGGCTGGAGGAATTACCATTCAGTAGAATCTATCATCTTTTTTCCTAGACACGTCTCTGGCGCAGTCCTCAACGCTCTAGCGAATATAGCTGCCAATGTTCGTGGTACGACCGCCCGGCTCGAGCTGTTGACTCGATTGCTCGAGTTGTTCGTACAGCTCGGGCTAGGTGGAGAACGAGCTACTGATCGGTCCCCAGCGCCTGTGTTGAAAGCTTCAGGCAGTGCGGGCAATTTGGGCGTTTTAATACCCGTGATAGCGGTGAGTGATATATTTGCTAAAATTATTCATAAAACTACAACTGTGTTGAGTGCTTTGGCCAATGTGGGCAACTTTACGACCAAGTATAATGGTGAGTTTGTTTAGCTTTTATTGAGTTTGCTCGAGATGTTAGAGTAGGTCTAGTGAAGTGGAGACAAAACCTGGATCTGTGTTGAAGGCATCAGGTAGTGCGAGCAACTACTTCTGCTATTAGTGTGTTTGCTCGAGTTGTTAGTATAGCTCGAGCTAGGCGGAGAACGAGCCATTGATCGCTATCCAGTGCATGTGTTGAAAGCTTCAGGCAACGCTGGAAACTTTGGATCTCGTTGGTGAGTTGGTGTATTTGCTCAAATTATTTATAAAGCTCGAGCTATGGAACTGTTTTTAACGCTTCAGGCAGTGCGGGCAACGTAGTCGTACTTGTACATACAGTGAGTTTGTTTAGCTTTTGTTGTGTTTGTGATGTTTGAGCAGCTTGGGTGAGGTGAAGTGAATACCTGGGCCTGTGTTGAAGGCATGAGGGAAGGCGGGTAACTAGCGGTTGGTTCGCCCATTTATATGTTTGCTCGAGTTGTTAGTACAGCTCGGTCAAGGTGGAGAACTCTGCACTGATCGCCAGTGTTGAAAGCTACAGACAGTACAGTAAATTTAGGCGTTTTATACCTTTGATAGTTTTTAGTGGATTCTCGCCCAAAAACGTCGAAAGGACGTTATAATCTGAAATAGACGGAAATCGTAGTTCTATATTATGATCTAAAAATTTACTTTTTTTACAGGTACTAGTCAAAAGGCTACCTCCAATAAGGAATCCGAAGCCAAGACTCCATAAGCTGTTCAAAGACTTCTGGTTATACTGCGTAGTCATGGGTTTTACTGCAGCTGAATCAGGTACTTGTGTACTTTAGACCTATCTGCTTAATATTTTATTAATTCAAACTATTTTAACCTATCCACAAATTAAATTTATGCTAAGTAAACTTACAGACTGATTGTGATGCGCGGGCGCGGATTATTTATCTCATCAAGGGTAACATGTATAGTTATAAATTACCGTGGAAAAAGAATAGTCAGAGCGCGTGAAGTATTTACCCAGGAGGCGCAGGTTCGAATCCTGCTCACGACCGTATTCATTTTCCACAAACATTTATAACTTGAAGAGTTTGCTAAGCATGCGTTAATGCTTTTCAAAGATTTATCTGTAAGGCTAACATGTGATAATAAGCTTCAATTACATAAAAATATAACTTTAGAGATCACTACGCGTTCGTTAATGCGTTTGAAAGATGTGTCTGTATGACTTAGAATTCTACATTACAGTTATGTTAGTTGGTATAACAAAAACATAAATTGCAAAATAGTGAAGATTTTTTTTTACAGACTATACTAAAATCTATTTAAGCAAGAAGCATCTCCATCTCACTCGATATAGCCCATAATTTTGCCTCTGCAAGGCAAGAGTCCCTTTTCTTACAGAGAAGGCACGAATATTGATCACCATACTATTTCACTACAGGACTGCGATTTATGACAATTAAACCCAGATTTTATCGCAAACGACTGACCAAAAAAGGAGTTTCTAGAAACACGTTTACAAATTCACTCCCGCGCACACAATCCAACGTAAAAATTTGACTAAAACCTAAAAATTTTAGCACTATCTATCTATTCTCAATCTATTCAAATGTATATATATATTATGTGATGTTATATAGATATATTTAAACATCTTATTGTCTCTTCTTCTATGGCAACGCCTGTAGCTATGCGAAAGCGTGAGTAACCATGCTTTTAGAAATATATATAGATTTATGTTGTATGGTTTTACATGAGTAATGTGTGGTGCTATATCAACTATAATATTTATTTGTGATATAGAAATTTCGGCTTTATGATGCACTGTATAATGGCAAATTTCACAAATAACTTTTACAATTGTGTTTACTTTTTTAAAGAGTCTATGCATCAAATGCGTAGTAATAACAATAATTCTAAATAAATGTTTGATCACTTGCAGAAACCCAGAGGGGTTTTGCCTGCATAACTGGTCAATAACTAAGGCGAGGCAGTTTGATGAATCCAGCCAGAGCATATTTGAAATTATTAGAAACTAAGCAATACAGCACTAAGGGTGTCACCTTAGGGCGTTACTGGGGCACAAGTAGGAACTAGCTGGATCAGATCAGTTTCCTTAATATTAAGGGTCGAATTTAAAAAATACTGCGGTACGAGCATGTTTTTTTTTGTCGATTTTTAACGTCGCATTTGACATGTAGATCAAAAGATAAAATTCAATACATTTTAACTTTTATTGACACGACTAGTTTGTCGACAAAGATCCGGGCTCGGACGTGTGTAGGTGGGTCTCTCTTCGAGTAATGTGAATCGATTACACAACGGGGCTGTGGGGGTGGTGGAACGTAACGGTGGGAGACTCGAGATCTCTCGTGGCGAGATCCTAAGCGAGTCTCGTGTAATTTTGTCCAAATTAATATTATAAATGCTAAAGTATCTGTATGTGTCCCTTTGTTACATTTTCACGCCTAAACCGCTGAACCGATTTTAATGAATTTTCGTATATAGATAGATTGGACCTTGGAGAAAGACACAGGATACCTTTTGTCACGCAGACGATGGCAAACGCAGTCGCGGGCACTAACTAGTTATATTGTAGTCTTTGTTGATTACCATAATTTGGTTGTGCTTTGAAAATATTATCGACTTAGAAATAGGCTCAACACTTTCCCGTAAGTCAAATAGTTTGTATTCCACATTATTGGTTGATATAGCACCATTATAATTTGCAGTCAAATAAAAACCTAACGAAGTTTGATCAAACATTTAAACCAACATTTGCACAAACGTTTGTAGAGTGTGTATTATTTTTTGTTTTGAGATCGAGTGTGCTTTTAGGTCGATATTAGAAAGCATTGTTAGTCGTATTTAATTTTTTGTAGGTATAGATACGCTTTTTGAGTGAGGAGTGTGTTTTTTTCAGCATTTATTAAATAATAATAACGATATATATATGAGTGAACATTTTATCTTTTAAACGCTCTGATTCTTGTGTTAGGCATTGGATAACCTTTGATATTTTAAGCTAATTATGTTTTTTTATATATTTCTATTCGTTTATTTGTCATGTCACTTGCATAAAATGGTGAAAGTAATACAGTAATAGGAGCATAACTATCATTTTAATTAACAGTAGAAAATAAATGCCCATCAAACAATTAATGAATACAAAAGTACATGATTAATTCTCAAAAAGCTAGAAATTCAAAATAAAAAATGACACAAGAACGGTAATAAAATAACCACAACTTCCACAGGCTTGTGGCCTCAAGAATGGTATGCCGGAGTAAAAGAGATAGCAGTAAAATCTCCTTTCCTTGTCTCTCAAACATCACTGCGTTCAGAAATGCGAGAGCTTCAATACACGTCCGCTGTTCGCAACGATTCAGTATCGATTAACGAACTTCAGGAGTTGAAAACTCAAATATCGAATCTTTTGGACCATCCGCCGGAAGTGACGGTATTTGTAAATAAACTGACGTTTGCGCCATGTATGTATTTGCTAAGCGTGTATTGGTTGGAGACTTTAAGGTGAGTGAAATTTATCTTATTTTTGTATGTATTTTTTTGTACCATTATTAGCTGTTAACCTTGAAGGGGCTCGTGGCTAAGTAAAAGCCGCACAGACCGATTGACCAAGGTTAAGCTGCGCTTGCCGCGGTCAATCCGTAGAAGAGTGACCATCATTTCATATAAAGACCCTTCCGTGCCTCGGAGAGCACGTTAAACCGTCGGGGTTGCCAAATAAAGATCTATGACACCCGTTATGTGTAAAGCCGGAAAATCTGACAACCAGTCTTATCATGAGCGTGTTATCCAGTAACTGGGCTGTGGTGGTCAGAGATAGGCAGTCGCTCCATGTAAAATACTGGTAATCGGAAAAAAGCTGCATCCGGTCAGACTAGAAGCCGACCCCAACGTAGTTGGGAAAAGGCTATGCCGATTATTAGCTGCTAACCGTATCTCAAGGTATACCACAGTCTAATTTACACACTAAGGCCAAGCTCAATAAACCTAACATACACGTGCTTATGTCTTAGCTATTTTCCCGTCTCTATCTCGCACTTATAGTTTGACAGTTGTGTGACAGAGACAGGAATAATGCTAAACCAAAACACGTGCTAAGTAATGCTTATCTTGGCCTAATCTGTAATAAATTCTTCAGCTTATGTTCACCATTTGACACGTGTTCTCATATATAACTGATTATTGTGATGATATTTCAGAGTAAGTAACTCGCCGGAACCCAGCTTACAACCGATTATAGAGTATCTGAGTGACTCAACTTTACAGAAGGACAAGACTGGTATGTGGCTATGCGTTGCCAGGTATGTACAATATGTTTTATGTTAATTAAATGTTTTCACGATCAGCCTGTCCTGTTAGGGTGCCTGTTTCATTAATACTGATAGATGATGACTTTTGAATGATATAATAGAGTTCAAGACTAAGTTAATAAGACAAATTTAAAGCTTCACACACAGCCAAAAACAGTGCTGCAGTGTTATGCAGTCAAGGCCAATAGTGCTAATTTCCGTTCTTACATTTAAAACATGACTTGCTGATTTCATTGAAGATTTTCGTAAGAAAACGGCTTAATTCATAAACTCTCGTAATTAAAACCAGTTGTTTAAAATAAACTACAAACATGTAACTTTTCAGTGTCGGCGACAAGGTATTCCAGAAGTTTCTTGACGTAATGTCTGATAAAGTGAAGGATGAGTCTCGTGAAAGGGAATTGGAAGGACATGCACAGTTCCTACTCGTGAACTTCAATCATATACATAAGCTGATCAGAAGAGTAGCTGATAAGTGGCTCGCGGGATTGGTCGATAGGTTCCCACATTTGCTTTGGAACTGTCGGGTAAGTTAAATGTTCTAGAATGTTCTTAGAAGTGTTTCTTTTCAGAAAGACAAGGTAAGGTCTTGACAATCGTATAGTGGTGGATGACGAAAATAAGTACTTTAATTCTGATAAAACGCATGATCGCATGCGTAGCAAACTCTTAAAGTTATAAATTTTTGTGGTAAAAATATTACGATCGTGAACACGGCGCTGTGAACCTGCGCCACCTGGATAAATAATCCAGGCTGTCTATTACTTTAATCCTGTTTCGACTTACCAATCAAATTATCGTTTTAATTGCACTGCTCCAAGAAATTCCAGAACTATTTTATGTTTTCCTCCATTTATCAAAACTAGTAGCACTATTTATTATTGTTACAGTCTTTTCCGTCTTACTGTAGGACTAGAATCTGTCTCAATTTCTTCCATAGATTCCATATAACTTTGTGGCACAAAAATTTCCAAATGAACACTATACAAAGAGTCCCCTATCATGTTATTTAGTATCACTAATCTTAAAATTATTTTACAGGTCCTCTGGTCCATGTTAGACATACTCCAAGTCTTAAGCTTTAGCTTAGAACTGGATGCTAATCAAGAAACACCTTTATTAAAAGTTCCTGGAACCGACTTCACTTTACAACTACAAGACACGTTAGAAGGCAGAGAGGTAAGGCAATATAAACCCTAAAACTATAGACATAAAGTTTGAACAAGTTGGAATTAATGGTTATTTATTTTCAGTGCATAGTGAAAGATTTCGCCGATCGCTGTCATGGCATAGTGCAAGAGGCAATGAAATGGGCACCTCAGTCGACAAGATCTCATTTGCAAGAATATCTGAATCAGGTAAAGGCACTCATAATTTTTTTATTATGACCAACTTTGCAACAATTCGACAATATTTACTTTATTTCTCCCAATACAATGGTCATTTGGTGACTCAAAAAACATTTTAATCATCCATCCCCCAAATTATTACGTTGTCTGCAAGTGCCCACCACTTGTATCAAATGTGATCTAAAGCTACCAATATTGTAAAAGTTTCCATTAATTTAGTGATCTATTCTAAGCTACACTCTTATCGGAGCAACACTTTGTTCTACTTGATATGTCAATTCCTAAACCATTTTCAATGGCCACTGTGCCATAAACTTGTGTAAAGTAACTTAGGTTTCAACGACTTCGGAGTCCAGAAAATTTTAAATTTCGAAATCATAGTTTAAATTCCCTTCTATCATGTTTTTCAATATCATTTCTAATTTCTACAGGTCCCAAATTCAACCCTCTGGCACCATTGCGGTCTAGCACTTGCTACGGGAGCTTTACTAGGTGCAGCCGGTCTTAACAGAATGTCGGCTCCACTACCGCGCGCCGCGTTAGACAAGCGACCTCTATGTGTGACGCAAGATTCGGCCGCGTTGCTTGCTGTCGTGTCGCAACGCAGTAGATACGCTGGAGAGGTATGTAGTTATATAATGTCGTCTCTATTTCACAGTTAGTGTATCAACAGAATTCCGTCACTCAGAAAAAAAACTATTTGGCATGTCATCCGTAAAGGTACACATATCGCTGCATTGGGTTTCGATTTTGGTCCCTATTGATTTTAGCGATTTGATTTGGATGAAGCTGATTTAGTAGTGTTGTTGTCGTTTAGTTTTATCGACACACAATTTTCGAATAAAATTGGCTTTGAATAAAATTGATCTTATAAAATTTTTGTCGTTGATTTGATACATGCGTTGGAGCCGATAGTGATAAGTTATCACGCTTATTGCCAACATTAGGTTGCGTGCCTAAATTTTTATACCAGCCGTTCCAAACATTCGTTCTCCAGAAGTGGTTCGACAATTCGCGGGCAATGTTCGGTGGAATTTATAGTCAATCACAAAAAAATATTGTTGCGGACCATACTCCCGTACACCCTTTTGAAAAATCGCAATCCACAATTCCAAATTGTTGTCTTAACAGATTGCCGGCGCCGTAAGTGCAGAAGGTGGTGGTGAAGCAGCCGTTTGGCGAGTTGGATCCCGTCTCCATACTGCACTACGAGATGCTTGTACCAGCGGCAGTGAAACGTCCCACAGAGCCGCTCTATGGAGGGCTACGGCTCTGCTAGTCCACGCGAGACATCACTCTCCACACGCAGCACATTCGCACACTGCACCCACTGCTAGAGCATTATTACACTCTGTTGGTAAGTAAAAAAGATATTGGATTAAAAAAACACAACATAAACAAGAAAAACACAATAATGTCTATTGTGTTTGTCTGTTAGAACAGACTCAGTAGCAGCCCAGAATGTGCTCACCCATCCCTCTTCCATGCGATGGCATCTGCTGATCAGTTCGCTGGCTATATCACGCCCATTTGCAGATAATGATTGCGCCACAAGATGATGCGACTCGATTTTGAGCCCCATACAGTAGGGAATTGAGGATGCGTAAGTGTGGGTAAACATCATGTCTTATGTGACCATAGCGGGTTGCTCTTGATACAACTTTCCAGACTATATGCAGCTCCACTGACGAACTTAAGCTTTTCAGTCAACACATAAATCAACACTAGACCGAAAATGTCTATATAAAATGAGAATTCCTAATGAAGTCCTGCATACGTAGTAATATATCTTAGGTTTTCGCAATTATATTCCTGCATACGTATTTGCTACCTTGGTTGATATCGAATTGATACTTACATTTAGATATATAGTCCCAACCGTATTTCGGTCACGGCGGCCTATCTCCATGGTGATTAGCCAAGTACGCAGGAGATATTATAGTGCACAAGTGTACGCGCAAACAAAACAAATCCACTCCCTCTTCCTTCACTCACTTAGTCCGATGGGACGGCAATCCGACACGACCGGAGAGAGATTAGGCGCAGGGTGTCATACCACCAACTTCCTAACTCCGGGCTGATACTGAGAATTTCCTAACGGAAAAACCACTTCACTTTGCCCGACCTGGAAATCGAACCCAAGACCTCACGCTCGAAAGCCGCACTTGCGACCATTAGACCAACGAGGCAGTCAAAATTTAGATAAATATAGCTTGTCTATCAAGAGCAAAAATATAATATTATTAAACATACGACGCAATGTTCTATAAAGTGATGTCATTTCAATATATCTGGAGATTCGGTTAATAAAATCTCAACACTTCACAGCTTGGTCTCAAGTCGAAATCTTCACGGAAGACGCAGTGACCACCGCCGTTGAATGTTGGCAATGGCTAACCACCGCCCGGCCTGACTTAGAGATCAGGCTGATGCAGGAGATCTTCGCAGCGTGGCAGAGCACTGTGGACAGGAAAATGGGGTTGTTCTCTAAACAAAGCGAAGAAATCAGCCCGTTGGCTGCGCATGAAGGTAGGTAAAACAAAAACAACGAATATTTTCCATATTACTTCATTGAAAAGGAACAGTTAAGTTATAGAGTAGCGCAATTTATTTTCAGGTGCAATAAATATATAAAATCTATCTACTATATATATCTATCTTGTTAATAAGGTATTTAATTCATTTAAATTAATGTTTGTCTGTTAACAATTGAGAATGTGGGGTATATTGTCAAACTTAATTAATATCTTTTTATTTACATTTGATACATTCTGAGTGCCAATATTAACTGAAACTTAAAATATACAAAATAGGTTTTTACAGAATAAACAGTCTAATCCTACCGACCGCGTCCAGAACTATAATTAAAAAAGAAAATTGTTATTTTCGGATGTTCACAGAAATCTGCTTGGAAGTGGTCGGTTTATGAAACCGATCTCGTTTGGCTTAGCTCCGACTTCAGAAAATGTTTCATTTTTCAAGGTCAAATAAAATGATTATCCGGATTAAGTGTTATTTATGACATTTTGTTGTTAACAGGTGCTAAACTAGAACCTCGTCCGCCGTTCGTGTCGCCTCACGCGGTGTGGGTTCGATACTTAAGCGAGGTCGCCGAAACAGCCAAGTACAACAGCTTGGAGAAAGTGGAAATGCTGGCCAGTTTGCTGCATAGGTACGTTACATATAATTAACTTAAGAAAAATAAAGATAGATTTAATACATAACTAAAGTAGTCTGAGGCTTTAACCGATTTCATGTAACATTTTCTTGGAGATAAATAGATATTTTTGACAGATTTTTAATACAAATACTTTCAAAATTCAAATGTTTCTTTACTAGAATCAAACTTGCTCCTCGAGTATAAATTAGCTGACCTTGAAGAAATTGGTACTTATCCGAAATTTTGTTGTTCTTGCAGATCGCTACCCATAACGGTAGGAGATGTACGGGACCATATAAACAGACACGTTGAAGCGGTCGGCGTTAGGTTCAGGTAATAATTTTTAATGTGTAAAGGTTTTGGATTTGTCCTGAAATAGGGCAAAGGATATTTTTTATCGCGACAAGATGCAGAGTTAGAGGGATGCGGCTAAAACTGTAAGGAGCAGCTAGTAAGTGTTAAAAGAGACGGATTTGGATCGGAATACTGCCCAAAATTAACCTACAGGAGATTTAGGGTATACGAAATAGACAGAATTGTTCACTAATCTTCTTATCGTGTAGTTGAACAACCTAGTGTCAGAGTTTAAACAGCTCGTACGCCCCTGACACTAGGTTGTTTTTCACTAATGAGTAAAACACACACCTTACTATAACTTCCCGTCTGTCGAGAGTAACCATATTAAGGAAATAAAAAATTTTCTAGTGTATCTAATCTGCTGTTTGAAATTTGATTGTTTGATCTTTAGTCATTCTTCACAGGCTACTATCATGCGGCCTGTCCCTCCTGCAAGGCGATATCCTCCCTCGTTCAATAGCTCGGAACATTCTGCGAGAGAGGGTATACGCGGCGTGCCTGGACTACTTCTGCAGAGGGCTGCAGTGCCCCGCCAAGAGTTCCAGCGCACTCCGGGAGGACATCATCTCGCTCATTAAGTTCTGGCAGCTCATGCATTCTGATAAGAAGTACCTCAAAGCTAGCGATATTGGAGGTGAGTGGAATTACTATGTTGGCCTAAAATCTTGGTGACAATGTAAGGTAAAAAAATATGTGACCATATTTGATAAAAATTGCAAATAAAATTACTATGTCAGCAGTAATAACGCATTATTAATTAAAACAGATAAGGCAGTCTTTAAGTAAACGTATTGTAATAACAAGTTAAAACATGAACTTAATAAAATTGAAACGTAGTGCATAATGTAGATTGTATAGACGAATAAAAAAGTGGGTATTGTTATTTCCTTTTCTAACAATAGTATCTCATTATTTCTGCGTTTTTTAATAGAAATAATCTGAGCGGAGGGGCTCGTAGGAAGTAACAGCCGCACAGATGAATCGATTGAGATTAAGCTGTACTTGCCTATTATTTTATATCGAGACTCCTCCGTGCTTTGGAAAGCACATTAAAACGTCGGTCCTGGTCGTCAAAATAAAATCTATGACAGCCATTACGGGTATTCTGAACGTGACAGCTAGTCTTACTAGAAGATATCGTGTTATATGGTTGTGTATACTGGGTGTATATGGGTTGTGGAAGTCTGAAAGGCAGTCGCTCCATGTAAAATAAGGCTATTTGGCAACTTCGTCTTAGAGTCTCCTGCGCGCGAATAGACGCCATTTTAATTACAAAATGTTTATATGAATGTCTTTTCTTATTTTTATTTTTTTATTTTTTCTCGCTATTAAAACGTCGTATAAGACCCGTGCCCTCATGGTCAAAACAAGTCTCGGTCATTGCTACCCCGGCCTAAAGGCTCGGTTAGCAATTCAACCTCGACTGTAATGACTAACTTAGGGCACTTGTATCATAATGTACTATTATTGTACACTTGAAGGCATTAGTACTGGAGTAGTTTTAGCGGGCGTACCCTTCTCGCCACTGGCATATGATTCCCAATCATCTTTATACCCTTTACCTATATGGTTACAATGATAGTACACGATTTTAATTGTGTTTGACACAATTATGTTTATGTTTAGTTTTTTTATATGTGTTAATTATGTTAATGTAATGAACAGAGCTATTGTTGCTTTAGTGCAAGTTCTTTTGTCCTTTTGTGTTACCTCACCCCCCGCCAAAAGTGGCGAGCAAGTTTGTTCGGTATTTAGTCAGATGCCGTTTCTCATCTGGTCATATAAGATTGAATACCAATACAAAAACAGGACTATGTGTATTAAATCAATAAAGGTAAAAGGGGCCTTATCGCTATGGCGATCTATGACAGACAACCTTGGTTATTATAATTAGCGAAGTAAAACAAAAGTTAATTTATAAGGACAGGTGCTCTTTCAGATTTTTTTTTGAAAGTTTTTAATAATTGTTTGCATCTTATTGATACAGGCAATCCATTCCATAAGCGTTTAGCTTAGACAGAAAGGTTAGTCGTAAAATTAAGAGGAAATCTATAAATAAATCCTAAACGTTAACATGTTTTACAGGTGAATACGAGCTTATGGGTCCCAGTAGTCAGCAAAGTATCTATACATCGAACTCGCCGGTCGACAACCGATCATCAGTCAACAGCGATATAGGCAGTCGACAAACCACCGGCTGGATTAATACGGTATGCGAAAATTAACCTTAAATTTTAACTAACAAGGTCCGTTTTGTTACAAGTGTGTGTTTTGCCTGAGAAGTTTTTATAATTTGTGTACAATAGTGAGTTGTTATGATTTATTACGAAGATTACATCATTTTGCGACTATTTATATCAGTGGCTCAAATTGAAGACCTATTTATTTATTCAATAAAAAAAATAAAAATATATTCTGTATACTGCAATAAGCTGATGATATTAATAATCTCTTTCAGGAAATCTTTCAAGAAACGGTAAAATGATTTAGGTATTCCGGAATAGATCTATAGCCAAACTTTAAACATACATACACTCCTGTTTCCCATTGGTGTAGGCGGAGACTATCGATTTTTACTTTGCTACTATTCTGGCACACCCCTTCTTTATCTAATTCCAAAATTAATATTTTATCAAATTAGTGAAATGTATAGTAGCACAAGAAAGGTAATGATGGTACGGCCATATAATATAGTCCTCCTTGTCGTATCCGACGATGGCGACCCTAGCGTCGGATATTTGTCGACCAACTTATCGAATCGTAAAATTTACACTTGTGTCGACAAAAACCATGCTCGCACCGCTTGCTTTATTTTTTATCTATTGTGGAACCGAATGTCGCTTGCAAAGTCATATTTGGTGTTTAGGGTCCTGTTGTAGGGCGCACAGTGCAACTGACCGCTGGCTTTGCGGCTTTGAACGGTTTTTTTTTATTAAGTTGCGTGGCATCGAGGTCTGCTAACGTAGAGATGATGAAGACTTTCCTTAACATACCTAGGAAGCTCTGCGTACCTATTGGCTATCTTGGTTACCATCACACTGATGGCCACTGTAGTAAATTGCGTCATATGTTTTTTAATATTTTTGCTTATCATAGTCCAGCTATAACATATGGCGAAAGTTCATTAAATGTCCATCGATTCGATGATAACCGAGGTAAACAATAGGTTTGCTGGGGTGCAGAAACCCTCCCGCTAACTGGTGGACTAATATTCAGATGGACATCAAACAAACATGCATTCATTTAGGTGCCGATGTCTACGACTACTCTAAGCAGTGGAGCGGGAAGTATTGCTGGCAAGCGTTCCAATCGCAGCGTGAAACCGCCCGCCAAACCGCAAGACATATTCGTCAAGGACTACGTCAGGAAGAGGAATCTCATATTAGAACTAATGGTAAGTAAGACTCATATCATCGAATATTGATGATAAAGTCGGATAGAAATCAATTGCCTTATAGTTAAATTGTTGCAAGATAGCATTTAAACCACACCGTGATACCCGCCAAAAAGAGACCTTCGTCAAGGACTATGTTAGGAAGAGAAACATCATATTAGAACGAATGGTAAGAATCATAACATCAGTAATTCTTGATAAAATTGATAAGAAATCTATATGCTTTGTAGTTAAGACGTAACAAATTAGCATTCAAACCACAGCATGAAAGCATCCGCCAAACCTCAAGACACCTTCGCCAGGGTCTATGTCGGGAAGAAAAACTTCATACTAGAACTAACATTAAATGACTTATAACATCAAATATTTATGAATAAGCTTTATAGTGAAGCTAGAGTTTCAACCGTTCCAAACCGTTCGCCAAGCCCCAAGATACCTTCGTCAAGGACTATATTAGGAAGAGGAACTTAAATTAATTATTATTTGTGGTGTAAGCAGATAATAACGTCTCGAGGAGGGTTATAGGCTTTAACATCACACTACAACCCTTAGGAGCCGGGCAAAATGAAAAAAAGACGGGTGAAACCGCGACACATAGCTAGTAATCATGAGTATGAGAATGAAATTGGTTTATCACATAACACAAGCGTAGCAGAACTTTATGTTGATTCACCCTAAATAGAAACCGATCTAGGTTGTTCTAAATTTCGTCTTGAAACTTGTGTTTTGTAATCATCTGGGGAGTGCAGGTTCAAATTTGCTCACGATTTAACAAACTACAAAAAATATAATTATATTTTTATAATTTTTTATTCGACAGGCAGTCGAGATAGAATTCCTAGTAACGTGGCACAATCCACACGGTCGGCCGGAGCAGGCGGTGCCGGGTGAAGACAATATAGCCACATGGCGTTCCAAGCCCAACACTGACAGGACTTGGAAGGACCACACCAAGCTAGCCTGGGAGATCAGCCCTACATTGGCTGTGTTTCTGCCTGAAAGGTAAGATTAACATAACATAGCATCACGCCTGTAATCCCAGAAGGGGTAGGCAGAGGTGTACACAACTGTACACCCACATTTCACCAATGCTGTTATTAAGTCCCATGTAATAGGTGGTGAGCCTATTGCCATCTACTAGGCACAATTCCAAACGCCGGGCTGGTACTGAGAATTTCCTAATAGAAAAACTCAATAACACTTTGCCCGACCCGGGAAACGAACCCGAGACCTCCTGCTCAGCAGTCGCGCTTGGTACCACTAGACCAACGAGGCAGTTATAAAAGGTAAGATTTACCCCACAATAATAACGCATATCTCCCAAGAAAGTTACCTCTTACAAATGAATCTTTCTAATAAATCGCCGCATGCGTAGCGAACTCTAAAGTTATACATTTTTGTGGAAATAAAAATACGTTCGTGAGCAGGATTCAATTCGAACTCCAGGATAAATACTCTAGGCGCTCTGACTGAGTATTTATCCGAGAGGCGCAGGTTCTAATCCTATTTTCACAAAAAAGTATAACTTTAAAGTTATCTCTTTTCATTGTCAATGAAGTGACAGAGACAACTTTTCCGTCCTGTTAATGAATTATTTTTCCAGATTAAAGAACTCTGGGATTATATTTGAAATGCGCCGCAAAGTACAAGCGCAACCGACAGCAGTGTCACACATACCGCAAGCATTAAAGTACCTTGTGACCACCGAAACATTGCTAAACGATGCCCACGAGGTAAGCTACTTTGTGCCTAAATACTATTGTAATAGGATCGTCTTTAGTTTCTCAAAATCAAAATCAAAATTTCTTTATTCAAATTAGGCTATAAATTAGCGCTTTTTGAACGTCAAACATGAAGACAGCCCCCAAAAAAGCCCACCCTTCACCGCTTCCTAGTGTTTTAGCTGGAAAGAAGAAGCGGCGCAACAAACTTCCCAGCAACACGTCTGTCTGTATCAAAATTATTTATAGATTCTATACAAATCTAAAATTGAATTTATATAAAATAATTGTATCTATTTCTATTCTATCTTGTGACCGTGTATTGAAACAGTGTTCAACGAGACGGACGGACGGAGATAAGCTAGTTTGTACTATAAATATATTGTAATAGAGTCTAAAATACCTTGTGACTTTTGGGATACACGGTGCAAGCTACATTTCATCTATATAAAGAGTATTAAATTATATCAGCAAATCTTTTTTTCTTTTTAAACAAGAATGAGAGGAGAAAAATATGAGTATAAGAGTAGAGGAAGACCGAAGAAACGATGAATAGATTGTATGAAATTTTACATGGCTAGAAAAGGAGGTTTATACAAAGATGACGACTGATAGAGATGTATGAAAGAAGAAGACATTCTGCGCCGACCCCGAATAAATTGGCATAAGGGCAGGGGAGTGATGATTATTGTAAATAATTAAACAGCATCAAGCCTCTATTGAAGTGGGAGGGAGAGGTGTACACTGTCATAAATCCACATTTCACCAATGCTGTTATTAAGTCTCCGGTGATGATTGCCAATTGGCATCAACCGGGATCTATGGGGTGCTACTGAGAATTTTCTAAAAGAAAAATCCAATAACATGTTCCCAACCTTTTGTTTTTGAGCGTGGATGGTCGTTGTGCTGGACTCCTACCGACTAAAAACCACACTTTCCCACACTAACCTTTACCGATGGCCCGCCGGCATCGTTGAGGCCATCGCCTCGACCTCGAAAGGATGTTGAAGGGTATCAACGGACATTCTAGGGTTTGTGCAGTTCTGGCCACACTTAGACTGCTCCACTCCACTCTGGCGCACGTGCAAAGCGCCGTGCGCGGCCGTCTCGGGCCTGGCGCTGGTCGAGCGGTGAACCACCCATATCCGTCGCCCGCAGTCCACGGCTAACTGTAGCCGGAGATTGATCCCAGGACCTCACGCGGCAATAGCCCATGCGACCCCTAGACCAGTGAGACGGTCAATAAAATGTTTTATGATATTTTTTTATTACAGCTAGTGCACATGATTACTTGGGCCCGAGTGAGTCCTGTGGAAGCCCTATCGTACTTCAGTCGTCAGTACCCTCCTCATCCATTGTCAGCTCAAGCAGCTGTTAGCACTCTGACGTCATACCCTTCATCCGCAGTACTGTTGTATATACCACAGCTGGTACAAGCATTAAGACATGACACGGTAAGATTAATTTCGTCTTAATTTAATTTATTTAAGGTCACGTTACGACTAACTGCAATGCAGGAAAAAACACTTGATGGTGATGAACGGTCCAACCGTCTTTTCTAAAATCGCTCATGTTTTCAATAATCTTATTTTAAGCATTTTAATACTTACCTATGTGTAATCATTAGATAATTAATAAAAAAGAAAGGTCATGTCGAAAGCTCGAAATTAGGTTGAAATTAATATGCTCCGAAATTTGAATAGGTATTCTTTAAGCGCATTAGGGGCGTGGCCTAATTTTTAATTTTGTTGCTAACTTATTCTCGCACGCTTCATCCGCCGAGCAGTCTTCTAATTACCGTGAGCGCAAACACACGTACCTTCGCGCCGCGCCCACCCGTCCGCCGCCACCCAGTTTTCGAGACCCGACACATCCCTTTTTCTAATAGTAATTATGTACGCGCACTTGTTGTATTTCTTTTGAAACGCACCCACGTTTTCAGACTGCAGATCTTATAAGACTAAGAGAACGAAGTTATCATATATCTATAGTGGATACGAGGTTACTTTATAAAACCAATCTGGCATTACAGTGCCAATGGATGAGAAAAGGCAACGATTTAAAAAATAAATAAAGCAAAAGTGTTGTAGCGGATGTAGGGCGTTCTTGTGAAGGGCAGTGCCAGTTAGGGGTACAATAAAAACCGTAGTATTATTTACATATTCTTTTTTATATGTAGATGGGCTACGTAGCAGAGTTGATAAAGTCATTGGCGAAGAAGTCTCAAGTGGTAGCTCACCAGCTTATATGGAACATGCACACCAATATGTACACCGACGAGGAGATGCATAACAAAGATCGTGAGTATATTGTAGCTCCGATTATACAGGGGGTAAAATACTTAAACATAACATAGCATCACGCCTGTATTCCTCGAAGGGGTAGGCGGAGGTGTACACAGTTGTACACCCACATTTCACCAATGCTGTTAGTAAGTACCAGGTAATAGGTGGTGAGCCTATTGCCATCTACCGGGCACAGTTCCAAACTCCGGGTTTCTACTGAGAATTTTCTAACAGAAAAACTCAATAACACTGCCAGACCCGGGAGTCAAACCCGAGACCTCATACTCAGTAGTCGCACTTAGGACCACTAGACCAACGAGGCAGTTTAAAGGGAAATTCTTGTAAACAATAAATAATATAGATGGCAATGCCGTCATCAAAATATGTATTAAAATGAGGAAACAGAATTCGCGGTAGTGAGCAGAGGTCGAGATGGCTTAGCGGTCAAAGCGCCTGGAGTATTTATCCGGGAGACGCAGGTTCGAATCCTGCTCACGACCGTTTTTTAGTTCCCACAAAAATTTATAATATTTATACAAATTATTTTTAAATCAACATCTTCAGTGAATCAAATTGCCAAAATGGCTCATTCTTGTTCGAATATTAGAAAGACGTAAAAGACACGCGCTTAGTTTAGAGCTGTTCGGAATCTGGGTGTGAAGTTATGATAATCGTAAGTGAAACTAAACTAAAATGAAACTTTCAAATTAGTTTAAGTCCAATAAACTAATGTCATACGGTGTTCTCTCACTCGCAGAGCATGTTCTTTAAAATATAATTTTCTTCCAGCTGCCCTATTCGACATCTTAGAAAGTCTGACAAAGAACATAGTAGATCATCTCTCTGGTCCTGCCAAAGCGTTTTACGAGCGAGAGTTTGACTTCTTCAGTCAGATTACGAACATTAGCGGAATTATCCGACCTTATCCGAAGGGAGCCGAGAGGAAACGGGCGTGCTTGGAGGCGTTGAAAACTGTCAAGGTAAGACATCGTTTATGTTATTTTGATTGGAGACAAATGTACAAAAGCATTTTGTAAAAGAACCCGCCAAGAAGGAAAAAGGTGCAGAATTTTTATCGCCGTCGGGAGACATTAGTGTGAAAAGCTTTCTTAAAGGTCCACTGACTGCTATGGAAATTCTGTACCTACCTTCCTTACCTTAGAAGTTATGTTGGAATAAAATTCACAAATATACATACATGAACCCTAAAGCATAGCAATCCTTTTTTGGGCAGTTTATAGAGATAACTTCTAAGTAAATCTTACTTAGTAGTTTTTGTTGTCTTAACTAATAATAAAATAACTCTTAACCGGATTAATCGCGTATATTATGGATATGTAAATGGATTGTTCATATCTGATGGAATAATTAAAAATTAAATTAAATTAAATTATTATTGGCTTTTGTTTTTCCTGACGTTTCGAACACTGAAAAAAAATTATAGTAGCCACTATATGTATTAAAAAGAAACGGAGTACACAAAAAGTCCCGAAATTAAAAAAAAAACACATGGCGGGCATTTTTTTTTATTAATTTCTTATTGTAACAGGTTCAGCCCGGTTGCTATCTGCCCTCAAATCCAGATTCAATGGTTATTGATATAGACTACAAGAGCGGTAAGTTATTATTAACACATTATGATACAAGTGCGCTAAGTTGGTCATTAAAGTAAAGGCTGAATAATTTAAAGAATCGAAATTTTTATTTGTCATATTTATACTAGCACAGTCACCAAAAGACGTATTAAAATGTGGAAGAAGAATTAGAGGTAGTGAGCAGAGGTCGAGATGGTTCAGTGGTCGTAGCGCCTAGACCCTAGAGTATTAATGCACAAGTTTGAATCCTGCTTACAATCGTGTTTCTTTCCACAAAAATTCAGTAATATTATTATTTTGCGGAAAGAAAAATACGGTCGTGAGGAGGTCTCGAGCGTCGAGATAGCTTAGTGGTCAGAGGGCTTGGAGTATTTATATGGGAGGCGCCGGTTCGAATCCTGCGCAAAACGATATTTCTTTTCTATAAATATTCATAACTTTACAGTTCATTACGCATGTATAATTGCGTAAAAGTATAAGACTAAGTTACTCGTATATTTTATAGTATTAGTAAACAATACTTTATATAAGATATATCTGTGGTCAGGTACCCCAATGCAGAGTGCAGCTAAAGCCCCCTACTTGGCAAGATTCAGGGTGCGGAAGTATGGCATCGAGGAGATGGAAGCCATCGCTATGGCCATCTCGGCAGGAGAAGACGTTCCCTCTGTGAGTAAAACATATATATATATATAACAAGTTTTTTTTTTTTCATATTTAGAATTTATGTATTATTTTAGTTATAACAATTTTTTTTTTTCAAGTTGATTGAAACCACCAACTGACATGATTTATTTATATAATTATCTATGAAAGACTTACAACTAAACAATTTTATATAAATTATTATCTACCGTGTCAATCCATTTTCAAGAGTAATCCATTATATTGAAATTCGAAATTATTTGACTTTACGCCTCACGACGTTATATTATTGTACACAGAATCTTCAAAAATATTTTTACAAAGACCGCCGTTCTGTAATTGAAACCGTGAGTTAACGTGTGATAAATGAAACTCCCCTCCCCATCCTTTCCTCGAGTGCAAAATCGTTGTGATAATCGAATCCATAAATCTTATTAGAGTGGTGTGAAGTATGCAAATACCCCAAATCATCGTCGATCGCTCTACTGTTGGGCAAAACCTTTCCTAAATGGTAGGAAGCCCATGAAAACCATAAACATTTTAAAATCAAATTTCAAATCAAAGACACAGAATCAGATTTTGAAATCTCCTTTTATAATGTAGGTACACGTCTACTATGTCCGAAAAACACATTATTTCAGCAATAAATTAAGTTGTAACGCAAATTATTGCATTTTAATCCATCTTATTTGATTTAACCGCGAAAACGCTGCTGGGTGTCATGGCGCCGTTTTGACGTTATGCCTCAGTTTATTTGACATAAGTTAATATCACAATGTACGGCGATGATTGACATTTGACTGAGTCGTGACGTCATTCGCTGTTATTGACGTTTCAGTTAACATGGCCGATTGCAGCATTTTATACTTTTATTTTATTGAAAATCTTATTAATATTAATGTTTTTAATAAAACTATGTAATTTTTTAGAATCCTTTGTGTCTCCCTTTACCTCTAAAACCATTTTTTCTTTGGTTCTTTAATACTGCCATCATGCCCATTCTTACACCCATAAATGTGTTTATACATCTGTCAAATTGCATACTAAATATTCGAACCATACATTTAACGCTCGATTATTGAATTTCTAACAATATACACTCGTTGTATTATAATTCTGCTTGTCTGAAGTTAGTCTTTCCGAACGACATCACAGGTATTAAAATTTACTAGGAAAATCAACACGACTGCAAATCATTTTTGGCACTGACTATTCTCGACTCCGAGAAAGCGATACAGATGTATTAACGGAATGAGTGAGACAACACGTTTGTACTGAGCTTGCCAGATCGCGCATGTGCAATTTTTATGCTTGCGTACAATTTCAGACCTACACAGTTATAATATGCGTACTATATTAATGTTTTGATGTAATTATTATTATAATTCTTACTTACATACTTACTTACTCTTACTCAACACAATATAAGTTTTCTAAAGTGTCCTTTTTTAAATACCATTTTTTTTCTGCTTACAGGAGGAAGGTAAAGACAGATACACGAGTGTAGCAGCAGAATTATGGCAAGCCGCCATATTTAAAGTGGGCGATGACGTGCGACAAGACATGTTAGCGTTACAAGTCATATCGCTGTTCAAGAACATTTTCCAGCAAGTTGGCCTTGACTTGTATCTGTTCCCGTATAAAGTTGTCGCCACTGCTCCTGGGGTAAGTACT
This sequence comes from Xylocampa areola, assembly GCA_935421205.1. Taxonomy (NCBI): domain Eukaryota; kingdom Metazoa; phylum Arthropoda; class Insecta; order Lepidoptera; family Noctuidae; genus Xylocampa; species Xylocampa areola. Next base: position 11,261,575 of record OW285219.1, on the reverse strand, counting down.
GTTTCGATCTTACTAATTCCCTTCCAGGATATTTGCCTGTCTAGAGAAATAACGAAGTTTTCTTAGGCTAGATTTTATCCACGTCGGGTAATGCTAATGCCGAGAGTAAATTTAAAGGATCACGGTGAGATTTGTACAAAAAAATAAAGATTTTTGGGGAAGTTGGATTCACTGTTGATCCTTCGTCCCTAAATAATAATTAATTGATATTAATAGAAATATTTTAAACAACTTCTCTAAGTATTTTTTCTTTTTCTACAAACAATGTCTCTCCATGATGGGAGTCGCTATGATTTATCTGACAGCTATTCTATACGTAACCTGTCAAAATATTTTATTTATGGCTGGGATAGTCTGGCCTTAGGCAAATCTAGCCTTGAACCACTAATGACATTTTTTTTTTGTTAATTGTAAAATACGATCGCGAGCATGATTCGAACCTGCGCCTCCCGTTTAAATACTCCAGGCGCTTTGACCGCTAAGCACTCTCGACATCTGCTCACTACTCCGAATTCTCCTATCACATTTAATACGTAGTTTGGTGACGTCATTGCTGTCTAATTCAGTCCCTTAACAGGTGACCGAAGCGACACTAGCTTTGCAATGAATACAATTTCGTACACATGCAATTACCTTAACAAATACAGATGAATCTTGTAAACGTATTCAAATACAAATTCAATTTTTTCAAATTCAATTTTTTTTATTTCACGTAGACCAAATTACAGGCACTTATAAAACGTCAAAGCTAGGTGCACGGTTCCAAAAAAGTTGATCTTATGGAGAAGAACCGGCAAGAAACTCCATATAATAGACACTCTTTTTAAATAAAATTTTAATTACAATGGTGTATTGATGGTATGTGAGAATAATGTAGAATAATGTAAGAGGGAAACAAAAGCAAATGATTGAGATAGTAAAAGTTTATAAAGCCAAAACGATTACCAAGGCAATTACGAGCGGACCAGTCCCGACAGACAGCACCCGTTCACGAGTATGACGTGCGCATCAGCATCGCTGAACTCAACCATTTTGAAGGGAACTCAACGACCCGATACACAACGCCACCATCAGCAAGACATTTTAGTGAGCATGACAAACTCATAATGCCTGGCAATAGGCAGGTGAATGTATATATTAATGTAATATATAACATTATTAACCACATGATGCTCACATTTTACAGAAAAGCAATGAATTATTTTATTTATTAATTAGAGACTCATATAAGAATATAGAGTACAATCTGTAATTAGAATAATAACAATAAGTTATGATAAAGTATGTCAAATATTAATATAAAATAACTGTAAAAAGACAGTTCGGTCAGAAAATAGACTAAAAAAAGAAAAAAGAAATTATACAAAAGTAAGTATATGTCCGCGCTGGTCAAATAGTGCCAGTGGGTCACAGTGTGCAGAAAGGAATCGTTCGCCATACATCTGTATCATTAATGTACTGATTTATACTATAATAGGCGCTGGACATTAAAACGCGCTTAACAATCGGTTTGAACTTTAAGTCCGGCAAGTCAATAATATGACGAGGAATCTTGTTATAGAACCTAATACTATTACCCATAAATGACTTGTTGGTCTTACTAAGTCGAAAACCTGGTACTTGAAGCCTATCTTTGTAACGGGTGTTTAGATTGTGGCGGTCACTCTTTTTATAAAATTGGGCAATATTTTTCCGAATATACATAATATTGCTAAATATGTACAACGATGGTAATGTAAGTATATTTATTTCCTTGAATAGTTCACGGAGCGACTCACGGCTTCCCATATTATAAATAGCTCGGACTGCTCTTTTTTGTAATATAAATATAGTCTCGATATCAGCAGCCGATCCCCACAGTAAAATGCCATAAGACATAATACTGTGGAAGTATGCAAAATAAACTAGCCTAGCTGTAGCTTCATCTGTCATCTGTCTTATTTTCCTAACAGCAAATGCAGCAGAGCTCAATTTGCCTGCAAGTGCCTCTATATGAGGTCCCCATTGCAGTTTAGAGTCCATTGTAACGCCTAGGAAGACAGTTGACGGAACCAGATCTAATACTTTATCATCAAGTTTCACATTTGAACCTACGTGGGTTACATTTGGGATAGAGAATCTAATACATTTGGTCTTTTTTGAATTCAGTAGAAGATTGTTTACAGAAAACCAGTTAAATAGTTTACTAAGTGTATTATTGGGTTCTATCAAATCCCTGTCCTTTCTATTAACTTTGAATATAAGAGATGTATCGTCAGCAAATAACACTATATTTGACATTGTATCCTTAATTATGTGAGGAAGATCATTGATATAAACAAGGAATAGAAATGGGCCCAAGATTGATCCTTGTGGTACACCCATTTTAACAAGCGCGCCTGTAGAAACGACATTGCCAATAGAAACCTTTTGTTCACGATTTGACAGATATGAATTTAAGAGATCAAAAGATTACCTTGAATCCCATAATATTTTAACTTTAGTAAAAGCGTTTGGTGATCTACGCAGTCAAATGCCTTAGAAAGATCACAGAACACGCCTATAGCATCCTGCGAATCTTCCCAGGCCTCCAATACTGTTTTCATTAGGGTGGATGCTGCATCTTCCGTAGAACGTCCCTTCGTAAATCCGAATTGTTTTTCATGTAATATTCCGTTTTTATTAAAATAAATTAACATTTGATTTAATATAATTTTTTCAAATATTTTGCTTAATGCAGGCAGCACAGATATTGGCCTATAATTAGATGCGTCAGTTTGGCAACCTGCCTTAAAAATAGGTACTATTTTACTATATTTCATTAGATCAGGGAATACTCCGTCTGCGATACAAGTATTAAATATTAACGCCAACAAGGGCGCAATTTTAGCAATTATGGGTTCAACGGCTTTGATTGATAATCCCCATAAATCTTCAGTTTTTTTAACAATTATACTTTTAAATGTTTTAATGATGTCACAATGTGACACATAACTAAATTCAAAATTACCGTTACATAAATCTAAATTTTTCTCTAAGAGGGACGCAGCTACTAGTGCGGACGACGGGAGACATTTAGTAGTCTCTACAGGAATATTTGTAAAAAAAGATTCAAAGAAATTAGCAATTACACTTTTATCTGAAACTAATTTGTCATCAATTTTTAAGTTAATTGAACTGTCGGTATAATTACGATTGTCAGTTTCAGTGTTAATTATCTTCCAAGTAGTTTTTATTTTATTGCTTGCGTTTTTTATTTGTTCACTAATATAACCTGCCTTTGCTAGTGTACACACCTTTTTAAATGTTTTTGAATATTGTCTAACATAATTATGAAAATGATTGTCAGATGAATAGGACTTTTTTTCGTTCAAGTTCATAAAGAACATCCCTACTTCGTCGTATACCGCTGGTGGCCCAGGAACTGAACATTAATTTAGGCTTTAAGGTTATCGATTTCACCTTGCAAGCTTTTTGAAATTCATTATTTATGACATTGAATAGTGAACAATACATTTGATTGAGGTCGTCATAACGTGGCTTTAATGCAATTAGTTGAGATTCTAGGCTTGTACTGAATTTTTCTAGACTCCTTTTCGTGAGTGTCCTACACTTTATAATTTTAGGACCATCGATTGATTTGTGATATAATTTTACAATCTGACACTTATGATCTGAACGAATACCACTAACAAGGCTTTTTTGTAATATTTTACAATTAGTCATAATATTATCTATACAAGTAGCCGAGGTAGGTGTCACTCTAGTTGGCTCAGAAAACAAATGTTTTAAATTAAATGACCTAAAAAGAGATAAAAGATTTCTTTTATCTGTGGTGTTCACTATAATGTCAATGTTAAAATCTCCACAGACTATTATATTTTTGTTTATTTTTATTTTGCTAAGCGCATCCTCCATTGTTGAAAAAAATTTAGAGGTATTGTATTGTATCTGCTGGGGGCCTATAAACACACAAGATTACATATTCCTCAGTTTCTGCACACGCGAGCTCGCATACTCGTTCAACAGAGAGATCGCGAATATCTAGTCGTTCTTTACATTTCAGATGATTTTTTACCATAATTAAGGTTCCCCCACCTTCGGCTGAAACTCTCTGGAACGAACTGGCTATTTTAAAATCACTAATATTAAACATCATTTTGTCTGGCTTCAGCCATGTCTCCGTGATACAAAGAATGTCTACTTTATATTTTTCAATAAATAATTCTACATCTAGGATTTTGCCAGAGAAGCGATTAATATTTTGGTGAGACAGAATTAAACTATGATGACTATGCTTCTCTGTTGTCAAACTGTTAAGTTTAAATTATTTTGGTTCACCACTATACTATTAGTATTTTTACTAAATAAAGTGGTAGTGAGATACTTCGTCATACTACTTATGACTGAGTTAATATTATAAGCTAACAACGTAGCAATTTGTCGTCTAGATTTAATAGGCAGGTACACAGTATCCCTAGTCAATTTTAATTTACCAACAAAACTATTGGTGTCAAAGAAAATAAACTTGTCACTGTAGTGACCTACTAAGAAATGTATATGCTTATTTAGCATATGTATATAGTCATTCTGCTTATCTGACAGATGGTCAAAATATGGAAATGCACATAGTATTATATGGTGACAGTTCAGTGTTAACATTTGAGCAACACAGTTGGTGATATCTTTCTTACTTACATTTTGACTATTACCTATAAATACTGTTATATCAGTATTGGGATTAACTGTAGATTTCATTAATGATGACATTATTTGTTTAAATGAAGTCCCAGGCATACAGTTATTTAAGAAAGAATGACCCAGGCCGTTGCCTAATAATTCCCCAAAACACTTGCCTAAATTATCTGTATACATAATTGAGTTATAACAGAGTTTATTATTACTAGGTACAATCTCCACAACAAATACTTCCCACAAAAAAAAAAACTTTAAAGTTAGCAGCGCATGCGTTCTGCTTGAAAGATTTATCTTAGATTACTAGTAAGTGTAGGTAAACGCAGAGTAAAACCTAACATCATACTATTTATATTGGTCTATCTATTTATCCAGGTACGCGGCCTTATATCATCTGTTACTAGGATTAGGCTACATTCAACTAATGCATGTAAACAACAAAGATTTTTTTTTTAATTTTGTGGAATGATCGCATAAAAGTGGACACATAAAAACAGATTTATATTGTATAATGGCTTAGTTTGGCCTTAAGAAAGTAAAATATGCACTAAGAAAAAAAACCTCTACGGCATCACGTTTAACATAATTATTTCTGTGAAGTGGTACTTTTTGTTTTGTCATATGTCGATGTGTTATTTGTTTTCTAATGTCAGCAGTTTCTTTTGTGGCCCGATTTATAATGACCGTTTTGGCGAACCAAAATAATGTATGCCGTATTTGGCTGGTTAAGAATTGATTAAAATATAAACTATAATTTCATTGAAAAACCTTACAACATTGTCCAATTACAAAGTGATGTACAACAGTCTACCCACCAAACATAAAATTAACTGCAGTAACGAAACAAAACCATTTAAAAAATTTACTCTTAACTACTTCACATAAAGTCGAAATTCCCCCGCTTCTGCTTACAGTGTGGCGTGATAGAATGCGTACCTAATGCCAAATCTCGGGACCAGCTAGGCCGACAGACTGACATCGGCATGTACGAGTACTTTATCAAGAAGTACGGAGACGAGACTACTAGGGAGTTCCAGGTATGTATCTAGTTGGCTTACAAACTTTAACTTAACCTTATTTGATAGAATTTTAGCTTTATTATCACTACATAGTATAAAACAAAGTCGCTTTCTCTGTCCCTATGTCCCTTTGTATGCTTAAATCTTTGAAACTACGCAACGGATTTTGATGCGGTTTTTTTTAATAGATAGAGTGATTCAAGAGGAAGGTTTATATGTATAATAACATCCATTAAATAGTGGAGAAGTACTGTTATTTTTGAGGTTTCTAATGTGATATCGTAAATAATTACATTTTTTCCGCTTACATTGCAAACGCAGGCTGAACCCTACGAGTTTTATCAAAATAATGTACTAAGTATTGTACACATTGAAAAGGTCTACAGAAAAGTCCGTGATGGTATATGTCTATCTCTTATGGATAACCCACAATAACTTTTTTTTGTCATTTACTTTTTACGACAAATAATGGCTAATTTCCTAAGCGATTTTAACCAATACAGCATTAATCCTTAACCAATTAAATACCTTGAATACAATTTTCATTTAATATAGATATATATGGCCCTTTACACCGTATGATTTAAGTGAATATTTTCGAAGATATTACAGATTTAAAAATTGCGGGACGTAGCGTTTGTTATAAAAAAGGTCTACAGAAAAGTCAGAAATCTTCATGGTATAGGGAAAGGGGGATTGTTTTACTCCAAATTTAACGCGTGCGGGCCACGGGCAGTAATGAATAAATCAAAACTACTGGATCGATTTTAATCACATAGGCTATATATTTTATACCCGTGCGAAGCCGGAGCGGGCCGCTATGTTTTTATATACAACGTTCACAGTTTTTCTGTAGTGTATTTAGTATCAGCATTGCACCCGTGCGAAGCCGGGGCGGGTCGCTAGTGTATTATAAGTAGCTCAATTTGGCTCTTCGCGTCCATCTTCTATCATATTAATTTCGCAACTTCACCGTTTAGACGAAAAATTTCAAAGGTTTTATAAAAAAAAAATGTAACCTTTACATTCTTCGTCTTCTTTCGTGTCGAACAACAAGTGCATGACAGAGACGGGAACATACCAGATGCTATGTTATGGCTGTACAAGAAGCAAATGTAATGACAAAAATTTAAAAGAGTATGCTTAGATGGTTAGGTCATGTTAAAAAAATTAATGAGAACAAGGCAGGTGTAAGTGGAAATACCGGGAGGGGACGCCCCTAGCAGGATATACACTGACATTATTAGTGACGTCCTCAAAAAAGTCAGGTGCGCAGTACTCATAACCGGCGCGAATGTAGGTTCAGATATAATTAAGAACGTGGACGAAGCAAAATGAGTATATAAGGATCGTAGCAGATGACGTGCTATTGTTTATGTCTACCCCTATGGGAAAAAGCCGTCAGTTTATGTATGTGTATTTTCCGTTGCCTTCCTTTGACGAGCCATAATAAATAATTTATTTCTTTCTAATAAAGGAGGAACTTACTAAAGGCCCCACTTTTCGTTGAATTTCTCTCTAACCTTTATTTTGTACTTATAGGCTGCTCGCCGTTGTTTCGTAACGTCGATGGCTGCGTACAGCGTAATCGGGTTCCTACTACAGATTAAAGACAGGCATAACGGCAATATCATGTTGGACGCCGACGGACATATTGTACATATAGGTATGTTTTATATTTGACTTAAATGAGCTTGTATGTAAATAAGGGATTTCGCGCAGTAGTAAGGTCATACTGGTGGGCGAAATCCCTTTTGAATACCTTTCAGGAATACACGACGTTACAACTGCGTTTAAATGAAAACTAAATGAACACTACAAAAATGTCCACATTTATTGAAAATTGATTTAAAATAAATCGTTCGCTATTTCATAAATATCGTACTTTAAATCATTTAGACAAGACAATGGCGTTAATTCTGATGGATTAAACTAAGTTTGATGTCTCTAATTTGAGTGGCCACCTAAAAGTGTGCCTACGAAAAATAGACATTTTAATTTGTCGTGCCGAAATTACAATTTGACATCTCTTAATTCGCCTGGTCTTGCTCATATAGTAACGGTTAGTTTAAGACGGCAATGCTATAAATTTAGGTGAGCTACACATCAGAATTGATACCATTATCAGGAACTCCTTATGCTTATAGAAAAAATCATACCTTCATAGACGAAATTAACCTCATAATTGAACACACGCTAAGGTGTCATCTTTTTTAACAGTCGGAAACTTTCTCTGTTACTCATTTTACCAAAAACTCTTCCAGATTTCGGTTTCATGTTCGAGTCATCACCGGGAGGTAACTTAGGCTTCGAGCCAGACATCAAGTTGACGGACGAGATGGTGATGGTGATGGGGGGGAAAATGGAAGCCCCGCCCTTCAGGTGGTTCGGGGAACTGTGTGTGCAGGCTTTCTTGGCTGTCAGGCGAGTTTATTTATTGTTTTTTCTTTTTTTGGATATCTGTCGTTTGTATGTCAGTCTTGTTGTATGGAAAGACATCAACATCAACATAAAATGTCCCACTGTATGCCTAAGGTCTTTCCTCATATGAAGAAGGAACGAAATCGAAGCGGGCCCCGCTTCGATTTCGTTCCTTCTTCATAGGTGATGAACTTATTGACAACTGGCGGAATTTTCTAACAAAAGATCCAATAACGCAGCCGGACCTGGGAATCGAACTTGGAATCTCACGCTGAGCCTAGCTTGCGACCACGACACCAATAAGACTTTTTAGGCAGACAATATAGTAAACAGGATGCTATTGAGTACCCCTTGATCCTAAAAGCTAATATAACCCCTAAATCCTTTTTCTTCTTCCAGGCCATACCAAGAAGCGATAATATCGATGGTATCCCTAATGCTGGATACAGGTCTACCTTGCTTCAGAGGTCAAACGATCCGCCTACTTCGATCTCGATTCGCTCCGAGCTCGACGGAGAAGGAAGCCGCCGCATACATGCTGTCAGTCATTAGAAACTCATTCTTAAACTTTAGAACAAGAACATACGATATGATACAGTATTATCAGAATCAAATACCTTATTAAATTATATTAAAATTAAGTATTTTGGACTCGACTGGTGTTGAAGTTAATTTTAGTAATGTTGCCCGAGATCACCGTATTAGGCAATTCTGTTATTATTCCTATGGCTTCGAGAGGCGTTGCCCGTCACTGATATGGGGTATATTAATCACAAAGTTTATGCCTGTTTCTGATTCGTTATTATTGGTGCCACTGCGGTTTACATATACTACCAATATATAATTTGATTTAAATGAGGTTTCACCACTTCGAGCAATGTGGTTGTCGATCACTATCACCTGATATTAAGGCTAACAGGTGGGTGAATATCGTTTCAAATGTCAGGCATTATAAAAAAAAAAAATACAACCGAATTGATAACCTCCTCCTTTTTGGAAGTCGGTTAATAAAATGATTATTCAATACATATACTTAGTTTATATTTCTAAAGCTAAACAGTCATTATACCTACTGAGATTTCGAGTGTTATCTTAATATATATAAATCTCGTGTCACAATGTTTGTCCTCAATGGACTCCTAAACCACTTAACCGATTATAATAAAATTCGCACACCATGTGCAGTTCGATCCAACTTGAGAGATAGGATAGTTTAAATCTCAAATTATAGTCGCGTGCGAAGCCGGGACGGACCGCTAGTATTATTATAATTGTTTACGCTATAGTGCTATACCTAACTGTTATGTATCAATAACATAGCGTCTTACAAAAATGTAAAAAATGCGGTCAGAATGCCAAACTTTATTAAACTTAATTTGTTTTCTGGACTGTAAATTCTCATTACAATAAATAAAAGTTTTCTTATACTACCTATATTAGTGTACTAACATAGGAACTAACTATACCGTATATTTAGTGATTTATATACTTTCGCGATTCGAACACATAATGATTTTACTTTAAACGGGACTTAATCGCGCTGAACACATAACATTTATTCACCTCGACGTATCGACGAAGATGCATTGACCGTGGCCGTGGATGTGGTCACGAAAAGGGAACCAATGGTTTTTTCATTATAGAAAAATTGAAAATTACGAATGCATATCGAATATTTTTGGGGGTAGGAATAAGAATTGTTAAAGGGTGATAGATAGTTCATTGGTGGTAGGAGATAGTACAATGGCATGGATAGTGAGGCATGGGCCTTTTTATTTATTGAATGCTGAAGGAGAAACCATTACGATAACCTCGATAAAAATATTTAAATAGCTCAGCAAAATCTCAAACCAAAATTATGACTAAAATTTAATTATTCTGCTGGTTTTTCCGAAAGAAAATTGTAACTAGATCGGATATATTGAAATAAATATATGTCATAAATTATTCACAAAAATAGAAGTCTTTTTTGTTTTTTAAGAGTCATGATACTTTATTCTTTTCGACTTTAAAGTGAGTGTTAATACTTCCAAAGTTATCGTACTTATTCTAACTGATGTAAATGTTAATGAAAGGATGAGTGTGGTTAAGAAGGCTTTTGGGCGATAAAGAATGGGTACGGGATAGTTGCCTATACTAATATCAGGTTTTATAGAAATTAATACATTTAATATCTTCAATTTGAGTCCCATAGTGTTTAAATTCAGTAGTTTGTTGATATACTTTCCCTAGTGATATTAATTCTCTATTAATTTTGGGAAATGCAAACAATTATACCTGAAACTTACGCCTATATACATACTCAAAAGATAATATAAAAATGGTTTCTTTTGAGCATTTCAAACAGTAATATATGTATAAGATATAAAAACAGGCTTTAGCCACTGTGTCAGCGAATATCATAATAATATATGTTTATCAATATATTTATAAAGCTTGAAAACAGCTGTCTAAACTGAAATGGGCTATTAAATTTTAACATAATTTTAAATGTACACAGAAATACTGCAATATAATATCATTAAAATTGTTGAAAGTACAAGTGACGGTGGCTCCCTCTGTATCAAAACTGTACTGGCCCTTATAATGTTACCATAGATGTTATTATCAAATTATATATTAGGCCAACCATTATAAATGTTTATGAATGTGTCTAAGTGAAAATATTAAAAACTATTTATTGTACTAGTAGTACTTAGAAGATTTTAGGCCAATTTCTAGTTTAACTATCAATGTTATTTATAGGGTACGGATTTTGTAATATATGTAAAGATAAACTATCATTTTTTTATTTAGCATATGTTACTAATCCCACTAATAACTTATTTCTTCAAAGGATAGAGAATTGAGAGAGAAAGAGACATAATCATATTTTTGTACACTTCACACTTCTATTTATAAATAATAGGGCATAAAAATTTCAATATTGATCAGTAAATATATCTACATCAACTTTTTATGTTACTAGCTGTGCCCCGCGGTTCACCCGCACCGATAAAAAATTACGTACGATTTAAAAAGACAAAAACATATGTAAATACTCCTTTCCTGACAATGACGAACACAACAAAAAAAGAATTATCCAATTTGGTGCAGTCGTTCTCAAGTTATGGCGTGACCAAGGGAAATAGGGACTCATTTTTTATATATGTTATTAAATGTAGTAAGTGTGTATAAGATTAGATTAATCAAGATTACGTATTTGGATTTGATTCACCTGCCCTTATAATTTATTTTGGGTTGGTTCAGAATGATCTTTTTCTTGCATACATTTCCTCTATTAGCCATCATCGCAGTAGACATTCCTCAGCAATCTCACACAAATTACCTTGGGAGAGCCATGCTTCGGTACGATAGGCCGACTCGACCGGAGTGATACGGCCTCACAGAAAACGTTGTGTTTCGCTGAGTGAGGGTACCCGAGGACCAAATCCTTTAAAAGGCCGGCAACGCACTTGCGACTCCTCTGGTGTTGCGGGTGTCCATGAGTGGTGGTAATCGCTTACATACCCCACCCATTTACCCTATCCCATAAAAAAAAAACTATCAATCCATTGTTTCTTTGGTCTTTCTCTGTTCTTGTAGGCTATCCACATTTATCAAAACTTTTTTCATCCATAGCAAAGGAAGGTGCACACTTACTTTCTCGAGATAACTAGGCACCTATTAATATTAATATACCTGTTGTTGGAAGTTCTTTTTTTGAGATTGTTATTGTGAAAAACCCCTTGCTATGTGCTTATATGATCCGTACCCTTACATTTGTGAACAAAACAGTCATAGGTGTCTATATGTTAAGTGTTGTGTTATAATATTATGTATTATTATATATTATTGTTGATGGTAAATTTCTGACATTCCTCTGGATAATTCATGTTGTTTGAACGATTATATCTGGTTAAGGTGGCCATGCGTTTTATTTTAACCCTGATTTCAACATAATCTAGAAGTATGTCAACGTAATAGATGTCAAATGCCTCATGAGCTGTGGGCACGCATAGCACAGGACTGGAACCCTGAGACAGCGAGACGGGGCCGCGATGAGCGAATGCCGCATGCCAAGCGTCCAATTCCCGTGCCTACAGAATTATTATTTGATCTACGGATAAATGTTTCGCCTTTCTCAAGGAGTTGGGGTGGATAAAATAAATCTGTTACCACCCCGGAATCCATACGCAAAAAACTCACCCAGAGTCAGCAGTTGGGGAAAAATGGCCTGCTATAGTATAACATATACCCGAGAAATGTTCCATGTGTGTGCATTTTTTGTTGTAAATAGACCCACAATACAGGAGACAAGATGGGCATAATGTGTTGCAGACAATGAAAGGTGTTCAGTAAATAAAATATTAAAGGCAACTTACACTTCATTGTTTATTCAAAATCCATATTATAACTATCAACGTACGACAAGTAGAATTCTACTTTCTTCACGCATTTCTTCACTTTGCTTACATCTAAATTGGGCAAATGTTCCCTTTCATGTTCAGGGAATTTTCTAGAAAAATCTGTTTTGTCTTTCATAGCCTTTGTGTCAGTTTTGGTTTGTTTTTCTATAGTTTTAGCTTGGGATAGTATGTCATGTAAATGTGATAAAGCGGCTTGGCAGTAGTATTTCTCATTTTCATCACTGGGCCCCCGAATTATGAGGAATGTATCTTTCTTCATAACCTTAAGACTGTCTTCATCAGTTTGGATTAGTTCGCTCTGTAATGATGAAAGATTTAAGTTAAATAAAAACTGTTTTACACTGGCAGTTGTGTAATACATTTCACGTTCTCACACACCCAGAGCCACAACAATTATTAGTAGTTTCCACATGGAAATCGACCTTGCGATACGCAGCGCTTTCACGACCACTATACCAACCACACTATCCCGCGTCGTAAATTAATATGAGAGAAATAAAGAAGATCACACTAAATTGTGGTAGCATCAACATTGTATGTCATGTGGTGATATTGGTAGTTGGATTAAACTTGAAATTGCTATGGCTTTTACTTTAAAGGCTTTTCAAGACTTCATGATTACGCTCACATAACCATAAACAGTGATAAGAGATCTGTGAGCTTGCTCTTGAAAATAATTCCGCTCAGTTCGTACTTTGAAACGCCAAAATATCTAAAAAGTTATTAAAGATTCGGGATAATATGAAGACAACATGTTTTAAAATTGAAGCAACTGTAATGTAGGTAAATTTATTTTAAAATTACGCGTTGTTTTAAGGCGTCTATTTAATATTGATATTGGATTGGAATTGGTATTAGTTTCAAGTGTAACCCCACTGCACTGATCTTAAAAGTGACCTCTTGAGTTTGTTTAGGTTTTTTCTACTCCGAGGAAGTCAGATAGGAAAAGCCAGCACTTTATAGATAAAAAGTGACATGTATAAGAGTTTGTTAAGACATAGTTACAGAATAAACAATTTGAATTTGCAAGAAACAACCAGACAGAGCAGGGATGGAAATTTTCCATCAAAAACCTGGTTAATATCTTTTTTATTTTTTACAAAATGTGTCTTCTTTAATTTAGGGAATTATTATCAGCTACTAGAAATACTGCTAGACTTCACCCAGCTGAGCATATGCCTCTCTTTCTATAAGGAATTAGTTAGCAAGTAGCATGAAACATGTAACGAGAATTACCTGCAGACACTTCTGTGCAACTGCTTCTAAAGCAATAGCTGGATCTTCAAAATTGGTGTTGCTGTCCAAATTGTCACAAATATTCAGTAAATATGCCACTGCTTCAGCTGGGTCTATTTCTCCATTGAAGTATCTCATAATGAATGCATAGGATGCCAACACATTTGTGATATTGTTCTTGATTGCTGGAGATGGCTGGATAGCCTGAAATAATAATTTTAATAAAGTTTTCTTTTTTCATGGAGATGTTGGGACTATTTGGAACTCTCTTAAAGGATTAGCCACAGACGTCAGTGTAAAGAGGGAAGGCAGACTTTTGCATTCCCTCTTATTTTTATAACTAAATGGGTCAGCTCTTGACCTCAATCTCGCCTGATGGAAAGTGATGGATGAGATCTAATATGAATCAAGTTTTCCCAGAAGATGCCTATTGCCCCTAATTTTGCAGGTTTTCAGATTTTATGTGGTGTGACTTAAATTATCCATATTTGAGTCATATTTTATAAAGCTCTGGATTTACTTCCAGGCTTAGCAAGAGCATTTTCTGTTCCAACTAAGTGTTACAACTTACAATATTGTGGGATTCAGATGTGAGTATGGTGGTATATTTGTTTAATATTTTTTGTGTAATAATAAAAAAAAAAAAAAAAAAACTTGGTAAAATTATATTTATTGACTGGTTGATTGGTTCACAACATTTGATGGGCACCCTTTTCAGCAGTGATCTGTGTATTACATTAATTAGAAGTTTTTAGCTAAGAGACAGCCACAAGAGTTGTTCAATTGTATTCAGGTCTTTCCAGGTTATGCTGCAGTTGGTTTACAGATGGGTGACATTTTATATCAACACCTACCATGCCCCAAAGGTAGAGTTGCCATATCTAAAATCTACTAATCAGGACAAGTAGTGTGAAAACCCAGAAACCTCAACAGTGTTTTTGTAAGTTACTCAATAAAGCAAATCATAATTGTAACTTAGATAGAACGATAGAATTTTAATAATAAAGTTTTAACAAAGAATTTGCAATCTTGTATTTTAGATGTAATTTTGGCCATGTTTTTTTGGTAGACTACACATGAAACCCCTGGCTCTCCCTGGATGTACTCTAAACTAGGACAAATCCATACAGATAGCAACTGTACCCAGAGGGCAATTTATACTATTGGTTCCCAATTTTAAGTGTAGGTAGATCTACCTATAACAGTTACTATGGGTAGTTAGGTACCTAGTCTGAGAACCAGAGCAAGGGGTATTGTGGTATTCAGTAACTTGGATTGTGGAGTTAAAATAGGCTAGGAAATCACTACATACAAAGTACTGGTAATAAGCTGAAACTGGTTATACAGAATCATGTTTTCATAATAAGCTGAAACTGGTTATACAGAATCATGTTTTCATAATAAGCTGAAACTGGTTATACAGAATCATGTTTTCATAATAAGCTGAATCTGGTTATACAGAATCATGTTTTCATAATAAGCTGAATCTGGTTATACAGAATCATGTTTTCATAATAAGCTGAATCTGGTTATACAGAATCATGTTTTCCACCAAAACAATTCAAATTCTATTAAAATATGGCTAGGGTATTTATACTTACAGTCAGAGTTTCAAATTTTGGTACAGTTTTCAACGCAGGACACATCTTCAGTGCCTCTCCATCATCAATACCAACATCTTCCACCAATTTTTTATCTCTTCGATATGCCCACCAAGGATCCCACTGCGGCATTATAGAACCAACATCACCTTGATTTAATAAAGCCTCAAACTCATTTCTCTCATCTTCGGTTAATGCATTCCATACAGCATCAGCATCATCAAGATTTAGATCCTTTATCCGTTCTTCAAGATCTACTTCAACTTCATCATCAGAATCATTGGGTTCATCATCATCATATTCTATTAAATCATCTATGTCAATATTGTCCTCATCTTGCATTCTCTTTAGTATGTCTATCATTTTGTCTCTGGATTCGTCATCTGTGTGATGAGACGTTAATTCTTCGTTGACGCATTCTCTGTAGAAACTTTCGGAGCATTGTTGATGTTTTTCAGATTTGTAGCAATCTAAGGAACAGTAGAAAAGCTCACAGCGTGGACAGCAATATTTGCTCTGTTTTTCATTGCAACTGGAAAGTGTAAATCACAGTTTTGTGATTAATCACAAGATATTTACAATTATATAAGTTATTTATGACACAAAACGTTATTCCGAAAAAAAAAATCGTTAGAGGTTATGTTTACTCACAGTCCGCAAATGTTTTGGTTAATTTTGGAAGATTTTATATCAGCCATTTTTGTTGAGGTTTATGTGTAGGCAAATTGTAACAGATATATTTATTTAAAGTGTAAAATAGTTGTAAGTAATTCCCTACAACAGCAGGCGAATATTTTTTTTTGTTGAAAAATCTAATGATGACATTTGAGATTCTCGACTGTTGACGCGTTGAGACTGTCAGTGTCACTACTGTCAATAGTGTCAGAGTCAACCAACTGTCAGGTAATGCATGAATTAGATGCGTTTTGTTTATAAATCTAAATATTTTTACATTTTAAGTTAAAAAATAGCAACATATGGCATAGCAATTTAACGCACTAAATATTAAAATGTTCAATTTGATAAGTAAAATGACACGCGCCCGATCAAGGTCAAAAGTAACTTTTGTAATTTTTTATTGCTGCAATAGAGTATGTAACAGTGGTGGAAATAAAATATGGAACTTAGCTAAATGAAAGAATAATAATAAAATTTATTTTATTGGATTTTTTAGTATATTTGAAAATAATAATATTTTAATTCATGATTTTTAATCTATATGTCACGTCACGTGACCCGATACACCAATCACTGCGTGACGTCACTACCCAGGTGATTGATTTTGTCAGGTGTCATTTTGCAGTCACTGTGACACATGAAAACATACACAAAATAAATCTATGATTTTTTTGATATTTGGGAATCATGTTGCAACTATACGTACTCGCAACAATTTCAGAAGTCCGATTTAACGTTTCTTTTTTGAGTGAATTTTCTGAATATAAAGTTTAACTTGATATTTACGAATGTTACTCATTGTTATAGTGTATGGGTTACATAGTAATTATTTAGGATTATGAATTTAATTTTTCAGTATCATAAGTAGACGTTCATAGAAAGGTAAAATGAGAAACGTCAAATCAGACTTTTTAGATTGTCGCAAGTAGTCAAGTCGATTCTCTCCGAATAAAATCGATTTCTGAATCGATTCGAATCAAACAGATTTTTGATTTAAAAAAATAATAATCTGGTTATAAAAACTTGGTTTTTGATTAATTTTATTACCTATACAAACAGAAAACAAGATTACCAGTTTTTTTTAAAGCATTTTCAAATTCAAATTCAAATATTTTTATTTCAAATAAACCATATTACAGGCACTTATGAAAAGTCAAAACTAGGTGCACGGTTCCAAGGCGTTGATCATGGAGAAGAGCCGGCAAGAAACTCCATAGACACTCTTTTTAAAATAAATTGGTTTAACAATAAATAAGGTAATGTGAGAATAATGCATTAATGCATGCTTAGCAAACCTTATAGATATAATTTTTTGTGGATTCCAACCTGCGCCTCCCGGATAAATACTCCAGTCGCTCTGTCCACTAAGCCATCTTGACTCTGCTCACAAAAATTGACATCATACAGCGGTGTATGCGCTAAAGCTCCTGCGTGGAGTGGCACATAACCCGGGTGTGCTGCGTCACCTGCAGCTGTGCGTGCCGGACAGGTACGTATGGAGGCGGCGGCGCGGCAGCCACTGCTGGCCGTGCCGGTAGCCAGAACTAATCTGTTGTCAAAGACACCCCTCACCCGCACAATACAGGTCCTAAACGAAGTGCATGAGAGAATTGATATATTTTCGTGCAATTTGAGTGAATTCGCAATAGTGTTGTTAAATATTGTTAGTTATAACTAAGTAAATATATCTATAGGTATTTTTGTGTTGTCTAATAAATTGTACATATAAGGTTAAAAATTGTTAGGTTAGGAAGTTATTGTTATATAAGTTATATTTGAAGTTCAGTTTTGTTTTGTTTTTGTGTACTAGCTGTAAGTTTAATTTTATTCATCTTGTATGTGTATGGCTATGGAAACCAGTATTGTATTGGACCACTCTGTAATGATAGTGTGTGTATGTTTAATAATAAATAAATAAATAAATCTTTAGAACCTTCTTTATCCTTGAAAATCCACCCTGGATACATTATAGATTGACTGACTTTTCAATCTCAAAATCAAAAGCGTGAAAGTGAAAGTTTCATCTCTAAATTGGTCGACTCTCCCATACGTAGTATGGGAGGTACATAGTAGTCTGTGCGTTGCCCTCTTCAGTGCATATACGTGATAAAATAACGAAACGTATCGAACTGTCAAGTGTCAAGACAAAATGTTATCAATTTGGCTGATTGGCAGTGATTGGCTGTCGGCCGGCTGTCAAATTTCAAAACAACATTTCCCACCTGCCGACATTCGTGGTTTTGTGTTTTTTATTTTTAATTATGCGCCACATTAAACTCAACCATATAATATAAATATAAAAGCAATGTCGGAGCCAGAAATAGTGGAGGATTTCTTCGGCGTTTACCTGTTGTACTGTATAAATCCTAAATATAAAGGTCATACTTACATTGGTTACACTCGGGATCCAAACAGACGAATTATGCAACATAACAGAGGTACCTGGGCAGGAGGGGCATACCGAACTAATAACAAAGGACCCTGGTAAGTGAAACATTAAATGATGACATCATTTAGTAGCTATAACACATGATAAACAATATTCACATAGATACTTCAATTGGTAGGTTACCGGCGTTTCAAACATACTTTTTACAAATTGAAGAGTCAGAGAGTCACTGTGGGTTTCTAGAAAGCAATTTAGGTCTGAGAATAGCCTTTTATGAAATTCATAAATAATTAACTCATTTTAATCAGCTTACATAGAAAGATTAAAAAACCTATTTATTTTATCTTGATCATATAAATATCGCTATCATACTTGTTTGCTTTATTTTTGTAGTATATTAAGGTATATATTTTTAGGAAAATGGTGATGATAGTGCATGGATTTCCAAATAACATTTCTGCTCTTAGAGTAAGTACTTATTGTGTATTTTTCTTGTTCACCACATTAACGTAAGTAGTCATAAAGTTATTATTTTTTACTTACTTCCATAAAACTTTTTAATACAAATTATACCTTTTAAATATTGAATCTGTCTTATGTCTGAAATCTAATAATTAAATGAATTCCGTAATTCAAATAACATGTCTATTTGTATTTTTGTATAATAACTTTCGTGAGACACTTTCATATTCATTATTGTTTAACGGTTATTAGTCACACGCACTCCAGTCTGCAGCCAGGCCAGTTTTAGCTCATGAATAAGGGCTCCGTTCGAGTTTGAAACTAGTCGGGCAGTCCTGAAGAACGTGAGTAATAACCATTAAACAATAATTAATGTCTATTTATTGTTTTAAGTTGATATAAATCCTATTTTAGTTTGAATGGGCATGGCAGAATCCAACAAAGACAATAAGATTACAACACTTAAATCTAAAGAAGATACCAAGAAAAGAGTCTGAATTTAAGTTCAAACTGAGAGTCTTGAGTGAAATGCTCCGTGTAGGACCATGGTGCCGCCTACTACTAATCATAAGATGGTTGGAGAACGAATACCGTGAAGAATTACCAGTAAGAACTAAATTATTTTGGTTTTTATTCCTTATAAAACGAGAAGTTATTAAAGACTTCACCAGTCAAAACATACTATTCTATTTTCAAAAATATTTATATTCTTTCCAGCCTGAAAGAACACCACCAGACCACATGAAAATATGCCAAGGATCTGTCAAAAGTAAAAACTTAAAACCGAAACAATTTAATACAATACTCCCTGAAGAATGTCTATTATGTTCAACCAACATAACAAACGCCCAAGCAAGGTTAACCTGTTTGAATCCTAGTTGTGAACTTTTAGTCCACATAACATGTTTGGCAGATTTATTTCTGGTACCAGGCGAGTATGTGCCTGTAGAAGGTAGTTGTCCCTTCTGTAGTGTTAAGCTAAAGTGGGGAGACTTGATAAGGAAAATGAAAGGATGTTCGCAGAATAGTGATGGGGAAGTTTTGCAGGACAAAGGCTTCGTTGATGAGCCTTCTTGGTTCCTTGATTGTAATGAATATTTATGACGAATAAATGTGAATACAATAGTTGACACTCATATAGAAGATTGTTTCTTTATTTTATACAATATTACCAACCCATAATTGAATCAGTGCTGAGCAAGGGCATTTTTTCATACAGAAAAGGCAAGAGCATTAATATGAATCCAGGTTTCATAATGTTTTCTTAGCCATCATTTTTATACAGCCATTTTCTAAACATCAGCGTCCTGCTTATATTTCTCAAAGAGACAGACAGAAGTATACCACCACCTATTAAGTCCCATTTAATAGGTGGTGAGCCTATTGTCACCAACTGGACACATTTCTTAACAGATAACCCAATAGCATTTTGTCCGAATCTAAAATCTCAGTTCCAGCAGCCTTCGTTTTCGTCCCTTACATTATCGGCGTACCTTTTATATCCTTTGATACCCCTAGTGTTAAGACGTCCATAGGCTACAGTAGGTACAGTCCGAAAATGTAATGGTAAATGTGATGCGAGCGCAGCTCCGCGCAGTTTACTCCGGCCGCTTACTTTTCTAATGCCCACGCCCACCTAATTTAGCTATTGCTCAGCGCCTCGCACAAACTTGACAGCCGCCATTTAAGTTTGAATCGGGCTGTAAACGCTTAACAGCAGGTAGGTTGTGCGCTTGTCACCTGTGGTAAAATAAAACCAAAGCCGTTACAAAGCTCGTTTGCACGGAAGCTTTCCAAACGTCCACCGCGACCCTTGCTCGTGCCAGCCCGCGCCGCCGAGCCTATAGCTTTAAATTCGTCCCGAAATATCTGAATTTAATCCGATCCATCCAGCCCCCTGCTGTCTTCCCACCAGCGACGCCCTAAGTCGAGGCGTATGCCCCGTAAGGGGTGCCCATAGAGTGTTATCTATCGCTTAGTTTATAAGTTGAATGCCCTGGCTGGAGGCCTTAATTTTCTTAAGGTAATTACAGGAAAGCCCGGTTAAGAAGTCGACAAACTCCTAGCATAAACAACACAAAAAAAAAACAATATCGGAAACTTGTGTGAAAACTATGTCCCAAATCTGACTGACAGTGAACGGGTGCCAAACACGCACTACTCATTATATGATAATCACTCGTGTGTGACACATAGATATGTCCGCGTTGATGTTTCCTGACACAGGTGTGATACATTCCTACAAAATTTTGTATGGCCTTTCATGCTACCTGACGCACGGTGACGATATATCGAATAGCAATGACGCTGATGGCACTCCATCATGGATGTTGTGCCGGACTCCTACCGACTTAAAACCTTTACCGGGTGCTGCGTGCATCAAGCCGTATTATAGGAACAAAATATGATTAATTATCACTTCCACTTCTTCTTATCATGTGGTTGATGAACAACCTAGTGTCCGAGTTTAAACCACCGTAGGTCTCTAGGCTTTACATACCATCGAAAACATCTCTCAGGAGTGCTGGTTTCCTCATGATGTTTTCCTTCACCATTTTAAGCAAGTGATAATTAGTTTATAATACGCACGTGACTTTGAAAAGACAGTGGTACGTGCCCTAGATTCGAACTTGCGACCTTTGACTTGTCAGTCCAACGATCATACAACTAGGCTATCACTACAACAAATTTCCACTTATCGTGTGGTTGATGAGCATCGTGTCAGAGTTCAAGCCACCCGTAGGCTTCTGACATGGCTATACAATTATCGAGAACATCCTACACCCCTATCCCCTTTTCCTTCACCGTCTCAGTAACGTACAGATCTGTACGTTGTAACAATAAAAATCTATTGTGTCTGCTAATGACTGAGGCAACAGCTTTTAAGCAAGCGATAATTAAATTCTATTGAGCACTTGAAAAGTCAATAGTGGCCTTGGATTCAAACTTGCCTTTGACTTTTGACTTGCCAGTCCAATGTTTATACAACTAGACTATCACGCTCTTATTAATATCACTGACTTATCACTAAGAGGGGCTCCACTAATAGAGTGGGACGACAAAAATAAAAACAAAACATATTGTGATAAAAATAATAAGTATATTTACAATTTATATCTACGTATTATATAATTGAGCTGAAATAAATAGCTAGTTACTACCAGGTACATCGTTAAAATAAGAATAGACAAAACAAAAAGTCCAAAGAAAAAAAAAAAAAAAAAAAAAAAATTGAGAACTAGCTTCTGCTTGCGACTGCGTCTGCATGGACTTCAGAATTGGGTCCAGCCGGAGTTGAGAGTATCCTATGTGTTAATCCAGGTTATAAACTATATGTGTACAAAATTATATCCAAATCCGTTCAGTTGTTATTGCGTTAAAGAGTAACAAACATCCATCCATCCTTAAAATCTGAGTGGGGGTGATGGTATGTCATCATATGAAAACACTGTTATTACTACTCCATAGAATCATTATAAAACACTGCTAGGATAAAATTACTGAGACGTTTTTAATTAAAAGCAGTCTAAACCAAATCCGAGGCCTACATGCGGCTTCAACAATTCTGATTGCTGACACAAGAAGATAAATGATGAATATTATATATGGGTATATCTAAAGTTCATGTTTTTCGTGGAGCCATACTACGACCATAATACGACCTGGATTGGTTGGTACTTGAAGTGCTCTAGTGTACCTACCAATCCTGCGGGTTCAAAACTTTCTTGCGGTCGTATTTTTCTATCCACAATAAATTGAATATAACTTTAGAGTTCGCTTCGCATGCATTTGAAAAATACATCAGTGTAGACGTCATATCATACGGTTTATTTTGAAGTTGGTAAAAGATTAGCTAATAGGTAATTAATACCTGAGTGGCTAATTAGTGGTTACATTATTTACTGTTATTATAATTAATATTCAGTATGACTGAAGTATGAAGTTATAAATTTTAGTGAAAAGAAAAATACGGTTATGAGCAGGTGTCCTTTGACCTGCTACACTCCTTATTGCCTTTTCAAAATATATCGGTATTATTCAGCACTGGATCAGTCAAGTAGGTTCAATAATACTTTGCATAGTAAGTATTTTTCCTTAATTATCTTATTTAGGGCCGATGTTTCAGTTATCAGAACCCATCGTAAGGTAAGTAAATATAATTATGCTCAAAAAAAAAAAGACCTTACGATTGAATAATCAGCCCTGAGTAAATAATCTTTGCCGTTTTAAAATATACTATTTGCCGTAATACCTATTATGAATGTTACATATTTAAATAACACAATATATAACATAAGTAGGTAGTTATTCTTATGTGGAAAACTGGTGATTATATTTTCTAAATCAGGAAAGTTTACCTACTATTACTAGGTATTGTCATTAGACAAGCAAAGAAAAATTGAATACTACTTTATACTTATACGAAAGACTTCTTATAAGAAAACCCTTGAGCGGTATTAACTACCGTTAAATAAGTTATTGTAACTTCGAGATAAAAAAGATGTGACGGGCACTACACAACGGAAAAAGAGCAACTTGTCAGTCAAATTAAGTAATACAAAACTACTTCAAAAATATAAGTTTCAAAAAATTTGGTTAATACCTTTCAATCAGGCAATTTTGCAACATAAAATACCATGTACTTAATTATTCTTATTCTAAAAGAAACTAATCTTCAATAAATAGTAGCATAAAATTACAAAGATTTTAAATATTTTACAACAAGGCATAACTGGGTAAATGCAAGTTATTTGGTATCAAAATATGCACGTAAACACTTAAAATTAATAATCGTCAAAGAAATCATCACTGTCGTCATCGTCATCAAAATCGTCATCTTCAGCTCCTGGAGGGACGAAAGCACCGTTAAGCACTTCACTAACCGGCTCCTCAAAACCAAGAACTTTCGCTAAACCGTACACCATTCTCATCACCACTAGTCGTGTAAAATCCACAGGCGTAGTCTCTTTCCTCTGCAAAGTCAGCTGTTTATATGTCGGATAATCTTTAATCTTTCTCTTCTGCATCTCACACGGAGACAGCACCAAAATAAGCGCGAGAGCCACGAAAAATACGCGCGCCATTATGGGTTAAATTTCCCGCCAAATTTAATGTCAGATAGCGATGCATTCACTTTTAAAAGTCAAAGTATAATTTTTATAAACTGTTTTGCATTATAAATTGTTTTCGACCGTCTTGCGTGTTGAAAAGTAAAGAGGCAGCTAACGGAATGTTGGCGCACGGGCGACTGAAGCGGTTGTACTGTGGGGCCGATACTATTGTGTGTCATGCCAATGAGTATATGGATAACTGTCTTAAAACGCGCGACGACCGATCGCAAAGAAACATTTTACAGTTAGTTAAGCATATTGGGCCGTCGCCGGTGAAAAGGAATCTGATTTCGCGTTAATTTTCCCGCATTTATTCACGGTGACGTCATAGACACTTCAGCTCATATTGGGTTTACTTGCTAGGTTGCTGGCAATGAAAGCGGGACATGTTCTTTGATTATGGAATAAGTAATGTCTCGCCTTATACAAAGACAGAAGAAAGTATGCTCGCCTAATAGATTTTATTACCTAGGTACTTTTGTATCACAGTAGACAGTTGAAAGACGATATGAGAAACCTCATTATAATGTACAGTCTAGAATCTTTTAGTTTTAAACATGGCCACGAGGTAGCCAAAAGTTTGTCTCAAACTTTCACACGGCACCAAAGCTTTTACAAAAACTAAGTTATAAAACTATTCATCTCGTTACGTCGTCGCAATACTGAGTACCTTCCTACCTACTTAGTCTGCGTATGTAGGTCTGTAAGTGGCAAAGATCATGACACGACTCAAAGATCTCGCCGCCTAGATTTCTGTAAGCCTTGCACGCATTCTAGGCACGCTGGAGGCCCGTTTACACATTACGACTCACACAAATCGCCCATCGCAACCAAGCCAGCGCGTAGTGAAAACTAAAATTGGTGATTAAAGGAACATAATCACTGACCTGCTGTGTAATAACGCGTCTCCCTGGTTCACCTTACTCGTCCTGGAAAGACGCATAAATTATTTCAGCATAAAAACTTGTAAAATGCAACACAGACTCTCTTTGACATCTCACTCACCCAGCCAGGCCAGCCATTCACAAACACAGTTTGTATTCACTGGTACCGTATTATGTGTGTTTTTCAATATTTTACTTTGTAATCAAGTGCAAATTGTGCTTATATCCATCTAGCTACATTTACGCAAGACGTAGCCTATTTACAGGGTTCGTAAAACATAAAGAGTTAGATCTTAGAGTCTGAATAACGCAGAATATGCAATTAAAAGACTCGCTATAAAAAACAACCTTGTTTAGTGTTTTAAAAGTTGAAAGGTGACACATATCCGTTTGGCGCAACACTCATGAGAATTTGGTGTAGTTATGGCTAACTAACTTTAATAATATTTGGTAATAAAGTGCAGTTTATAAAATTAATCTTTATAGTGTGTCGTTTCTATAAACGACTTAATTTGCAGTTCAAGTAGAACTGCAAATTAAGTCGTTTATAGAAACGACTTAATTTGCAGTTCAAGTAATTTTTTGCCCATTAGGTAAACTGGATTAGAAACTTCGAGCGGTAGTTGCGACATAAACAGAATTTATTTATCACATGTCTCTCCGATATTGCACAATATCACGTTCTACTCCAGTTTTTTGTAGAGTGACTGTGGCCAGCCTGCATGTAACGGGGCCTCTCTACATCTTCAGTAGACCACGATCTGCTGGGGTCGTGTTGAATGCGTGCACCCTGTTAAAGATCTTTGGAGACACAGCATGGTTATAGTCGATAGGAATTGAAACGATTGAGGATGAAAAAGTCTACCCCAGTAGCTCCGTCAGTTCTTCGATTCATGTGTTGGTTAATCTACTTCGAAGAAACCTTTGTCCATTGTGTCCAAGAGGGGACTGCAGTAACCTAAGTTAAAAAAAATATAAATAATTCAGTAATATCTAGTTGTTTTGCTGTCGTTACATAGGAACTTCTTTAAACCGTTAAACAGAAGAAATAATATATTTCCGTACAGTATTTACCGTAACTTTTCAAGCATAAAAATGGAGCTATCAATCATTCAACCAAAATAAAAGAAGTTTATGCCTCTTTCTTCCTTCCGTACATAATACACGACAGAATTTGCCGACCTGAATGGCACAGCATTAAAAAAAAACTGCACCATTTGAGTGCGTTTATTCAACCCACTTTAACCGCAGTAAAATGAATAATTATCTTTGCATGACTAGTCTGCCGACACGTAAATGTGCACGACGGCGTATTCCGTCGAAACAAAATGGAAAAACAATTGACCTTAGTGAAACGGTCCATTAGGCACAAACTTCGACGGGTATCAACCAACCGCTTCCAGTATAGCAAGAGAACAGAATTCTAAAAACAGTTGTCATAATCGTTCAGATCATTTCATCATCGCGTGATGTTAAAAGAACTCTAGAAGATCCCTCTGATCTTCGAAATGCTCGATTCGGAAGTCGTCGGTCGTGTCTGTGGTTGATCGCTAAGCCAAGTTAGAGGGCTACGGGCGGATTGTACAACTCTAAAACTAGGTTGGCTCCGGATTATTTAAAAGAAGACCGGAATCCATAGAGATTCGATTCGAAATCTATAGACTTGTTATATGTTGTTATATGTTTTATTGAGATGAAGGAAAAAGAACCGAATAAATCTGTAGTAGTTCTAGATTTATCCATACTGACCCATCTCAATGAATTATACTGCATAAATGAAAATTAAAATATCGAGTCTTCTTGTCTTACAGATAGGGGTAAAGAGAAATCTTTCAAACGCATTAATGCATGCGTAGGGAACTCTAATATAGTTTTTTTTGTGAAATGAAAATAGCGTCGTAAGCAGGAGGAACCTTCGCCTGCCGGATAAAAAATC
The DNA here is from genome assembly GCA_935421205.1 of Xylocampa areola. Lineage (NCBI taxonomy): Eukaryota > Metazoa > Arthropoda > Insecta > Lepidoptera > Noctuidae > Xylocampa > Xylocampa areola. Next base: position 11,234,755 of record OW285219.1, on the reverse strand, counting down.
CAGGCGCTCTGACCACTAGGCCAGCTCGACCTCTATCAGCAGGTTAACTCGCTCAAAACCGTATTTTTCGTTTCACAATAAATGTCAACTTTAGATAGGGATCGTTATTTATTTAACCAAAATAACTTAACTACATATTAGGTTAATTAAAATAATTATAGCCAGTGGCTGATTTGAATATTCTAAGTTATGTACAGTTTACAAAAGAGATAAGTATCCAGTATCTAGGGTCGCCAGATATAGTTGAAGTTTTCTTAGAAACCGATGGATGTCGTCGATTGAAACTTAATTTAATTAATGAACTGTTTATTATCTACTTTTTAAATTAAATTACATTTGAATACATCCATCGGTTTCTAAGAAAGTATCCACTATATCTGACGATCCTAGATACTGATCTCTTTTGTACACCGTACAACTTGAAGATGATGGCATTCAAGCACAATTTATGCGACCCTGACCTCTGAGCTTATTTCGGCGTTTTCTGAGGTGTAGTCAGATAGGAAATAGGTTCCAGTTTCTATATCATGAAATGACATGTAAAACTGAATTATAAGACCAAATTTCCAGAATAAATGCACTGCTCAAAATTTTACCTATTTCCGTTTAGAAGATGCATATATTCTCACTTAGGTAGCTACTATTTTTACTATGGCATATTCTTATTTGTCTAAAATGTTAATATATAATACTTATTATAAGTACATGGCCCACGAAAACGCAAGCCGGTGACATTCAACGTAATTACAGAGAAGAGGAAAAACTTTAGTGGTTATAATTACACGAATTTGCATGTTAGGGGCAATATACATGTCATCGAGGGAAATAAATTGAAATTGATCGTTTAATCGTGTCAAAGCTTTAATTAAAAGCTATTTGTCAATTAATTATAATTCCTAGATCGGTATAATGAGTTTATATTTATGGTAATGGCCGTTCTTGAAACTTGGAAGTTTCAGGAAACAGGGTTTTGATTTTGTTAGGGTTAGGTACTAATCATATGTCTTACTACAGCCGTCACTTTAGCATGTATTTTCGTAACTTTCTCGTAAGGTCTGATTCTCAGTCACATTTTTACATAGAATGTGTCATTAAGGAACAAATTAGTCCATTAAGAAATTAAATGCTATTTATTATTATACTAGTTAGTGCCCGTGACTACGTCTGCGCAACAAAAGATATCTTATGTCGTTTCGTTCGTTCGTATCGTTTTGAAGTGCAATTTTTGCCACTGAGCTATTTAATACAAGCAAACAGGCGACACGATAGCTAACGGACGATAAAGGACTGTCAAAGGGGTGTTCGAGCCACGTTCGTGCCTATTATTTTGCAATGTTTCCATAGAAAATAGTAATGTAGATCCATTCTTTGCCAGGCCATAGTTATACCAATCACGGACAAACGGTACCATTTGGGGCCATAAATATAGGTAATGCAATATCTATTCCTAATTGCAAGCAAATTTGGTCACGTAAACTATTTCTAATCAAAGTAAGGTATCAGTTTTAATCAGGTCTCACGTTCGGCTCAATAGTTTGCGGAGGACCACAAAACGGTATAGGAAAAATTTCAACCGCAAAAAAAGCTGAGATGCTAAGAGATTACTAGACATTTACCGAGATATTTTTCAAAAGCAAGTCTAAAGTTGTATTTCTTTCGTAGATAGAAAAATAAATAGGAGATCTTCCAAGATAGTGGTGGGTTGATCACGATGGCTAAGCTAAGAAATTATGGGCAATCAGCAAAGACAGACATAAATAGAAGAACTTGAGGGAGACCTTTATCCAGCAGTTGGGCAACGTAGGTTAGGAAATGAAACAAAAATATTATCCCTAGCGGCATTCGGATTATCGTCATTTCATCCCCTGGATTGGTACTCCACGAAAACTGGGTCCGCAAGCGTATGGACGCTTGCGGACCCATTCCAGTATGGACTGGAATTTTCAAATTGAAAAAAGAAAAGCGGTACGATTTGAGTAACAATCCACGGGTTCCAATCCCACTTCAGAAAATAGCGTCTGTGTTTCGGAACGCATTCAACCATAATCTCTTCAAAGTTAGAGTGAACAGGCTTCTTCTGGGTAAGCTCACTCCATCGTCGACTTTGTCTCCGTCACCTCTGACCTAGACTAGAGTCAAGAGCAAACCAATAAAAAAAAAGACTACTTTAGTTTAGTTAGGTAATGATTTCTTTAAGTTTGCAAATGCAAATTATGGCTTATGAATCTTTATTAACTTTACTTTACTATTTCCCGAATTTCACTGTTGCGTAATATGCGTAAATTGTTTCAATATTTTCTAAACATTGCTTGATTAGATAAAATTAATGAAAAAGTAAATAAAAGAAAACGACTTAAAGGAAACTCTGACTACAAAGTTTTTATTGACAACCCGACTCTCTGTCAATGCGTTTTCTAAATGTCCTGTTACAATGCGAAAGGCGATATATTAAGAACATCTGTGAATGTGAATATTTACTCTCATAACTCATAATAAACGTCCGGAGAAGTGTGAATTGACTCTTACCGACTTATCGTAAACACTTTCATTTGTCACGCATATATTCCTAGTTTGCGTGTTTCAACTGAAACACTGTGTTTGCAGTTTCAGAACAATGATGTTCGATATTTTAACACTGTGCCGTACTGTGACGTTGAGAGCCGGTTTCGCAAAGTGATGTTAAATTATCGAAAGTGTTGAAGATGCGTTGAAACAAAAAGTAAATATTTATCGATTGGTATCTTGATCTTGGCTTGTTTGATCATAATGTTAATTGTGTGTCGTGTAATGCATGTATAAATCACGCGAATGATCGTTCGAAGTAGGTGTCTTTAGATATTAATACAAACTCCTGCTGAAAAGAAAACGTGAGTTCGATTTACTTGATGCTATAACTTTTTTCCCTTTTTGTCCTTGCTTGTTTCAACAGCCACAGATAATGATAAACTTAGTTCATTACATAGTAATATCTTAGGTTTGCGCGATCACTACACATTATAATAAAACAACTTTTAACCGGATTAATCGCGTGTATTATTGGTTTTTTGTTTTTCCTGACGTTTCGAACACTTTGCAGCGTTCGTGGTCGCAGGAGGACTAAGGTGTCAGGTGTCTCAACAGTTTATTTAAAATTATTTCAGTCTACCGTACATATAATTGATAAAATTCATAAAATTATTTTGTCTCTGATACATATTTAAACTAAATCGCGACGGTATTTCCTAAGACTATCCCTGAGAAGAAATACCGAAACAAACTCAGAGGTCACAGTCGTTTCAAAAAACGATTTATATATACGGTAGACTGAAATAATTTTAAATAAACTGTTGAGACACCTGACACCTTAGTCCTCCTGCGACCACGAACGCTGCAAAGTGTTCGAAACGTCAGGAAAAACAAAAAACCAATAATACACGCGATTAATCCGGTTAAAAGTTGTTTTATTAGTTCATTACAAATTAGTTTGAAGTCTGTAATCCTAGTGGCCACTACGTGCCTAAATTCGAATATAGTTCGAATTTACATCATTATTTCATTTCGTATACCTAACATCATTTCTCAAATCACTTATTGTTCACTGGTTCACTTACGTGTATATTTCAGGATTGCCCGACTAGTTTCGAACTCAAACGGAGCCCTTAGTTATCGAAACTAGTCGGGCAAGTGAGTGTAACCGTTGAACAATAATTGATATATAATTATGAATATGTCTCACGAAAGTTATTATACATAATTTCTCAAGTTTAAGTTACTGCAATTTCTTACTTCAAATATTAATGTCATGTTAAAGCAAGCTTAGATGTGACAGCGTGACAAATGTGCGTGAAAGGCGTAAACTGCTGGTGTATTCGCCAAGGAGCTAGCTATTATCTATACTGATTTTAATCATTAATGATTTGTAGTGACATGTACCACGCTTCATAAATACTACGCTCTTAACAAATGACGTCAAAAATCCTGCATCACGCAAACAGAGTTTGGCGACAAAACTTGCTTCGTATATATACGAACGCCCAACTTTAAAGACTAGGTTATGGCCCGCCAGGAATTAAAATCCGCCTAGTTGGAGAATGCTCCCTTTTCATTGGAGGAACACCACCACCCACCTCGTTTCTCCATATTACCTATTATTAGCAACTTGATTGGTGTGTGTTTTTGTCTGTCGATGTTATGACGTCGCATTTGAACTCAGTGTACCTATCGCAGTCACTGGACATACATACATGCCTCTCTCAAGCTGCGCCATTCCACCGGACCCTCCACCTCACTCATTCAGTCCTTCCCTGCGTCTTTTTTCAGATCGTCGGTCTATGTATTTCGGGGTGTCCCACGCTGCGCTTGCCGATATGGTGCCTCTCTTCAATGACCCACTTGTGTCAAAGACCATAGATAGATACGTGTATACCTACAGTGACTGTATGTAGTGATCCTGTATAATCTTTCTTTCCTGTATCTCTTTTTTCAAGTAGTTAGAAGGACACCCTATTTTCCCAGTTGTTTAAACCGCCCTATAACAGCCGAGATCGAGCATACAATGTGACCTCCGAAGCACCAGCACACTTAGGTGAAAATGCTCCTGGCGTTATTCATCTACGGACTGACCGTGCCAAGCCATGCTTAACTTCAACTGTCGTTTACCGAATACGCAGTTGCAACAGGCCCTTAATAGCGCCTCAAATTTCTATGAACCTTGCTGTTGGACATACGTTAATAATCATTATTTTTATAATGTGAGTTAGTGCAAATTATTGGTGTTTTTCTAACTTGTATCCGTTGAATCAGCCAGATGGTCATAAAAAAGTTTGCGATAAACGAGGCATAATCATTAAAGTACGGTCCACATACAAAAAAGTCCATCGGAACCAGGCTGAGGTGCGGTCCACTTGGGTAACTTTCACCAAATGTGACACGCCAGTCCTAATCGGTAAGAATCGAGTGCATCGATTAGAAATCGTCTATTCTAATCCTTATTATCGAATAAAGTAATTAATGTGCTATTTGTATGCATATGTTGGTTGTTTTAATAGCTTAGGCAAGTCCTATTATTTTTTTGGAGTTGGTCCTTACCTACCTAATTTGAATAGGAGTCTATGTGTCATAAATAAAATTAGCGGGTTCGAGTTCTGCATTTTCAAGTTTTTTTTTTACTTTTCTCCCGAAGGAAGCCGATGCGATAGCATCGCATAACTCTATAGAGTATATCGCTGTGTCGCCATTATCATTAACAATCTGAGTGAAAAAATAATTAATTTCCGCTTTTCGTAGCAGATAATAGCAATTTTTATGTCGTTAAGGCCAGAGAGAAATGTTACCTTTGTAAAATGAACTTTACTACTTCGAAGTAGAGTTGGAAATAGGTTTAAGAAGTACGTAATTTTCTTGGAACGAAAGTGTACCACATTCGATACGGGTAATGTTAAACAATGCAAGAGTTTTTATGTTAAACTAACACATTACCTGCAGAATGTGCGCACGCAGCTTTAGGTACACAGTAACTTTAAGATTAGCTTTTTATTTTGGAACAGTTACTTACTGTAATTCTGTTAGGTAAGTGTACGTGCCCCACGGTCGGTCTGTGAATAGGTGACCATAATTTCATATCGCAAACCCTCCGTGCCTCGGAGAGCACGTAGAACCGTCGTCAGTCCCAGTCAAATGAAGTTCATTATGATAGCCGATACGGATAGATGTCTAAAAGTCTGACAACCAGTCTTCTGATATTCCTCGAGATAGACTAGATCTTAGCGGTCAGATAGGAAGTTGCTCCATGTAAAATAATGGTATTAAGCTGCATCCTTTTATACCGTAAGACGACTCCAATTAGGCAGATTGATTGCTGTATTTTATTGGTAATATGTCAGAATTTGGCCACCAACTCGCCTGATGCTAAGCGATAGTGTGGCCGAAGATGGACGTAGATCCAGAAGAAATCTATTCATTCTAAGAAGAGTGGATAGATTTAGGGAGAACGATAATTGGGGAGTCGATGCAACTGCCCAGACCCGTCTCCCACAACAGTTGCACCGGGCTACTTTCCAAAAAACAGATTAGGTCGCTTCACGGCATGCCTTCGTCGGGTGGGTGGTAACCAGCCGCGGCGAAAGCTTCCCACCAGAGTTGTGTTGCCTGTTTTGCACCACCCAGGGGCCACATGTAGGGATCCCATTTTAAGGGTGCACTCCTACGGACGCGGGAAACTCAGCCCCCAAAAACCTACCTAAAAGCTACAGTATTTTCACCAGCTATTACTTAATACTACCTATAACATTTTAACAGACCATGTACCTACTAATGTACATAAAGTGTATTTATATAATGCCAATGACCGCAACAGCCGTGTCTACTGTCTACCCACGGGTGTAGATAACCAGTTGTGCAAATCGGGCCTGTGTTTGATTAATACAATGGTTCCGTAGCGAAACAGCTTTCGTATTCCCATATTACATGGAATGTATTATACTCCAGTAATATGGTTAATATGGTTACTATACGAAAGTTTGGACGTTTGAGTGGTTTCAAATACCAGTAACACTTAGGTAACTGCGCGTCCTGCACCTCATGAGCATTGTGCCTGACTCCTGCCAACTAAAACCAACACGGTCCTCTATTAATCTTTACCGAGACTCCAGGATCGAATCTGCATTGCGTAACCCCGTAAATCCACCAAAAAGGTAAGGTGCGTAGTACTCGCAACCGCCGCGCATGTATGACAAGATGTATGAACGTGGATGAAGCAAAAGGCATATGTAAGGATCGTAACAGGTGGCGTTCTGTAGTTTGTGCCTACCCCCATGGGAGAAAGGCGTGAGTTTATTTATGTATGTAAGTGAACTATACCGCTGATACTGAACACAAATCAATACCAATAAATTTATTATGATATTTTTTGTAAAAACACATTTTTGTGGGCTGTGTGCGACAATAATGTACCCAAAACAAAACACTACCATGCAAAACCACCAACAATATAGGGTTGACAATGCGAACGACCTATTCTAAGAGCAGTACGGCGTTTATTCTAAACTAAATCGCAAAAGTTTCGAAGTGAATATGTTGGCTATAAACGTGGAATTATTAAAGTTATTTTACATGATTAATCAATCATACATATTTTTTATCATTTGCTCTATAAATTTGGTACGGGTCAGCTTCTATCTATATTAGAATTTATATAGCTAGGCGACATCTGCACTGCAAAGTTAGTCGTGACGGTTAAGTTACTTTTTTGTCACTGAATTCTAAATAGATGATCTACCAGAACCGAAGCTGGTTCTCATTTGACAAATTGGTTCTTATCAAGGAATGCCTTTGTATTTGTAAGGCTAAGATCACCGAGACAATTGCCAAAATATAATTAATCTTTTAATGAATAACATATGCAAAAATGCTTAGATCTGTTTCCTTATTAGTTTGTCTTCCTTTGAAATTTAAATATCAGATGATTATGGAATATAGACGGCCTATGTATTTTATGGCAATTTATGCCACCTCTGTAAGGGACATAGTTTCATCTAAAAAAGTGTTAGGTCAATAAGACCGTCGTTGAAAGTAATATACATATATCAAGTAATTATTATTTTCTGTGGTGATCAGAATCTAGATCTTTCTGCAATGAGACTGTAATTAATTCATTTTTGTTAATATTATCTTCCATTAAAAAAACATTCTTGTAAACAACTATATTTGTTTTATAATTAAAGGCATTCAACTATTTAATAGTCAAAATTTCTTTGACCATACTAAATAAAAGTCCTAAGTAGATATTAGTAAAAAGACTTATTATTATAATCAAAATTAAAAAAGACAGCCGACAAGGAAATAAAAATACACAGAGAAATAAAATCTATTTACACTTAGGTATATGCTTATCATTTTCTTTTTTTTTTTAATCCAAACAATTACTTAAGTTACCCCTCAATAATCAGTAACACCTAGGTACAACATGAACCCTGACCTTTGCACCTCACGATCTCGAAAGCCGTGAGAACCTGCTGTCTTATGCTGTCCTAGTACAATTCTATCGACCCGTTGAGTTATATCACATGGTATATTAAGGTATATGACCATTTGGCTCTTGGCGAATAGGTCAGTGTGATCGTAACTTTACGTCCGTCAACATGATAGTGTTATTCTTATTTTATTTTGGATTTAACGTGAGTAAAGTGTTTGTTTACAAATTTTTTTTAGTTGACTGATTTCTGTAGTTTATTCGGGAAATATTTATAGGTCAAATAGTTGCGTCATATATTTCTATGTAGTTATCGAAGTAGCGCATTAGAATTAAATGTCTTTGATCGATCTATCTTTATAAAAGTGTTTTAACCATTCTCTGTCCAATGAGTCACATCTGTCCAATGAGACATATGTCGATTATACCACTACTGTTTCTGCTTATGGACAAGGGACCTATTAATTTCTATGCTTTTGCAATTATATGATAATAACTATAACATTTGGGTTTTGCTAAATTTTTGAAGACCATTTTTCTTTCCACAAATATTTTATATAATCTTTGGAAATGGCTACGATATGGGTTTGATTTTTTTTCAAATTCAAATTCAAATTCAAAATTCAAATCATTTATTCTGTAAATAGGTTTTTTGGAACTCTTTTACATGTCAAATTAAAAACTAGAAGGCGCCGGCTTTTCCTGTCTGACTACCTCTGAGAAGAAAAGCCGAAACAAACTCAGAGGTCACAGTCTCTTTTAAAGTCCAGACATCAGAATATAAGGCTATGTGAGCGTAATCATGTAGGGCGTCTGGAGTGGCCTTTTGAAGAAAGAGCCATAGCAGTTTCAAGTTGACCTGTCCTTACTGACGGCACGTATACATCAGTCATCGTGTAGCTCGACCATAATTAAGGGAACTCAACGACCCGTCGCAAGACGATACCAGATCGGCAGGACATTTGCGTAGGCCAGCTAAAATACTCAAAACCACCAGACAGTTACGAATCATGATATAAAAGTACTTATCCTACATGATGCTCACATTTACAAAAAAGTATTATTCACAAAATGTCAAATGGAATGTCAGAAATATTCATAATTGTTTACAAAATGTCATTAGGATGTCAATTAAATGCATTAAATATGTATTTTCCATGTCAAGAGTTTTTTGCACAGTGCACTCAGTCCCATGCATTTTTGTCGTTTTGGTAATCTGAGATTGTGTAATATCCTTTTTTACATAGTTTGGATTTTATAAGTTTTTTAAATTTATTGTAGCTTAAATTTCTAATATCAATGGGCAGCTTATTATAAAAGCGTATACAGTGACCCATGAACGAGTTGCCTACTCTGTGGAGTCGAGTGGCATGTACAGAAAGGTTGTGTTTTTTTCTAGTATTAACATTATGAACATCAGATAATTTGGTAAAATTTGAAATATTTTTATACACATACAATAAATTTTCATATATATATTGTGAAGCAACAGTTAGAATATTTATTTCTTTGAACTCCTCTCTGAGAGATACCCTTGGACCCAGGTTGTAAATAGCTCTAACAGCTCTTTTCTGTAAAACAAAGATGGTATTAATATCCGCAGAGTTTCCCCAGAGAAGAATCCCATATGACATAATACTATGAAAATAACTGAAATAGACTAATCTAGCTGTATCCACATCGGTTAGGTGTCTAATTTTTCTTACAGCATAGGCTGCTGAACTAAGTCTACCAGACAATTTCTTTATATGGGGGCCCCATTGTAATTTAGCATCAATAGTTATTCCTAAGAAAACCGTTGACTCGACAGGGCTCAAATCTACTCCATTAAGTAATACATTAGTTTGTAAGTGCCGAACATTTGGCGTTGAAAACTTAATGAGTTTAGTTTTATTTTGATTTAGAAGAAGATTATTTGCATTGAACCACCGGACAACATCAGAGAGCGCATTGTTGACTTCGTCAAATTCTTTTAATTGTCTTCTTATTTTAAAAATGAGAGACGTGTCATCCGCAAACAATACAATCTCATGTTTATCCTTGACATAATAAGGCAGATCATTGATATAAATAAGAAACAGAAATGGTCCTAGAATCGAACCCTGCGGGACACCCATAGTGACTGCAGAACCTGCAGATTTCTTACCATTAACATCGACCCTTTGAATTCTATTGTTTAAATAAGAAGTCAAAAGGTCAAGAGCCTTGTTCCTGATTCCATAGTGGTGTAATTTCCTGATGAGTGTAAAATGATGTACGCAGTCGAAGGCCTTGGATAAGTCGCAAAAAATACCGAGAGCATCTTGCGAGTGCTCCCAGGCCCCGAAAATATTTTTCAGCAATTCCACGCCCGCATCCGTAGTTGAACGACCCTTAGTAAAACCAAACTGTTTTGTATGAAGTAAATTGTATTTATTAAAATGTCTTAACATTTGAGCTAGAATTAGTTTTTCAAAGATTTTACTTAATGTGGGTAGTATAGAAATAGGTCGAAAATTTGTGGGATCAGAGGTGCTGCCGGATTTGAACAGTGGGATTACTTTGCTTTGTTTCATCAAGTCAGGAAATACGCCAGATGCGACACAAGAATTGAAAACAGTTGCTAAGTAGGGTGAAATAACATCAATTATAAAAGAGATAGTCTGAACAGACTGCCCCCATAAGTCGGCAGTCTTTTTCATATCAATACTTTTGAAGGTTTCTATAATGTCTCGCGCGTTCACAACTGAAAATTCAAAAAATCTGTCACATTCAATTACACTTTCTTTTAGTATAGAATAGGCAGATGTGGACGAAGATAGCAGAGTTTTGGTTGTTAGAATAGGAATATTGGTAAAGAAATTTTCAAACTCAGCTGCCACCTCCACATCCGCTTTAATGTCCATATTATTGATTTTAAGATGAAAGTCACGACTCCGTACTGTCGTCTTTCCCATTTCACAGTTTATAATGTTCCATGTAGTTTTGATTTTATTACTTGACAACTTAATTTTGTTTTTTAAGTGGATAGATTTTGCAGTGGAACAGGCTCGTTTAAATATTTTAGAATATTTTTTAACATACTCTTGAAAAGCCTCACTATGATTGTATGTTCTTTCACTATACAGTTCATATAACTTTTGTCTACTTCTGTAAATGCCTGGTGAAGCCCAATCTGAAAAACAAACGCGATCACTGACCGATAATGTTCTTGAGGTAAAAACCTTTCTAAACTCACTATTGATCAGATTAAACAAAAGAGTATATGCATAATCTGAATTGTCACTATAAGGCAAATCTGGAAGTTTATCAACCAAGTTATTTTTAAAAACTCTTAAACGGCAATCATTAATTGGAATAAAACTAACAAGATTTCTTTGAACTTTTGATATTTTCTTAGGAAAAGTGGCTAACTGGCCACAGTGATCAGAGTCTAACTTATTTATTATTGCCTTGCTATAGGGCTTTAAATTTGAAAAAATATTATCAATACAAGTAGCACTAGTAGCTGTTATTCTAGTTGGTTCAAAGAAATTATGGTACAAATTGAATGATTTAAATAAGGTTATAAATTTATTTGTAACATTTGAATTATCTAATAGATTTATATTAAAGTCTCCACAGACAACAACCGTTTTGTTACTTTTACAACTTTTACATAATGCATCCTCTAAATTATTTTCAAAAATCTCATACGAAGCACATGGGGGCCTGTACACACTCATTACAATAAACTGCTCAAATTCTATACAAGCAATCTCAATTACTCGTTCAACAGAGAGGCTCACAATGTCTTTCCTTTCTTTAAATTTCAGTCTCTTATGTGTAATTATTAAAGAGCCACCACGAATCATGTTCACTCTGCTGAAAGAGCTAGCAATCTGATGGTTGTTAAAACTGAACATGAACTGGTCATTTTTTAACCAATGTTCTGTAAGACATAAAATATCAATATAGCTACAGTTCATGAACAACTCCAACTCCAGGTCTTTACCTAACAAACCCTGAATATTCTGATGAACTATGTTTATAAATTTATTATTATTGCTAGAGTTTGATGGGTACAATGCTAAGTTTAAATTTGGATCTGATTGAATTATATTATTATAGCTAGAGGTTTCCTCTATTGTCTTAAAATCTAATTTAAATTATTCAAAATGTCACTTTGTGTAGCCAATTTCTTGGCTGAATTATTACAAATGTCATTGGATTGCTCAATAAAAGCAATAGTTTTATTAGCCAAGTTCTTGGCTGAAATATCAAAATAATATAATAGCGATATAGCTATTTGTTTTTTATAATAATTTGGAAGATAGTACCTATCTTTTGTCAAGTATACATTATTACTAACATAATTGTTAGTGTCAATTAAATTAAATAAAGTATCATTATATGTCATTGTGTGTAATGTCATATTCAATTTATATCTAAAGTCATTTTCTTCCTGTGGCATACTGTTGCTGTAAGGGAAAGTGAACATTACAATTTTTCTTAAATGTAGGGTGCACAGTATACTATGATATTTAATTAGTTCCCTCTTGTTCAAATTTCCTCTGTTACCAATAAATATAAATAAAGTAGTATCCTGGTTGAAATTAAAACTAATAATTTTTTTTAGAATGTCAGAATAGGAAAATCCAGGCATACAGTAGTTGATTACTGAATGTCCTACATACTGATTTGATAATAAATGACCCAATCCCTTTCCAATTTCATCACTAAATATTACAATGTCATTAGCACTTTTAACATTGGGTGAAGTTTTTAGTTGAGGAGTAGTGCTGCTAGACCGGGATGAGGTAGCGTTGCATACTGACAATGAGTGGTCCGGTGAGAGTTGCAAGTTTATGTTTGCATGATGTTGCTCTTGACTGCTTGTTTGGGAGTCCATCAGTTCATTCATTGCCAGTACATATTCCCTCATTTGCTTGTCTGACGCACTATATTTGTTAGTCATTATGTTTAATTTTTCTTGAAGACGCTCAAGTTCATACCGCAAGTCCTCTGTATCAATTTCATATTTCCTGGTAGTTTGTTCTAGGTTAAAGGAATACATATCTAATTGTTTAAGAAGTCGAAGCCTTTCCCTATTCAACTTTACATTTTTGATAAAGAACTTCTGCCTTTTAACTAATTTCTGAGTTTTAGTAATGTATTTGTTAATTTTTATATATTTTTTTAGCTTGTTTCTACTGCATTTAACTACCTTCACTGAGTTATATGACTGTTGATGGTCAGACATCAAAGCTATAGCGTGAGAAGGGTTTCTGTTAAATGAAGTAGAAACCATGGACGGGGCAGTGGGGACCAGCTCATCAAACAGACTTTGATTCAATGAGGCTGTTATGATATTATTTGTGGTTTGTAGCTCAGTTATTTGACTCTGAGCCTCGTTTAACTGTTGTTTTAAGAAATGTATATTACTAAGAGCACTTTCATACTCAATGCTACATTGTTTGAAATTGTCTACAATAAGCTGGAGTCTGTCCCGAGTAATCATGGCATCAGTGTATTGAATATGTAACTGTGCCATTTCACTTTTTATCGCTTTGTTCTTTTCTAGCATATTCAGCAGTTCTCTTTCATTATCATCCCTTTCCTCAATCAGTCGGTCACACAACTCCTTTGATGCCTTTAGTTCGTTCAAAGCCAGTTGTAGTTTGGACTCTTCCTGGCGAGCATAGGCTTTGCGAGTCATTATCATGATTAATAAGGAAAGAAATTAAATATAGATAGAAAGAGAGAAGTTACGCGAAAGTAGATTTAAGAGATTAGGAGTTAGAAAAGTATAATTTTATACAGGAAGAAGTTGTGTCACCTCATTAAGGTTATATTTACGTATTGTAAAAGTTATTTATATTGGTCGCTGTCTTAAAAAACTATTTAATATTAAAAGTGGTAGAAATATAGCAAGCATACATAAACTAAAGAGTAAAATTTAATGTAATTGTACCTGATTTAAGGATGACAATGCAAGATTTCCATGTACCGGTAACCTGTCAACTATTCACATTCGTTGATACACAAAACTATCACTTATTTTGTAATTATTATACACGATATACACATAACAAACAATTTACTTAGTGACTAAATTGGATTTGGGCTTAATTGTGAGAATAAATTAATAAAAAAACTTTAAAATTACAAGAGCAAATTCAAATCAGCTGTTAGGTACAATGTTGCCACAGGAAAAAAAAAAACTTTTCTAACATAGGTACTTTATTTTCTGTCAGAAAATACTTTAATGTAATAATGTCAGCTAAGACGTTAACCTGCTGAATGAATACTAAAATGACAAGTCATATTATAATCATCTAACTACTTACTGAGCTTTTATTGTTTGTCAGTGGATGTTTGATGAGTAAGATTAATCGAAATTTTTGTAAAAATTAAAAGTAGGTATATTTTATTAAATAAAAATTAAATAGCTATAGTTTCGAACCGTGAACAACTTTGGTAGGGTTTTATAAGGCGCTTAGTGGTCGAATATCGACCATAATTCATTTGTTATAACGGGAAGGTAGGTACAAAATTTTCTCTTTAATTAGATTCTTTATCTAGACTTTTTCAGTTGAAATAAGTACATAAAATTAATGATGTTTTTTTATTCCTTATACGTGATTATTATACAATTATCTTTGTTATTCATCTCAGGAAATCGTCTGATCCTTAGTACTTCTAGTTTAATTAATCGTGACTTGCGTCACAATGAATAAACTAGAAGTAATTAGGATATTCTGCTTGTTCTTGTATTATTTACACATGAATATACTATTCAAGTAAACTTAAACCTAGCAGCAGTGATTCGAATCCATGGCACGCACCACGGACTTAAAAAATAAATCATATGTAAGTATTAGATAGGTACTTATTTGCTTGCTCCATGGTGAAGGAAAACATCGTGAGTAAACCAGCACACCCGAGAGATGTTGTCGATGGTGTGTAAAGCCATGTCAGAGACCTATACAGACGCTTTGCCACTAAGTTTTTCATGAACCATACGATAAGAAGACGGTTTTATACCTATTTTAATATCACAGCGGGAACTGGTAAATTCCATAATTTTAAGAGCAGTATGATTCAAATTGTTACAATTACAAAGCTTATCTACTTAATAATACAGTAGTCATTTTACTTAGGTACTATCGGTTTCCATAAAAATATCAGATTTACTGTCATTACCGTAAGCACAGCAAGAGGGGTTCGTGGCTAAGTAACAGCCGCAGAGATCGAGCGATCGAGGTTAAGCTACGCTTGTCGCGGTCGGTCTGTGGATGGGTGACTATCATTTCATACCGAGACCCCTCAGTGCCTCGGAGAGCACGTTAAACCGTCGGCCCCGGTTGTCAAATTAAGATCTATGACAGCTGTTACGGGTAGTTAAAGGCCTGAAAGTCTGACAACCAGTCATACCACGAAATATCGTGTTACCCAGTTAGTGAGTTGTGGAGGTCAGATAGGCAGTCACTCCATGTAAAATACTGGTATTAATCTGCATCCGGTTTGACTGGAAGCCAATGTAATTGCGAAAGGCTGGTTGATTTATCGTAAGCACGGCAGACCTATACAGATGGTTTGCCACTAGGTTTTTCATCAACCATACGATAACAAGACTTAAACCTAGGGTGGTTTTAAGTCAAATTTGACGTTTAGAATCGACAAATGTGTCGTTAAAAGGAACCGTGCTCGCAGAGCTGGTTGTCTTAAATAACCACACGAACGGAGAGAAAAACTTCACTTATTAAGTTATTGTATATATAGTATTATTTAAGTTACTGCAATTTCTTACTTCAAATATTAATGTCATGTTAAAGCAAGCTTAGATGTGACAGCGTGACAAATGTGCGTGAAAGGCGTAAACTGCTGGTGTATTCGCCAAGGAGCTAGCTATTATCTATACTGATTTTAATCATTAATGATTTGTAGTGACATGTACCACGCTTCATAAATACTACGCTCTTAACAAATGACGTCAAAAATCCTGCATCACGCAAACAGAGTTTGGCGACAAAACTTGTTTCGTATATATACGAACGCCCAACTTTAAAGACTAGGTTATGGCCCGCCAGGAATTAAAATCCGCCTAGTTGGAGAATGCTCCCTTTTCATTGGAGGAACACCACCACCCACCAGTTTCTCCATATTAGTGTGTTTTTGTCTGTCGATGTTATGACGTCGCATTTGAACTCAGTGTACCTATCGCAGTCACTGGACATACATACATGCCTCTCTCAAGCTGCGCCATTCCACCGGACCCTCCACCTCACTCATTCAGTCCTTCCCTGCGTCTTTTTTCAGATCGTCGGTCTATGTATTTCGGGGTGTCCCACGCTGCGCTTGCCGATATGGTGCCTCTCTTCAATGACCCACTTGTGTCAAAGA
Organism: Xylocampa areola; assembly: GCA_935421205.1. Classification (NCBI taxonomy): domain Eukaryota; kingdom Metazoa; phylum Arthropoda; class Insecta; order Lepidoptera; family Noctuidae; genus Xylocampa; species Xylocampa areola. The sequence goes on along the minus strand of OW285219.1, from coordinate 11,218,443 downwards.
CCATAGATAGATACGTGTATACCTACAGTGACTGTATGTAGTGATCCTGTATAATCTTTCTTTCCTGTATCTCTTTTTTCAAGTAGTTAGAAGGACACCCTATTTTCCCAGTTGTTTAAACCGCATAATAACCGTTTATAACAGCCGAGATCGAGCATACAACGTGACCTCCGAAGCACCAGCACACTTAGGTGAAAATGCTCCTGGCGTTATTCATCTACGGACTGACCGTGCCAAGCCATGCTTAACTTCAACTGTCGTTTACCGAATACGCAGTTGCAACAGGCCCTTAATAGCGCTTCAAATTTCTATGAACCTTGCTGTTGGACATACGTTAATAATCATTATTTTTATAATGTGAGATAGTGCAAATTATTGGTGTATTTCTAAGTTGTATCAGTTGAATCAGCCAGATGGTCATAAAAAAGTTTGCGATAAACGAGGCATAATCATTAAAGTATGGTCCACGTACAAAAAAGTCCATCGGAACCAGGCTGAGGTGCGGTCCACTTGGGTAACTTTCACCAAATGTGACACGCCAGTCCTAATCGGTAAGAATCGGGTGCATCGATTAGAAATCGTCTATTCTAATCCTTATTATCGAATAAAGTAATTAATGTGCTATTTGTATGCATATGTTGGTTGTTTTAATAGCTTAGGCAAGTCCTATTATTTTTTTGGAGTTGGTCCTTACCTACCTAATTTGAATAAGAGTCTAACCTATGTGACATAAATAAAATTAGCGGGTTCGAGTTCTGCATTTTCAAGTTTTTTTTTTACTTTTCTCCCGAAGAAAGCCGATGCGATAGCATCGCATAACTCTATAGAGTATATCGCTGTGTCGCCATTATCATTAACAATCTGAGTGAAAAAATAATTAATTTCCGCTTTTCGTAGCAGATAATAGCAATTTTTATGTCGTTAAGGCCAGAGAGAAATGTTAGCTTTGTAAAATGAACTTTACTGCTTCGAAGTAGAGTTGGAAATAGGTTTAAGAAGTACGTAATTTTCTTGGAACGAAAGTGTACCACATTCGATACGGGTAATGTTAAACAATGCAAGAGTTTTTATGTTAAACTAACACATTACCTGCAGAATGTGCGCACGCAGCTTTAGGTACACAGTAACTTTAAGATTAGCTTTTTATTTTGGAACAGTTACTTACTGTAATTCTGTTAGGTAAGTGTACGTGCCCCACGGTCGGTCTGTGAATAGGTGACCATAATTTCATATCGCAAACCCTCCGTGCCTCGGAGAGCACGTAGAACCGTCGTCAGTCCCAGTTAAATGAAGTTCTTTATGATAGCCGATACGGATAAATGTCTAAAAGTCTGACAACCAGTCTTCGAGATAGACTAGATCTTAGCGGTCAGATAAGAAGTTGTTCCATGTAAAATAATGGTATTAATCTGCATCCTTTTATACCGTAAGACGACTCCAATTAGGCAGATTGATTGCTGTATTTTATTAGTACATATGTCATAATTAATTTTATTTTTATGAAAAATGGATCTACTTTTGGTCACCAACTCGCCTGATGCTAAGCGAAAGTGAGGCCGAGAATGGAGCACGTAGATCCATAAGAAATCTATTCACTCTAAGTAGAGTGGACAAATTTGTGTAGAACGGTAGTTGGGAAGTTGATGCAACTGCCCAGACCCGTCTCCCACAACAGTTGCACCGGGCTACTTTCCAAAAAACAGATTAGGTCGCTTCACGGCATGCCTTCGTCGGGTGGGTGGTAACCAGCCGCGGCGAAAGCTTCCCACCAGAGTTGTGTTGCCTGTTTTGCACCACCCAGGGGCCACATGTAGGGATCCCATTTTAAGGGTGCACTCCTACGGACGCGGGAAACTCAGCCCCCAAAAACCTACCTAAAAGCTACAGTATTTTCACCAGCTATTACTTAATACTACCTATAACATTTTAACAGACCATGTACCTACTAATGTACATAAAGTGTATTTATATAATGCCAATGACCGCAACAGCCGTGTCTACTGTCTACCCACGGGTGTAGATAACCAGTTGTGCAAATCGGGCCTGTGTTTGATTAATACAATGGTTCCGTAGCGAAACAGCTTTCGTATTCCCATATTACATGGAATGTATTATACTCCCAAGTAATATGGTTAATATGGTTACTATACGAAAGTTTGGACGTTTGAGTGGTTTCAAATACCAATAACACTTAGGTAACTGCGCGTCCTGCACCTCATGAGCATTGTGCCTGACTCCTGCCAACTAAAACCCACACGGTCCTCTATTAATCTTTACCGAGACTCCAGGATCGAATCTGCATTGCGTAACCCCGTAAATCCACCAAAAAGGTAAGGTGCGTAGTACTCGCAACCGCCGCGCATGTATGACAAGATGTATGAACGTGGATGAAGCAAAAGGCATATGTAAGGATCGTAGCAGGTGGCGTTCTGTAGTTTGTGCCTACCCCCATGGGAGAAAGGCGTGAGTTTATTTATGTATGTAAGTGAACTATACCGCTGATACTGAACACAAATCAATACCAAAAAATTTATTATGATATTTTTTGTAAAAACACACATTTGCCTGTGGGCTGCGTGCGACAATAATGCACCCAAAACAAAACACTACCATGCAAAACCACCAACAATATAGGGTTGACAATGCGAACGACCTATTCTAAGAGCAGTACGGCGTTTATTCTAAACTAAATCGCAAAAGTTTCGAAGTGAATATGTTGGCTATAAACGTAGAATTATTAAAGTTATTTTACATGATTAATCATACATATTTTTTATCATTTGCTCTATAAATTTGGCACAGGTCAGCTTGTATCTATATTAGAATTTATATAGCTAGGCGACATCTGCACGATTTAACTGCAAAGTTAGTCGTGTCGGTTAAGTTACTTTTTTGTCACTGAATTCTAAATAGATGATCTACCAGAACCGAAGCTGGTTCTCATTTGACAAATTGGTTCTTATCAAGGAATGCCTTTGTATTTGTAAGGCTAAGATCACCGAGACAATTGCCAAAATATAATTAATCTTTTAATGAATAACATATGCAAAAATGCTTAGATCTGTTTCCTTATTAGTTTGTCTTCCTTTGAAATTTAAATATCAGATGATTATGGAATATAGACGGCCTATGTATTTTATGGCAATTTATGCCACCTCTGTAAGGGACATAGTTTCATCTAAAAAAGTGTTAGGTCAATAAGACCGTCGTTGAAAGTAATATACATATATCAAGTAATTATTATTTTCTGTGGTGATCAGAATCTAGATCTTTCTGCAATGAGACTGTAATTAATTCATTTTTGTTAATATTATCTTCCATTAAAATCTCATTCTTGTAAACAACTATATTTGTTTTATAATTAAAGGCATTCAACTATTTAATAGTCAAAATTTCTTTGACCATACTAAATAAAAGTCCTAAGTAGATATTAGTAAAAAGACTTATTATTATAATCAAAATTAAAAAAGACAGCCGACAAGGAAATAAAAATACACAGAGAAATAAAATCTATTTACACTTAGGTATATGCTTATCATTTCCTTTTTTTTTTAATCCAAACAATTACTTAAGTTACCCCTCAATAATCAGTAACACCTAGGTACAACATGAACCCTGACCTTTGCACCTCACGATCTCGAAAGCCGTGAGAACCTGCTGTCTTATGCTGTCCTAGTACAATTCTATCGACCCGTTGAGTTATATCACATGGTATATTAAGGTATATGACCATTTGGCTCTTGGCGAATAGGTCAGTGTGATCGTAACTTTACGTCCGTCAACATGATAGTGTTATTCTTATTTTATTTTGGATTTAACGTGAGTAAAGTGTTTGTTTACAAATTTTTTTTAGTTGACTGATTTCTGTAGTTTATTCGGGAAATATTTATAGGTCAAATAGTTGCGTCATATATTTCTATGTAGTTATCGAAGTAGCGCATTAGAATTAAATGTCTTTGATCGATCTATCTTTATAAAAGTGTTTTAACCATTCTCTGTCCAATGAGTCACATCTGTCCAATGAGACATATGTCGATTATACCACTACTGTTTCTGCTTATGGACAAGGGACCTATTAATTTCTATGCTTTTGCAATTATATGATAATAACTATAACATTTGGGTTTTGCTAAATTTTTGAAGACCATTTTTCTTTCCACAAATATTTTATATAATCTTTGGAAATGGCTACGATATGGGTTTGATTTTTTTTCTAACATAGGTACTTTATTTTCTGTCAGAAAATACTTTAATGTAATAATGTCAGCTAAGACGTTAACCTGCTGAATGAATACTAAAATGACAAGTCATATTATAATCATCTAACTACTTACTGAGCTTTTATTGTTTGTCAGTGGATGTTTGATGAGTAAGATTAATCGAAATTTTTGTAAAAATTAAAAGTAGGTATATTTTATTAAATAAAAATTAAATAGCTATAGTTTCGAACCGTGAACAACTTTGGTAGGGTTTTATAAGGCGCTTAGTGGTCGAATATCGACCATAATTCATTTGTTATAACGGGAAGGTAGGTACAAAATTTTCTCTTTAATTAGATTCTTTATCTAGACTTTTTCAGTTGAAATAAGTACATAAAATTAATGATGTTTTTTTATTCCTTATACGTGATTATTATACAATTATCTTTGTTATTCATCTCAGGAAATCGTCTGATCCTTAGTACTTCTAGTTTAATTAATCGTGACTTGCGTCACAATGAATAAACTAGAAGTAATTAGGATATTCTGCTTGTTCTTGTATTATTTACACATGAATATACTATTCAAGTAAACTTAAACCTAGCAGCAGTGATTCGAATCCATGGCACGCACCACGGACTTAAAAAATAAATCATATGTAAGTATTAGATAGGTACTTATTTGCTTGCTCCATGGTGAAGGAAAACATCGTGAGTAAACCAGCACACCCGAGAGATGTTGTCGATGGTGTGTAAAGCCATGTCAGAGACCTATACAGACGCTTTGCCACTAAGTTTTTCATGAACCATACGATAAGAAGACGGTTTTATACCTATTTTAATATCACAGCGGGAACTGGTAAATTCCATAATTTTAAGAGCAGTATGATTCAAATTGTTACAATTACAAAGCTTATCTACTTAATAATACAGTAGTCATTTTACTTAGGTACTATCGGTTTCCATAAAAATATCAGATTTACTGTCATTACCGTAAGCACAGCAAGAGGGGTTCGTGGCTAAGTAACAGCCGCAGAGATCGAGCGATCGAGGTTAAGCTACGCTTGTCGCGGTCGGTCTGTGGATGGGTGACTATCATTTCATACCGAGACCCCTCAGTGCCTCGGAGAGCACGTTAAACCGTCGGCCCCGGTTGTCAAATTAAGATCTATGACAGCTGTTACGGGTAGTTAAAGGCCTGAAAGTCTGACAACCAGTCATACCACGAAATATCGTGTTACCCAGTTAGTGAGTTGTGGAGGTCAGATAGGCAGTCACTCCATGTAAAATACTGGTATTAATCTGCATCCGGTTTGACTGGAAGCCAATGTAATTGCGAAAGGCTGGTTGATTTATCGTAAGCACGGCAGACCTATACAGATGGTTTGCCACTAGGTTTTTCATCAACCATACGATAACAAGACTTAAACCTAGGGTGGTTTTAAGTCAAATTTGACGTTTAGAATCGACAAATGTGTCGTTAAAAGGAACCGTGCTCGCAGAGCTGGTTGTCTTAAATAACCACACGAACGGAGAGAAAAACTTCACTTATGTATAATATTCTGTTGTTTCAATTATGTAATAACTGCCTCGTTGGTTTAGTGGTCCGTAGCGCGACTGCTGAGCAGGAGGTCTCGGGTTCGATTCCCGGGTCGGGCAAAGTGTTATTGAGTTTTTCTGTTAGGAAATTCTCAGTAGCAGCCCGGAGTTTGGAAATGTGTCTGGTTGATGGCAATAGGCTCACCACCTATTACATGGAACTTAATAACAGCATTGGTGAAATGTGGGTGTACACAATTGTGTACACCTCTGCCTACCCCTTCGGGGAATACAGGCGTGATTGCTATGTTATGTTATGTTATGTTCAATTATGTTCTTGATCATCCCTACATAGTACCTATAAAACAAAGCCGCTTTTCGCGTCTGTCTGTCTGTTTATCCGCTAACTCCGAGGCCGCGCAACAGATTTTGATACGCTGTTCACCTTCGTTTAGATCATTTTGACAGATGGTTTACATACTTATATAATAAAGGTTTTAATTAGAAGATTTTTGTAAGTAGAAAAAAAAAAAATTTTGCAACCAAAACGCCGAAAAATTGCATGCCTTACGTAGGCTAAACGTAACTTCAATCTTTTTTTTCTAATTTATACCCGTGTGAAACCGGGGCGGGTCGCTATTATAGTATATATTTATGATGGATAACTACGGTAGTGGTGACATAGGTATAAGGAAAAACAAGAATAATATCAAATACACCTTGCCATGATGAAGGCCGGAACTAGAAAGGGAAAAGTCAAGGAAGAGAACCATTGACAAATTATAAACTGTGTTGACATAAACAACGAAATAAGAAAAATCAACTTTTAGCGTAGGATATACTTTCTAACATTTTCTAAACTTTAGATGATGCTTTGTGGGCTTGTTTGCGGGTATCATTTATTATATAAAACTTAACGCGTAGGCATAGCCACGGGAAACAAGTACCTAGCCATAAATAAAATGTGGTCCAAATAGAAAGTAGCTCAAAGTCACAGACGTTTCAATGATTTCCTAACATAATTAACTAAGTAGGTATATGTAAAGGTTAAACAATTCTAACGTGCGATGGTTGTCAAATGTTTATATATTTGTCGGAGAATGGTTTGAAGACTAGGATCGGAGGTCTCTATTTCTATCAGGATTTCAAAGGTAATCGTCAATAAAACCTACATTAAGGCTTTCCGCCACTGAGAGGACATTTACTTTGGGTTAGTGATTAGTAGTGAGTCACTTCATATTACAATGTACAATGCAGGTATTAAAATATTAAGAAATCAGGAGGTCTAGATAAGTCAGGGTGTAGAGGGCTGACTGCCTGCAGCGCTTAGTGTTACCACACCATTAATGTAAAATAGTAGACACGGCGATGTCGCGAGTCAAAGTTAGTTTAGTTTTAGTTAAGTTTAGTTAGTTGTTCGAGTTCGAAACTAGTCGGGCAATCCCGAAAAATGCACGGGAGTAGTAACCGGTGAACATTAATCGATATGAATATGTCTCACGGAAGTTTATATATTTGTAGTTTGATAAAGTACAATTGATTGTTATTAATGGTAAACAAAACAACAACAAAAAAAAACTTAGAAATTCTAATGGTATTCAATATGAGATGCTCGTACTAGGCTAAACTTGTGTCACACGTGGCAAGAGTGCTTACAATATGAGACAAGGAAAAATAAATCTTAACGACATTGAAAGACTTACGTGAAAGAGGTTTTAATTAATTAGGTACAGAACCCTTGTAGGTTCACTTTGTTGTCTATCCGTCGATCCGTCCGTTTCTACGTTGGTCAATACCCCCTCAACACCGGTATCAAATTAAAATTGATTACAAAAAAAACAAGGTCGAAAATCCCTAAGAAAAAAAAAACAAGTATCTACGCAATTATGACACATATTTTTTATACTCCCAAACTCAATCATCAAAACCTATTAGGTACTTCCCGTTGAATTTATATCATGTTTGGCAAAAAGCAATGTCTCAAAATACAAGTAAATGAAATATATTTACGGAATTCTCATGGCGCTAGACCGACTCGCAATTGTACGTAGCTATATTTTTATTTGATTACTATCTGTGCCCCGCAAACGTTGTTCTGCCATATAAATTTTCTGGATAGGCCCTACCCTTATCACCTAGGGGTATGTAAAATAGCCCTACGACCTATTCTCAGACCTACCGAATATACACAAAAAAACATAAAAATCGGTCAAGCCGTTTCGGAGGAGTTCGATAACAAACACTGTGACACGAAATTTTAATATATTACATTTTTAAAATAGTATTTTGTTTTCAGGTAGCATCAGCTGTTCAGGCTCCTTGTATAGAGCTTAACGATGGCAATAAAATACCTATGCTTGCTTTGGGTACAGGCAGAGGTACAGCTAAAGAGGTGAGTGCAAAGACTTCATAGTAACTAAACGTAAAAGATGTATCTGTGTATACAGGGTATATATAGTATATATAGTATATTTTAGACAATAACTTTATTTATTTATTTATTTATTATTAAACATACACACACTATCATTACAGAGTGGTCCAATACAATAGTGGTTTCCATACCCATACACATACAAGATGAATAAAATTAAACTTACAGCTAGTACCTACACACAAACAAAACAAAACTGAACTTCAAATAACTTATATAACAATAACTTCATAACCTAACAATTTTTAACCTTAAATGTACAATTTATTAGACAACACAAAAATACCTATAGATATATTTCCTTAGTTATAACTAACAATATTTAACAACACTATTGCGAATTCACTCAAATTGCACGAAAATATATCAATTCTCTCATGCACTTCGTTTAGGACCCGTATTGTGCGGGTGAGGGGTGTCTTTGACAACAGATTGGTTCTGGCTACCGGCACGGCCAGCAGTGGCGGCCGCCGCCGCCTCCATACGTACCTGTCCGGCACGCACAGCTGCAGGTGACGCAGCACACCCGGGTTATGTGCTACTCCACGCAGGAGCTTTAGCGCATACACCGCGAGTGTAAATTCCCTGCGCACTCTGAGTTCGTTGAACCCCACCATACCCAGTACAAAAAGTGTAGGATACATCAGCGGGTAAAATGGGTAACTAAGTTGAAGAAGGATCGATATAGGTGTATCTGATTACATTATCTGCCAACCTTTTCCAATAACGTTGGGGCCGGCTTCCAGTCAAACCGGATGCAGCTTAATACCAGTATTTTACATGGAGCGACTGCCTATCTGACCTCCACAACTGGGTGACACGATATCTCGTGGTATGACTGGTCGTCAGACTTTCAGGCCTCTGACTACCCGTAACGGCTATCATAGATCTTAATTTGACAACCGGGACCAACGGCTTAACGTGATCTCCGAGGCACGGAGGGGTCTCGGTATCAAATAATGGTCACCCATCCACAGACCGACCGCGGCAACTGCAGCTTAACCTCGATTGATCGATCTGTGCGGCTGTTACTTAGCCACAAGCCCCTCCATTCTCATAGGTGTATCTGATAACAAATTAGTAAAAAACACATAACGAAATAAAAATCTAATGATTCCTGTTTTTTGCGTATACTATGTTTGTCGGTGTGTTTCTTAACAGACGCCAAGCCAAGCCGTTGTCCTGATTATATTCGTAGTGCACAAAAACTAAGATAATAAGCGTCGGATGTTACGAGACTAATAGGGCACTGACCTCATAGTCATTATTATTTTTATACTTCTTGTTGCAGTATAGTTTTGTATGTACAATATATTGTATGCATAGCTATATATATGTGCCTGATCTAAAAACAGAACATAATTTGGTTAGCGTAATATATGCATTTTTTAAGTGATACCTTATTACAATTTCGGCAGTTCTCAGAGCTTTTCAAATGTTTTTTTTTTATTACTATACCCGAAGCTGACCTATGCTGATTGAAAATGATTATCGTCTGTGGATTGTGGTACAATATGGCCCATAGACTAGCACAAATAACTGTGGTTGAAACTCACTTGAACTCACTCACTAATTATCTTTCGAATTATCAAATTCTATTAGGGTCATTGGTGTTATGGGTATGAGGAGAGGACAATATAAATAAGAAGTTTATGTGTGGTGTATGGTAGGAAATGTTGTCTTGGATAAACTGCAAACAGGCTGTACATTTTAGCTTTTTTAGGTTTCCGTTCAAAAGAGAAACCGGTACCCTTAGGATCACTTTGTTGTCCGTCCGTCTATCAAGACATTTTCCTTGGGAACGAGTAGAGGTGTCAAGTTGAAATTGGTATCAAATACTAAAGTCTACGGTCCGTTAAATGTAAAACTTTTAGCTTCTTAGGGCGTGTGGTCAAAATTGCCAGAAATAAATACATATACGAAAATTCCGTGGTGCATGTACTGGGTTTGAACCTGAGACCTTTGATTACATACAATGATGAGGGTATTCATAAATGTACTTATGGTATTATATTTTTCAGACAGACTCCTTGAACGACGTTCGTAACGCCGTCTTCTGGGCCATTGAGGCAGGGTACAGACACATTGACACGGCTGCAGTCTACGGTGATGAGGAGCAGGTCGGCCAGGGTATAGCGGAAGCCATCACCAAGGGAATCGTTACCAGAGACCAGCTGTTTGTTACTACCAAGGTTAGTTTGAATTTTATTAGTATACGGTTTATATTGAATTTTATATGGTTGTCACAAAAGGGTCTGTTCAATTCGCAAAGAAGCGCTCAACTCCCATGAAAAGATGTTCTGTATGCAAGAACGTAGTGTGTCATATTTATTTATCACATTTTTTCACCTTTTGCATGTTTGCGTACGCCGTGGTTACCCGTGATTTCACTGTCAATATTCGGTCCTATCCGAAAACCAGCGCTGCTTCATTTCGATGGAGTAGCTATGCTGAGATAGGGGCCTTTTTTGGTCTCGTGCAGGTCCTTTAGTATTCTAAATTTTTTTTTTTTATGATTTGTGTATTTTCTGTATGTTTAACCTGCTTACGAGGTCAAAATAAATAATTTCTTTCTTTCTTTCTTTTTTCATATTCTGTGAAATATTCTTATAATGTTAAGCCTTTGATCCAGAACTAGGCTAGAATAACTGTTTTTCAGAAGTCATGGCTTCTTCCAGTGATGTAACAATATTGTATAGAATGCATACATAATAAAAAGTACAATTTCATACCACAATCATTCAATAATACTGTCTGACCTATGGGGATCGGACTCTGGTTCTCACGCTAGAGCTGGCGCCTACTAGAATAATGCTAGTGGCCTGATATTTCATAAAGTTGTCGTAATTTATCTGTGCATGTTTGAAGTTTGTCTATCTAAACGGTCGCGCAGGTCAACACTTTTTAATACACCTGTCACCTACAGGTGTATTAAAAAGTGTTATCATGGTAAAATATTTAAATTTGTTAGGAAATTCAACTCGATCGCATTTATGATACCGACTGTTCTCGGCGCTTGAGTGAGCGAGACAGATGTATTGACGCAATGTAAAGGAGTGAGTTATATATATAGTCCGCTGTTACTGCGCTCTCGCCAGATCGCGCATGCGCCCAGCTGATTTTATCGTAAAATTTACTACTGCGCTGCGTACTAGTGTACAACTTCATACGTGCACAGTTGTAAAATATAAATAATGCGACAGTTGTACAATTTTTCCTTTTATTTTCAGCTTTGGAACGACAAGCACGCTCGCGATCAAGTTCTCCCTTCACTTCGGGAGTCCCTCAGTAAGCTGGGACTTGATTACGTAGACCTATACCTGATACACTTCCCAGTTGCTATTAAGGTAGGAACTAAGTTACTTGAGTTGTAAGTGGTAAGGAAGCACAAAAAATTCAAAAGAAAATCATCCCCATCCAAGAATATACAGCAGAAAAAACATTTATGAAAAAAAAGGCCCAATAACAAAAAAAAGATACTGAATGCAGATTTGTTTCTTTTTTTTAATAAAGGAATGTTTCCTTTGAGTAAAATTTGCTGTTTCCAGTATTTAGCGTACTTTCCTTCCTGCACAGAAATATTTTCAATCTAAAGATATTTCTTATCACATTAACGCATGCGCAGCGAAATATAAAAGTTCATCGTTTTTGTAGAGTTCCTAGAGTATTTATCAGGGAGGCGCAGGTTCAAATCCTTCTTACGACCACAAAAAATTATAAGATTCCGCAGATTTTACTTTTAGCATCGGCAATCAGTGATTTTAGGTGCTTTACGGCTGAAAGCTGTAACGCCAAGATCCCCAAAACAGTGCAGCATTGATGCAGTCATCAAATAGCTCCGATGCAGAAAGTCTCCAGAGCTTAGAGTGTACATTCCTTAAAGGAATCTGTACTCCAAGCTGTGGAGACTCTAAAACGGGTTTTTCTGTACCATATTAGTTATTAGGCATGATGGCAGTATTAGAGAATCAAAGAATAAATGGTTTTAGAGAAAAATATATGGATACAGGATTTAAAAAAAATACCTAGTTTTAATATAAACATTAAGATTAATAAGATTTTCAATAAAATAATAGTATAAAGTACTGCAATCGGCCATGTTGACTGAAACGCCAATTACAGAGAAGGACATCACACCGCAATGAATGTCAATCACCACCATACGTTTTGCTTGAACCTTTGTCAAATGATGTTATCGAAGCGTGACGTCATCCATCATAAGCGGCGCCATGACGCCCATTAGCGTTTTCGCGCTTAATTCAAATTATATTGATTTAAATATAATCTGCGTTAAACTTAATTTATTGCTGAAATAATGTTTTTTGGAAATAGTAGACGTGTATCTATATTATAAAAGGAGATTTCAAAATCATTCATCGTGTCTATTGCACGGACTCCTTGACTTCCTGGCCTGGGATTGATTTTGGGTCTACCTACAGACTTATTTTTTATTTATTTCCGTTTTTCACGTAGGTAGGATGGAATAGTGTAAACATTGTGTTAAGAATACTTCTAGTCCCCAAACTCCCTCCTGCTATGGCCATGTTTCGAATAAATCTTAAAGTCATTTTGATAACTCTTGCGACGCTGAAGTGACAATAAATTTAATTATAAGCCGTCTACCCGTTGATATTTTAACAAGAACTCTTGAGATTTTGCTTCCAATATATTCAATTAAATCTACATAGTAAGTAATTAAAGCATTCCTTGTATCGGTACATAATTACAGTTGCATTGATCAGATATGGCATACATTGTAATCATTGTAGCCTCGTGTTACTATTATTAACATGATATAAAAACACTTCTTCAATATTTTTCAAGGCATGAGAGAAAAAGACAGAGGCATGAGATGGAAAAGACTTTGTTATTTCGTCTGTGTAAATCCATCACGACCGTTGTGCCGAATACCAAAGAGTATGTATACGTTACACCCAGAGACAGCAAAGGTGCCACCGCCGTAGCCAGGGATATATTTTAATTTTAGTTCTCAGTTATTCGCACATGAAATACGTCAAATAATTTCACTTGTTTCATGGGGAAGTGTTATTGGGTTCTTCTGTTAGGAAATTCTCAGTAGCAGCCTGGAGTTTGGATTTGTGGCTGGTAGATTTCAATAGACTCACCACCTAGCCTGGGACTTAATAACAGTATTGGCGAAATGTGGGTATTCAACTTTGGACACCTCTGCCTATCCCTTCGGGGAATACATGCGTGATGCTATGTTAATATTACGTTCCAGTTTTACACAACTAAATAAATGAAGGTGATTTATCATTTAATCTTGTATTATTGATTTCAGAGCGACGGTTCCCCAGATGACATCGACTACTTGGAGACATGGCGCGGTATGGAGGATGCCAAACAGTTGGGACTGGCTCGCTCCGTTGGTGTGTCCAATTTCAACGCTACACAGCTCGACAGGATCATTGACAACAGTCCAGTTAAACCTGCTGTCAATGAAATTGAGGCTAGTTGATATTTTAAAAGGAGTCTTTGTATACAGATAAATCTTTGAAAAGCATTAACGCATGCTTAGAGAACCTTAAACTTATAAATTTTTGTGGAAAAAGAATACGGTCGCGAGCACTTCAGGCGCTCTGACCACTAAGCCATCTCCACAGGTGACTGTATAGATAGCAATGACGCAACCAAAAGACTTATCAAAATGTGGACGAAATATTCGCGGTGGTGAGCAGAGGTCGAGATGGGTTCGAATCCTGCTCGCACCCGTATTATTTTTCCACAAAAATGTATTACTGAGACTTTGTATGTTTTTTTCTTCATACGGCTGATCAAACTGATTTTATCTCTTCAGAGGCTGCTAAAAAATATTTCAGTTGATCGCTGTTGTGCACATATGACTAGAAATTTTAGACGATGTTGTTATTCTTTGTAAACGCACCCAGGGTACAGCAACAAATTCGTAATGTGTTGCCCCACATAAAAAAAATGGTGTTACAAACTTTTATTTATGAAAATTACTGGCTTCTGTCTGAGACTTATAAGATAAAATCCTAAAAATTAATCCATTCCAGGTTATAAACTGCCTGTGTGCCAAATTTTCTCCAATTCTGTGCCGTAGTTATTGCGTGAAAGAGTAACAAACATCCATCCACCCACATACATTTTCGCATTTATAATATTAATAGGATTATTATTATCTTGTTATAAGTTACAAAGATGTCATATATATAAAGATAAAATCCCCTAAAAAAAATATGGTGCTGTAACTGCCTCGTTGGTCTAGTAGTCCCAAGCGCGACTGCTGAGCATGGATCTCGGGTTCGATTCCCAGGTTAGGCAGTGTTATTGTGTTTTTCTGTTAGGAAATTCTCAGTAGCATCGTTTGGAATTGTGCCCGGTAGATGGCAATAGGCTCACTTACATGGGAATTAATAACAGCATTGGTGAAATGTGGGTGTACAATTGTGTACACCTCTGTCTACCCCTACGGGGAATACAGGCGTGATGCTATGTTATGTTAAAATATGGTATAGATTGAACCACAATATAATGCATTATCGTCCTTTACCATATTAATTCTTAATTTTTGTTTCCAGCCTATGGTTGTCTGGAAGAAATTGGTTTTAGTGATAAGACCGCCATTTGTACTATCCTTGTTTGTGTTTAATTCTGTTTACAAGTATATTTTCAGTGTACAGTAAAATCTAGCTATATATCTAAATGTATCATATCCCTTCCAGGTAAACCCCACACTGACATCAGTACCCCTTGTGGACCACTGCCAGAAGGCAGGCGTGGCAGTGATGGCATACAGTCCGTTCGGTTTCCTCGTGTCGCGCAGACGTGCAGACGCGCCCCCACCTCGGTACGATGACCCGATCCTCGGTGCCATGGCTGCCAAGTACGGGAAGACGCCTGGACAAATCGTGCTGAGATATTCGGTAAGTATCTTTAAACGTTTTTTCTGAGGAACATTATGACTGATATCTACCTATAGGTGTCCCAGGGAGGCTGTACCAGCGATAGTCTTGAGTAAGGAGACATTAATACCCATCGATTAATCTCCCATGTTAGTGCCCCAGCTTTTTGTTATTTTCGAGTTATGATGTTTGAGAAAAATTTACCGGTTTCGCAAAATAAGATTAAAAAGAAATCTGATGTTTAATATTTAATTTTTTTTTGTTACATGTTGAATTGTACTTTCACGCATGAAATAATTAGCTTTCTAACGTTAATGTAACTTGCCGAAATTTTTACCAAAGTGTAAATATTTTAGTTGGAGCGAGTCTGAATTGAAATTCCTTTATTTTGATTATTTCTATAAAAAACTAAAAAAAACACGCAGCTGTTCCTGGGTAATTTTAAAAACTTTGCAAGATAACTTTCATAATAACACAACAAAGTGTTATCAGATAGGCGCCCAAAGGTACTGAGGTGGAATTTTAGTTAGTAGATCAACGTTAGTTAGTAGTTGGACAAATATATATTTTTTTTTTTTTTTTTATGGAGTTGGGGGCAACTTAGCAGACGGCTCGCCTGATGGTAAGCGATTACCGCCGCCCATGGACACCCGCAACCCCAGAGGAGTCGCGAGTGCGTTGCCGGCCTTTTAAAGGGTTTGGGCTTCCGGTACCCTCACTCACTCGGCGAAACACAACGCAAGCGTTGTTTCACGCCGGTTTTCTGTGAGGCCGTGGTATCGGTCGAGCCGGCCCATTCGTGCCGAAGCGTGGCTCTCCCACGGTGAAAACATTATATATTTATATCATACAAAAGTAGCCTACGTTACTATTTATAACATCAAACGGTCCAACCGTGTCGGAGATTACCCGAAACAAACAGACGAACAACAATTTTTAAAGTCGTTTTTTGCTATATGTACCGTATATACTTTCATATGCATTTATTAAAAGCTGATATTTTGACATTAGAAACAGACACTTCATTTTGAATATTTGTATTTATAGATTTAACTATTTAACTTACTTTTTGTTGACAGATCGACCGAGGCCTAATACCCATCCCCAAGTCGACGAACAAGAAGCGTATAGCTGAAAACATAAACATCTTTGACTTTGAACTGACCCCCGAAGAAGTCACCACCATTAGCAAGTTCAACAAGAATATCCGTGTCATTGGCATGCAGGCCTGGAAGAATTATCCCAACTTTCCGTTTTAAATAAACAATAAAGTATTTTTTTTATATTCACCAGAAAAAGGGGAATGTTCTGTCATGGATTGTTAACTGAATTAAGAAATAAGTCAATAGGCATGATGACATTATTAAAGAATCAAAGAATAAATGGTTTTAGAGGAAAATATATGGACACAGGATTCTAAAATGACCTAGTTTTAATATAAACATTAAGATGAATAAGATTTTTTATAAAATAAAAGTATAAAATTCTGCAATCAGCTGTGTTGACTGGAAGGCCAATTACAGCGAATGACGTCACGCCTCAATTGAATGTCAATCACCGCCGTGTGTTGCTTGAACTTTTGTCAAATGTTATCGAAGCGTGACGTTACAACACATCATAAATGGCGTGAATGGCACAACACATGAAACACCCATGAGCGTTTTCGCGCTTAATTCAAATTAGATAGATCAAAATGAAATAATCTGCGTTAAAACAAAGCTTATTGCTGGAATGACGCTGCCGGGCGGTAAGATGTCACGTGCGGTCGTGTTTATGCAATTTTCAAACTAATGTCGATTACATAAAGTGCATATTACAATGTCTTGAATTAAGAAATAAGTCAATAGGCATGATGACATTATTAAAGAATCAAAGAATAAATGGTTTTAGAGGAAAATATATGGACACAGGATTCTAAAATGACCTAGTTTTAATATAAACATTAAGATGAATAAGATTTTTTATAAAATAAAAGTATAAAATTCTGCAATCAGCTGTGTTGACTGGAAGGCCAATTACAGCGAATGACGTCACGCCTCAATTGAATGTCAATCACCGCCGTGTGTTGCTTGAACTTTTGTCAAATGTTATCGAAGCGTGACGTTACAACACATCATAAATGGCGTGAATGGCACAACACATGAAACACCCATGAGCGTTTTCGCGCTTAATTCAAATTAGATAGATCAAAATGAAATAATCTGCGTTAAAACAAAGCTTATTGCTGGAATGACGCTGCCGGGCGGTAAGATGTCACGTGCGGTCGTGTTTATGCAATTTTCAAACTAATGTCGATTACATAAAGTGCATATTACAATGTCTTGAATTAAGAAATAAGTCAATAGGCATGATGACATTATTAAAGAATCAAAGAATAAATGGTTTTAGAGGAAAATATATGGACACAGGATTCTAAAATGACCTAGTTTTAATATAAACATTAAGATGAATAAGATTTTTTATAAAATAAAAGTATAAAATTCTGCAATCAGCTGTGTTGACTGGAACGCCAATTACAGCGAATGACGTCACGCCTCAATTGAATGTCAATCACCGCCGTGTGTTGCTTGAACTTTTGTCAAATGTTATCGAAGCGTGACGTTACAACACATCATAAATGGCGTGAATGGCACAACACATGAAACACCCATGAGCGTTTTCGCGCTTAATTTCAAATTAGATAGATCAAAATGAAATAATCTGCGTTAAAACAAAGCTTATTGCTGGAATAACGTGTTTTTCAGAAATAGTAGACGTGCACCTATATTATAGAAGGAAGTTTCAAAATCAGTCATCATGCCTATTCTGATGTAGCATACTAAACTATAATGAGAGCATTCCTGTCTTTTATTAACGATAGGGTATATGCATGTATTTTTTTTAATATTTTTATTCGATTGTATATCGTATATCACCGCAAAAAAATATAAGAGTTGTAAAAATATGATTATTGAGTATTAGAATTATCAAACAAACCTGCAATCAGTTTCTGGAAAACGCCTTTGTTTGAAACGCCGCCATCTTGGCGCGCTTGTTCAGACGTCAGGGTACTCAACATAAAATATATCTTGTATAGTATGGAGTGTTTTATTACCGATAAACTTTATTGAAGTGTTTTTCTTTAAAGAATAACGTTAAAACTCAAGAAGAACCACAAAACATGATTAACCTACCCAGTAACAACATACTCGAGACATTGTCATCACGGAAAGTGACGTCACATCACGTTTCACACCAACCAATAGCGTGTGTTTTGGCATTTTAAATTGCCCTCGCATGATTCTCACCTTTCAACTGTAATATTTAATAGTTAAAACACGATGAATTAAAAAAGTTATTGCATAGGTGTCATTCTACAGCAATAAAGATTACGAATAAAAATGTTTGACCAACATTTGAATCACATGCATATTCCTTATTGCTATAAGAGCGGGACGGGATAAATTATGAGACACCTTATTCCAACTGCCTCGTTGATCTAGTGGTCCCAAACGCGACTGCCGAGCACGAGGTCTCTGGTTCGATTCCCGGGTCACGCAAAGAGTTATTGGGTTTTTCTATTAGGAAATTCTCGATAGCAGTCCGGAGTTTGGAATTGTGCCCGGTATATGGCACACCACATATTACATGGGACTTAATAACAGCATTGGTGAAATGTGGGTGTACAACTATCTACATCTCTGCCTACTCCTTTGGGGAATACCGGCGTGATGTGATGTTTCTAATTTTAGTGGCCATGTACAGCTGTGCCTTTTAAAAATGTTTGGAATTTTTAGTTTGACGTGTCTAAATTCGAATTTAACGTCTTATATATTCCGTCCCACTCTTACTGTTAGTAAAAGATAGCGATGCTCTTATTTTAGTTTCGTTTTCTACAAAATGTCCGCCAGTATGTTGGCCTCTCAAAACAAAACAATATTTTTTTGTCTTTCAAAAATATTTTTTATATTTCAAGATAAATCTTTGAAAAGCATTAACGCATGCTTAGCCAACCCTAAAGTTATAATTTTAAATGGAAAAAAGAATACGGTCGTGAGCAGGATTCGAACCTGTGGAGCCACACGTTCGAATCCTGCTCACGACCGTATTCTTTTTCCATTTAAAATTATAACATAAGAAATGTATAGGTTCATAAGGAGAGAAAGTTAAACTATACTACCCAAAAATTAGGTGACGAGTATATGTTAAAATTCATTAGTTTAACAGAATTGGTAAGACTGTAGTACAGAGACTACCTTTGACAGTAGAGACAAGTAACCTGTAAAGGAAGGAGGGAATGCCTTCTTCCCTTCCGTAGTCCTTCCTCGAAATACGATTTTGATACATTAGAAAGTATTGTATAAACAAGCTGACGTTTTGAACATACTATACAAAATTGTACAGCCACAAGAAAGTAGGCAGGAATTGATTTCGTTGTGAGGGGGAATTAAGTGGGGGGGGGGGGTTACCCTATACTTATGCGACAAGTGTCAACATTATATTTCATTACTTGTCTGGGATTTATGTGGGTTAGAACCGCAACCCCTCCAAGTACGACCTTCTACAGCAAGATGTTACAAGATTATAAAAAAAAGAATAAGAAAGAACAGAGATCTATTTTCGCGTAACATGTGACTCTGTATGTAAGAGTCATGAAGATCACGCCTGTTTCGCATTGGGGTAAGCAGAGACCATCGATTTCCACTAGCTACGATTTTGACATACCTCTTTTACTTCAACTATTCATGCTGATTTAGGTTGCTCCTGACCTGTCCTTTTATAAAGCGTTTGATTGTGGTACGGTAGTCAAGGCTGGCCTGCCCCGACCCTCATCCATATCTGACACTTTATCTTAGAATTTATTTTACAACGCAACGGCCAATTGGCGGTATGCACTGACGATGTAACGTAAATGGTAGGGATACGCAAAAAAAGTGCAGTAAAAGATGACTGATGACTCTCCTGCAATTAAGACGAATCTAACAGCTCCTTGAATGTAAATTCCATCAAGCGGCTTAGGCTACAGAACGTGTAAAAAAATAGCGCCCTCTTTCTAGCGCAGTCGGGTAAAAACAGTAAGTAATACTTCGTTTTTTCAAAGGATTTTTTTATTGATTTGTAGTGTTACACCTTTAGATTCAATTCCTCTAATTTGGCTTCTGTCTCTAGGTATACAGAGCTCCACTATACACATATATTACATACCGTTTGTATAGCACGGACCTTAAAAAATACGGACGGAGCGTTGCGTATGACATGTAAGAAACATGCCTAGTCATCTAATATCGATTGTCATACACGCGCTAAACGCGTAGGTACAAATACTTAAAACTCATCCACTCGGCGCTAGTACGCTGCGTGTTTGTGCGTAATCCATACTTAGCTTATGACAAGGCAAGGTTCCATCCGTTTTCATTTCAAATCCGTGTTGTATAGCGAGTGCCGTCGTACATACAAACACAATTAATGCGAAAAATACCAGATTCAATACAAATATATGTCTTGTAAATATTTGTCGCACGGGCCTCGTACATTGAACTTACTTGAACATCGAACTTACGTAAGAACCTACGTCCTCTGACCATAGTTAACATAGATGTGCCATAGTGTAGCGCTGGACCTTCATAATGAATTGTATATCTTCTATCTATTCTGTACTATTGGTGTAGGTAACGGAAGCGTGGGTACTGAGCGTGATGTCGTTCTATTCCCGGGTTGGACACAGTCGTTGTGTTTTTCCGTTAGAAAGTTCTCAGTAATCCGGGATTTGGAATTGCGTAGACTGCAGTGGGCTTACTACCTATTACATGCCCTTCAGAAAATGCAGGTTTGATGCTATTTTCTATCTTACCTTTTTTTTGTATAAAAGCAATGAATTACTTAATTATAAGGCGCTCAAAGCCTATTGCAAGCTGCGGTCGGTAACCGACCGTTGATATTAAGCAACACGTGGCGCTGTCAGCCTCTAGATGGGTAATCGATAGGTGTGCTCAACGAAACTGGACTGTGCTAATTCTTATAATAAAATCCCTGGTAGTAGCAGTGCCCGTTTAATTAATGCAAGGAATCAATTTAATCAAAATAATTTCCGCCGTTTAGATAGATAGATAGAATAATCTATAAAGTACACCATTAGAGTAACATTTATAAAAAATCAATTATTAATTGAGGGTACCATGGCTGTTTAGCTCCGTAGTCTTAGGGGTGAGGAATTTAGTCGTGCCCTGGGTGCTAAAGACTAGCTACGACGCTGAAGCCAAGTAAGAGGCATATGGGCTGCTTGAACAACTTCTTTTAGGCCAAGATTAATAAACTTGACTCGCTAATTACCAGACACAATAAAAAATTTGTTGTCAAGTACAATTTTAATCTGTATACCCGCGAAACTATAAAATTGTACTTGACAACAATATTTCTATTGTGTCTGACTTGGCTTCAGCGTCGTAGCTAAAGTCTAGCGTCCAGGGCAAGACCAAATTCCGCACCCCTAAAGCTACGGCGCTTTTTATTTTGTTTGCCTCTTTGTCATTCTTCATCGATTCCTTGCATTGATTAACCGGTCACTACTACTACTTGCGATTTTACGTATTCAGCGCGTGCTTTGGCTTACTTGTGTACAAGTTTTCCGTTGGGGTAGACAGAGACTATCAATTTCCACATGCTACGATTCTGAAACCTCTTTCGCGTATCTATGTTCCCGACTTATCTTGCATTTGTAGTTTGATAGTGTAAGGAATAATGCTGAGCCAGACATTAAGCCTTAAAATACGGAAAGAGATGGGGTATCTAACTCATCTATAATAATGAATCGTCAACACACTCATTTGCATAGACAATTAACTTTATATTTTAATTAGATTCTTGATAACATAGTTAATAACTGCCTTGGGGACTTAATTAACAATTGAAACACACAATTAGTTTTCCAAAAACAAAAAAATCTTAATATTTAGAGGCCTTTGCTTTGTTATGAAGATATGTTTCTATTAATTACTTTAAAAAAAATGCTGAATGTAAATTTGAAGGTCACTCACTCTTGGCACCTTCTTTTTTAATCTGTTGACCTTAGGATAACATACATAAATGCAAAAATGTAACGGATCGCTGTCTGTTCATCGAAGATATATGAGAAAAAATACCATTTGGACCTTTATCAACCCAAATAGCACCCAAAACAATGATTGTTAGAATTTTTGTCTGTTTGTTTGTTTATCTGTTTGTCTGTGCGTTTGTGCACGCTAATATCAGAAACGGCTTATCTGATTTAGATGTGGTTTTCACTAATATATCGTGGTAAGCTTCACTTAACGTTTAGTGTTTGTTTCATGTCAATAGTTCATAAATAAAAAAAGCTATGCCAATTTAAAGAATTACGTCGAATAATTGATATTTACAACATCCACGCGGGTGGAGTCGCTGGCACAGCTAGTATACAAATAAAATGCTAGAATGCCTAATTGCCGTTTGTCTAGTGGATGCAAGCGCGCTTGCTGGGCGTAATGTCCTGGGTTCGATTCCCGGGTTGGGCAAAGTTTTATTAGGTAATTTTGCTAGAAGATTCTCAGTGCTCAGATTTTAGAATTATCCATGGAAGTGGCCATAGACTCACCACATATTGTCGAATTACGTCGATGGCGATAGGTCACACCTATTTTACATAGAACTTAATAAAGGACATCGTTTAATATCTCATTGGTCACAAACGCGGCTGCGGAGCGCGACATCCTCGATCCCCGGGTCGGGCATTACTATTTTATCAGGAAATTCTCAGTATGTAGTAACCCGGAGTTTGGAATTGTTTTCGGTTGATGGCAGTAGGCTTACCACCTATTATATAGGACTTAATAACTGGTGTAAGTACTACTCTGCCGTTGCTATTTGGGGAATACAGGAGTGATGTTATTTCTTTTGTATAATACCACTTTTTATTTTATGATCCATTTCTTGCGACGGAGGAGAGGGGTGGTAAATAGATGGTAACCAAATCTTAGCCCCTAAATAGCTATTGTAACTGGCCATTGTGAACATTTACGGAAACCGCGTATTAATTAAATATTGACGCTTTTTATTAATGTTTGTGCAGAAAACGAAAAGTTGATAAAAATAAATCGAAACCGTGCCTATGTTACCCGGGGAAATAATAAAAAATAATAAAAATCTTTATTGACAGAAAACTTATTACATTTTGTATTTAACCCTAGCACCTGTACTAGTATCAACTGTATGACAGGAACTAGTGTCTTCTCATAAAATGGTACATGTCATAAGATATAAGCGATTTAGTAATTAAACATTATTATTAGTAAATTTTTATACAATACATATTGAAAGCAAGACTAAATAAATTAAATTGAATAATTGTATAATTTGATTGAATAATTAAACTATTTGATTGTATAATTAAGTAAAATAAATAAATAAATTTACTGATTTTGTATTTAATATTAGGACACAAAAATGGACAATGCAAGGATTCTAACGATATCCCATACATCTAAATCGGTTCAGGCGTTTAGAAGTTATGTTGGGTTAAATAAACTCACAAACATTATACATACCTACATAAATACATGAACCCTAAATATTATGTATTTAGGGTTCATGTATTTATGTTGGGGCAGTCGTGTAATAACAAATCAATTTATTTTCCTAATTTAACGTAGGACTTTAGAGGGCACCGTTGCATCAAATAAAAAAAAACCTTGTACGATCAAAATAAATTTATATTAGAATTGAAAATGTTCAAAATCATCTAATTAATTGATAAAAAATCCCCTTTGTATTATTATCTTAGGGTAAATTTTAAAATTATTGTTTAATGAAAAGTGCATCTTAAATATATTGATATAAGGTTCTATTTTTGAATGCCATTATTCTTTTGATGCTGATTGCACCACTTAATTAATCTGTAAACAAGTAAGTATATAGCTAACAAGTTATCTTGTATAGCGCATCCCACCTTATTGTTGTGATTGGCAATAATAACAAACCGGTTCCACTGGCTTGGAAAATCGTATCAATTCGGAGTTTTAGTATCTACGATTTTTTTAGTTTTTTATTATGTGTTCATGTCAAAGTATTAGTTTTCTTAGATGCCTATTTAATGGCCTACATTATAGGTAGCCTAGTTCATAGTGGTAGTCCTTAGCCTTCAAGGTCCAATCTATTCTGTATCTAAAATTTATCAAAATTGATTCAGCGGTTTATGCATGGAAACGTAACGACCGGACGGACAGAGTTACTTTAGTAAATACTATAGTAATACATTAATGAATACGAAACATCAGAAGAAAAACTGATAAGAGAAACCCCCACCAGAAAAGACCTCCATCATGTTATAAGTCCTCGGTTTAATGTGTTAATGTTAGGCATAGTTCGCGATATCAAGCTGTAGCATTAGGTATTTAATAAATTGCCCATAGATTTAAAAAACACTGTTTATACTAGTTCGTTTAAAAAGATCTTAAAAAAATATTGTTAGAGAAATGTCTGTACTCTAGAGGCCTTTCGGCTCAGCCACGTACAGAATTATACGTTGTAACAATAATCTTACAAAAATCTATTGTGTCTGCTAATGAGCGAGGCAACAGCTTTAAAAACTGAACCGGTGAAAATATATATTTTAAACAATAATTATTAGGTAATCAAATTTTGAAATTATTTTTTTAGAATTATTAACATTATTAAAGGTGTGAAGAAGAAGTTTTTATTGACATTGTATTACAATTTTAACTTTTTTTATTAAATTGTTATCGTTAACTTAAGTTTTTCCGATTATGTAAACATTCAAATACAATGTAAATGGTTCATGAATAAATGACTATGACTATGACTTTCGTATTTATATTATTAGTTTGGTTAATATACATTTTGTTCAAAGAAATTAAAACGCTGACGGAGACTAAATAAATACCTGTATTACTTATATGGCTGTTGTATTTGGAGTCATCAGATCGATTATATAGGCATCACTAAAGAATAATTCATGTAACAGTATTGATATTCAGTCAAACAGTTATACCAATTTACCGTCTACCCTCTTAAGTCACCGTCGTAGACTATAACCCCTTCACTGAGCACATTTCTGACAGATTTATCGCAATACAATGTACAAAATCTTAGCTACTTTACGCTTCTTGGATAGCAAAATGCGACCGGTTCGCACTGGCTAGATCGGCACTCCAAGCAAAAGGTTTTACTGTTTATTTCAATTAGACCATTTATAAATAATTATTTACTACTTCGAAAATGTAGCTTTTTATGGAGAAAAGCGGACAAGAAACTCCATAAAGCGTAGTTTTTTATATAAATCGTGTCGCCGTCGTGTCGTGAGCACTAAATACTTACTAGTTTGTTATTATCCTCCTCAAGCTCAAAGCTTCTTCTCGGCCTTTACCTCAGTCTAGCATTGTCGTTTGAAAGATGAAGCTGTTTCTATCGACTGTTGCGTTGTTCGCGCTTCTAAATGTAAGTTTACTTTATTTTTATTTTAGAATATTAATAGTATTTACTTTTTAAGTATTCATGAAGGAAAAATATATTTTTTGTCGGATAAATTAAAAACCATGTTTTAAAGTTTAGAAAAGTAAATAGATTTTTAGTAGTGAATGCTTTTGAAAATATCTTTACAAAATCTAAGATACGTTTGACCTTATTTAAGAACAATGCACAGTAAATTTACGTAATGTGATGTTTTATTATTAAATCATTTTGAAGTCAAAATATCTTTAGCAGAGTACTATATCATTGGAACTAATAAGTTGTGAAAGGTATAATATGAATCAAAATAAAATACAGATTTTTTTTGACGCCTACTTACCATTTAATTGTTGTTTACGATTTTTTCCTTAAAACAGATTTTACCAACCGTGGTAGAATAACTCTGTGGTCAGAATCATAGACCTAATTAATTCAGAATGTCAGTTAATTTCTCGCTGTTAACATAAAGTTAATTATAACTTTAAGCTTATGTCTAAGCCATATAAATCGGGCAAGATACGTTTTAAAAGGTGCAAAAATGTTTACATTGTGAACTATTGCAACTACTATTTATATAAAAAAATATTTCAGGGCATAACGGGTCTCGAAGGCAATATTCCCACAAAACAGCTTAACGATGGGAACCACATTCCCACACTCGCTCTGGGAACTTTCGGATTTGTGAGTATTTATGATTCAAATATATGTATTACCAGTTTTTATCATCATGTTCCGACTCCATAATCCCGATGCGGAAAAAGTGGTCCTATTAGTCGCGAAGGGGTTGTTGATGGTTGATGATGTCAGATCATCTTGCCGTTCATTCTCTCAATCTCAATCGCACTAATGAACCATCATCATTTTTGTCAAAATAAATATTCTATGGCTTGGAATGATTACACTGCTAAATTCGGTTTTTCTTATATACAAATAGAAAAACGTCAGTAAAGAATGTATTTTTATGTAAGTACTTGTTAAATCGTCAATGCGTCGTGCGGTGCAGTAAAAAAATGCGCATCTTCAGTATAATAAAAGTGAAATACCTTCTACGTATTTACTCGTCGATGCGTTTATACTAGAATATATGGAATGCGTATCAACGCACTGCTGATTGCTCATAATATTCACGGCGCGCATCGGATAAGATGTTCTGTTTACATAGGTTTTAAATAGTAGGTATAAACAGTTTTTATTTCGTGACGATACGCGAAATGACGCAACGTGATGCATTCTCCAGGCGATATGTCTTTCAACTGCGTGATAGGTGCGTCGCCTTATGTGATATCTTGAGATTTTCAATCACCGATAAGATTGGTCTATGTGTAAAAGATATTTGAACAACCTAACTATCAGATAAGTCTCAGATCCTCTCCACTGTTACTAAGATCCTGTTCAAGGAACCTGTTCGCTCTCGATTAAACTTAGATCTAGTATTACTTACCTTGTGACAGTTGCGCATTGCATTCTTAATAGGTACCTACAATCGATGTATCGTCACGATAAAGTACATGCCTACTAGTAAACGGCGTCATCGCATAACACTAAAGTTCCTTTTTACAAGCTTTTATTTGACTTACAATGTTTGTAAGTATGTATGTATGTTCGGCACGAATCTTGGAAGCTGAATTAGAACCACTTCCCGATGTCCGATTGTGTTCAAATGTGGTAGACATATGTATCTTCGTTGACAATACAATAATATGGTACCATGGAGCTGTTCTAATGATGGAGCCGGAAGACGGCCATAGGAACTTCTTAACTAAATAAGATAAACCCATCGAGTTTGGGTTCATTTGTTTTGTCTTGGTGAGTACTTGAGTGCCACATGATATCCAGGGTCTTATGATAGAGTCGGAAGGTGGCCATAGGAATTTCTCAACTAAACAAGATAAACTCATCGAGTTTGGGCTCGATTGATTCGTCTTGAAAGCTTGTTTAAAAATTCGTTTTGGCACTTATTCTTTTTTTTTTCATCTGTGTATAAAAGTTTTATTGTATGTGATTTCTGTAAGATATACCTACAGTAGGTATGCTTCATATAGGATACATTTTGGTTCAAAGTTCAGAATTTTACTCTTTTTATAATCCAGGAAACAGTAAAAAGGCTTTGTCTATGATTGGGACAGCACGGGCTAATTATGAAATTAACACAATTTTTTTTTTCGGGAGATATCTTCGTAGGTCTTCCGGTCTTTAGGGATAAGAGTGTGAGATTGTTACCTCACTAAAACCACCCTGGTGGTCACCATCAGCACATTTGGAAACTTCGGGTTCTCTTAAGAGACTAGCTCCGGGTTCTCTTAAGAGCAAAACCCTGCAGATTCGTATGCCGAATTTTATTTTTTATCAAATTTTCATCAGAAATGGATCACCGTTTGGCCACTAACTCGCCTGATGGTAAGCGACGGTATGGCCGAGGATGGAGTACGTAGATCCAGAAGAAATCTATTCACTCGAAGTAGTGTAGATAGATTTGGGGAGTGCGATAGTTGGGGAGTTGATGCAACTGCCCAGACTCGACTCCCACAACGGTTGCACCGGACTACATCCTGAAACACGACTAGGATGCTTCACGGCATGGCTTCGTCTGGTGGGCGGTAACCAGCCGCGGCCGAAGCCTCCCACCACAGTTGTGTTGTCTGTTTACCCAGGGGCCACGTGTAAGGATTCCATTTTAAGGGTCCACTCCTACGCGGGCAACTCAGCCCCAAACCAAACTTAGTGTTAGAGTTCTACAAGCCGCCCGTAAGCCTCTTTAACTTGGTTAAGCGACCTTGGCTGCTTTGAACTAGGACTAACAGTCAGGTTTAACGTGCCCTCCGAATCACGGAGAAGGTTAAGCTGAGTTGCACCAACTTAACTTTAACGATAACCAACATGATACTCATTTTGACAGAATTTAAATTGTAAAGCTGATGTTTAGGTTGGTGTAATCGAACCTTAAAGTAAATGTTACTAGTGGTCAATCTTCAGTGGGTGAACCCGCCAAGCGCTCGGTAAAACGGTTTGCAACAGGTTCTAAGTGTTTCAAATATGATGATGATGATGATAATTCAATACCAGTCAACCTAAACAGTGCTCATATTTCAGGATGACATCCCTAAAATGCGCCAAACAATCCGCTTGGCTATAGAGGCAGGGTACCGTCATATCGACACAGCAGCACTCTATGACAATGAGGAGGAGATCGGTAAGGGCCTCAGCGATGTTCTGAAGGATGGGCTAGTGAGGAGGGAGGACCTGTTCATTACTACTAAGGTAAGAATCAAACTATGACCTAGGTGCAGGGACCACCCGTTATCGATAACTACAGATCTTAAAACAAATATTTATAATCACGTCACTGTCATTGTTGGGTCACAGGCCGGTCAAAATAAACCTGGTCAACATTATTATAATGATTTGTTTTTTTATACCAATTTTACAGCGATGTATGTTTGTATTGCATTATTATATTTTTGTCGAGAAAACCCTGAAAAAGATGCTCGCTAGTGGGGTTTGATGAGTGTGTACCGTGCCAATGGTTTATTACTAAACTACCGTATCTCTGCCACATCTATTTTACAGATAGCATTTATTATTTTTTGTG
This sequence comes from Xylocampa areola, assembly GCA_935421205.1. Lineage (NCBI taxonomy): Eukaryota > Metazoa > Arthropoda > Insecta > Lepidoptera > Noctuidae > Xylocampa > Xylocampa areola. The sequence goes on along the minus strand of OW285219.1, from coordinate 11,189,338 downwards.
GAAAGAAAAATAGGGTCGTGAGCAGGATTCGAACCTGCGCCTCCCGTATAAATACTCCAGGCGTTCTGACCGCTAAGCCATCTGGACCTCTCCTCACTACCCCGAATTCTTCTTCCACATCCATTCTCATTGCCATCTATTCAGTCTCTTTACAGGATACGGGAGGCGCAAGTTCGAATCCCGCTTTACTTTAATGTCATTGAGATATACTTGATTAACAGACGCATAGTCGCTTTTGAAAATATCTAAGTAGGTATAATGTTTGCCATTTTCCTTAAACTCGTTGTCGCCTATTGGCCGAAATTCGACCATAAAACATTTAAATTTAAAATTTCAACGTTAGTAAGTCAAACGCGTGGTAGTGTGTGTAATATTTATTATATTAATTTAATGTAATTATAATGCATAGATGTTATATCAGAATATTAGCTTTCTGCACTCCTTCTCCATATAAACGTTAACTGTGCCAAATTCAATACTCCTCCGTCTGCGTAATTTTCGTAAAAAGGGGTACATAGTTTTTGTTTCACGTATTAATTTAATGATATCAACTATTGAATATACTCTGTCGAATGACGCGATGCAAACGCAGATAATACAAGATTTCGATCTAGTATAGACGTCAGTTCAAATTATTTTATATTGCTTAACGTTAACGATTCTTATGATGCATCATTTTTTAATGGTCGGGAAATATCGTGAGTTGGCGCACGAGTTCTGAATTTTAATGAAATTCCTAATGATTTTTAATTGGCTTCCGTGATCATTCGAATCCCATGTCTGATACGAAACGTAACATAATTTGTAAATGACTCAATGTAAATTGTTATTGAATAAATAAATGAAAACTAAAACGACCCAGTAAAATATTATCTATTATTGCTTATGGCTTGTAGATTAGTAATTGGTCACAATATACCCAAAAACCATAATCTTAAAACGACCTTACAAAACCTAGTAATGCATCAGTGTAGCCATAAGTCTGACTAACTAATGTTTGTGGATTCCATGGCCAAACATTCCACAATTGTGGTCAGCCCATCACGCTTCTGCACTTTAGTGGAAAATTATGATACGAGTCAAGTAAATTTATTTATTAGTCTGATTTTTGGTAATACAATAGGTCTTATCTTTATTTTATGGCAACTCAAAAATCTAGCCATTATGGCATACACTATTGACAGTAATAGACATTAAAAAAGTAAATTAATACAATTGTAATTTATACAATTCAAAACTCTTTTAAAATTATTAATTTTGTAGTTTCTTCGTTTCTAACTTAAATACATTAATTACGAGCCTGTAATGCTCCATTGCTTAATGTTAACGAAGGATATATCAGATTACCCCTGAAATCTTTTTAAATGCCTTAAGTGGCCGCAAGAGCGGTTGCTGAGCGTGAGATCCTGGGTTGGATTCCCGGGTCGAGCGAAGTGTTATTGGATTTATCTGTTAGGAAATTCTCAGTAGCAGTCAGGAGTTTGCGGTGTGACACCCCCGTGCTTCGTAGACCACGTATAGCCTGTGGTCCAACGCCTGATCTCTCTTCGGTCGTGTCGGATTATCGTCTCATTAGACTATGAGAGTGCAGGAAGAGGGAGTGCACCTGTGTTTGCGCATACACTTGTGCACTTTAATATCTCCTGCGTACTTAGCTAATCTCCGTGGCCGCCGTAATCGGTCGGGCGTATATTAACTCTGAAACGAATGATGTAGAAACATATTCCTAATTTTTAGCTTTGAACCCGTAACCTGATGCTGAAAAGTGATTCGACGTTTGGACCATGACAGGCTACTAGCACTAAAATCCCAATCATGGATTACTTACAATAATTTTCCTCTCTTCCAGCTCTGGAACGACAAGCATGCCCGTGACCAGGTGGTGCCAGCACTGAAGGAATCTCTCAAAAAGCTGGGTCTGAACTACGTCGACTTGTACCTGATACACTCTCCTCAAGCCACCAAGGTAGGCTTTTTAGAGTACCGTACCCCAAAAGGAAAAAACGGAACCCATATAGGATCACATTTTTGTCCGTCTGTCTGTCTGTCAAGATCCTTTGTCTCGGGAACGCGTGGAGGTATCAAGTTGAAATTAAAACCATATACTCAGTTCTACAGTCCCTTGAAGCTGTAAAAAAATCAAACTTCTAAGTTAAAGTAAAAAAGATACGGCTGTTTATTCCGCAAAAAAACGTATATTTCAACAAAATTATTAGGGTACTTTCCGATGACCTAGAACTATTAATTTGGCAAGTAGTATCTTCTTATACTACAAGTGCAGGGAAAAATCTGAAAACTTTACATTTGTAATTAAATCATAAAATAATATAGTCTTTATTTAAAGTACGTAATCAATCATCTAGGTGAAGCAACGGATGAACAATAACTGATATCGAACGAAAAAAAATCAAAATAACTCGACTCCTGAACTATTTATATTTTATTTATAATATGTACCTGTAAATTTGTACGGAACCCTCGGTGGGCGAGTCTGTCTCGCAGTTTTATTTGTTTTAAATTCGGTGTCTATTAGACTTTTGCCGCTCGGCTAAGTTTTAACGTCTTAAATGTGCTTTATATAAAACTAAATAAGCATTAGAGCGCTGCTAAATATGAGGTCTTTTGATTCCAGTGACTGCCAAAGTAAAGTGTTTAGGGATTCTGTTAGGAAGTCTTAACTATTTGGCCTAGAGTTTTAAATTTTGGCTGGTAGATGGTAATGGGCTCACTTAATACGGGATCGGTAAACTTCACGGGGTCAGTGAAATGCTGCTTTAACCTTTCGGAGAATGGAATCAATTGTTCCAAAGAGTTTACGTTTAGCATCTAGAATTCTAGATGAAGCGTCAAACAGATCATGCTAAGAAACAAAAAAATATATGAAAACGTACAGAAACAAAACAAAAACCCGTGCGATCATACAAAACCGGTACTTTGAGCTGTTTCTTAAAAAAGTAGTTTTTTAATTTCTTGATTTTTGATTTATCTATTTTCAGGAAGACGGTACTCCGGTGGATATTGACTTCATAGATACTTGGAAAGGCATGGAGGAGGCAAAGAGACTTGGCCTGACAATGTCCATTGGAGTCTCAAACTTTAATATCGAACAGATCGACAGAATAATGGCAAACAGCAAAACTGTACCGGCTGTTAACCAAATTGAGGTTAGTATTGTTAATATAAGTCCAACAGCCTCTATGGTCAAGTAGACGCAAGCGCGACCAACAGCGGATTCTACAATCGATTTGCGACACGAGTTACCGCCAAGACATATCAATCAGGGAAGATTCACAATTTTACGGGTGATAAAACCGGACAGAATACAATTTGACGATTTGACATTGATTGAATTGTAAATGGTTGGTTGCAGTTCACAATTTTTCGTCAGTTTACAATATCGCGAGAATTATTATAAACTAATGGTGTTCACAATGACACGGTGACATATACGATGGTGTTAAATACAAATTTATATGGCACAAACATGTTTAGCTAGGATAAAAAAGCATGCAAAATTTTGAAGTTAGGCAAGTCGGTAAGGTGGCATCAACAATGAACACAAAATTTTTCAAGCTAGAAAACCTATATTTATTTACTGGTTACAGCTATTTTTAACCGATTGACAAAAAGTGGAGGTCCTTTTATTTCGACTGTTTATATTTTTGTTACGCGATATAGTTAATTTTCAATTGTCAATCGATTTTATGAATTTGGTTTCAAATAAAGGGTTTGTCTTCTATATGTTATACGGAGGAAAATGTGAAAGATGCTTATTTAGGAGTCGGCACAAATGTTTTGAAAAATATTTGAAGTTAAAGTTATAAATTATTGTAGAAAGAAAAATACGGTCGTGAACATGATTCCCTGCGCATCCCGAATAAATACTCCAGGCGCTCTGACCACTAAGCCATCTCGACCTCTGCTCTCTACCGCGAATTCTTCTACCACATTTTAATACGTCTTTTGGTGACGGCATAGCTACTATTCAGTCCCGTTACAGGTGACTGAACCAACACGACTAACTTTGCAGTTAATAAAATCAGTTCGAAAGATTCATCTGTATCTTTTAAATTGCTTCTTGAAGTCAAGCGGGCCTTTTAAATCCACAGAGTTTTCCTCAATAATTCAAATTTACGTCCTAGTCTTTGCGGTTTGTAAACATGTTTATCAAGTTAAATGACCTTAGATTGGAGAATCCCCCAATCTAAGGTCCATTAGTGTCAAACCTGATTTATAAATGAAATAAAAGGTATGAAGTCATCACGTCAGACACTAGCCCCAAAAATCGATATTTTTATTTTTTGAGATTGATAATTTATTTTTATATACCTACGGTTTGTTGATTGATTGTTTTAATGCCAAATTTTTCCTTCATTGAACAATAATTAATTTGAATGTGTCTCACGAAAGTTATTATACACGATGATATGATGATAAGCGGTCCTATCGACGCTATCAACACTACAGGTAACACTCGCGCGATGCCGACCTTATAACAGAAATTGATGAACCAACGATATAGAGGGCAAGAATACTGTCTATCCTGCTACCGACGCAACGCTTCCTTAAGAAGCACTGGCTCAAAATGCTCAATGGTCATGATAGCTTCTAAAAATTTCTGAATTCATACAGATCCACCCATCAAACACCCAAGAGAAGACAATAGCAGACTTATTCCAACGCGGCATTGCTGTCATGGCGTACAGTCCGTTTGGGTTCTTCGTGTCTAGAGGAGATGCCAACAGGCCTGGCAAGGATGATCCCAAGATGGTGGGCATCGCTAAGAAGTACAAAAAGAGTGTCACGCAAATAGTTCTACGGTATTTGGTAAGTTGAAGGGTCGTTTTGTTGTTTTTGGGTATGTGAGAAATTCTGTTTTCAGAAAGAAAGTCAGTTGAAGAAACTGAATAATCCAAATCCAAGCTTAAGTTTAGATCCGGATGGCTCAGGATAAATTAGATGGCGATAGCTACACCGAAAAGTTTTGGCATTTTGGTGGGCAAGATGGGACAAATTAAAAGACGCCGAATTAAAGTTTGGGCACTTAAAACTAACTTATATTAATTGTAGTTAGTAGCCATTTCTAGTGTTACAATTAGTGGCAATTTATCCGGACCACGGATCTGAAACAAAATACGGATGTAGCCTTGCCTTGTCTTAAGCGACATATAGATTACGCACAAACACACGCAACTTACTGGCGCCGAGTGGATGAGTTTTATGTATTTGTATGCGTTTAGCTCGTTTACAAAAGCGAAATAGGATGACTGCTTCTCACATGTCGTACGCAACGCTCCGTCCGTATTTCTTTAAGGTCCGTGATCAGGACTTCGTTTAAAATGTTAGGATATTTTAGTTTGTCGTGATTAAATTCGAATTTGCCGTCTCTTCGTTGGATTCAATACCAGTGCCACTTATTTTCGAAAATTGGTTTTCCGGAATTGTTATATCAGCGCTATCATTAAAATGATCGTTATACGGATAGATTGGTGATCGTGATCATGCTCGATGTATGTGTGATATAATGCTATTTAATAGAAACTTGATCGAATTAGTACTGGAGTAGTTTTAGCGGGTGTACCTCTCTCGCCACTGGCATATGATTCCCAATCATACCTTTTACCGGTATGGTTATAATGATAGACAAGATTTTAACCGTGTGACCCAATTTTATTTTTGTGTTAGGTTTTTTTATATGTGCTAATACTGTTAATGTAATGACGAGAGCAATTTTCGCTTTAGTGCGAGTTCTTTTGAGATTGTGTTTTACCTCACCCACCACCAAAAGTGGCGAGCAAATTGTTCGATATTTAGTCAGAAGCCGTCTCCCATCTGGTCCTCTAAGAATAGAAATGAAAATAAATATTCTTAAGCAATTTAATTTCCGGCCCATTTGTTTGTGTTTTGGTATAATTCAACCTCTTTAACAAGACTTTTTTAAATACATTTAATAAAAAATCTTTTCCATGTCTCGTATAGCTCGACAGAGACCTGATCCCAATCCCGAAGTCTACCAACAAGGACCGTCTGAAGCAGAACATTGATGTGTTCGACTTCCACCTGACTCCTGAGGAGGTCGCTACCATCAACAGCTTTAATACTAACACCAGTATCTTCAGTTAAACTGATCTGATGAGATGAGATTTGAATACATATTTCTTCGTCTTTATTTTTTGTGTTTTAATTTACAAAAAACAAAATCTCTTTATTTATATTAAATTAGGCTATCTATCTTTGCTTTTTAAACAAATAAAATCAGGCTTAGACAATAATTTACAGGTACTTTTGAATCTGCAGAAGCTGGTTGCCATGTTCCACAGTGTTAATTTCTATGGAGAATTACGGGCAAGAAACTCCATGGTTATTCTTTTTCATCATATAGGATTTTACAATAGTAGACATTGGTTATACTGTTTTTGTTGCAAAGTAATGTGTGAGAAAATTGTAAGATGACACCAATGCTAAGTTTAAAAATGTCAAACATTAAAACTGCCCGCGAATAAGCCTTCATCGCTTCCTAGTGTTTTAGCTGGGAAAAAACGGCGCAGCAAACTCCCGAGAAATTCCTTAAGCAAATCAAAAATATTTTTTACTATACTATACCTACCTACAGTATTAGATGAAAGGTAGACAGGAAGTCGAGCTAACGTTGGGTATTTTCAAGGACTGCAGCTGTTGACAAAATATTCTTAGGCCATATTCTAAAGAATTAAATAAATACTAAAAAATATTTAGAAAATTTATATTTAAAATACCACAGTTATTGCAACTTATTTGCTAGCTTCTTTAAATTTTTTTGTTTTAATAGTTACAATATAATGCAATTTATAATCACGCTTTCTATAAAATATAGTTTAATTAATCTTTCTTACCACCATATTCAGATACATAAAGATAGTGTATTGTATACATTCACCTATTGTTTTTCCGAAAATTATGTATCTATATTTTATTCCATAAATCACATTTCAAAGCTTCAAGCTGCTAATTATTCCGATTATTTAAATTGACTAAATAATAACATTAAAATTTCAGCTAAATATTAACTATTTTATTTTATAAAAATAAGATAAGAAAATACATCTATACCTAAATACTTCCCATATCAGTTTTTCAAGGTCCAAAGCATTTTTTTGATGTGACAAGTTTTATATTGATTCAAACTAATAAAATAGCCTCTTCTAAAATACAAAGAATTTGGTACACTACTTAAAAAAAAAGTCACATACTGTAAAATAAAAGTTTTAACCATCTAAATATATCATCGAAATTTATGATTATAGTAGTCAATTAATCTTATCTTATTAATAAATAAGATTAATTAAGATAAAATAAACATTTATTTCGTTAAATAAACTTAACACTAGTGTATGTATGATGTTATCAAATAATAGTGTGATTAATCTGTCGGAAAACTCGGTTAAGCTATTACGTACTTTTACACCTATTATATATTATTTAAGGTGTTGTTATCAATACAAAACCTGTGACACATACACACAAAACGAACACAAGTCGATACATTTTCACACCCTGTACATCTACTAAGAGTCACAGAATAATTCCATTAAAATATACTATATCTAATATCTATAGAGTGACGTCAGATTGACAATGTTGTTGTTCTAAGGTTTTTACGCTTTGACCTAACTGTAAGTAACGCCGAAATTCCGTATTAACTCACACAGCACAAAACATCTATAACACACATTCAGAAGAAATTATGCGTTTAAAAAAGCAGTACCTGGATGACCGGTAAAACGACCTTTTATAAAAATGAAATCTAGCTAGATCAATTTATCGCACCCGAAATCCCCTGCATACAATATTTCATAAAAATCGTTGGAGCCGTTTCCGAGATTTCGATTATATATATTTAAACAAGAATTGCTCGTTTAAAGGTATTAGTTAAAATATTTTAGTACTACTGTAGACGGTTTACGTATTAACATGATTTAACGTTTAAATAGGCCCTTTCAAATGCATACAACAGATACAATACTTCAGGCAAATCGTCCAAAAGCCACCCGAAAACCTGAAGAAACTTATGTCCAACGGAAAAATGGAAGGAAAGAGACCCAGAAGACCAAGCCTTATACGGTAGTCTGATTAAGTAAAAGAGACACCAAGATCTCCGACGACCTTCATCAGGCCAGAGGCCGTCACAAATGGAGAGAGATAATCAAAGGGTTTAGTCGGGCGCATCACGAGGCTGACGAGGAGCGGCTGAGGAGGAAGCCTTTACAAAGACCAGCAACAAGATCTTGCAGTATTCTAATGAAGTTGGTTATTATTACTAGTAAAAATATCCTCTAAAGTCTAAATATTATTTCGACCTTTTATTTCCTAAATCCGTATCTAGTAAATAGGCTAGCTCATAATTCTAACTTCAATGATATGATGACGCTCATAGCCCGTTGTAATCTCTGTTTGATTTGAGCCACACTTCCTACGGAGGTCGCGCTGAATGCTGCTGCGAATTCAAGACCTGAGGTCAAGGCTAGAGTAAGTACTCTAGAGTAAGACCGTGTGGTTTTTGGTCAGTCGAAATCCGGGATATGATGGATTCTCCACACTCAAATAAAGGTTAAGCAACACATGCCGCGGTCAGTCTGTAGATTTGACATCGCTAAGAGTATTCTCATCTAAGCACCTCTTTGCTTCAGTTTAACTATTAGTTACGGCTGCTGTTATTTAATAAAACCTGATCTACAGCGGCTCATACAACTTTCAATACTATGTAGCTTCTAGCTTGTGCTTCATCAAGCAGCTTTAAGATTTCATCAAAAGATTGATCTGCCTAGCCTTTTCCCAACTGGATGCAGCATAATACAAGTACCTATTTTCCATGGAGAGACTGCCTATCTAACCTCCAAAACCCAGTAACTGCGCAACACGATACCTATATCAAAGAGAGATTTCATTAAATAATTAAAGTCACGTAATTATACATGTGTTATCAGCATATTTACTGTTTACCCATAAGGCCTATGGAACTTTTGTGCCTATCAATAGTATGTAAAAAAAACATTGCCAAACTGACGTCATAATCGATTCTTCATCAATCGATTGAGAGCTGTCGGAAGGAGCCGTCGATTCCGAACAGTTCGTCGTAGTTGGTGGGCTTGCCTGGCCGGAGAGACTCATTAGCGATGATGAGGTCTTGCCGCTTGAACCACTCGCGGTACTCTTGGAGTTTTAGCTTCCATTGCTCTGTCGGGTTAGAGATAATTGTTTATGTATGTAATATGTAACTAAAAAAATTGCAAGGCAAGTGGAAAGAGAGTAAGGAAGTATTAAATAAATTTGTTTATTATGTAAGAAGGCTTTTTCAGATCTCTTTTTTAGAAAGAGGCGGTATTTATGATCTGCCTACCTTTGACAAGAAAGAAAGAAATAAACTCAAATATCAAGGTCAGATATCATTTTGTACAAGTAGACTATTAGGGTTCAGAAAGCAAGGAAATTACATATTGTTTTTGTAAAACGTAGCCCATTCTAGAATCTTCTTCCTGTATCGTGGTTTACAAACTTAATCCCCGGAACAATTATCTGTAGATAATACAAAATATTTGGTTGGTGGTCGAACCGAACCCGCGTTACGCGGCGTAGCAGGCGGCGTAGCAGGCGGTGTCTAATTATGTCCTCTGCATTTTTCTAATGTTGATACAGATTTATCTTTACATGGTTTGTTAGAAAAGGGGAACTTGGTTACCTTGTAGTGTTGCCATGCTGCCACACTGTCCACCGTACTCTATCGGCAGCATCTCCTGAGGTATGTACTTGTAAAGATCCTTTACGTCCTTGTGGATGTAGATCTGAAGTGTTATACATAATATTTATGAGCAAAGAGAACAAGAATAGCTAGATTATAGAATACACTAAACTTCTCTCGGTAAAAACATGCGGTGATAGCCTAGTGGTGACAATAGGCATCATGACTGATTTTGAAATCTCCTTCTATAATATAGTAATAAATAATATAATTAATATGTTTTTCGAAAATAGTACACGCCTACTATTTTCGAAAAACATATTATTTCAGCAATAAACTCAGTTTTAACGCAGATTATTGCATTTTAATGCGAAAACGCTCATGGGTGTCATGGCGATAACATTTGACAAAACTTCAAGCACAACCACGGCGGTGATTGACATTCAATTGAGGCGTGACGTCATTCGCTGTAATAGGCGTTTCAGTTATCATGGCCGATTGCAGTATTTTATACTTTTATTTTATTGAAAATAAAAGTAATTTAATAATATTAATGTTTTTATTAAAAGTAGGTCATATTTTAGAATCCTGTGTACCCACATATATTTTTCTGTAAAACCATTTATTCTTTGATTCTTTAATACTGTCATCATGCCTAGTGTGACTGGCTAGGTTGCAGTTTCACACGCAACCACAGAGTTTTTGTAACCATATGACTGGATCGCTAAAAAGCCTTTCCGATGATGCTGATAATGATAAATAAGATGTACAGTAATTTTATTCGGAACTCTATGGTAAAACTTACCCGTTTCCTGATCTTCTCTTTGAGGAAAGGTTTGACAAAGTTGACAAATCGCTCGACCAGCGGCGACGTGTTCACGATGTGGACTTCCTTTAACTTTATGGGGTACGCCTCCTGTAATTAAGAAGAATATTTCATCAGTCAAGATCAATTACGTGTCTAGAATTGTTAGAGAACCCGAACATTTTCTGATGCTCTAACTTTATGTAACGGTATAATAAAACAACTTTTAACCGGATTAATTGCGTGTATTTTTTGTTTTTCCTGACGTTTATACCAGGAACGCTGCAAAGCGTTCGAAACGTTATAAGTTGTTTTATTATAATGTGTAGTGATCGCGAAAACCTAAGATATTACTTTATGTAACGTGTCAGAATTTTTAACAACGATACTCTTGCGTAATTTTGCTTATATTGCAATAAATTGTGTTGGCAAAATTGTAATAAAATTATTTGGAACGCAGGTCGATATTAGAAACAAGTCTCGCAAATTAACCACTGCTGAATGCTGGTGGCACTTAATTACCTTAATTACATTTATAATTTAAAAATAAATGTTATGTTATGTTATCTATCGCATCATCACAAATTATCAACGTACTCATTGGCTGCAAACGGCGCGATATTAATGCTAGTAAACTGGTCGTTCATCGGCCAGCTTTAAATATATCTACGTTTTTAATCATTTATAGAATTTCATCTTCCTTTCTCGCATCCTGCATAGTCAATAGGAAATTCTAATACTAACCTGGACGCAAATCATAAACTTCTTGATAGTAGCAGCAGACAGCTTGGCCAGCAAGCTAGGTCCTAATATAGTGGCGTCCAACACGTATATATCTCCTGCGACTCCCTCCTTCTCTTCTGTCAAACGCACGTCTCCTATCATCAGGGCCAGCTTCAGGGTGTCTGTGATCTGCTGAGCATTTAGGTCGGGGTGAAGTCCTGAAAGAAAGTGGATGGTTGTGAAGAAGGAAGTAGTGCTGATGTCAACATGGATGAGATGGCTAAACCTTAGTTTATATCTTAATGATAAACGTAGGCAATATAGAATCATGTCTGTATCCTCGAATTATGATAGGATAATGTTGTAGGTAAGCATAACAAAAAGTCTTTGATCTTAGCAAAAAAGACGTCATTGGTTATTTACGTTTGGTTTTGCTGATAGGCTTTACTTGCCAACAATTAAAACGAACGACCCACGACAATCATGACTTTGAATTTTAGGTGCAATATTTGCTTTCAAAACTAAATCATCATCATTCACATCCATGGCACTACATTTATTGTCAAACCTCTCTGTTGACTGCCTTGTTGGTTTAGCGGTCGCCAGCGCGACTGCTGAGCGTGAGGACCTGGGTTCGATTCCCAGGTCGGGCAAAGTGTTATTGGATTTTTCTGTTAAGAAATTCTCAGTAGCAGCTCGGAGTCAGGAAGTTGGTGGTGTGACACCCACGTGCTCCGGAGAGCAAGGAGCCGTCGGTCCTGCGCCTGATCTCTCTCCGGTCGTGTCGGATTGCTGTTCCATCGGAATATGAGAGTAAAGGAAAAGGGAGTGCACCTGTGTCTGCGCATACCTACACTTGTGCACTTGGCTAATTTCCGTAAAGATAGGCTGCCGTGACCGAAATACTGTCGGGAAGAGTATTCAAACCTCGTTGTGTGTGCTCTTTTCACCTTTAAGTATGTCGTATTTCAAAACTATGAATTCTATAACCCAAAGCATTGTATCGCTCGAGAAATTTGGAATTTATCAGAAGTTTGATTGGCGTTGTGCGTTTGAGATGTCTTTACATTCGAGGTACAAGCATCGTTGTTGAAACTGATTTTAAAATAAAAATAAAAATTTATTTATTTACCTCTGCAAATTGTGACTCTTCTGCCGTTAGGAGTGATGCCTGGCAGTGGTGGACCTTGACTGAAATAAAATATTAAACATAGATTAATGTCATATCAAGATCTGTATATCGAGAATCTTAAGAGGAATGTGATGATGTACTAACTTAAATGTATACTGTTCTGTCTGTGGAAGGTTCGTGTCGAATAAAAATACTTATCAGTTGCAGCACGGAGTTTGGAATTATGCCCGGATGTTAGCAATAGACTTACATGGGACTTGATTAACTGCATCGTTGAAATGTGGGTGATCAAAAGAATACCTCGGCCAAAGCCTTTCGGTATACAGGCGTGATGCTATGTATGCAGAAAAGAGCAGGGTTTAAACCTGTACCCATTGTATTAATATTTGAAGGAGTGTATAAAATCCATTATGGACGCTCCTACCGACTAAAAATGGTCGTACTCTAACCTTTACCGAAGTCGCGGGTTTGTAGCTTAATCACATTAACCCCAGCAGTGCTCTGCTAAGTAAGCTATGTTTTTAAATTTTTAGGCACTTTACCAATAATTATTCTGGCTGGTGTGATTTTGCCAGAAGTTACAAAAACACACTCACATTTTGTTAGTCATAATATCGTCAAGATCAGGTCGTGTGGCGTCCCTCTTCGTGAAGAACTCGGGGCAGGCGGCTCTCATGGTGAAGTACATATCCAGTTTCCTCTTGCACTTCTCCAAGGAGAAGCTGCTGCCTCGCAGGAACGTCATTAATGGTGGTATTTCTGTAAAGAGATTAGTTTCATGTTATTTTAGTAGCCAACTTAAAGTTTTGTTGTTTTCATTTTATTAGATAACTTTTTATTTTAGTAATTGGTATCTCTACTATCTCCATTACTATCGTGAATGACAAGATGACGAAACACATAGTCTCTCTTTTTTCATTAGATAAACATTTTTATTTTCGAGGCGAAATCTTCAAAAATGCACCCGGCCTTTGGGGCTGGCCCCACCGGCCGGGGGTTTGGGATTACTAGTGTCAAGACTTGCACTTGAACTGCCTATTGGATTATTAGAAGATCACAACCGGAACCGTCAAATTGTTATTAATAAATCAAAATCAAAAATAGGTTTATTCATTTGAAATTGTACTTTTTGAACGTCATATTTTGCCATATATAATTATATTTTTTAATACATGTTGAGGCCATGTAATGCCTATATTAATTTCTATTTTTCAAAGAAACATTGAAAAAATAATAGACAAGAACGGGGCTTGAACCCGCGACCTTTGACGTTCCGTGTCATCACTCTACCAACTGAGCTACCTTGTCGTGTTCAAACCTATTGAATTTTCAATCCTCTTTGTATACGTCTTAAGGAGACGCCTAGTGATATTTATCTAGTAATCATTACAGATTTACTAAACTCAGCGTTACCACTTTACAATCAAATCATATGTAATTATATTTTTTAATACATGTTGAGGCCATGTAATGCCTATATTAATTTCTATTCGATATTATATATCACCAGGCGTCTCCTTAAGACGCATACAGAGAGGATTGAAAATTCAATAGGTTTGAACACGACAAGGTAGCTCAGTTGGTAGAGTGATGACACGGAACGTCAAAGGTCGCGGGTTCAAGCCCCGTTCTTGTCTATTATTTTTTCAATGTTTCTTTGAAAAATAGAAAGTCATATTTTGCAATAAGACAGTCCCCAAAAACGCCCACCCTTCACCGCTTCCTAGTACTTCACTGAAGAGAAGAAGCGGCGCAACAAACTCCCCAACTACACGTGTCTGTCTGCTAAGTTACATACTATACACAAATAAAAATATACATTTCAGCTGGCACTCACATCGTAATACAGACAAAATAAAATAACTACTATTTACTTCATAGAATTTTACTCAAGCAATATCTCAAACATAATTTAGTTTAGTTTAGGGCCTTCCATTTAAATTAAATTAGATCGGTCGTTATAGAAATAATGGTGTGTCTGATTACTTGAGATGGTGAAAAGAAATGTATGAAATTTTCAAACTTTAAAGTATGTTTAAGCCAGTCTGAGAAGAATCCCTACCCTGCAGTGGGTAATTAGACTTAATCTTAATAGTATTTAGCCGCCATTTTGAAACATTTGGAGCTTCTAAACGAGATTGGTTTATTATTACGTGCTTTGGGCACGTATTTTTCATTGTAGACTCTTACCCCAATCATCAGGCAGATGCGGCTGCTTCTTCAGCCATTCCCTGATGGCGGCCAAGTCTCTATCTCGGGTGGTGACATCTTCCTTCAGTTCTACACGGATGCTCTTCCATAACTCGCCGGCGGGCTGGTCCAGCAGCTCTTGTTTTAGCTTCATTGTTGAACTGGAAGAGAGAAAAAATATTTTATAATTTTATTAGGAAGAGTGTGCTTGTCTTTGTGTATATTCAAGTATCTTAGATATCTTACACAATTTGTTTACATCTCTTATTTTAAATTCTCCTCTTGCAAGTCTGCTGGAAGAGATTTTTTAGGAAATAAACTGTGCCTTTGCTCTTCATGTTCTAGCTTTGTCTATACATTATTACATTAAATTTGTAAATAAATAAATAAGATAGCACAGATTGGCCTGGAACCCGGAAGAGATATCACCTCGACAGCTATGATTAAGAATGGTAGGAGACCAATGAGTTTTGAGACAAATAGAAAGACTTCGAATGAAGGACTTGTTGTTCCTGCCTACTGATAACCAGTGGCGTATCTGTGTGTGGCGATTAGCTCCGGAAAACCAATAGCTGATGAAACCGAAGACGATGCTGGGTTGGTCCCGACATCCTGAGGTGGGCACCAGACATTTCTGGGGTTGAGACGGCCCACCAAGTTCCCCCTTTATATACGCCAATGCCGAAAATATATAAAATAAGAACAGTGAAACAGTTTGCGTTAGTTTTGTTTGGGATCCTCAGGTTCGAATCCTGCTCACGACGCTACTTTTCTTTACACAATAAATTATAAAGTTACACCTACTACACGTATATATACGGAATATAATTTACTAACAACTCACTGTTCCACAACATTGAACATCCAACAAAAACTATATTGCAACCACCAGCAATCGATAGTACAACATATCCGCATGAATTCGTCTACATTACACAATCTATCGCAGTTGGAAAGGTAAGGTCACTGGCAATGTTTGTCTGACATCGCTACAATACGCCGTTTTGCAACCAGCTCACAACCGCTGTTGCAATTCTGTCGCGTCTACAACCGGTTTCCGAAAGTCGTGGATACTGGATAGAGGCATGGTTTGGGAATTGAGTTGTTTTATGATAAGCAGATACTAGGTATAAATATTACTCTAATATATAATATAAACCAGACGATGTCTTCGTCCGGTTTATATTGGTGGTGCCGTGAAATGATCCAGTCGTGTTTCGGGATGTAGCCGTGTCGTCCGGTGCAACCGTTGTGGGAGACGGGTCTGGACAGTTGCATAAACTTCCCAACTGTCGTTTTGCCCAAATCTATCCACTCTGCTTAGAGTGAATAGATTTCTTCTGGATCTACGTGCTACATCCTGGGCCACAACGTCGTTTAACATCAGGCGAGTTGGTGATCAAACGTAGATCCATTTTAGATAAAAAAAAACTCGTGTCACAGTGTTTGTTATAGAACTCCTCCAAAACGACTTGACCGATTTTTATGTTTTTTTTTTGTGTATGTTTAGTAGGTCTGAGAATAGGTCGTAGGCCATTTTTTATACCCCTAGGTGACAGGTACGGCTATCCAGGAAATTTATATGGCAGTACAACGTTTGCGGAGTATAGCTAGTAAATAATAAATATAAAGCATCATGCCTGTATTCTCCTAAGGGGTAGGCAGAGGTGTACACAGTTGTCGTTACATCCATTTGTGTGCCAATTGCCATAAATCCGGGCTAATACTGATAATTTCCTAACAGAAAGACCTAATTACACTTTGCCGGACCCGGGGATCGAAGCCAAGACCTCATGCTCGGCAGTCGGCCTTGCGATCACTAGAAGGTTAAGTTAGACGAGATTATTATGACTGTTTCACAAGTGTTTTGTCAAGTTATGATGTACTTACCTACGTAATTTTATGGGTTAGGTTAAACTTAGGTAAGCCATATGTGAAATTGTTTTTGAGGAAATCGGTCCTGGTTATTGATCGTTAAGAGCAGTGATAGCCTAGTGGTATGACCGTTGGACTGGTAAGTCAAAGGTCGCAAGTTCGAGTCCAATGCACGCGACCATCGATTGTCGAGTCTTTACACAGCCCGTTATTTTGACTGAATATTATTTTTATTTATTTATTTATAATCAAATCAGAACAACATACAACCGATTACATGTAACCATGGAACATATAACGAATTACATTGAACATACCTCCCTAATTGTACAAATTACAATAGAAAACTCGACAGCCACTTACCTAAGCGTAACAAAAATCCGCTTGAATCAATTTTCTGTAAAAATTCTTGGATTATAATATTTACTAGATTTTAATACTCGTACCGACGTATTTTAGTTTCGTCATTACTGTCTATTGAGTCCCGTCACGAACTCTAACGTAATTTTTTTTTTGTGGAGAGAACGTTCACGCCGTGAGCGTAAAATTTGAAAGAAGAATTCGGAGTAGTACGCAGAAGTCGAGATGTCTTAGTGGTCTCAGTGGGTGCAGGTTTGAATCCTGTTCACGGTGTATTCACAAAAATTTATAACTTGAGACTTCGCCACGCATGCGTTAATAAGCTTGTATTTTATTGCATTATAAATTAAAACTAACTAAATGTTGCATAAACTTGACCTTGTGTGTTATGATGCATTATAATATAAAATGATTGTAAGTAGTCATTAAAGAAGACCGCTTCCTAAGTATGCACTTAAAATAATAATAATGTGTGCTATTAAGTTTTCCCCACAGTTAATAGTTAAATACTGTCGTAGGTTTCACAGAAAGGAATAAGACGTCAATGGAATCAATTCTAATGTAGCAAGCTAAAATAAATTTAGAACATTCCCATATTTTACAAACAGTTACTGCATGAGCAAGATGGGACGAATCCAATCCGAATTTAGGCATGTTAATGTCAATTTGACGTATTTCCGTCCCGCTCTTATAGTAACGGTTATTATAAGACAGCAATGGTCTAAATCTCTAAATTTAGTTAAGTTTGTTACATAAAAATTTAGTTCATACCGATGTGTCTCTGTTCCGATTCGTCACCAAAAATTTTGTCCATTCAAGTAATACCGATTCGTCACCATTTAAAAATAAATTCATTTTTAATTAATATGTATGTCCCGATTTTTCACTCTTATAAAATTACTTACTGCGAGGTACAGTCAGCAAGAAAAGCTTTAGTATGTGAAATAAAACATGGGGGTTAATTAAAATACAGGTAATATTCAATACATCATTTCTCTAGATCGGAAAATAAAATCACGAGCAAGGGTCAAAATTACACCCGGTTCGAAATTCTTGATAGGTACACACTCCAAATGCTTTGTCGACTAATTTTGCCCTGATTTGCTACTTCTCCGTTAATTATGTTGATGATGGTTTAACACTTTCACGTCACACTTCTAGCAACAAACAACGAATGTTTTATCTTGATCTTATCTATTGAAATGTAAAAAATAATAGAATCGGGAGCATTTGACCCCTTTCTACTCTAATTCTGTCCCTTTCTAGACGATATTAAAAAAGCCGTGTTTTTATTGCAACGAGCGGAGTGACGAATCGGGACACATTTTTTTAATGACAAATCGGAACAGTGACGAATCGGTATGAACTCATAAAATTGACGCCCATATCTTAGGCCAACTTAAATAAACATGACGTACTTCTTCTTATCGTGTGGTTGATGAACAACCTAAAGTCAGAATTTAAGCCCCCCGTATGTCTCTGACATGGCTTTACACACTATCCAGAAAAAATCTCATGTGTGCTGGTTTCCTCACAATGTTTTCCTTCACTGTTTTAAGCAAGTGATAATTAATTTATAATACGCATATAACTTCGAAAAGACAATGGTGCTTACCTTGGATTCGAACCTGCGACCTTTGACTTGACAGTCCAACGGTTATACCACTAGGCTATGACGTACTTAGCACGTGCTTTGGTTATGTTCTCGTCTCTATCTTGCACTTGCACTGGCACTGATCGTTTCACAGTTATGCACGTCAAGCACCTCCCTGCCGTAGCCAGGAATATACTTCGAGAATGTTTCACCCTCATGTATATTACAATTGATCTACTACATATATGATTTACTTGGCGTATTGCCAACTTCCTCATATCTTAGATAAACAGCGGAAATTCTAGATTAATATACCTATGTATGGCGCGGATACTGCAGCTGCAATCGGTGGACCGTATGATTTTATTTGGTGGGAGTCCGGCACAGCATCCACGTTTCTTTACCATACCAACTACTGTTTAGCGTCGTAGGTGGCCGAGTGGTGACGAGCCCCCCTTTTAAACCACAGTTTGTGGTTTCTGACCTTTTCAATGTCATAAAATGTATACTTTCTTAGTTAGTCTAAGACATCACATACATACGGTGAAGGAAAAAATCGTACAGAAACCTGGACTTAATAGTCTGGAATCGCCAACCCGTAGTGGGCTAGCATGGTGATGAATACTCGTGCTTTCTCTGTATGAGAAGAGGCCCTTCCCTGCATTGTAGTTATGTGCTGGTTATGTTAAATAGTTTCTTTAACACAATCCATCCATCGCGTTCTCGGTCGTACTCTACTCTTATGGCTATCCACATTCATATTCAAAACTTTCCTCGTCACATCGATCTATTGTCATCTACTGAGCCTATTGTCATCTACATTTTTCGGGATTGCCCGATTAATTTCGAACTCAAACGGAGCCCTAGTCATGAGCTGAGCCCGCGGCTAGGTCGCGAGTCAAGACTTTTACTTTTAAGCAGTGAACAATAATTAATTATTATAAAAGCGGATTTCCTTAGTTTTGAAGCACGTTTTAGTAATCTTGTTTAAATTATATTTAAGCCAAATTGGCATTCAAAAGTCTCAAATGACATAATTTCAATGTCAATCGAGCGGATTTATTTTCAAGACTCAAGACTGACCTTAAAGGGTCTTGATAATTTGAAAGGTCCAATACAATATAGACACTGAAAGAGGCTGTTTCCTTGACTTTGTGTATATATATTACAGTTAGTGACAAAAGTAATAAGTGCGCAGGTTAAAACCCTGATGACGTACTATTTTTAACCGACTGCAAAAACGAGGAGTTTCTCCATTCGACTGTATGGTTTTTTTGTATGTTTGTTACGCATATATTCCGCCAATTATAAATTGATTTTGATGATTCTTTTTTCTTCTGGGGTGGTCCCATATAAATTTTATCGAATCCATTTGCTACGATTCTGACCTCACCTCTTTCATTTCATCTATGTTCATTACCTCTAAGATGTCTTTCGCTTCGTCCACGTTCATACATCTGGTCATACACGCGCGCCGGTTGCGATTACTACGCATCATACCTTTTTGAAGGATATCACTAATAATAATACTTAGGTATTTAATCTTTACAAAAGAAAAGACTTGAAGGTACCTATGGACAGAATGTCTACATAGGTACCTACTGAACGGATTTTAATAGAGTTATACATTTTGGTGGAAAGGAAAATACGGTCGTGAGCTGGATTCGAAACTCCGCCTCGGATATATACTCTAGGCGCTTTGACCACTAAGCCATCTCTGTGATCAGAGCGCCGCGTAAATTTTGATAACTCTACGCATGCGTTATTAGCATTTGAATGATTTATCTGTATTTAATACAGTTTATTTTACTACAGCTGTGAATTATTCAATACAATTAAGTAATAGTGTTTTAATATTTTTTACTGTGGAACACGAAACAAATGGCGTGTATACTGTATCTACAAGTCACTTAGCCAGTTAGGTTAGTATCCAATGCAGCGAGGTAAATGCACCTAACTGTACTTGTGCGGTTTTGCAACGGAACCATTTTGCTATAGGAAGAATTGGCGAATGATATTATACTCGTAGATAGTATTGAATGATTAGCGTACTTATTTATATTATAATATCGATTAATTCTCAATTGCGCATTAATTGGTTACATGAAGTTCGATAAAAAATTAAGAAATTGAAAAGATAATTTTGTAATAATACTTAGATATAATTTATATGTATAGTTGAGGAATAAACGGAATAATACCTATAATATTTTGGCTTTACTGGGTAATGACTCAAGGGGTGCGGGACCCCGGTCGCTGTTATATTTTCTTTCCAAAAAAATTACAAATTAGTGTTATCTGCGCATTTAAAAAATATATTACAATACTGTGGAAAGATAGTTTATTTATTACTCAAACGTAAACCTACTAAAGGTTTTGGAGTATTAGGCAGATGCTGGCAACAAATTTGAATTTTTTGTTGCCATTTATGTTACATGTAGTTGGATTCTAACAATTAAATTGAACAACTTTCCTTAACAAACATGGATCGTCTGAGGAAGTTATTTATTTAATTTGTCCTGTACCTACCTACGTCTCTCTAAGACACCAAGACACTTCGTCACATTGCATAGATCGATCTATATTTAGAATTCGAGATCGTTCGAAATCGGTTACGTTTGTTACCTCATAAACTTGGTAGAATATTCTATGAGATCATTTTTATTTTCGAAATTTGAATTGTTAAAATTATTGTAGTTTTCTAAATAAGTAGCTGTGCCTCGCGGTTTCACCCACTTTTTTTTTCCTTTTTGTTGGACTCTGGGTCGCCTGGCATGATGTTATATACCTACCCTCAAGAATTTGGCTATCACATACAAAAAAATATATTCAATCTGGCTGGTAGTTCCAGAGATTAGCGCGTTCAAACAAACAAACTCTTCAGTTTTATTAATTATTATTAGTTTAGGAGTATTGATAAATAAAGAATTAACACGATAATTCTTTTCACTAATAGAGGTTGTCATGCAATTACCTGTGCACCGCTCGCCCGCAAATATATGGACATATGCAAACGAAAATCACAACTATCATCAACTACTCTACACGTGTTTTGTCCCCCCAGCGTCCACCACCAAGTCTAAGCCATTGTCGACACCACATCTCTTTCGAAACATTAGAAGTTGTATTGACCCATACCTGGGTTAACATAAGCGAAATGTAAAATGGCGTCTATCCGTATGTATGAGGCAATGGCTTAGCCTTGACTGATGAGTGCTACATTGGCAATGGAGGTTGCCCTTGCGGGCTAAGGGGGAGGAGTGCCTTAGAAAAATAATGTTAGATATTGTTGCATAATGATTCGCTTACTTAATGATGATTTAGATGGCCCGAAGATTTTTTTTAAATATTTTATTACACTGTGTGCACTATGCTGTCATAAGGCGTATTTCATTTGAAAATTAGCCGTTTGTGCGTTAGTTGATCGGACTGTCCGATTTCTATATTCTATATCTAAGAACAATATTTGTTAAATTATGCCTATATATATCCTATGTGTGAATCCTACAAGGAATCCTATTCCTGCGGGGATTCTTCCTCTGACAATCCATGTTTGTTATGGAAAGTTGTTCAACATGGATAATTTTTACTGGTCTGTGCATGTGAAGCATCCCTCAATTATTAGGTAGTTATACTACTTCATACAATGAATCCTGGAGAAATCTAGAGGAAGGGAACTATTATCTTTCCTTGTGAACACTTTTGCATGTTCACAAAGGAAGATCCTTTTGTGACATTTTAAATATAAATAGATACAGTCCCAGAATTTCGAGACACCCAGTAGATACCTACATTTTAGTTTAGTCCCATGTGCTGACTGTTCCATTAAGTATATAATCTGTCCACCATATATAAAAGTACACTAAAAGACAATAAAACTGAATCATCATTTCACCACCTACACATATTGGTGCATAAGGACCAGTTCTACAATGATATTTAAATGATAAATTATATTTATTTCTGTAAATACATCTATTATAGACACTTTTACAAGTCACACAATTTTTTAAACTATATGGCATCGGCATTTCCTATCTGACTAGTTCTGAGAAGAAATGCCGAAACAAACTCAGAGGTCAACGTGTGGTTTCAAGTCCAGACATCATTTTATTCAACATATGCGTGTAATTTTGTAGGGATAGGTCTGGGATGGCCTTTTGAAGAAAGAGCTATAGCTGTTTTGAGCTGACCTGTCCAATAATCGAAGGACCAATGGTAGAAGGGTTCTTCGAGAGGCAAATAAAAGGCTGTCTCAACTCGACATCTTGAGAGTTGTCAAGTGTCGAAAACAAGTTACCTAATGGCGTTCGTAGGCGAGGCATGGGAGTTAAGCAACCGGTACTAAGTTGAAGTACAACTTGACTAATAAATGGACCTAAGATAGTTATAAGATTTTCTTGCTGAAAGTGACTTTTGTAGAACCCGCTAATGGGATATACAAATGGTAAATATCATAAAAAAATAATCATACATTATTTAATAAGGTAAGGATTTTTTTTGGAATTTGGTTAGGAATTAACAATATAAAAGTCGTTTAAAATTAACTCACTATTAGGAAATTATCGATAGTAGCCCGGAGTTTGGAATTGTGCCTGGTATCAATAGACTCACCGCCTACTAGGTACATGGGACCTAATAGCAGAATTGGTGAAATGTGGGAGTACAACTATTTACACCTCTTTCACCCTTCGGGGAATACAAGCGTGATGCTATGCTATGAATATAAAGAGCTATTTAAATATATAAATTTACTCGCATCACATATTTCTCAGCATGTTTGCATAATAGAATCCTGTTTGTTTCCAATTCCAATTTTAGATGTTTACGGCTCCATTGTGTTATCAGTAATTCTGCCAATGTTATGGCTGATTAAAACACGTTAATGTTAACGGAATTGATCGATGTGAAAGCCAAAGGTACTGTTAACTGGGAGTGTTTCTTTTTTGCCATTTTGGCATTCAGAATTACGACATGACATATTTTCGATGTCAATTGAGAGGCGCGACAAGAGGCTCATTGGAGTTCATTGGCAACAAGATATGATGCGCTGGTTGACGCTAAACTGCAAAGTCTTGAGCATCCGCACAAAGTTGCTGGGTTATCGGTTTTTTATCGTTTGCATTTCGGCGAGTTTGGGACAACCAGACGCACGGCAATGCGTCACCCTTAAATGGTAGAAATTTAATCCTGATGCATGATGTGTTTTTTTACTGATACTTTTATAATACGCAACTTTAAGGAATGGAGTTGCTTGCCTGTGTTTCGCGATAAGTATGATCAGTAGCTTTACTCTTGAAACTAATACCAATTCCAATATTAAATAGACGCCTGAAAACAACTCGTAATTCTATAATAAATTTACCTACATTACAGTTGCCTCAATTTCAAAGCATGTTGTCTTCATATTATCCCGAATCTATAATTATTTTTTAGACATTTTGGCATTTAAAAGTACGAACTAAAATATTTACAGTGTCAATCGAGTGGAATTATTTTTAAGAGTAAGCCCACGTGTGGTTTTCAAAGCTCGAGTGAACTTTGAACACAATTCTGCTGGGCAAGCGTGTTCTATTGTCACCCGCACCATTACTGAATATTTTCAGTGAAACGTAAGAGAACCACCTGCGGGGCAAGAGTATTCCTGGCCTATATAGACGTCCCTTAATCGACTCCGGACCGAAGTGGGGCGATGGATTCTCAATATGAACAAGTGGGGCTTCATTGACGAAAAGGCTACGGAATGTAAGTGTGGAGTCGACCCACTAACAATGTTCCACCTACTTGCTCTTTGTGCCCTAACGCCTGCACATTAAGTGACCCCTGCACTGTCACTTATAACTCCATAGACGTGGTAAAATTTTGGAAACACCAAGTGTGAATCTAGGGAACCAAATAATTACAATTGTACGTCCCTAAGCCCATTAAGAATACAAAAATAAAATATATCGAGCAGATTTATTTTCAACAGAAACCCCACATGTAACAACGATTACAAATCTTTAAACTCCTTGGAACAATAAAAAACATAAATCTCGGAGCTCTTTGCACGTTCATTGTGATGACGAAAGTAACGTATCTTCGCGAATAATAAAAATACTAACCTATTACTTTTCTATGAGATCTCGCAATGACAAACCCACTTTTTTTGTGTTGCAAAATATTGGTACATTGGTATACATAATTTTCTCAGGCCTTCGGCTAGCTAAGGGACACAGTGTTGAGCGACGGCGAGGCCAAGGCACACCAGGTTTAATGAAAATTAGACTCTCAGCGAGCGGCATACATGTGAAACTGTTTTGGCGTTGGGTGTATTGCGAGTAATGCAGCTACTCGCCATATAAAATGTATAGGCACCGAGGCGCCCAGCGGTATTGGCGTTGTGGGTTTTATAATAGCTTAAAAGACAAGGATAACTTGATCATCGGCATAGAGGAGACATTTGACAAATAACCCATTCATTTCTAAACCACATTCACCCTCTTTCAAGTCCTTCAGACAACTGTCCATGAATAGGTTAAACAACCACGGTGACGCTACACATCCCTGCCTAACACCCTTATCGATGCTAAACCATTCGGCGGGTCAGGAGCCACCTAAATCGGCGAGCATGTATGAAAAGGTTAATGAGCATAGATGAAGCGAAAGAGGTGTGTCAGAATCGTAGCAAATGGAAATCGATAGTCTCTGCCTACCCCTATGGGAAACAGGCGTGATTGTATGTATGTATTAAAAGACAAGCTTTGATGACAAGCGAGATAGCCAAACCGCCTGCAGATCGGCGTACGTGGCCTACGTATGTGTAATGTAGGTAGCTCCAGCGCTATAATGTTTCTATCGCTGTCTCGTATTAGTGTGTTCGCTGCTTTAAATCGTGACTTCGTGAATGATAGACGAGTTGCCAAATTGTTATGAAATTATGTTTTTTAACAATAAAATGAGTGACCTTGTCATTTCAAGTATGAAGTCATAATTTTGGATGTAAGACATTTTGATTATTGTTATTATTTTATGCCATTGTTGTGTGGCTAAGTATAATTATATTTAATTATAAAATTCGATCGCATATTGTTTTGTGTTATAAAGATATTGTATGATTGCTTTGAACAAGATATTACTAAAAAATAAAATGTAGGTATTTACCTACCGAAATATTGGCGTACGTAAATCTATTAGTTAAGTAAATAAAATGGACAATCATTTCATAAGTTTATTTAAAGGTCGTGTTATCTCTGTATAATTAAGGTTCTAATTTAATTAGGTAACATTATTTGAAGGAAAAAGTCTGCTGACCCCAATGTTATTGGGAAAAGGTTAGGCAGATTAGCGAACTCTAAAGTAATAAATTATCGTGGAAAAAAAATATACGGTCGTGAGCAGGATTCGAAACTGCGCCTCCCGGATAAATACTCCAGGCACTCTTACCGTTAAGCCACCTCGACATTATCCGGGAGGCGCAGGTTAGAAACCTGCTCACGACCGTATATTTTTTTTCCACGATAATTTATTACTTTAGAGTTCGCTAATCTGCCTAACCTTTTCCCAATAACATTGGGGTCAGCTTCCAGTCAAACCGGATGCAGCTTAATATCAGTATTTTAGATAGAGCTACTGCCTATCTGACCTCCACATCCCAGTTATTGGGTGACACGATATCTCGTGATATGACTGGTTGTCAAACATTCAGGCCTCTGACTACCCGTAACGGCTGTCATATATCTTAATTTGTAAACCGGGACCGAAGGCTTAACGTGCTCTCCGAGTAACGGAGGGATCTCGGTGTGAAGTGATGGTCACCAATCCACAGACCGACCGCGGCAAGCACAGCTTAACTTCGATCGATCGATCGGTGCGGTTGTTAATTAGCCACGAGCCCCCCTTTACTTACGTTAGAGTTCGCTAAACATGCGAAATTCAAAGATTTATCTGTATCCATTGAAGGGGTAATTTAGGTAAAATATAGATATATATTCACATAACCCAACAATTCAATTAAAATAACACATTATTTGTAATTAATATAGTACCAGCAAGCCGAAACTGCTGTGTACACCCACATTTCACCAAAGCTGTTATTAAGTCCCATGTAACCAATGACGCAGTTTTAGTTTTCATCAAAATTGGGCTCGGAACTCCTTTAAGTACCTTTTTGCTATCCATTACAGTTTCAGATTTGGCCATCCACGACCACTTGAAACATTCACCCTAATACGTACCTATATACATATACCTACATTTACCGACTGTCCCGTCTAGTGGTCCCAAGCGCAACCGCTAAGAATGAGGTCCTGGGTTCAATTCCCGCGTCGAGCAAAGTGCAGCAAGTTTCAGATATTACCTACGACGCCCACTTGAAAAGTTCACCCTGTATAGTTACTTAGATATTGTTATATAGTTACTAATTATCGTTTTATTGCGCATGCGCGATACCTATTGTACTAGACGTGTTATTTACATCAATAATAATCAATGGTATGCACGTCATTATTCGCTGACGATACCAGAATGTTTTATTAGAATAATCGAATAGATAAGTAAAGATTTATCACGGACAATGATCTTAGATAAGATAAGATAAAGATAAAGATAAATAGTTGTATGATTTATCTTTTAATGGAAACTAGCTGTGCCTGCGACTTAGACAAATAGATCTTTTTACACGACGAATGCAATTTTCACAAATTTTTTGCATTTATTTTTAACACACACACTCTGACAATAGAATCTTCATCAATCAAGAAGAAGAATAAATAAAATTAGAGTTTAAACCGTCCGGAGGCTTTTGATATGGTTTTATACACCATTGAGAACATCTCTCAGGGGTGCTGGTTTCCTCATGAGATAATTAATTTATAATACGCACACGACTCGAAAAGTCAGTGGTGTGTGTCTTGGATTCGAACTTGCGACCTTTGACTTGCTAGTCCAACGTTCACTAGGCTATCACTGCACTACAAAAATGTATCAATATAATCTTGATAGTATGTATCACAATCTATCATTATTGGGTAGTCTACTTGTCATAATAAAACTAAACAAAAAAAATCGCGTGTATTATTGCTGTTTGTTTTTCCTGACGTTTCGAACACTTTGCAATAATACACGCGATTAATCCGATTAAAAGTTGTTTTATTATAATGTGTAGTGAACCATACCACTAGGGTATCACAGCTCCTGGTTTATTTATTGGTATAGATTAATCTATATACTAATTAAAATAACAAAAAAAACTGCCTCCTTGGTTTAATGGTCCCAAGCGCGACTGCTGAGCATGAGGTCTCGGGTTCTTGAGTTATTGAGTTTTTCTGTTAGAAATGTATTAGAACTCTGTTTCTCAGTAGCAGCTTGGAGTTTAGAATTGTGCCCGGTAGATGACAGTAGGCTCACCATCCATTACATGGAATTTATTATCAGCATTGGTGAAATGTGGGTGTACATCTATGTACACCTCACCGCATATCACGGACTTGTTGCATCGATCTTGAGATACGGTGTTATATTTTGGGGAAACTCCACAAACAAGGATATTGTATTTAAAATGCAAAAACGATGTATAAGGGCAATGTTTGGACTGAAAACGACCGATAGCTGTAGACCATATTTTATAAAGTACAAAATTCTTTCACTTCCGTCCCTATACATATATGAAATGGCTGTATTTGTGAAAACTAATCCCAATCTGTTCCCGCTGCTATCAGACGGGGCCGCAAGAAGCCAACGTGATATCAGGAGGCTACGAATACATACTGCTAAAACTGCACTCATGGGAAAGAGCATATTTTGTATGGCGCCAAAAATCTACAATAAGATACCCAAAGCCTATAAAGATTTAAATATTAGTATTTTCAGTAAAATCGTGAAAAAACTGTTACTTGATAAATGCTATTATAATGTCACCGATTACTTGAATGATGTGCTTTATATATAATTATATTTTTAATACATGTTGAGGCCATGTAATGCCTATATTAATTTCTATTTTTCAAAGAAACATTGAAAAAATAATAGACAAGAACGGGGCTTGAACCCGCGACCTTTGACGTTCCGTGTCATCACTCTACCAACTGAGCTACCTTGTCGTGTTCAAACCTATTGAATTTTCAATCCTCTTTGTATACGTCTTAAGGAGACGCCTGGTGATATTTATCTAGTAATCATTACAGATTTACTAAACTCAGCGTTACCACTTTACAGTTGTAAATCGCCGAACAACATCCCAATCCTTTATAAATCATATATAATTATATTTTTAATACATGTTGAGGCCATGTAATGCCTATATTAATTTCTATTTTTCAAAGAAACATTGAAAAAATAATAGACAAGAACGGGACTTGAACCCGCGACCTTTGACGTTCCGTGTCATCACTCTACCAACTGAGCTACCTTGTCGTGTTCAAACCTATTGAATTTTCAATCCTCTTTGTATACGTCTTAAGGAGACGCCTGGTGATATTTATCTAGTAATCATTACAGATTTACTAAACTCAGCGTTACCACTTTACAGTTGTAAATCGCCGAACAACATCCCAATCCTTTATAAATCATATATAATTATTTTTTCACCAGGCGTCTCCTTAAGACGTATACAAAGAGGATTGAAAATTCAATAGGTTTGAACACGACAAGGTAGCTCAGTTGGTAGAGTGATGACACGGAACGTCAAAGGTCGCGGGTTCAAGCCCCGTTCTTGTCTATTATTTTTTCAATGTTTCTTTGAAAAATAGAAATTAATATAGGCATTACATGGCCTCAACATGTATTAAAAATATAATTATATATGATTTATAAAGGATTGGGATGTTGTTCGGCGATTTACAACTGTAAAGTGGTAACGCTGAGTTTAGTAAATCTGTAATGATTACTAGATAAATATCACCAGGCGTCTCCTTAAGACGTATACAAAGAGGATTGAAAATTCAATAGGTTTGAACACGACAAGGTAGCTCAGTTGGTAGAGTGATGACACGGAACGTCAAAGGTCGCGGGTTCAAGCCCCGTTCTTGTCTATTATTTTTTCAATGTTTCTTTGAAAAATAGAAATTAATATAGGCATTACATGGCCTCAACATGTATTAAAAATATAATTATATATGATTTATAAAGGATTGGGATGTTGTTCGGCGATTTACAACTGTAAAGTGGTAACGCTGAGTTTAGTAAATCTGTAATGATTACTAGATAAATATCACCAGGCGTCTCCTTAAGACGTATACAAAGAGGATTGAAAATTCAATAGGTTTGAACACGACAAGGTAGCTCAGTTGGTAGAGTGATGACACGGAACGTCAAAGGTCGCGGGTTCAAGCCCCGTTCTTGTCTATTATTTTTTCAATGTTTCTTTGATGTGCTTTAATTAAATAATTACTTTTGACATTGATTTTGGAGTATTATATAATTGTTTATGACTACTTTTTTTTTTGTTGATTAATTATTTATTTTTATTGTTTTATTGACATTTAAATTTCCTTGACATGCTATTATTATTTTGATTTTTAACTGTATGAGATTTTTCTTTTTATAATACCTTTTTTTAAATTTGTACGCCTTTTGGGCAAAACATGTTGGAACAAACTTATTTATCACTTGTGACCTGATTGTAAAAACTACACATGTTATAACAAATAAATGCATCTTATCTTATCTTATCTTACCTCTGCCTACCCCTTCGGGGAATACAAGCGTGATGTTATGTTATGTTTATGTTACTAGCGGACACAAATTAAGGTGGTCAAGTTTTTTTTTGTATAGTATTCCCGAGCATACGATCGTATGCTCGGGAATCGGAGTTGGGAAGTATCACAGCTGCTGGTACAATAATTATGCCGTAATCAATTCCTGCTCGTAGAAGTTCTTTTCTACCACAAATGGAAACTTTATAATGTCTAAGGTTATAAGAATAAAAACTTTCTAAGTTTACCATAGATTTCTTGTAAAGGAAAACATTGTGAGGAAACCGGCACTTATGGTCTTTAATCGTCATTAACTGATTTAAGATTATCTGTAAAACTTTCCATACAGTAGGGTATTTTTTACACGACTGTCAGAAAAAGGAGTGTTATGTTTCTAGGGTTCATGTATAGGTATGTATGTTTGTGAGTTTCTTTATTCCACCATAACTTCTAAATGCCTGGACTGATTTAGATGTGTGTGGTATCATAACAATCATTGCATTGTCCCAACTAAAATAGGCCAGTAACATAAAAAAAAAAATTGTGTCTATGGTACTCAAAAAGGTGTGGAATATAAAATATAATTGACACAAGCAGGCGTGCATTCAATTTTTGAATTAATTTGATCTTGTTTACAATTCTAATCTTATAGAATGATGACTAATGACCCGCCCCGCCTTCGCACGGGTGGCACTTCTATTATTATGTATTTAAATAAAATGTAGCCCATGTTACTTCTGGATCAAATAGCCTTCTAATGGTGAAAGAATTATTAAACACTATTCAGTATTATAATAAAACAACTTTTAAACGGATTAATCGCGTGTATTATTGGTCTGGTCCTCCTGCAACCACGAACGCTGCATACGTGTTCGAAATGTCAGGAAAAACTAAAACCAATAATACACGCGATTAATCCGGTTAAAAGTTGTTTTATTATAATGTGTAGTGATCGCGAAAACCTAAGATATTATCTATTCAGTAGTTTATCGATAACAAACAAACAATTTTATCCTCTTTTATACCTAATATTAATATTATTATAGTATACATCGACATGGCTAGTAAAACAGTGACTAAGTACCGATATGACGGCTAATAGAAATGTATGGAAGAAAACATGCTCTGCTTACACTAAATCAATCGGGGTAAGGGCAGGGGATGATGAATTTAATTATACTAGGGGTCTCTCACTGGCCGGAATTCGACCACAATTCATTAAAAATTTAAATTTGAACCTTTTAAGGTTCTATTGTCAAAGATGTTATGTGTGTGTGTGTGTGTGTTGGTATGTGTGTGTGTGTGTGTGTGTGTGTGTGTGTGTTTGTGTGAAACGCATGGTAGTGTGTGTATTTTTTATTATTAATCCATACTAATATTATAAATGCGAAAGTAACTCTGTTTGTTTATTTGTTACCTTTTCACGACTAAACGGCTGAAAGGATCGTAATGAAATTTGTATCTTGGGGAAAGACAAGGCTATTTTTAATCGCGAAGTCGGGGGCATTAGCTAGATTAATATATTTCTAATGCATATTTAATTAGCTTTCTGCACTTCTTCTCCATATAAACTTTAACTGTGCCAAATTTCATATTTCATTCCTCTGTCAGCCTAATTTTCGTAAAAAGGGTTCAAAGTTTTTGCTTCACGTATTAATAATTATATAGATTCTTCTTTACACACGACATACCGTTATTTGTAAAACCGGAATTTACTATTTTAGATAACGCTGATTTATGTAGGTACTACTTATATGTGATTAATATGTTAATTGAGTACTTTCAAAACCCGGTTCTTTATAGACAATAACAAAGAATGCAGTGTCTTTCATATTACAGATAAATAATGCGGAGAGAAAAGAAAGTGTGCCATAGTCTTAAAAAAGTGCAAGGAGTTTTGACATCAGAAGTTTTGTTTATGGTTTGGTTCAAAACACCGATTACTTTAATATTATGTAAAGATGTTGTTGCATGTATTCAATTCATGATGTAATTATTTAGTTTTTTAATGCGGCTTTTAAGATAAAAGATTAGAAAGTTTACACACAATGGCGTAGGTATATTGCACGAGAAAATTATGAATGGTTGATTTAATTAATTAATAAACTTCTAAATATAATATTTAATCAATCAATAATATTACTGGAGAATAAAAAACAGGACGTAGACAGTCGTACCTACTGGATGACCAATTGAGAACCGTTTGACAACTTTTTTAAACAAGATACCCATCCAACTATAAAATATATATAATAGATAAAAATACCAAACAACTGTCCTATTTTAGAAGAATGTTCATCAAAGCACTAGATTAATAAATTAAAGGAATACAAAAAAAAAGTAATTAATTTATTGCTATAAACACATTGAAGTATAATAAAACGTAAAGAAAAGCTTTCACATAGTACGACACAAAAGAAATCACCTAACAACAAATTAATCGAAACGTTTTACGAAATTCAAATATTATTCAGCAAAACAATGGAACTCTATTTAATTTTTAAGAATAAATTTAAAAAAAAATGCTCACATGTCAATTCCACACAGCCGCACAGTTCACTAGAGGTTCCGTAACTTTTTTTGAGGCAAAAGTATGTCGCGTCAGCCGAGGCGCGAGTCTCGGCGACTACTGAGAAGAGAACCTCTCCCTGCATTGATGTTGAGAAATGCATTCAACGTGTGTATACATACGGGGCACTAGTAGTAGCGATCGAACGATCGTGATTATCAATTGATTTTAGTAAGGTGATAAACCAAGTCAAGGCTTTCGAAAGAATAGCTCTGACAGGAATAGCTATACGTGACTGAGAGTTACAAGATGATCTCAAATTCTGATTGATGAACTAGATTTTATTTTGGATTTGTGAACTTCATTACTATTTTTGAAGGAAACATTGATAAATTATAGATAAGCCAAGCCGGCTTGAACCCGAATATTAACAGGCGTCTCCTTAAGACGAATACAAGGAACCTTGAAATATAATAATATTGGACAACGACACGGTAGCTTAGTTGGAAGAGTGATGACACGGAATTTCAAGTGTCGCAGGTTCAAGACCCGGTAGTGTCTATAAAAATAATACCTAATTAACATGGCCATAACATGTTTAAAAAAATATAATTATATATTGTGAACTTCATGATTAGTTCATGTCAATCATGTCATCAACCTACCTATATGTTTATATGAGGAATTATCCCTAGCAAACACGGAGCATGGTGTATCTTATCTAATTCTCTCTCTGCCTAGCCTTTTTCAAATGTTGAAGTCTTCCCCAGCTAGTATCAAGCTGCTTCCAGTCTGGTTCTTACTGGATGCAGTTTAATATAAGTATTTTCCACGGATCGTTCAGCTGCTACAATGGTCTAGTATCCGCAAACGCTGCTGCAGCTGCTGAATGTGAGGTCCTGGGTTCGATTTCCGGTTCTGGCAAAGTTTTATTGGGTTTTCCTGATAGGATATTCTCAGTAGCAGCCCGGAATTCGCGGCGTGTCTAACCCGTACTTCGAAGAGCACGTAAAGCCGTAGGTCTTGCACCCGATCTCTCTCCGGTCGTATCGAATTGCCGTCTCATCGGCCTATGAGAGTGAAGGAAGGATACCTTTGTTTGCACATACACCTGCACTATAATATCTCCTGCGTACTTGGCTGATCTCCGTGGAGATAGGCCGCCGTAACCGAAAATTTGGTCAGGAGGAGTAGGACATGGAGCGATTGCCTATAAATTTTTGTAACCCAGTTTTTGACTTAGAGCTCGTGGTAAGACTGGTTGTCATACTTTCAGGTTCACTACCCGCAACGACTGTTATTAATCTTGGTTTGATACGTTCTACAATATGGTGGACACTGAACATAGATAGTGAAAATTTGACATGACATTATATAAAAAAAGCTGGATTATTCCTCAATCCCTCATAATCATCCCCCTGCCCTTATCCCAATTTATTTGCGGTCGGCGCAGCATACATATATCTGGCATTCTGCTAAAGTTTAGTTTTGGCTATGTTTTATGACCGGCCGCCTGCCCGACGTCAACCCTCTTCGGGAATGCTGTCGTTGGTGGTAACCGCCACCGATACGGTCTCCTTCTATCTAGCTTTGTCACACCAAATGTTATCCATGCGCCAGGTTTTGATTTCTAACCGGGCTAATTCCTCATTCCCTCATCCGAAACCAAAATTTAAAGTATTTGTAATCATGATACAAACAGACGTGTTGCTGGGGAGTTTATACCGCCGCTTCTTCTTTACAGCTAAAACAAATTTTAGCAATTTCTTTGCCTGATTTGAATGAAAACATTTTTATTTATGATTATTATACAATGGAAACATTTAAAAATAATTTGTTTTGTCTGAGAATTTCTGTCGTCTCGATCGATCGGCAGCTCAATTTACAACCCGTATGTCTCAGTCTCAGCCTATGTCCTACGGAATCGAAAGTCTGTTAAATGGGAGTAAACAGTACACTGTTGCATTAATAGAGCATGGCTACCTTCGTGTGATATCATATATAAAATATCAGTAAATATAACCGGCTATTGGGTAAAAATCGGGGTCGCGGAAGTTTAAATCTCGGGTTCCCACCGGCAGCAAGATTCATTATTGGTTTGAGAATCGAAATCGAAATTGGAATCGAAAGATGAAGAGCTATAAGCTATCAAGCATTGACATGACCGCTGGACTGGCAAGTGAAAGGTCGGAAGTTCGAATAGAAGACGTGTCACCACAGACTTTTCGAAATCATGTGTATATTTTAAAATAATTATCTTCAAGCAATCAGAACAGTTAAGAGATGCTTTCGATGGTGTTTAAAGTCATGTCAGAGGCCTACGGGTGGCTTAAACTCTGACACTAGGTTTCGACTGCTGAGCAGGAGGTCTCAGTTTCGATGCCCGGGTCGGGCAAAGTGTAATTGAGTTATTATGTTAGGAAATTCTCAGTAACCCGGAATTTGGAATTGTGCCCAGTTGATGGCAATTGGCTCACCACATGGGACATATAAAAGCATTGGTGAAATGTGGGTGTACAATTGTGTACACCTTTGCTTACCCTTTCGGGGAATACAGGCGCGATGCTATGTTGTTTATGTTACTGGATTTATTTAAGTAAGTTAAACGATGGTTTTGCCATAAAATATAAATGCCGTGATAAAGTGATTTAATCGCTTTTGGTAATAGGTTAAAGAGTTGAGATCCTTTATTAAACAAAATTCCTTTTATTATAGTGATTGGGTAACAAAAACCTAATGCATGTGAAATAGGTATGTTTTTTTTTTAAATGCATGTTTTTCGTGATTTCTTTAGTTACAACACGAAAACACGTTGTGGATAATTGTGGATCTTAGCAGACAGCATCAGCGGTCACCGATTTATTCTCATTTTGAATGGCTTCATACAGAGACTGAGCCCTTAATCCCGCCACCTTTGGCTTCAGCATAATAATTGCTTTTTAAAAGCCTGATAGAGCAACCC
This sequence comes from Xylocampa areola, assembly GCA_935421205.1. NCBI lineage: Eukaryota > Metazoa > Arthropoda > Insecta > Lepidoptera > Noctuidae > Xylocampa > Xylocampa areola. The sequence continues at coordinate 11,153,801 of OW285219.1, read as the reverse complement.
GGTAGCCTGATAGAATATAATCGAAGGCAATCGTTGAAACCTGTGATTTTTCTATCGAAAGTAGAGACCAAACGCAGAGAGTTGTCAAAACACAATGCAGAATTGATTTGCCAAAGCCGATCTTTCTGATTTTGGCCTTTAGAGAATCTAGAACCATCTATTTTTATTTTTGTATCGTTTTCCTTAGACGTCGTGGTGGCCAACTGGTTACGGGAACCATAGGTTTTGGGTTCATCATATCTGGCAGTTACCAATGTGACCTTTTCTAATGTCATATGCACGGTAGAAAGAAAACATCGTGAAAAAACCTCGACTTAATAGTCTGAAATCGTAAACTCGCAGTGAGCTAGCGTGGTAATCAATGCTGAGGCCGTCGCCCTGCAGTAGGATTATTATGGGCTGGTGATGTTATGTTTATGTTTAAATTCTTGAGAGTATCACACATAGATTATGTGACTAGTCTTTTTTGAAACAGGTTATCTATATATTGTGTTATTTACTGAGCCTTTCAAAGGACACCTATTACAAGAACAGGATTCTAAGGGTTAATGTCACGGCGACGAGGACCTTGAAAGGGTAATTACCTGCGACTTCTGAGAGCCTGGCAGGAGAACAAGTTGTAATTTGCACTCTTTATCATTCAATATTGTTCGGCTGAATATTCTTTGTTATCGCCATCGACAGTTCGATTATTATATGAGAAATTACTTGTGTCGCAACGTTTTGATAAAAAATAAAAACACTATAATTGATGATCTAGAATAGTTTCTTTGGGCGACAATAAGCATAATTGTTTTGGCGTCTCCTGATTTTTTTTTTTATTTTTTTTTTTTATTATTGGGAATTTTGCCTGTACCACCTTTTACATGGGACTTAATAACACCATTGGTGAAATGTGGGTATACAACTGTGCACACCTCTGCCTACCCGTTCGGGGAATACAGGCGTGATGCCTTGTTATGTTATGTTCCATGCCCGGTGTAGATCATGCCTTTGGATGTGCGACAGTTCTTTACACGATTTATCGAGAATTTTCTAATCTTTAGTCATTCAGCTGTTGAAAGTAGGTGCGAGCAATACCCGAAGGACTGAAAACCGGTTGATATGAACCTTAGTAGGTAATTTGATTGTGAAAACTGAGAGGCAGTCATTCTGTTTTATACGACATATATACATGTCTTTGGTATACTAAAATAATAAGTAAGTAGCTTAACGTAGGATAACATGGATGCATGGATGACATTTGGTGTGATATAGCTAGATAGAAGGAGACCGTATCGGTGGTGGTTACCACCAACAACAGCATTCCCAAAGAGGGGTGACGTCAGGCAGGCGATCGGTCATAAAACAGCAAAAATTTTAGCAGCGTGCAATTTCGGAAGAACAATTGATGCTGCACCAACCCCAAATTAATTGGTATAAGGGCAGTGGGATGATGATGAATAAGTAGGTAGCTATAAACATTTATTTAAAGTAAGGCGTCATCCCCTCTTCTGATAAAACTAATGCATGTTTTATGCCCGACAGGGTTCATAATTGATACCATAATTCAACACCTGTATATACATTGTGGAATGCAATAAATGTTTGAGTATTCATCCAGGAGGTGTATCATCAAATGAAATCAAAATTTCTTTATTCAAATTAGGCTAAAAATTAGCGCTTTTTGAACGTCAAACATTAAGACAGCCCCTGTAGTTTCGAATCATGCTCCCGACCGTATTTTTCTTTAGAGTTACAATTTATAACTTTAGAGTTCGCTATACATGAGTTAATGCTTTTCGAAGATTTATCGGCATTGGCTAGGATTTATTTTATTAACATCATAAGTGAAATGTATAACTCCTCAGCTTACTACCTCAGCGAATACAGGCGTGGTTCTGTGATGCTATGCTATGTCAAATATTTATCTAAAACATGAGATGACAACTAGAAGTGCATAAGTTTGTAATCTTGCTAAATAAATATATTAAGAAGGTAATTGTTTTCTTTAGCTGTTTGTTTAGCACTTTGTGTCCATGTTAAAATTAACGATTTTGTAAGGTAGGTATTATTTTGTAAATATTGGAAAAATCTATATTTTCTACGTAGTCCACCCCAGGTTTGTAGTTTAAGTGTGCGTATAGATAAAGCATAATGTATTATTCGTAAAGCATTAAAGTATCAATTAATCTTCTTTTTTCGGGTGGTTAAGATGTGAACTTCACATCTACTCCAGACATAAAAACCTCGTTCATATCAAAACCATTGTTCTTAAATTTCGGACACAGCACTAAATACAAAGCCTTAGTTCTAAACAGAGTCACGTACTTAGTTGCGTTGTTATAACTGATAGTATTGTGTATTCATGTCTCGTGCGTTAGGTAGTGGTGATAGATGAACAAGGAAGTAGCGGAAGCGAAACGCTTACGCTTGTGAATGTAAGCGGAAGTGAGAATGTTAAATGGTCTGTTGTGCTATTCTTTTCTGTTGGGTTTATTATAAAGAACTGAAAAATTTTTGAAGCTAAGATGTGTAGGGGTCTAAAATACTATGTCAGTATTTTTATATAGATTAGATTAGCCGTGAGTGATAGTCATTATTATAATTATTATTTTAATTTCCAGATAGAATAATAATACAATAGAATAATAGATTTACAAACATTTGGATTGAACAGTATCTAAACCCGAAAATCATAAAAAACAACTTTCCCTATATATATATATCTGCCTAGCCTTTTCCCAATTACATTGGGGTCGGCTTCCAGTCAAACCGGATGCAGCTTAATACCAGTATTTTACATGGAGCGACTGCCTATCTGACCTCCACAACCCAGTTACTGGGTAACACGATATCTCGTGGTATGACTGGTTGTCAGACTTTCAGGCCTCTGACTACCCGTAACGGCTGTCATAGATCTTAATTTGACAACCGGGACCAACGGCTTAACGTGCTCTCCGAGGCACTGATGGGTCTCGGTATGATATTGACCATCCACAGACCGACCGCGGCAAGCGCAGCTTAACCTCGATCGATCGATCTGTGCGGCTGTTACTTAGCCACGAGCCCCTATTTCCCTATATGAGTTGATTAATAAAATTATTTATCTGAAGGCGAAAATGATTGTTCATGTTTCAGAATGTTAGGAAAAAAGGGTGCATGCCGTAGATGAGCGTACTTCTTCTAAGGCGTCTATTCTTATGGTTGGCCTGTACCTAACTTTTCCTCTTTCTTTACACAGCAACAGTAAATCAAGACGCATTTGCTAATATGCTCGCGCCTTTACTTCAACTTTGTATAAGGAAACACAGTTCAAGTACAATGTACATACATAATGTGTACTTATGTATCTCATCAACAATTGTTATGCTTAGTCGTAAGAGTCATTTATAAACCTTCTATACGTTGATCCTCTGACAGTGACCATAGTTCATATTAAGAAAAAAAAAAAATTCAAATTCAAGTATAGACTACTCGAATTTGAAATTTCTTTCTGCAATGACCAACTGTAGTGGTAGGACGAAGTGGTAGCTTAAAGGTGGTAAATTAAAAGTCACAGGTTCGAACTCAAGGCACGCGCCACTGACTTAACGTTGTCATCTTTGGAAATTAATTAACAGTTTTTTTAAAGGTGATGGAAGACATCGTGTGGAACCGTCAACTGAGAAATGTTATCAATGGTGTGCTAAGCCATGTCAGGCAAAGTAAAAAGCAAGTTGGTCGGGCAAAGTGTTATTGGGTTTTCCGGAAATTCTCAGTAGCAGCCTGGAGTCAGGAAGTTGGTGGTGTGAAGCACGGGGGTGCTTCAGAGAGCACGTAAAGCCGATGGTCCTGCACCTGATCTCTCTCCGGTCGTGTCGGATTGCCGTCCCATCACACCTGTGCACCTGTGTTTGCGCATACACATGTGCACTATAATATCTCCTGCGTACTTAGCTAATCTCCGTGGAGATAGGCCGCCGTGACCGAAATGCGGTCGGGTATTTATAAGCCATATCAAACCTAAGGGCGGGTTAAACTTTGACACGAAGCAGGTTATTAATATAAATTATACGTTAATAAGATTAAGGAGAAGATTGTGGGGCTGGGGAAATTGCCATGATCACCATACTTGTTAGGCACCACATACTGATGATAGAAATGAGTTGTTACTCGCCGAATGAAGGACTTTGCATTAAAGTTATTATATTAAATGGAAAAAGAATACGGTTGCGAACAGGGTTCGAACCTGCGCCTCCCGGATAAATACTCCAGGCGCTCTGACCACTAAGCCATCTCGACCTCTGCTCACCACCGAAAATTCATCATCCATATTTTACCACGACTTTGCATTACATTATCAGACGACTGTATTTTTCCTAATAAGTATTTTTTTCTTCAATATAGTTACTTGAATAAAAAATGACCAAAAGTTATATAATTTACGTTCTTCTTGAAATACTCTGTTCATCAGTGAATAAAGCAGAATAAAATCAGTTCAACGGTTTCAAGGAAAATCGTGACACACACTTCTTTCGAAAGCGTACATGGCTTCATGGCTTATAAAGTTAATTATACCGTTGAGTCCACTGATCTGGTTTTTCTTCTTATCGTGTGGTTGATGAACAACCCAGTGTCAGAGTTTAAACCACCCGTAGGTCTCTGACATGGCTTTACACACCATCGAGAACATCTTACTGATCTGCTAATACTGTGTAGCGTCTTAGTAAGCTCTTTACTATATCAACTGACGCACGATTGTCTTGACCTGTATTTTGCTTGAATAGTCCACATTTCAAGAGTGGAGGGGCTCGTGGCTAAGTAACAGCCGCATAAATGAAGGTTAAGCTGTGCTTGCCGCGGTCAGTCTGTGGGTGGGTGACCATAATTTCATACCGAGACCCCTCTGAGCCTCAGAGAGCACGTTAAGCCATCGGTCCCGGTTGTCAAATTAAGATCTATGACAGCCGTTACGGGTAGTCAGAGGCCTGAAAGTCTGACAACCAGTCATACCACGTGATATCGTTTTACCCAGTAATTGGGCTGTGGAGGTCAGATAGGCTCCATATAAAATACTCATATTAAGCTGCATCCGGTTTAACTGGAAGCCGACCCCAATGTATTTGGGAAAAGGCAGTCCATACTTCAAAAGTCCAATTATGACTGTGGTCTGTATTTGTTTTCTTGTGTAAGCAAACGATAATATTACAATTGCTGTCTTTACATGGGTTTTCCCCGTTACGTGATCAGTAATTATGTTAGTTTTTGCTTTGGTATACTTAATATTTTTATTACGTTGGTTAGCAGTGACTAAGTAAATATTTATATTGTCATATGTAATGACAACGATGTTCTCTTGAATTTTAAACTTAACTATTTACTTAGGAAACACTCGGGAAGGACTTTAAAAACTTGTCACCATTTTATTGTCTTTACTCGTGAGGATCCGATATACCTAACGAGCAGAATCAATTTTCTTCTTTGTGTCGTTTAGGTGATGAACATAAGTATTAAATTGATGATAATGAGGATGTCTGACAGCCGTTTTGGCGATAGCCACAGTTTCAAACTTGGTTTTAAATTTTCCATGGGTGATGTAAATTGATTAGGTATGTATTGCTGTGGTTAAACCAAGATTAAATTCTGTCATTGCTTATTTGTGTGAATCAATGCGTTTAACATGACATAATATATTCCCCGAAGGGGTAGGCAGAGGTGTACCCAGTTGAACATCCACATTTCACCAATGCTGATATTTAGTCCCATGGAGTAGGTGGTGAGCCTATTGTGAACCGGTCACAATTTCAAACTCTGGACTGATACTGAGAATTTCCTAACAGAAAATTCTAATAACACTTTGCTCGACCTGGGTATCGAACCCAAGACCTGATGCTCAGCGCAATGCGTTTAGAAAAACATAGTAATTGAAAATGTGGAAAATACAAGTTTATTTCAAAGTTCATTTATTATGTATCACAGTTAAACCCCGTTAATCTGGTAAACACAAATTACAACAAAAATAAAGGAAATTGTATAATAAAGTTGATATATTAAATGGAAAAAAGAATACGGTCGCGAACAAGATTCGAACATGCGCCTCCCAGACGAATACTCCAGGCGCTCTGACCACTAAGCCATCTCGACCTCTGCTCACCACCGCGAATTCTTCATCCATATTTTAACACGTCTTTTGGCGACGTCATTGCTATCTATTCAGTCCCTATACAGGTGACCGAACCGACACGACTAACTTTGCATTTAATACAATGTCGTAAAGATGGCAATTACCGTAACAATTAAAGATACATCTTTGAAAAGCATTAACGCATGCTTAGCGAACTCTAAAGTTGATATATTAATGTATTTACACAATTGACTATTTTAATAAACTTGTATCTATCGTTACACTTTCAGGAACATATGACGTCTATAGACGTCTCATTAATAAAAGTTCTATTAAGTACTGTCATGTGTCCTTTAAAGTATTAACTTATTTATATCATATTATGAGAAATTATTTATTTCCAGTCGTTTGTAGTTGGGCAAACCAGAAAAATATAAAAAAGTATCGGACTAGCCGAGCGGACACAATATAGTACCCTGCGAGACACCCAACAATGTTAGTACGATATAGTCAAATGTTGATTTTATAAGAGCTAATAATAATAAGTGACAAATAACACGACATTCAAAAGCTAAAAAATAAAGTTATTTTCTTTTTAGAATGTAGTTTTTTATAAACAGGAATACAGGGAAAGGAGATGCATTTATTAATCTAAAGCTTATCCTAATGTGACGGAACAGACTTATGAACTATAATAATGCTGTTAACACACTGATGCCACGTACGAACGTCAGCCAGGATCAGGAATCAGGAGGAGGAGAAACAGGACTACATTCAGTCATCGTAATGTACTCGTATATAGGGGTATCGCATTTGGTTTATTTCGCTTTAAGCCTATTTGATTTCTTCTATGGTTATTTTTCCATCGACCACTTTCATATCGTTACACTCTCGAGCCTCTTTTGCATCGACTGCGGCAGTACTAGGGCTGGCTAGTATTATTTCACTTTATTTAACTTAATCGTTGTCCGTCTATTGTGGTCAGTGTCATAACAGTTACAACCAAGAATTGGAACGAAGATTGAACCTTTTAGAATTAGTGCAGCACGTTACGTCCGTAATTTTATTTACTATATACCAACCTTGCTAAGCAAAATATTCTGCTTTATCTATGGATAATTGCATTAGGCAATAATTGCAATAGACAATTTCAAAAAGTCCAATCTTAGAAGAAACTTATTAATTAGTACAATTAGTCTAATCGATAGAAAGTTGTCTGAAAGAGCCATCAATTCCAAAGAGTTCGTCATAGTTGGTTGGTTTTCCTGGCCGGAGTGCTTCCTGAGCTATGAGGGATTCCTGCTTCTTGAACCAGTCTGTATACTCCTCCAGTTTCTTAGCCCAGGCCACTGGAATATCAAAAATAACTTTAGTATTTGCAGCAGTTATCTTTATGTTAAGGAAGATTTAACAATGTGTGCTGTTAACTTAAACATAATATAACATGCATGTGAATGCAGTTTCGCGGCTGCCCGCGAAATAATTGTGGAACTGAGTTTCAATTGATATTGCTTTTGTTTTGCCAGTCTGACAATATACTTATAAATTGCGTCGTTCTTGGTAGTCGAGGAGGTTCGAGGAGGTTGTATATGATTTTGACTTTTCAAAGCATATAGCGCAATGTATTGCTTGAAATTGCTATGGTTCTTTCTTCAAAAGGGCTATCCAGACGACTTACATGATTACACTCACATAACCATAAACAGTTATGTCTGGACTCTAAAAGAGACAGTGACCTCTGAGTTTGTTTCGGTTTTTCTTGTCCTAGGTAGTCAGATACGAAATACAGGGGATGTTTAGATTTCTAGATAAAAAATTACATGTAAAAGAGTTTGTAAAGACCTATCAACAGAATAAAAAAAAAAAAATGAATTTAGTAAATCAAATTGAAATGCATTGTCATTTATGTCAATTGCGCTATTGCCCCGCTGAAATATGAATACAAACTTACGGTTGACTTCATCAAGGGAACAGCCTGTACCCCCGTACTCTTCTGGCAACAATTCTTTAGGCACGTACTCGTGCAGGGCATTGTAGTCACTGTGGAAATGGACCTGAAAGGAAAAAAGATGATATGAGTTAACTAATAATGTATAATATTTTTTATCTTCAGAAGATATGTAAGATTACTGAGTAATAATGTAAGTGTTGGTGGCTACATTCCAAACACGAATTAAGTTTTGATGTTTAGCTGGTGATCGCAGCTGTTCAGCGTGCGGTCCTGAGTTCGATTCCCGGTGCGGACATAGTGTTACTATTACATACTTAGTTTATTTATTATCCGTACTTTATTACCCGTAAGGCAATTCTCAGTAGCAGTTCAGAGTTCTGAATCATGCCCGTTAGATGACAATAGGCTTACCACATGGGGCTACATCGGTTAAACATGGGTATACAATATTTTTTATCTATCTTACCCTTTGAAGATAAAGGCGTGATGTTATATTATGTTATACTTATTTAAAATTAGTAGTTATATCTGACAGGAAAATGGAATATCTTTAGAAAGGACAAGCTGATTAGACAAGAGCACACATCTCATAATTATCCTGTAAAAATCTAAAACCAGCAAAAAGCGCATAGCATCCTTAAGGAAAACAATTTAATTCATTATTTCTTATAAATCCTATCGATACTCACTCGTTGCCTCATCTTCTCTTTGAGGAAGGGTTTGACGATACTGAATACTTTATCTATCAAAGGTGTTGCGTTCAATACATGTACTTCCTTCAGCTTGACGGGGTACGCCTCCTGTAATTGATACAATTGCTTGAATAAGATTTAGATTAAGATTAGCATGAACAATGAAATCGTTGACTTAATAGAATCACGTGTCACTTTTCTTGCCCTTGATAAAATAATCAGCATTGTCATCTAACATTGAAATGCAGCCAGTCTTTTAGGCACTTTATTAGAAAACACTTTACTAGTACACCACCCTCCCGCCCGCCAATATATGCACATACGCAAGCGTTGAAATATAGTTACTACCACTAACTATGCGTGTTCTCCACAACACATCATCAGGAGCTGTTAGACCATACAGTACCAATCGAGAGATATCGTAGGCTACAACTGTCTTTATTTCAGCCTGATTAATTGACTCATAACCAGCGTACCTATTCGTTATCTCAGTTGCCAACCGAATTGATGGACACTTTGTAGTACATTGCGTCGTAAGTTTTTACTATTGTTGCTCATCATAGACAAGCTGTAACACACGACGCAATGTACTACAAAGTGTCCATCAATTCGGTTGGCAACCGAGATAGCGAATAGGTACGCAGATCATTGCAAGTTTAAAAACCTAAACCTCAATTTTTGTAACTCTTCCTTTTATCAATATTTTGATGAGCAGTGCTTTAAAGCTTTGATATCGCAACTAGTTTTAGTAATGTTGAAAAGATTTGGGTAAGTATCAAGTGTACGAATCACGATTGACTTTTGATAATCGAACAAACATAGTTTAATTGAAAGGTAACAATGAATTGCAAGGTATAAGGAAAAAGTATATTGAATATTGAATTTATTTATTCAAACACGAATAATTTTTTGTGAATAACGTATTTTTGTATATTTATAGAAGTAATAAAAATTACCTGAATGCAAATAAAGAACTTCTTCAACGCTGCCGGAGATATCTTCCCAAGATGGCTGGGCGCGACTATAGAAGCGTCTAGAATGTACACGTCCCCCGCAACCCCCTCAATCTCCTCCATCAGTCTGACGTCACCGATCATCATGGCGAGCTTGAACGCGTCGTTCAGCTGGTGTGTGTCTAGGTTCTTGTCCAAGCCTGGTGGTTGGGGAACATATTATATAATCTTGCTCAAAAAAATCATTGCACCTTTCAAAACCCAACCACTACAAAAAGTCTAAATGTACTGAATTGTTATATCTATACTATTATAGTTTATAAATAATTATGCTAATAACAGACATTCTACTAACACAATGAATTATATTTTTGCTGTCCAAAATAAAGATATCTGAATTTGATTATAATATAAAATAATATTGATAAACCTTTGAAAAGCATTAATGAGTGCATAGCGATCTCTAAAGTTACATATTATTTGCTTTATTTCAACAACTCTCCCTATTTAATTTTTCATTATAAAGTACCTACTATGTATTTGAGATTTAAGTTATTAAATCCAAAATGGCTATAACGACAAAGGGTAAAAAACTTGAGATTCATAAGGTAAAAAACGACTTAAGTATTGGGGCAAAGATGTTTAAGATACAAAAAAGCAGGCTAACAGAAACCAAAACATTAATTCCAAATATAAATGATGATAACAAAATTCTCGAGAATTTATGCCATTACAAAATTAAGCAAATTTTGTCTTTGAATCACAGATAAATGCTAATTGATAGAAATGTTGCATAATCTGAATACATAAATAAGGTATTGATTTAACAATACAACATTTTGTATTGGAAATCTATTGTGAAAGAAACGACCTAGTTCATCAAGTTTGGAAACAGGATTTCCTATGAGTATTGCAGAGTTCGAATTGTAATTAGCGGAAATATAAAAAGTGAACGACATCGGGAAATAAATGATGAAAAACATGAAATAGATCGTTTTAGTGCTTCGGTATTGACTGCTAATAACTTTGGTCATGCGATCGACATCAATTTTGTAGTTTTTAATTCATTTGTAAAGAAAAATGGTAAAGATGAATCATTAGAGAAGGAAATTCTACCAGATATTGTTCTACGTTACGATTGTTTTTCTAAATAGACAGATTTTATATCTAAGGTTTACAGACAACTATTATTGGCCTTTATAGTTGGCCTTTACAATTACGAAAGATGATTTAAATGACGTCATTTAGAGGATATAGATAACAATACGGACTGACATATTTTTATAAGTTAAGAAATCTCCAAAGTTACGTCATTGCACTAGGTTTGGTCACATCTTTCTCAGAGTAACACAACTGCATATTCTATTCAATGCAAATTTTCCAATCATGTATAAAGAAATAGCGGCATTCGCAACATTATATTATTCAATGTGCAATTTAAGATGATTATATTCTATAGAACACTAAGATAAAAAATTGAATATTTTAGTAATGGACATTATTTATATTACTAACTAGTGGAGTCGGTAGACAGATCTTGTCCGCTATATTTTCCGGACCTCGACAACAGCACCGGGTCTACCATTCAGGTGACCACAAGTACAAAAAAAAACAATATCAAAATCGGTCAAGCGAGTTATGAATACAAGCTTTCATAACATTTTGAATGTTTGTGAGTGTGTGAATGTGGGTATTTGTTAATAATTGATAGGGACTAGGGAATAGGGTACTTTTATGCCAGAAAAAGTTCCCGTGGAAATATGGGAATTTCAGGGACTGCAGGGGATAGTTGGTTAAGTATAGTTTTAAAACTGTGTTAAGGTCTTACCTTTACAAATTGTGACTCTTCTGCCTGAAGGAGTCAATCCAGGTAATGTTGGAGCTTGCCTGCAATTTACAAAATATGTTATTTGTATCATCTTTATTTTAAGGCTTAGTAATGAGGTAGAATAGTAACACTGGTGACTCATTAGCAATATCTTCCTGAATCTATTGTGCGGAACACACCTCTTTTATATAATGCATTGTAAACTTTTAGTAGATTTATTCTTTTTAATGTTTTTATATTCTTTTCATTTTTCAGTTGTTTGTCATTATTGATTGAACCTAGCAATTACGTGGTCTACTCTCTGCTACTTCCCGCGATTATATTATAAATATCACTAGTACAGTTCAACTTCGTCAACAATACTAAAACCAATAAAACTTTTGGCTCCAATGTTATAGACGTCTGCTTAGTTTGAGAACCATAGCCTACATATCTACATTCATTTTCATTACTCTCTTAGTCCCATACTTAATATTTATCTATGTTATTAAGCAATAGTCACAAAACTATCAAGGTCACAATTATCATGTCTGTGTTGTCATGGATTTGGCAAATAACATTGAACTATGCAAATCTATACTGATATTAGAAATTAGATTTGTTTGTTTGTAATCGTTAAACTTTGAAACAACTAAACGGATTTTAATAATTATTTCACCGTTAGGAAGCTATTTCAGTAACACATAGAAAACCAGTAGGTACCATTGATATGTTAAAAAAAACCCAAACTAAACCAATTAAAAATGAAACTTACGCTCTAGATACAAGGTCCATCAGCTCTGGCCTCGTGATGTCCCTGTTGGTAAAGAACTCGGGGCAGGCGGCTCTCATGGTGAAGTACATGTCTAACTTTTTCTTGCATTTCTCCAGAGAGAAGTTGCATCCTCGCAGGAAGGTTAGGAGGCATCGGTCCTCTGAGAAGGTAAATTTGCTAGTATTATGAACAAGGATCAAGGATATTCCGGATACACAACATTATTATTCCGGATATACACATTATTCGAGAAACGGGTCAAATATTTTCATATAGAGAACCTGTATCAACGATTTCAAAAACGTCTAATGTAAAACTCACAAACTTACACGCACGCGCAGCTGGAAGCCCGCGTACTATGTCCAACGCGTAGTGGGTTTAAATATTATTTGGACAATATATAACAAGGGATAAATGCATATTTTTATATTATTAGGCAGACGGGAACTGTTGTACACTCACATTTCTCCGATGCAGTTCTTAAGTCCCATATGCCTATAGCCATCAACCGTGCACAATCTCAAACTCAGAATTGCTACTGAGAATTTCCCAACAGAAAACCCAATAACACTTTAAGACCACTCAGCAGTCGCCCTTGACCGCAAGTCTAATGATAAAGATATATTTATTGCATAACTGTGCACAGAAGGTCTCAAACATTACAGTTTTAGGCTCAATAGTCTACCCATTTCGGATATGCAATAAGTAACACAAAAAAAGACATTATTTTTTTCGAAAAAAACTCAAGCAAATTATAAAATACATTTTCAATTAACAATTTTTTTAATGTGGTTTGAGGGTAATTTGGCTGTTAAAACTGGAATAACCCCTCATAACTCACCCATGGCCGTATCCAAGGGACGGGTTTTGGGGGTTCAAAGTCCCCCAAAATTTTAGAATAGAAGTATTCCAGGCGTAAAAAAGGGGCAAGCTCTCTGAAATAAATTCATGAGGCTGGCTAACCCCCCCTCCTCGAAATATATTCCTGGCTACGGCCGTGAACTCACCCCATTCATCCGGAAGATGAGGCTGTTTCCTCAGCCACTCCTTGATGGCAGCCAGATCCTGGTCCCTGGTGTTAACGTTCTCGTTCAGCTCCACACGGATCCTCTCCCACATCTCGCCCTTAGGCTGGATCAACATCACCGAAGCTGACGCCATTGGTAATTCTGGAAATGTGGGGAACTGCTGGTTGAGTTTGTTGTACCAAAGATATTAAGTACTTTGCGATTTAATTACTACTTCATATTGTGTGGTTGATGAACAACCTAGTGTTAGAGTTTAAACCATCGCCAGGATTCTGACATGGCTTTAAGTATCATCGAGAACAGCTCTCAGGTGTCCAGCACACCTTCCTTCATGATATGTTACTTTATCGCTTATTATGGATGACATTTAAAGATTTTTGTAAGGCTAAATAGTTTTGAATTTCTAAGTTCGTGTCTGGGTTTGTGGGATATCCGGAAGGTCTTATTACTTTTAGCATTTTTATTATTATTATTTTACTATTATTTTTAGCATATTTTAATTTTCAACATTAACCATCGACACTTTGAGACAAGACGATTAAAATCAGTGATAAAGTGCTTTAAGGTTTTCAAAAAAGGACAGGTCAGGAGCAACCTAAATCTACGAGCATGCATGAAGAGGTTATTGAACATAGATGAAGTGAAAGAGTTGTGTCAGAATTGTAGCAGGTGGAAATCGATAGTCTCTACCTACCCCAATGACAAACAGGCATAATTGTGTTTATGTATGATAATGCGGTCTCAACAGTACAGCTTATAATATAAATGGCTGGACTGATTAACACACTCTGTACCACATGTGGGAAATTAATGAATGGAAATGCGTTAATATTAATAATGGCACAAAATGAAACGATGCAAATAAAAAAAAAAAAAGTTTTTTTTAACCACTACGTAAGTATTTATCTTTACTATATTTGTCACTCAGCCAAACCGAGGCTTTCGGTGGCTTGAAAAACTGGCGTCAGGTTGGAGACAATGCACGGCGAGAACTGTTCTAAACTGAATATGAAACTAAGAATGTAAAAGCTGACCTTTCAAACACGTTATCTCTCAGATCAATACTTTTACTAAATTTAACCTTACAACAGGTGATATCGTGTTGATAGCGATAATGGCAAAATTGTGTAAACATAGCATCACGCCTGTATTCCCCGAAAGGATAGGCTGTAGAGGTGTAGGTCACTGTTGTGGATATTAAATTTATACGTACATTTTACTGATGCTGTTGTAAAGTTATGTACTCAAAAGGAGGGGCTCGTGGTTAAAGAACAGCTACACAGATCGATCGATCGAGGTTACGCTGTGGGTGCCGGTCGGTCTGTGGATGGGTGACTATCATTTCATACTGAGATCCCTCCGTATCTCGGAGAGGACGTTAAGCCGTCGGTCCCGGTTGTCAAATTAATATCTATGACAGCCGTTACGGGTAGTCAGAGGCCAAGAAAAGTCTCTCAAGCAGTCATACCATGAGATATCGTGTTAATATCCAGTAATTGGGTTGTGGAGGTTAGATAGGCAGTCGCTCCATGTTAAATACTGGTATTAAACTGCATCCGGTTAGACTGGAACACGACCCCATACAGAACCTACTTTTTTGAATTCTGTTATCTGATGGCTCGCTAATTACTAGACACAATAGATTTTTATTGTTATGAAGTATAATTTTATACTTCTTCCACCCAAAGAGTTAAAAACAGAAAGACATACGTACGTCTCACAGTACTTCAGACATATCATTACTCTTCATGTCAATTTCAAATCCAAAACAGTGGGGTTACTCTTGAAGCTAATACCAATTTCAATCCAATTCCAATATTAAATAGACGCTTTAAAACAACGCGTAATTTTAAAATAAATTTATCTACATTACAGTTGCCTCAATTTTAAAGCATGTTGTCTTCATAATATACCGAATCTATAATTATTTTTTAGACATTTTGGCATTTAAAAGTACGAACTGACATATTTCCAATGTCAAGCGAGCGGAATTATTTTCAAGAGTAAGCCCACTGTTCACAATACTGTTTAATTAAAATTTAACTAGACACAATACAATTTTTATTTTCAAAAAAAACACAATCGCCTTCATTGGAATTGGATGGTAAAAACAGTAGGTACATAGATATACGATCGCAGCAATCACGGGTCATTAATTTGCTTTAATTATTGAAGAGTTCCATTGTCTATCTCCGAAGATCTTCATCAGATCCTAATCCTTAAATATAAAACACAAACATTTTACCTATGTCCGTTATAGACTGTGAAGGCATCGAACCGATGTGCCCTAAACCGGTTTCATTAGAAAGGCAAAAAAATTGACAAAAAAACCAATGTTGTATCACACGCCGGGTATCCGCTTGTTTACTATATACTAAAACCTTCCCTGAAAAATATGTATTTATATAACAAAAACCGCATCTAAATCGGATCAGTTCTTTTTGAGAAAATCGCGGACATACAAACATACATAGGTACCTATATTCATACGGGTCGAATACAGAACCACCTTCTTTGAAGTCGATTAATATATAGTATATTCACCCTTCCTTACAAACATTCTTATTTAAAATACAGATTATCTACTAGAAGAATTAAGATCAGTTCTTCACTAAGGTATGTAACATTTGACCATATCAGTATGAGGCTATGAGCCTAATTCGTAATGAAATAACGTCGTGGTGGCATGTTCCAATGTGACGTTTTTAATGTCATTAATGTACTTCCTTAGTTAATCACATATATTAATAATCTGTGAGTTAATCTAAAACAACGTTTATTACTCACTTGCATTCTTCAGGATTGACCGACTAGTTTCGAACTCGAACGGAGCCCTTTGTCCTGAGCTGAGCCCGCGGCGATGTCGCGAGTCAAATTCTGCAACTTTGACCCAAAGAATGCAAGTGAGTAATAACCGTTGAACAATAATTAATAGATACCTGTGTACCAAACCTTTATTTTGCTTATGCAAATGCTGACACTTCAATCAAATTTATGCACTCCTTGCAAGTGCATACTCGGAACATTATGTGCCCTTGAACTTGATAAATAAGTAATATTAAATATATAACACGTCACATAACGCGTCACGATCATTAAGATCGTGACGCGTTATGTGATGTGACTGCCCGGAATTTTTTTTTTTTTTTTTTTTTTTTTTTTTTTTTGGTAGTGGCATCTCGCAGGTCAACCTAGGAGGTTGTCGGCTGCTTAACCGGGCTTTCCTGTGGATGCCCTAATAATAAACTATTATTAAGGCCTCCAGCCAGGGGCTTACGAATTAAACTAAATCTAAAGCGACCACGCTAAGGGCACCCCCTGCGGGGTACGAGCCTCGGCTTAGGGCGTCGCTTGAGGGAGGACAGCAAGGGACTGGCTGGATCGAACAAGAATTATTATTATCAGGGGAATTTAAAGCTACAGGCTCAGCGGCTACGCGGGCTGGCACGAGCAAGGGTCGGGGAGGTGATGCATTAGGTGCATTACGGGGACGTCGCGACGGGCCTCGGCGGCGAGGCCTAAATGACGGCGGTCTGTGTTTGTGTACTGTGCTGGTGGCCCTACGGCTCTCTTGGAGCAGGGTTATAGCGTCATCGGGGTACAGAAGTGAATGCCTAGGACGGCGAATTCTACTTATCTGGGAGGGGGTGTATCGGGCGGCAGCCGCGATAAGAGGGTTGGGGTGCTTTTCAGCAGACTCGAAATAACGCTTGCAAATGCGTTTTATAAACTGTTGGATAGTGGGAATCTTGAGGTCGAGATGGAGGTTTTCGTTTCTAACGTAGAGGGGGGCTCCCGTGACCTTACGTAAGGCACGGTTTTGGAGGGTCTGCATCTTATGGAGGCGGTACGATTTCGCGTGTGGGAACACTACGCAGGCGTAGGTCATGATGGGGCGTATGCACGTGGTGTAAATGCGCAGTTTGCACTTAAGGGACAATCTGCTGCGTGCGTTCATGATGAAGTGAAGCCTACCCAGAGCGAAGGCGGCGCGCGAGCGCACCGTCCTTATGTGCTCACCGAAGGTCAAGTGTCTATCTAGGATGACTCCTAAGTACTTGGCTTGCTTCTCCCAAGGGATCGGCTTGCCGAACATGGTTATCGGTTTTGGGTCGGGGGGTCTGATCCTACGCTTTTTCGCGAAGAGTACGGCTTGACTCTTATCGGGGTTAACTTCTATTCTCCATTTCCTGAACCAAGCGCCTAGTACGTTGGCGGAAGTTTGGAGAGTGCTAGCTATACGGTCGCGCACGATACCGGAGTAGAAAATGGCAGTGTCGTCTGCGAAGAGAGCTAACTTTGCCTGTCTATTTTTGGGGATGTCGCTAGTGAAGAGCGTGAACAGGAGGGGCGAGAGCACGGAGCCCTGGGGGACCCCGGCGCGGATAGAGTGGGGGGCGGATAGTGCGCCCTCTATGCGATAGCGGAAAGTGCGATTCGAGAGAAAGTCCCGTAGGATGAGCACGAGACGGTCGGGCACGCCGAGTTGGTACAGCTTGTATAATAAGCCGTTGTGCCAGACTTTGTCGAAAGCCTTCGCTATGTCGAAAAAGAGCGCGCCTGTCATCGTGCCGCGCTGAAAACCGGCGCTTATGTGCTCGACGATGCGGTGGACCTGTTGTACGCACGAGTGTTGGGTACGAAAACCGAACTGTTCGTTGGGGATGAGGCTCTTCGCATCGGCAAAGTCCTTGAGTCGCTTATAAATAAGCTTCTCGTAGATTTTACAGAGTACGTTGAGGAGGCTGATCGGTCGGTAGCTGGTGGGTTCGTTCGCGGGTTTTCCCGGCTTAGGGATACCTATGACGGTGGCTTCTTTCCACGATTGAGGGAAGACGTTGTGACTCATGGCGCCATTGAAGATGGCGGTCATGAGTATAATGAAAGGGGTGGGGAGGAGTTTCATTACTTTGTTAGTGATGCCGTCTATGCCGGGGGCTTTGCGGGGTTTGAGATTTTTAATGACCTCTTGCACCTCGTCGGGAGTGACGGGGGGCAGGGGGTCGTCGGGGTCTTCGAACGGCGGGAGTGAGGCTCTGCGTTCTACTTCTGCGTCTACCTTGAGGAGGTGCGCTCGGTCGACCGGTTGGGTGCTAGGAGTGCATTGCGCTTCTAGACTGTCGGCCAGGCACTCGGCCTTTTCGATGTCGTCGAAGGCTATGCTCTTATCGGGGCGGATGAGAGGGGGCATGGTGGCCACTCCATCGGATTGGAGTCTCCTTTGAAGCTGCCAGAATGCTTGGTGAGTGGGCTCTAAGTCGCTCAGCGTCTTATCCCAGTGCGCGTTACGCTGCTCATCGATGCGTTTCTTTACAGCACGCTGCAAATAGCGCATGTGAGCTTTGTTCGCGTCACAGGGAAACGCGCTGTAGGCACGTACGGATGCGTTCTTTTCCGTTACCAATTCGCGTACGTCCGCCGGTAGTTTCCAGTGATGGTTGTCCATCAATGGAACTTCCCGTGAACAACTGTTCAAAACGGATTGTACGTGACCGGTGAACGAATCGATCGCATTCGTAGTGTCAGTGACCGAGGCGATGACGTCGGGAATAGAGTCTAACTGAGGGGAGCTGGTCGATTGTAGGCTTTCGCTTACTTTCTTCCAGTCCGTGATCGTTTGGGTGGGAGGGGGTCGGGAGGGATCAGAGGGCCCCGAGCGAGGTGCCAGTGCCATGATCACGGGACGATGGTCGGAGTTGAGCTCGTGTAGCGTCTCTATAGACTGTAAACGAAGGTTTACGTTCTTTAGAAGCGCCACATCGAGAATATCGGGAAGGTGCGCGGTGTTGTGCGGATAGTGGGTGGGATGCATCGGAGCAATAATGTCGAAGTTGAGAGTGGCACACAGGCCGAACAGTTGCCTGCCTCTCGCGGTCGTCGTATTACTGTTCCAAGCGGGATGTTTGGCATTGAGATCGCCCGCTATGATAACGGAGTCACTCAAGCCGAGGAGGGCAGTAAGGTCGTGGGATAGGATTTCGCGTTTTTCCCCCACATCGGTGGCGGCGGGAGGGATGTAGGAAGAGACGATAGTGATGGGTTGGTGACCGGTCATGGCTAGCCGACAGATCGATACCTCGAAAAGTGAGAGAGGAGGTGAGTCTAACGGGATGCAGTGGAGCGTTTTGCGGTAATAAATAAGGGTGCCGCCCATGTGACATCTAGTTCTATCGTTCCTAACTATACGGTAGTTGGCGATATTCGGGTCCCGACGGTGAGGTTTTAAGAACGTTTCCTGTACGAGGAGAACGTCTAATTGGTGGTCGCGGAGGAACGTGGTTATTTCGTCGCGTTGTTTGGTGATGCCGTTAGCGTTGAAGAAACCTATTTTTAGGGAGCGCGGTTTGGTTCTACATAGGTTCCTATTATCCATTAAAGATTTTATATTTTATTTGTTGTGAGCTAGATTGCGCAGGGCTTGCGTAATCTTGGGAAAGGTGTTGTACACCATGAGTAGCTTCATAGGGTCGCCTTTGCAGGCGATGATGTCCCTGGCCATAGCGTGAGCGTTATCCGAAGAGAATACGCTGAATGTGCTGAGGATGACGACCGCGGGGTCAAACGCGAGGTCGTCGTTTACGACCGGTAGAGAGGCGGCGGCGTTAGCCGGTACGGACGCGTTAGTCGGAGGCGATAGAGAGGGGGGCGCAGCTATGGGCGAGGCCATTAGGGCTGCGATCGTGGGCGTAGAGGTGGTTTTGAGAGCTGGGAAAGCTCGTTGTTGTTGGAGGTTGTTGAGGGGAGCCCACGGACTGGGTCTCTGAGGGCTGAGGCGGGCGGGGAGTTGAGAAGAGGGGATCGCCACCGAAGGGCTTTCCCTTTGTTGACGGGCGTTGGCCCGCTTCACGAGCTTGGGCGAGGTTGATTTCGGTGCCTTAGGGCAGCCGCGATAGTTTGCGGGGTGACCGGCTTCGCCGCAGAGCACACAACTGGGAGGGTCGGTGCAGAGTGCGCGATCTTTGGGTCGGGGACAGTCTACGGTGCCGTGGTCACCTAGACACTTGACGCATCTAGGTGTGGCGAAACAGTTGGTCTGAGCGTGACCGTATAATTGGCAACGGTGACATTGCCCTATTACGCCTGTTTTATAAGGCTTCTCTATAATGATGCCGGAAAGGCTACAGATCGCTTTGACCTGGAAGATAGGGTGGTGTCCTTCGGTAGGATCGCATACGACTAGCACCATGTCGTAGGCGGCCCCACCTCTGGGTCGGTGCATCCGGTGCACCTGGGATACTGGGACTCTCTGCGACTGAAGGTCGCTGAGGATGTCCTCTGTTGGGATTTCTTTCGGGATGCGTCTTATGACGACCCTGGTAGATTTCTCCTCGGGGAGAGAGTACGTGTGAAACGACACGTCCCTGGCCTTAAGGGCCTTGGTGAGTTCCCTATAATCGGTTGTGGAGGGGACTTTGACTTTAATGCCTTGCTGAGTAGCACAGGCACTGGTGTAGTTGATCCTGCGATCAACACACATCTTTGAGATGGCAGTCCATTTGGACTTGTCATGAATGTAGAGCGGGGGAGGGGATTTAAGCTTCTTAGAGCTCGAAGTGGCGCCGGAGGGGCTGAGGGGGGGGTTGGTCTGAGAGGGGGCGGGGGAGAGGGGTGCGATAGTCGCGGGGGAGGGGGGGGCGGGGGTGGCGGTAGTCGCGGGGGCGGGGGAGGGGGCGGGGGAGGGGGCGGGGGGCGCTACAGGTTTTTTGGCCTTGCTGGCCGGGGCGGAAGTTTTCCCCTTCTTCCTCTTGCCTCCTTTGCCGACCTGGATGTAGTCGTCTTCGGAGGAGGAGGAGGAGGGAGAGGACGAGCTAGTCTCGGAGTCGGAGGCAGTGGCATCCGAGAGACAGGGAGAGGGGTTGACGCACACGTCCATGTCTTCCGAGACAGTGACGGCGGTCGTAGGAGGCGCGATGGCCGAAGTAGAGGGAGCCTCTACGAGAGGGTCGATGATGGGCAAGGATGCGAGGCATGGTATACCTATTTTAGCGGGCGGCGGAGAGAGAGGGCTATCTGCGCAAATTATTGCGGGGTTGACATGCTGCAGGTCGGCAATTTGGGTACCGTACCGACGTTGAATGTCGGGGTCCCTGACTATGATTTTAACGAACGCGAGAAGCGCGTCCATATTAAAAAGAAATTAATTTAACTATATCACTATAACTCTAAATTTTCGCCTAACAGGCCTAACTCCCCGGGAGGATAGCCCGGGGATGCGTAACCCTCCCCGCCGGGTATAGGCAGGGAGGTGAGTGACCTAATGGTGAGCCCTAAGCTTGCTTTTTACCCGTCGCCAGTCTTAATGTGCGTACGGGGCCCTGAACCAGTCTAGTGCGAAGGGTGTAGACACACCCGACCGACACTAGGTGTGTTGCTGTAAGGGAAACCAGAGCTAGAGTCGACTAGGAGATCCCCCAAGGCCGGTTGTTCTAGCTCCCGTCCGATTTGTAGCTTAACCCTGAAGGGGCTTCAGCTGGGTGTATCGGGTCCACACCCTCTCGGTTTCGTTGACACCGTGAGGTTTCCACCGAGAACCACGAAACTGTGGATTTTCCCAGAAGGGGAATTTACACAACACACGTTTTGACTGTACTTTGAAAAAGACAGATATCAGCCGCCGCCTCGAAAGAGGCAACTTTTGAATTGTAGTGGCGTAGCTAGCGAGCAGCTACGGAGAATGCTACGGCAGAGCGTAGCGACAACGATCACTGACACAACACGAGCGAATTACGCGGAGTAACACGTCCGTGCGCGGCGAGCGTTGATGCGAGAATCGACTGCCCGGAAATGACCTAAACAACCTTTAGGCAGCCACCAGGTTTAACCCAAAATTAGTTTACCTAAATCAACCTTAATTTAAAAACGATTAAACATAATGAGAATGGGTCAAGCTGTAGCTGAACCGTGGGATGCTCCGGTGAAAAAGTACAGCTGGGAATCCCGGAACCCGGTAGAAGATTCTAGAAGAACACTGTGGTGTTCTATTTTTTATCTGTGGGGTACGTGCGTACGCTGCTGGGATACAGTATTCGATTCCCGGGTCGGGCAAGTGTTAAGTAGTGGATTTCTCTGTGCGGAATTTTTCAGTCTAGAATCGTGTCCGATTGATGGTAATATGATTTAGTGGCCAAATGGTTACGGGCCTTCTCATGAGCAGACAGGTTGTGGGTTCAAATCTATACCTATCAATGTGAGATTTTTAATGTCATATGTCCTTTCATGGTTAATCTAAGACATCACAGACATACGGTGAAGGAAAACATCGTGAGGAAACCTTGATGGTCTGAAATCGCCAACCCGCAGTGAGCTAGCGTGGTGATCAAATGCTCGTGTCTTTTCTGTATGAGAACAGGCCCTTAGCCTGCAATGGCACAATTATGAGCTAGATATGATGGTAACAAGCTCACCACCTATTACATGGGACTTAATAACTGCATTAGGGAAATTATATGGGTGTACAATTACAGCACTCTTCAACCTAACCTCTTAAAGATACAAGCGTGAAGCTATGAACCTGCGTTGGGAAAATCCTGTGTGTTTTGTATTGCTTAATAAAAAAAGTTTAATAATACTTAACTCAAGGTAAATAAATGAATAGCATGGATTAGCAGTATTCACATAATTAAATATCAATAATAATAAGTATGAGTCATTCTTAATTATTAAGTAAGTACCTATAAGTTTTTGGTTAATTCTATTGAATGATTTTTATAAATAGGTATCCATAAAAAATTCCAATAAGAGGCTCTTTTGAATTTCCGTGTGCTTATTATAAAAAAGTTAAGATTTTTTATTTCTATGTAGTTAATTTAAGAATAATTTGTGTTTTTTAGATCTATTCTGTGTATGGATCATATTCCCGAATATCCTCTTGTGATTCGCAAAATTGCCGCGGGCTCTGCCCATGACTAAGGGCTCCGTTCGAGTTCGAAATTAGTCGGGAAATCCCGAAAAATGGAAGTCAGTAAAAAGTGCTATCCCATTTTGTATATGTGGTAATCCATGAGCCGGAGTCTTACCGACTAAAACCACACAGCCCGCCTCTAATCATTATCGAGTTTCCGGGATCGCAGCTGCATTCGCTGCAGCCCGGGAGATTCTAACCCTTCTTAGGTGCTTATGTCACACGGATTCACAGTAAAATAAAGACGATTGGGTACGAAACGAAAATCCATTAATTTCAAACATTCATTATTTATGATTTCCTATTGCCAGTTACATTTCCTAACAACTTTAGTCATTTTATTAGTATGTTGCGTAAAAATTTACAATGGTAAAACTACAACTAGGTGTGTCTTATTGTAGAAATACTCGTGTCGTGATTACTTAATTTCGTATTGAAAAATACAGGATGGATTCATTGGCAATATTTTATTCTCGTATTCTACTCATGATCATTTAGGTTTATAAACATATAAGCTGTGCCCCACGGTTTCACTCATGTTTATTTTTACAATAATTACCTACTAACGATCAAATAGAAAATAATTCACAGTTTGTCTCTTCTCGCCAAAGCTCGTCCTCTTCGGTCGGTTAGGCTTATCTATTCGTCACACGGCGCGTTCGTGCGGGTGTTGAATTTTTTTTATTTTACATTATCTCTTAAACTATGCGTGCAAATAACATGCTATAAAGAACAAAGTTTATCTTCATAAAATTGTCTTGATGATGTAGTAACATTCGTTCGTAAGGATTATTATGCAATGCCTAATAATTATGCTCATATATTTGAGCGTATCATACGAAAGTGATTATATTTATTATTAATATTTCGGTATTTATTTAAATAAATATCAAGTTTTATCACGTTTTTAATTTACATTGTATACGACAATATCATGATTAGAATACGAGGTTACAATATTGAAGTTTATTGTTGTTTTTGATAGCCTAGATTTTAAAAGACATATACTTCGAAGTACTCAAGAAAAATGGAGCAAGATAATTACGGAATGGTACCCTAGAGATGGAAAAAGGAATAGATGAAGGCAAGGGAAGTGATGGGAGGATGAGTTTAAATTAACCGCCGGTCCCAACTGGAGAAGAGTGGCTAGAGATAGAAAACAATGGAAGATAAAGATATTATATTAAATGGAAAAAGAATGCGGTCGCGATAAATACTCCAGGCACTCTGACCACTAAAGCTATCTCGACCGGGAGGCGCAGGTTGGAATCCTGTTCGCGACCGTATTCTTTTTCCATTTAATATAATAACGTTAATATGCGTTAATGCTTTTCAAAGATTTATCTTGAACAATGGAAGATGTTAGAGGAGGCCTATGCCAAGAGGCACAACGAACTGAGAGACATTCTCTAAAACATTTAAATTTTTCATACAACAAACTTAAAGGTTTCGGGATAAAAGGTTCATTTTTTTCATTGATTGATTGATATACAATAATATCATGATTAGAATACGAGGTTAAAACATTGCCAAAGATGTTTCATTCCGTATGACTAAGTACGAAGTTGATTGTTTTTTTTTGATAGCCTAGATTTTAAAAGCATTAAATCGTGAACTAATTTTTATGCCTCTCGCTTCTGTCTAAGTGTTATGTGCATTTAGTTTTGTTTTTATTTCACGTTCAGATTTTTTTGACTGGCATCAATTCGCGGGTCCGCAGTGTTATTGAAATTGTCTGTTAGGTCTGTGAAGTGTGTCCGGTTGACGGTGCTAGGCTTATCACTTACACGGGACTTAATAACTGCTTCGTTGTTTGTTTAAATGTGGGTTTAAACAGTAGTTACTCTACTAAATCCATTGGGGATAGAGGAGTGATGTTAGGTCATGTTACAATGCATTCAGAGTATTATTCGTTGTGGAGTTTTCTCAACTTCATCTCATATTAATTAAGGTCAAAATCAGGTTGGTAGTTATGAGTCTAGATGTGAAAAATTGTGATGTGCACCAAAACACACCGACTAGCACTGGCCAATTTTCGGGTGCCAGTGTTAACCTTTTTGCGAGCTGAATCCGCGCCTGCATACTTTAAGATCTGTTCTTATGAACTATTTTTTTTTGGAGCCGGTTGAAAATAAAGTCAAAGTCGATACACTCTAAAGTTTTCGCAAGAACTAAACCGAGTGAACGGAACTAGTATTAAGCAGTAGGTTGCATCAGTACTTGCTTTGACAGGACCATGTCTGGCTGGTTGATCTAGATAGGTTAGTTTTTTTTCTTTTCTGTAAGTATACATATTGATGTCGCAACCTGTATCGACGACTACATTCCGTGCGCGAATTAGTTCTTTAGGTATTTTATTTTGTGGGTACGTTATAAATTTATAGTTCATTGTAATAGGTAGTTTTTTTTAATGAGTTTTAATTTATTATGTTGAATTCCGAATGTTAACGGACTCAATAAATGAGTCACTTTATAAATTATTATGTTTATATATTTAATATATACATCACGCCTGTGTTCTGTGAAGGGTTACGCTTTTGTGTGTACTTAGTTGTGCACTCATATTTTACCAATTTCCCAAGAAATAGGTGGTGATCCTATTGCCATCTATCGGATACAATTCCAAGCTCTAGGTTAGGTACTATTAAGAATTTGACAGACACACAATAATTCTGCCTGAACGAGGAATCGAATCCAGCGCCTCACAATGTAACTGCGCTTACAACCGCTAGATCAGAGAGGCAGTACGCCATTAAATATTTTCGAATAAAAAAATTCTTGTCACAAAAAATAAACGTTTTATATTTTTAAAGGTGCTCGTGGTTGCATTTGCCCACTTGGTCAGAAGATGGGTGATCATTTGATATCAAGAACTGCCTTGAAGGACAACCGACAACATCAGTCGATGGTAATAGACTCACCACCTGTTACATGGGACTTAATAACAGCATTGGTGAAATGTGGGTGTACAATTGTGTACACCTCTGCCTAACCCTTCGGGGAATACAGGCGTGAAGCTATGTTATGTTATGTACACACCACGTACTACCAAATGCAAATAGTAACCCAAGTCCACGTTCTCCACCCTAAGGTTGGCTTTTGTGCTTTTATTTCTTGTGTGACTGCCTCGTTAGTCTAGTAATCGCAAGCGCGGCTGCTGAGCGTGTGCTCCTGGGTTCGATTCCCAGGTCGAGCAAAGTGTTATTGGATTTTCAATTAGGAAATTCTGAGTAGCAGCCCGGAGTCAGGAAGTTGGTAGTGTGACATCCCCGTGCCTCAGAGAGCACGTAAAGCCGTCGGTCCTGCGCCTGATCTCTCTCCGGTCTCGTCGGATTGCCGTCCCAACGGAATATGAGAGCGTAGGAAGAGGGAGTGCACCTGTGTTTGCGCATACACTAGTGCACTTTAATATATCCTGCGTACTTCGCTAATCTCCGTGTAAGATAGGCCGCCATGGCCGAAATACGGTCGGGAGGAGTATTATTATTTCTTGTGTACTTTATTATCTATTATCTGTTTTTGGTTTAGATTAAAGTATAGAATATATAAGTAACTACTGAATGGATGATAGTGGCACATAGATAGTTTATAACCTAGATTAACACAGGATATTATTTATCCCTGCTGGACTGAATTTTGAAGTCCACGCAGACAAGTCACGGGTAAAACCTAGTTGATAATAAAAATCATCACGTAGGTACTTCCCGCCATATCTTTTTCAAAAATATTATTGACTAGCTGTGCCCGCGACTCCGTCCGCGTTGATGTCTTAAATTAACACCATGTCGTGCATTAACACAAATTTATAATAATTAACAAATGTACGACGTGATTCTTTAAATGGGCATTACTTTTTTATTTATTAACCGATTGACATAAAACAAACACTAAATGTTAAGTGAAGCTTACCACAATATATTAGTGAAAACTATATCTAAATCGGATAAGCCGTTTCTGAGATGAGCTTGCACAAACGCACAGACAAACAGATAAACAGACAAAAATTCTAACAATTTTATTTTATGTATTGATTAATGATGATGATTGATGTTGATAATTAATCATTAAATGATAAAGGTTACTGATGTTACTGATTAACATTTATACCTCTATCAGTTTATTTTTATTGAGGCCTAATCAAATCTTGGTTAAAATAATGGCACGTTTCTTAAAATGCTGACTTTACTATTCCCATCTAAAATGGAATCACGTATGTTATGATTAATAGATAAGAGCATATTAAAACATGACTGTCTCGTTGGTCTAGTGGTCCCGAGTGTGACTGCTGAGCATGAGGTCTTGGGTTCGATTCCCAAGTAGGGCAAAGTGTTATTGGAATTTTCTGCTAGGAAATTCTCAATAACAGCTGGAGTTTGGAACTGCGCCCATTAGACGGCAATAAACTCACCACCTAAGTATTATATAGGACTTAATAACAGCATTGGGGAAATGTGGATGTACAACTGTGTAAACCTCTCCCTACCCCTTTGAGGAACAAGGGCGTGATGCTATGTCATGTTATTTTGTATGCTCGAAAACCACTTTATACGCCTTCACAGTTCAGATGACGTCACTCTGAGGTCACAACAGTTCTCATGACAAGTCAATGCTCCCGAGGCTAACAATTTAATTTTAAATATATATTAAAGCATACCTATTTTGTGAATATGCCCAGTTCATCATAAGAACAGGTAATATACCTCATCTTTGTTTTTTGGGATAGGCGGCAACCGATCAGACGTATCGCCTGATGGTAAGCCATTACCGCTGCCCATAGACACCCGCAACCCCAGAGGAGTCGCAAGTGCGTTGCCGGCCTTTTAAAGGGTTTGGGCCTCCAGTACCCTCACTCACTCGGCGAAACACAACGCAAGCGTTGTTTCACGCCGGTTTTCTGTGAGGCCGTGGTATCATTCTGCTCGAGCCTGTCCATTCGTGCTGAAGCATGGCTCTCACACGGTAAAATTATCTTAAAACGACTAGGTAAAAACTGGTGTATCGGACACGGCTTAACTATTCCGATGCAAAGGAATAAAAAATTAATACTTATTGGTGGGAAAGTTGCTAAGATAGACCGCGAAAGAGTTATTTTACACTGCCAAATTCGTTGTTCACTCAGCACCCAAATCTAGATATCCTTCATGATAAGGCATACCAAATTTACAAAATAATTTATTTACGTAGTTTAAGTTAATTCTATCTTTTAGTTTGAATATAAAGTTGTTATTGTTTAAATATTTTGACTGCTTCGTTGGTCTAGCGGTCGCAAGCGCGGCTGCTGAGCGTGAGGTCCTGGGTTCGATTCCCAGATCGGGCAAAGTGTTATTGGATTTTTCTGTTAGGAAATTCTCAGTAGCAGCCCGGAGTCAGGAAGTTGGTGGTGTGACACCCCCGTGCTTTGGAGAGCAAAAGCCGTCGGTGCTGCGACTGATCTCTCTCCGGTCGTGTCGGATTGCCATTCCATCGGAATATGAGAGTGTAGGAAGAGGGAGTCTATAATATCTCCTGCGTACATGTTTTTTATCTATTTTGATGTAAACTGTAAAGCTATGTTTATTCTGCAATAAATAAATATAGTAAATATATTATAACTTTATAAACATCACTTCTTTTTTTTCCACTGAAGTTTATAACTGTAGAGTTCGCTATGCACGCGTTAATGCTTTTCGAAGATTTATCTGTATAATATAAGTTTACCACGAACATTAACTTCACTAGGCTACTTAAATGTATTGATGATTATTAGTATATTTATTTGTTACTGCCGCGTAACTTTTATGAATATCTACCATGCTACCACTTATATATTCATGCATCCACCATGGACGGGGTGCAATAAGGTCCCCCGTTGCACTTATTTTTAAAAGAATATGTCTTGCGTCGTTGTTCTTTTTAGTGGTACAATAAATAGTTTTCTACACTAATATTATAAAGAGGAAAGATTTGTATTCTTGTAGGTAACGAATAAACTCAAAAACGACTAGCCTGATTTCAAAAATTCTCCCTTCATTAGAATGCTACATTATCCCTGAGTAACATAGGCTATATTTATTAGTAGAAAATATTAGGGATCCTTATTAAAACTTCAATAATGTAACCCAAGATGTAAATGTTCACCCGTGCGAAGCCGTGACGGACTGCTAGTAATCAATAAATAAATAAGTAAATGGACAACCGACTATAACGACCAACTAAAACCGTAAGAATCCGGCGCAATGTCCATGAACCGCACAGTCCGGGGTTCCGGGACCGAAACTACATTCACCGCAACCCCGGCAGTATTAACATACAACCCGATATTACGACAAAATAGCAATGAAAGTATATTAAGAGCAGTAGGTAGTTAAATATAGCTACCTACATTATGACACACAGATATACAACCTGCTGTAAATATTCTTCTATAATACACTCACACATCGTCATTCAGAAACAATAACAATTTATTATTATAATCACTTCCTTTGCTAGAAGGAGCAGTTGTTCATGTATTTAATTATCTATATAATAACAGATAATGCATGTTGTTTGAAGAAAAGTTACCTCCAGTGTCCTACTCGTTTTTTGATCTCGTCTTTGGACATTTGTTAACACTAAAACGTATTACTTAAGAGTTACCTACGTTCAGTGTAGAGGATTAAAAATTTTGCCAAATTTCTTCCTTCATGTTGTAAGCCAATCTACTATTAGGCCAAAATAAATCCTAATCATGGGCCTTTTGACATTTTAATCAGATGATTTAAGCAGCGACTCAGGACTTTAAACACTTTCGTTTGAGGTAGCAGTGTAGCCTAGTGATATGACCGCTGGACTGACAAGTCAAAGGTCGCAAGTTTGAATCCAAAGCACGCACCACTGTCTTTTCGAAGTCATGTTTGTATTATAAATTTATAATCACTTGCTTATAACGGTAAAGGAAAACATCGTGATGATACCACCACACCTGAGAGATGTTCTCGATTGTGTGTAAAGCCATGTCAGAGACCTACGGGTGGTTTAGACTCTGACAGAAGGTTTGTTTATCAACCACACGATAATAAGAAGAAGAAGTTTGAGGCTAAATAAGTCGATACGGGACTTGCAGCAACGACTGCACTGCTAGCATGTAAAGTTTTGAGAGTCTGAAGAAAGCCAAAAATATTGGCTACATTTCATGTCACTTATTATGTTCATGTATTTACAGATCGTATATATGCATTTTCCATCCGGCAGTTGAATCCGTGAACCTCAGAAGTCAATCTCACGACCGCTCCGCCAACCTTCCCTATCGTCACGAATTTCGGTCCATGATTAATCCTACTATCTTACCTTAGAGCATTCAACCAAAATGCTCTAAGTATCTTACTAATATTATAAATGCGAAAGTTTGTGGGGATGGATGACTGTTTGTTACACTTTCACACAATTACTACTGAACAGATTTTAATGAAACATTACAGTAATATGGTTTATCCATCAGGATAAACACTTAGGCAGTAATTTTCAAAAATATTGTGTAAATTTGCCAAAATGTAATGATACGTGTCAAGTCATTTGGAAAAAGTCCTGCAATCTGCGGGCGTAGCCGCGGGCGGAAGCTAGTATTGTTCCTAAAAATTGATCAAATATCATAAAATTTTAAATTATGTCGGATACTACGTACAAACCGCAAACAATGCTAGTCTCATACATTTCCGTTGATTTATCTTATCGTCACGTGTTGTGTGGACGACGCAATGTATTATGTACATATTTATAACTCAACGTGCGTCAACTAAAAGAAAATATAGATCAAATAAATATGAGGATGGACGGAAAGAGGGCACCAAAGAAAAGATGGTTGGATTGATTAATCTGTATACTTGCAAAAGTACAAATTTGACCTTGAAAACAATAAAATTTCTATTTGTCAACAAATCACGCATATCAGGGAAGACATGACTGAAAAAGGGTTGCCTAAGAACTTGATGACTGACTGGGGAGAATATCGGAGAACATCAGAACATCAAAGTAACGTAGGACCAGGGCAGAAAGAAGAAGAGGAAGAAATATGACTCGCGCGTAAAGAATGTGACTGATAATGGCGTCGTTTCTATTTACCTCTTGTTCACTCACTATCGAATTGAAAGAGAGGTTAGAGAAGTAACGTCATTTGACATCCCATTCTTTATCTGCACGGGTAACAAGTTTTTTGACGGCCCGATTAGTGAAGTGGTCGAACAAATACTTGTAATACGTAAAGATAAGTATTTTGTAATAGTCTGGGTGGGTTAGTAGCCTTGGCTGTGAGTGAGATTCGTGTCAAAATAGGTTTGATTCTACCAAATTAGTAGTTATTTAGTCACAGGGTGAGGTAAAATTTGCCGGGATCGCGGTGAATGCAGCTGAGATCCCCACTCTTGTATTTATGTTAATGGTGGATCGTATGGTTTTTAGTCGGTAGGAGTTCGGCACAACGTCGATGATGGATTTTGGTAAATTCTCAAACTCACATTAACGTTATTCTAGGGTTAGTGGATCTTTTTTAATAATAATTTTTATTCTAAGATTAACTATCTAGTCTACTTTCTCTGGTGTAACAAAATGTGATTTCGTCGAATTTACGATGAACAAAAAATACAAATAAACCGGTAGATATACTCGTAATTATTAAATATTATAATCATCAATATGAGAACGAATTATATTGTATTATCATAGCAAGTCTCGTAAAAATATTCCAAAGAACTTTCAGCGTCTAAAGTTTTCATGGAAGAGTCAGTTTTTATTATTTGTTCTAGCAATTCATGTAGTTAAAATGTATTCCGAGTTTAGTGTCTTCTAGTTTTCTGTTTAATTAGGGTTACTCAACAATTCATTTAATTTCTAATACTTACTCAACAATAAATGTGTTGCGTCTTTCTAATTAATACGCTTGCATAAAATTTGAATAGCTATTTATAAATTAGATGTTAAAATTTCAATTTCAGAATAATGTCGAAACATGTCTAAAAATATGTTAATAATATGCCAAACTACTTAGTGTGAACTCAAGTTGTACAGTTAAAGGTCACGTTCTACCATTGAACCTTTTACTACACCGACAAAGGTGGTCAAAAGATTTAATTTTATAAATAAAAAACCGATCAACATTTTAAAGTAAAAATTCCACATTTATAAGATCCTTTCGCAAAATCAATTATTAACAAATCATGATAATTACACAATTAAAGAAATGACACATATAGGTACAAAAGGACCAAACATCGAAAATTTTTACAAAAATCCAATATAAAAATAAGCAACCCGTATCAAATAAAAAAATAAAAAAAAATACTCACGTATAAATAAAAAATCCGAATAATTCCAAAAAATCACTACAATAACTTGTTTCGCAACGTGATCGTGATCGCGTGCGCAGCCTCCCGAACCACGAGTGACAGTGATACAGACTTTGTTTGCTGTGTATAAATCTTGGGCAAGATCTTGTTCACGGACACTGTTGCGTCATTAGGAGGGAGTAGGTACTTCTGAGGACAACGATTTTAATGATTTCTACCTGATACATACATGCATTTGGTAGAATGGAAAATCCTCTGTTTATTGGGTAAAATTAAATAAAACCTACAAAATTACAAGATTCCCAGTGAGTGGTTTACAAAGAAAAAGTAAAAATATAAAATGGAATGGAAGAATATCCATAAACTGCGCCTCTAAGACAACCCACTGACCAAAAAGAGTATGAAAACGCTGTGATATCAGGGTATTACCCAATAACTAGCACCAGGACCATTAAAAAAAAAAAGGTTGGTCAGAAACCTGTCGAGCATTTTTTTATGGAAATTTATATATTTTATTTGATACAGAATTTTGTTACCATTTTTATTTGTAAAAAAGAGGCATTTTAAATCGAGGCTTAGTAATAAAAAAAAAAAAAAAAAAAAAAAAAAAAAAAAAAAATATTTATAAGTATTTTGATACACACAGACAGAAGAATAAATACATTTAGGTAAATAGGATAGACGAAAACAAATGTACTGCTTATTTATTAAGAAATCTCTTCAAGCAAACCTGCAAGAGTTGAGACAGAGATGTAGACAAAATTGTGTGAAGAGGTAATTTAAACAGATACATAAATACAGATAATATAGGCACTATCTATTTATCCATGCGGAAGAATGAGGATCATGTGACGAGGAAAGTTTAAGTATTAAAATGGATTGTTACACGAGTAGAGGAAGACCGAGGAATCAAAGGATGGATTGTGTGAAAAATGATATGGCTAGAAATGAAATGACTACCGAGACGACGGCTGACGAAGACGTATGGATGAAAAAGACATGCTGCGCCAACCCATCTAAGTTGGAATAAGGGTAGGGGGATGGTCATGTAACTCCGTAACCTGTCGTGTGTTGTACAAATGACCCTGTAGTTCTTTAATTATTTGTTTTAACTATAATGTTATCTGTTGTATAGATTCAGGCGTCACCTTGCAGAAGTCCATTACAATGGATGCAAATAAATATAATAAATACTAGTTGTATCATTATATATGTAGTATTTAGTTGCATCCGTTGTAATGGATTACTTCCACAAAAAACTTCCTTTTTTTGGAAGTAATCCATTACAACGGATGCAAATAGATGTTGTATAGTATAGATATTGTAATTATTTGCATCCATTATAATGTTAACTGTAGACCAACCGCGAAGAGTATGAAGCAATAAGTCTGTTCACACAGAACAATAGTTTTACTGTGAGTAATCGGGTTTTACGTAATCACAACAAAACTCTAAAAGTTTAATTGAATAGTCTTAATAGTTAAGTGGAATTGCGCATCAATTACTCGTGGGTAAGTATCAGTTTACTTCAAATTATATGTGTACTGAATTTGTGCTGGCATTGTTAGGACCTCAAGTACATGCTGCACGATTCGTACATAGTTTTGTTGATTATCAACTCTAACTACTAACATTATACGATAATCTTATGAATATATAGGTACATACGTAGCTACACTCATTTTATGAATACATACATAGTTACACTTTTTTAACTTTAAGTTTGTCGATTCAACGCACAGAATTATATTAGTAATATCTATTCAACGCCAAGACATTTAACAATCATAAAACGTGGATGAAATAGTGTTATGACGGCATCAATCAAAACCGAACAAGTTGACGTTGTTATTTGTTTTAGCCGATCGTCTTTTCATGGCAAAATGCGGTTGCCAATGTCAAAAATAACAAATAAATATTTTTATTTATAGCCCATAATGATTTGTATTTTCATTTCGTTACTGTAACTGTGATTTTGACTGTCCCTGGTGTGCAAATAAATAAATTTATTTGCTTTCTTTCTTCTTTTCTTTCTCATATGTTGTTTAAAGTTATGTCTGGACTTTAAAAGAGACGTTGAACTCTGAGTTCGTTTCGGCTTTTCTTCTCAGAGCTAGTCAGATAGGAAATGCCGACGCCATCTTGTTTAAAAAATACTTGTAAAACTGTCTTTAACAGATATATTTATAGAAATAAATATCATTTAACATTTAATAAACTTATTCTATGACTGCCTCGTCTAGTAAGTAAGTCCCCAAGCACGACTACTGAGGTCTTGGGTTCGATTGCCGAGTCGTGCAGTGTTATTGGGTTTTTCTGGTAGGAAATTCTCGTTAGCAGCCCAGAGTTTGGACTTGTGCCTAGTAAAACTGTGAACACCTCTGCCTACACCCGCGAAGAAACAGGCGTATTCCTATGTTATGTTAAGAATAAAATAAATGATTTCGCTATGCAAAATAAAACACTGTACGGTTTGGTCGTTAGATATTTCATTAAACAATGCTGTAACCTGTAACTGAATGACATTAAGTTTCAATAAGTTTAATAATAAATCACTGCATTGAAGGTTTTAGTCAATAAATAACATTAAATAAATAGTCTACGCATATTTTCCGCGCTTACCTTTTATTACGAAGACCAATTGTAGTCATATAATTAAAAGGTCGTTAAATATATTATGAGAGATCATAAATGTCTTAACTTTTGAATGGCTGAACTAACTCAACATTTATCGACATTTAAATACAAATATTGAATACATTTTAGTAGGTATGTACTTTATCGATAGTTAAAAAGTTGTTTATTTTTATAACACTTATCCCTACACTAGGATCCCTGTCATATAGGGATTATATATATGATATATTATTTCTCTCGGTAGATAGCTATTAAAAAAAAAAGTGACAGATTGCATTTATGGATCTAACATCAGTGAAAACACAAAGTGATTCACCACTTTGTGATTTGTTTAGATTATTAAGTGTAATCTTTTTTAAATAAAATAAATATATATGAAATATAATGTCAACTTTTGAATATTTTTATTCTTCCTACTAGCCAAACCTACGCTTCGCTGTGATTTACAATTATTTTAAACAAAGCCTCACAAAACGCTTGGATTTTCCAGCTTACGTAGGAACTTCACAATAAAAAGTAGCTATATGAAAACACTAAAATACAATGTTGTGTAAAAATTTCAAGTCAATCCATCGACTGGGCACTTTTCGAGTTTTGCGGACATAAATATACGGAAGCTGATTTTTTATAAGTATATAAATGTCATATATAATTATATTTTTTTAATACATGTTGAGGCCATGTAATGCCTATATTAATTCTATTTTTCAAAGAAACATTGAAAAAATAATAGACAAGAACGTTTAGTAAATCTGTAAATGATTACTAGATAAATATCACCAGGCGTCTCCTTAAGACGTATACAAAGAGGATTGAAAATTCAATAGGTTTGAACACGACAAGGTAGCTCAGTTGGTAGAGTGATGACACGGAACGTCAAAGGTCGCGGGTTCAAGCCCCGTTCTTGTCTATTATTTTTTCAATGTTTCTTTGAAAAATAGAATTATATAAATGTCTTAAATCATTAAGCTAATTCATTGACTGTTTAGTGGTCCCAAACGCGGCTGTTTAGCGTTCGGTCATGGGTTTGATACCCTGGTAGCGCAGTGTTATTGGGCTTATTTTAGGAAATTCTCAGTAGCAGCCCGGAAGATGAAATCTCTACCTAACCTGTTGGGCAATACAGTTGTGATGCTATGCTAAGGTATTTCTGACTTAAATTACTGGACGTCACAAGCAACAATTTATACAATTTTGTTTGTAATTAACTTTGCAATTAGGTCCAAAATCATCAATAACAATAGTCACGACCTAAATCTTTGTCTTGGTTGAGTAGAGCAATGCAACCAAGTAGCCCAGATTACGCCCATCCTATTGCGCTGGTGTTAAATAGAACGGAACGTAGCATGCGACTGTTGTTGTCGGTAAACAAGCAACCATTAACCGGTTGATATTGACGTGTGATTGTTTAATGGAACTGATTGAGAAATAGCCTCATTGGTATAAGTTGCAAGAGTGGCTGCTGTTGAGTGAGTGGCCTTGAATCTAATGACCGGCAAAATGTCTGTGTAGCCGCTCAGATCTTGGAATAGTTCTCGGTAGATGACCATAAGCTCATCACCTAAGTGTCATCACTCTTTGACTGCCTCGTTGGTCTAGTGGTCGCAAGTGTGGTTGCTGAGTGTGAGGTCCTGGGTTCGATTCCCAGGTTGGGCAAAGTGTTATTGAATTTTTCTGTTAGGAAATTCTCAGTAGCAGCCCGTCAGGAAATTGGTGTTGTGACACCCTCATGCTTCGGAGAGGACGTAAAACCCGGTCGATTTCCGTCCCATCGGAATATGAGAGTGAAGGAAGAGGGAGTGCACCTGTGTTTGCGCATACACTTGTGCACTATAATATCTCCTGCGTACTTGGCTAATCTCCGTGGAGATAGGCCGCCGTGACCGAAATACGGTCGGAAGGGAGTAGTATAGTATATTAAAGATATCGTTTTAGCGATGAATCCAATCTTGTTGTTTATTCACTCTATGGTTATTATCCAAAGAGATTTAAACTACCTAGAGTAGGCCTCGGGAAGATTGTCATACTAATGTTTTCGCACCAAGCATCAGTTACGCCATTTTACCTGGATTATCTCACGTCTGAGCGACTTTTTACCAATTTATTAATTTATTACATCTAGTTTTACATCCATTTTAAATGACACAAAGGATAAATTATGCTTTTGAACTCCACACAAAGTCAACCCTGTCTCGTGGAGTACTTGGGTGGTACGTTTTGTATGGTAAAGCTGTCAAAACTCAAATCTATTCCTATGATAAAAATATGACAATTGATAAATAGTGCGAGCACGTAATTTGCTGTTATCACCCTTTTGATTCAGCCTCTTCATTTGTAATCATCTCATGTAATCTGACATTGTATAGGATGCGCATAAACTAATGTAAAAAAACTCAATTATAAACTTGACAAAAAAGGGAGAAAATCAAACAAAATTGTGTAAAGAAAATATTTATTTAATCAAATGCCTAACATTAAAGACGCAATACACACGTCATAACAAAGATACGTCAAATTGAGCAAAACTTTGGTTGACAAACAGCATTTCTTTCTAGGGAGTGCATACTGAACTCAATTACATAATTTGACATCTAACTTCAATCGAAATAGATTAAAAAATTGCACTCCCGTTCAGCAAGCAATCGCGAGAAACAATCATATCATCAATATACGCTTAAATTTTTAAATGGTAACTGAAACAAGCGACAGTGAAGAGGCGCTGCTACCCGATCAAGTTGAAAAGGCAATATCCAAAACACAATTATCTAGTAACTTTAG
The DNA here is from genome assembly GCA_935421205.1 of Xylocampa areola. NCBI lineage: Eukaryota > Metazoa > Arthropoda > Insecta > Lepidoptera > Noctuidae > Xylocampa > Xylocampa areola. The sequence continues at coordinate 11,115,895 of OW285219.1, read as the reverse complement.
GTCTTTTAAACTTGATGGAGTAATATTTAGAGAGTAGTTTAGTCTATCACAAGCTGACGGAAAGAGCCATCAATGCCAAAGAGTTCGTCATAGTTGGTAGGCTTCCCTGGTCTGAGGGTTTCGTTGGCTTTCAGGTTCTCTTGTTCCGCGAACCAGTCTTTGTATTCTTCTAGCTTCTTGACCCACGAATCTGGAAAAAAAAAAAAAAATTTGGTTAAACATAGCATAGTAGAAGAATTATAGTGAACTTAGAAATATATTTTTTTACTACTAGACCACAATTTTGATTTATAATTCTAAAAATGTCTTACCTACATACTGCAATATTTTATCAGTTTGCATAAAACACCTAATGCTCTGCATTATAATATGCACTCGTATTTCTATGAATATTCAGTATAATTTCAGATTATTTTCGACTTTTAGAGCGCCAAAATACTCACTGTGAAGGTCGTTCATGGGTCCGGCATTGCCGCCATACTCTGCTGGCAACATTTCCTTAGGAACGTATTTGTAGAGATCATTGGTGTCACTGTGCAGGAAGATCTGAAGGAAATCATATGTATAAATATAAGCTAATTAAAAGGTCAGTACATAAGATTACGTTAAAAATCAGGAGCAACTCACAGCCTTCAATCTAAAAATAAAAACATCTTTATATCTTTGTCCCATCATATAACTTACTCATTTATCTCTGATTCAGAATAAGTCTGGCAGATTTGAAACATAATTTTCGGGCTAGTGTTTTCTTTTTTACTGCAAATACTAATCTTTCAGTCTTAAACTAACGTTGACTGGACTAAATCAACAGATAGAGTAGCATGGGTGGAGAGAAGACAACCTTTTGCCCAGTGGAACGTACTGAACCAAAAAATATATAATTTATTTATTTATTTGTTTTTAAATAGAACGGCCAAGGCCAATTACACTATTTAAATACAATTAGGACATGAAAAAACTATTATATAAATTTAATATTTATTAGTTTAATATATAACTATTAAATAATAAGTAATGCAAAAGTTTTAATAACTTACCCTTTCTTTGATCTTGTCCTTGATGAAGGGTTTGACAAAGTTAACGATTTTGTCAACAAGAGGTGAAACGTTGATTACGTGGACTTCCTTCAGTTTGACGGGGTAAGCCTCCTGCAGAAAATCAAAACATGAATTGATATAGATATGTCTTAAATAAAACCTGGTTTAATTAAAGCTAATATTTTACTCATTCTGTTTTCTGTCTTTAGTAATGTGCAAATAATATAATTTATTCATCTGGAAATTAACATTATCTCTAACATGTAAGTGGATAGGGTTGCCAGACATTCTTTATTTTAAAGGATGTCCTCTTTTTCGGTCCTAAAAATACTACGTCTACTGTTTTGAAATCTAAAATAGAGGAAAATACTTAGTCCAATAGTGACGACGGGTATGTTACAAGTTACAAAACGAGCGAATGTTTTTTCATACCTCCATTTTACATTTTGTGTAACTTAATAAAATCTTTGTATTTTTGTTAAATTATTGTCTCTTATTTTCATCTTTGGTCCTTTATTTTAAGGTAAAAAGTCCTCTAAAAGAGAAAACAGGAGCTGGCAACCCTAAATGCGGGTCAATTACAAAAATGAATGGTGCAATGAAATGACTGGCCTCGTCGCTGGTCTAATATCTTGGGATGTTATTATAAGCCTATTACTTTCAAAGGTTATTGGATTGCATCAGTGAGTCATAATTGACAAATATGTAAGTTGTTAAAAGTATCATATTCTTGATTTTTATCATATAAAACTATGCGTATATTGGTAAGTGCTCATAAGTATACTTAGTAACTATTTCATTTTTATAATAATTTCATACGAAATTATAACAAACGTAATATTATTGAGATCTATTGCATAAACTCTGAATTCGTAAAATTTGGTGTCGATAATTTTTCACTTCTGTTGACTTTTTAGCTTAGCAAGTGCCAATTAGCTCAAATTCTCACTAACCTGTACACAAACTAGGAATTTCTTGACAAGTGTAGGTGTGAACTTGGCGAAGTGGGTTGGGGTGGCCACAGACGCGTCTAGAACGTACACGTCTCCAGCAACTCCCTCCTTTTCCTCTGCCAGTCTGACGTCACCGAGCATGAGGGCCAGCTTGAAGGCATCAGCCACGTTGGGAGTCTGCACATCTTTGTCCAGACCTGTTGAGGAGGAGAATATGGTTATCTTTTAGTTTTTGTCTTTATCACTAAGTTTGTGTTTCTTCAAGATAAAGGCAACATTTTCTGATCGTAAATTTGTAGAGGGATTAGGATTCATTTTGTATTGATTAATATGAATGTGTCTCACGAAAGTTATTATACAAGAATAATTCTGAAATAATACAATAGGATTTAATAGACAGTTGATTACAGTCTAAAATAGGGTTGGAAAAAGCTGTCAAAATATATGTAGTAAAGATGATGATGATAATCTAGTTTCTAATTGAAAATTACCTCTCATAACAATGACACGTCTTCCCTCTGGTGTTAAGCCTGGAAGGGGCGGCATTTGACTGTGAACAAAATATAGCAATATTAACATCGACATTAAATGACAAAACTTATGGAAAATTCAGATATATTTTTCTAAGCGTTCTTCGTTTTTTATGCCAATGGCTTTTAGTTTCTTTTTTATTACATGGATCTTAAAATAAATCAATTCCAACAAGACGTGGCAAATAAAAATCATGAACTTCGCTTCTAAGTTATTTTTTGAACTGTTTTTTTGCTTGTATGTTTTTATACATATTTCTTTAAACGGTCACTATGAAATAAGGTGTTTATAAATATACATTAAATGAGAGTTTATTGACCGAATTTTATATATGTGTTGTAGTGGTTGTGTTAACACCTGAGTTCCGGTCTACTAGTGGATTTCCGACGTAGGTCGTTTTTTTAATAGCTTCAACGTAATACCGTTAATATTGCGGTTATTATCATAGATAAAATAAACTTTACTTTACGCCATTAGATTTAGTTTGCGTAGCCTTTCCCAACCACGTTGGAGTTGACTTCTAGTTTAACCGGATGCAGCTTAATACTAAAGGTTTACATGGAGCGACTGATGTGCATTATATATCAAATCTATAAAATTGGCTTTGGATTCCGCCGTTGGTTGAAGGACAGAGCGAGCTAGTGCAGCAGCGAGTGCAAGTTGATACGAGCTTAGATTACTAAGCTTGTATCAACTCCGAATGACAAGAGGCCCTTGTCGTGTAGTGCAAAAATTTGGCTGAGCTGTGTTAGTATCAGCTAAGCTGTACAAGCTTGCTCTTCAATTAATCCAATTAAACTGCATTTCTCGACTTAGATTCTTTATAAATTTTTTTAGCAGTGCCAGTGGTTTGCTTAATATTATAACTTTTCTGTACTCATGCATAGAGAAACACCACCAGTTTCTTTGAAGTGTCTTCGTGCATAAAATTATATTGTGGGTTGTAATTAAGGCGTTTTTACATTGTTGCAATTATTTTTCAACACTCGTACTAACAGAAATTATTAAGTTTATTACTGCAATTCTTTTTGATGATAGCTAATTAAGTAGAAAACGCACTAGGCAGTATGGCTGTCATTGTAATACTGACGTTAGTATGTAACCGATTAAAGGAATGATAAAGATAATTTTTTTGCTAGCTAATTTTCCTATTACCTTTTCCAAACCGTGCGGTTGCTTTTGTGTTACAGGATAATTTGAATTAGAATAAATTAATACCTTAGTTTACCAAGCAAATGAACATCGGAAAGAACCTCATTAAAGTTTCTAGAAATAAGGTAGGTATGCCTTATTTCTGGAACTCTGAGAAGGTTCTAGAGCGTCATCTTCCAAAGCTTAATAAACTCTAGTTGGATCTGCTGTATTATTGGGACCAGCAAGTGAGACGATTCGTCGAAGACCCGCTGTGGTAAATCTAACTAGTGCGTAAAGTTAGTTAGTCGTTAGTCGTTTTGAAGATGAAAAATAATATTATTTTTCAGCGTCTGTAATACAGCCTCGAGTCATTAATCAAATCTCAAATTAATGTTTAATTTGTGGATTTATTTAAGTAGTGATGACCAAAGGGTTAAGGATTTTGAACAAGAATTTGGTGTCGAGGATGAAAATATGAGCGTAACGTACAAACTTAAATAACCCTAAACTTGGTGTCATGGTTTTTCAGGAAGAAATGTTAGGTGTTTTCTGCCTGATTACTAATTACGTTAAAATTGCATATTTTATTTTTCTATTACTATTCTTTGAATTATGTTAAAAAGGTTGAGCAGTGAGGTCATTGCATTCAAAGAGTATCTAATATTTTACTCACACAATATTTAAAATTTCCTGCAGCTCGGGGCGTGTGACGTCACGGTCGTTGAAGAACTCTGGGACAGCAGCACGCATCGTGAAGTACATGTCCAGCTTACGCTTGGTCTTCTCCAGGGAGAACTTGCAGCCTCGGAGGAAAGTCATGATGCGTTGGTCATCTACGGAAAAAGAGGTGAAATTATGTCGGAAAACCTTGAGAAAATTTGCTAAATATGTTCTAATAGTCGCTGGGTTAATATTGTGGGATGCATTTTGGTTTTTGGGGGGCTATTTTGACATGTGATGGTTTTGGTTTTCAAGATGTTTTAGGAATATCATCATCATTAATGGCAGTATATATAACTCATTTAATGTAGTTAAATGAGTCCACACTAAGACTTGTAGTTAAACGATTTAATAATAAATATTATTTTGTACACCAGTACATAATTATATTTATTAAATATGTTTTCATGTTTATAGAGGCGACATAGCCTGTGTAACACAATATACCACGATTTGTGTACATATAGAATAAAATAATTTGTGAACAGCATGTTAATGTTTAAAAAAAAAATAAAGACCTTAAAAAATCAATCAATGGCAGTAAAGTTGGGGGTGGGCCTTGGCCTTGTCAAGCGTATTGTTTATTTAGAAATACGGGTAAAAATATTTTAGCTAAGTGGCGAATTTTCCTGCAGTGCTTCTCGACGATCCTTTGCAGGCCAGATATTGTTTCAAGTGTTTTTACAGTTGCTAAAAAATGCTTTTGTTTGCTTCCCAACCAGATGCAGCTTTCACATTTATTATTTCATTATTTCACATGGATTGAAAATATAGTCAATTGTTTAATATAGGTAATCAGCCTCTGTTGTTGTCAGATACTTACCAAACTCATCAGGTAGATGAGGCTCCTTCTTCAGCCACTCCTTAATGTGTTCCAAGTCAGCGTCCTTGGTGTCCGCCTTCTCATTGAGCTCCTCGCGGATCTTCTGCCACATCTCTCCTGCAGGTTGTTCTAGCGTCATCTTGGCTGATTCGACTGGTCCTGTGAATTATAAGGATTGATTGGTGAAATGCTCATATTTTGTCTTCTATAAAGTGCAAAAGGCCTCTGTACTTCATTTTCCTTATTTTGTTTGTCCATTTATTTGTATCTTGTGTGTACATAAATTAGTAAATAAATAAATAAAAGGTTTATGTTATAAAAATAGGTCCAAAAGAGCTAGCTTTTTATGGCAACCCCATGTAGAATGGGGATGATAGTCTCTTTCCCGGGAAGAAACTGCCGAAAAAACCCGTTCGTAACTTGAAAATGCCATCCTCGAGAAAATTTCCTTCCCGAAAATTTGAGGACGTTGCTGTTGTTTAGTTTTACATTAAATATTTTTTAGACTTTTAATGTAACATGTTATATCATAATATTATAACCATTAAGCATTTTGATTGTATTTTAGACAAATATGATTTGGCCTTCAATAGTACTTCCGACAGCATTATCGTCACCGTGCGTTGATGAGACTATATGTAGGTCATGTAACTTATTTGTTTAGTGTGTTGCTAATTTAAATGGCTCGGTCTCTTTTTTGACAAAGTAAGTGTTCCATTAATATTCCTGTCATATTGGAATGTGATAACAATACTCTCCTAATTTGGAAGATAATTTGTAATGACAGGTGACGAAATACTCCCTTAATTCGGAGGTAAATTTGTAATTGAAGTGATTGCAATGGTTTTAATTCTTTGGAGAGTAACAAACTTCTGTAACGTAAAAGTTATTGACGACAATTCGGATGTAGTCCAAAAAACTAAACTAAATTAGAGAATCGCCATCTTTTTTTTATGCGTACTTTCAAAATGAACAAGAGGGGACAAATTAAAAAACGCCAAACCAACAGCTCAGAAACAAAATTGTCGTCACATTTTTAGGTGGCAATCAAATCAGAGATGACAAACTATGTTGAACAGACTATAGTTATATAATTTTTTGTGAAAAGGAAATAACGGTCGTGAGCTACACCTCCCGGATAAGTACTCTAGGTGTTTTGCTAAGTAAGCTATTCCGATTCGTTTAGAACATAACACATAATAATGAACAGAGGTTGACTATTACGCCCCTGTTATGTTCTCAACGAACCCTGTACCAAACGGTACAGTTTACCTACAAGAGGTCGTAGACTTAATTACTCAAAACAATAAGCAATTAGCTAGTATGGTCACATGGCCATGACACTACTTTGTAGACAAGGTTTGAGGTTTAGACAGAGCATGTTGTAATTATGAAGGTTAAATGCTGCCCTTTCGTAGTAGGTTCAAAATAGTATAGTGAAACAATACTGTATGTATTTGTATAATAACTTTCGTGAGGCAATAATTAATACTGGCTATATAGATACATGAATGGGGTGAATAGCGATTCAGGGGTGAAAAGAATAAGGAACATATTTCATAATCTGTACCTAATAAATTAAACTAAATAAATAGGTATTCCGTTTCATCGTTTTTTAATCTAAACTTTTAGTTTTTTATTATAATTATAATTGTATGTCTCAATGACTAAAATATTTTCAAAGACCCTCATGTTTGAACCCTATGATTTACAAATAAACGTTTCTGTTTCTGTTTCTGTCGCTTTATTTCAACGTGTACATCGATATTGTGACCAAATGACTAAACGAGAAAGTCAATGTTGAATACTTTATATTCTCAATCCCTTTCTGGGCTGGCTAGACAAATAGCTACAGTGAAATGAGCACCCCATTTGACTATAGCTATTTATCTAGCCAGCATCATCCGGGGCAAAGTCCTTCCTCTTCCTTTTATACCACTTCTGTTCTTTGTTAATTGCTGGGCCAGTCTTTCTGTAGTAAATTAAATATAACGTTTCCTTGAAAAATTGTAATTACTAAAGGCATTACATGGCCTTAACATGTATAAAAATATCAATATATATGATTAAATATAACGGTTTAATGTAAAAGGTTTTTTTCACAGATCGCAGACACAGTCCATGTTTATATGAAAAGTACCTATTTGAAGAGCTTATTTGTATGTGCAGTTAAAATTTAGTGGCTAAAAGTCCTGAATAAAGATATTGTATTGATAGTTCAAGTTTGTTATTATCTGTTGACTCGCTAATTAGCAGACACAATAGATTTTTATTGTTATGAACTATAATTTTATAGGTAGGTATTCGAAGTTAACTTAAAATAACATTATGGATTTAAGCTTCTTGATGTATTAAATTAACAGTTATAAAACAATGTAGGCATTAGAAAAAACTTAGGTGCTGCAAAAACACCTCAACAATTTAACACCGTTATGTACCTACATAAAAAAAAGACTACTAGTTTTCGTGAAAATAAAATAAGACTTTTACTTCCAAAAAAACGTTAAGCATTCTGTAACAGCGCTATAACTATGTACCGTAACGGTTTTCATGCAACGAAAAAAGCAATTTTAATGAGTTTTTAACAACTTTCACCGTTTGGTTGAGCAATGCCCTCGTGTCTCGTGTGGTCACGATGTTTCGCTCTGTTTCGTCTTCGTAATTGATAATTACCATGCACATATAGACATGCAACCCAATTATTAAATAAAAAGCGCATTTTAATTGCCAGATTAAGATTTTAGCAATAACGCCATCTCTTAAGAAAATGTTGAACTATGTGCATTATAAGAGGAGAAACTTGTGTGAGACGTAAATTTTAGTAATAATTTTGAATATAAATAACAGATGGCGCTGTGTTAAATGGTTGCTAACAAAATATTTGATAGAGAACCTGAAATAAAACGTGCATCGCATATATTACAACACTGTAGAAAGTGTTCCATGCACTTAATAAAATGAAGTTAATTATTGCATCAGTTCCCAAAAAAGTATCACTATGAACATTGTAACCGTCTAATGAATGACAATAGACTTGATTAAATAAAATTTTGCTACCTGCAATGTGGGAAGAATTTTGAAGTATCTACCTGATGAGTTACTTAAAGAGTAGGTCAATTATTCCGTAAATAAATTTACAAGAAACAAAATGTACCTTTTCTTTGTGATGCCTTTTTTGCGTGAAAACCCTACGAGAGCAGTAGTAGTCAACCTAAAAACATTTGAATAAAACTGAACTAAAGATAAAAATAACCATAGTCTTAAGTTCGCGCCTTCTCTACTTGAGAAGAGGCTTAATTTTGGGCATATTGATTGATTTATTTATACTTTATGCACATTTTGGTACAAAGGCGGTCAGAATGCCGAAAGCATTTTCATTATTTGGTATGTTATCTATATGATAGGCCAAATTCGCTGCGTTACCTAAAGTACCTGTGATTAGAGAGAATTTTAATTAATCAAGATATCATGCCGCAAAACCCCAGTTTTACTACCACTTCTAAAATTAAAAACGTCGGTACCTCTTGCCATCACTTGACAAGCACATGCACAAGAGTGTCCACTATTTTGAATTTAAATCCAGAAAAATAAGGACGGACGCGGAAAATTCAGTGAGAAATTTATGCTGACAGTTTAATTCCCAACCGGGCAGAGAGTACAAGTGTTGAAACATAATACCTGGTTGTAAAGTTTTGGATACAGTATTCTACGAATGGAACCTATTCCATGGTACGAGCGGTGTTTTTTTTTTGGGATTCGAATTAGATACAATTTAATTTTATATGGTGATGACATCATTATGGTACGATTGACCATTTCAATGTCCCGTGAGTCACAGATCATACACAGTAATTTTTTAACTATTATCTCTACTTTGCGGACAAGAAAGTTGTTAAAATCAGTTTGTATAAATTTATATATGATTTGTGGGAAGACACGTTTTTACCGCCCCCCGAATAAATACTCCATACTGACCTCTATTCAACACTCCAAATTCGGCGTCCATATTTAACTTTAGTGGCGTTATCACCATGTATTCGGTTAGTACTTATTATTACTGACTGTATTTTTTTTCTATTAACATTTGTAACTTTCGAGTTCGCTATGCATGTGACAATGCATTTGAAAGGTTTACCTGTATCAACCAGAATTCCGAAAGTGTAGGCACTTTTTAAAATGTAATTGTGTGACCCGTGATAGGAATTACTTCTTCTTCATATCGTGTGGTTGATGAACAACCCGGTGTCAGAGTTTAAACCGCCCGTAGGTCTTTGTCATGGCTTTACACACCATCGAGAACATCTCTCAGCTATGCTGGTTTCCTCACTATAGGTTTGCACATAGTTGTTAATAGCCTGCATATCCGTGGTATCACTTTGACCTTGAGCTGGCCTATCATATTTGGGAGTTTTAATAGTATGCGAGGCCAGCTTATACTGGTTTTGTTACTCCTCATTCCTCCCCCATGACGACCGGACGAAGACCAGTGGGTCGCCCCAGATAACACTTCGCTGGTTTGATATGGTGGAGGCTGATCTGCAGGTGATTCAAGCCAGTAACTGGCAGGAATTCGCGCAAGATTGTGCCAAGTGGAGAGTTCTCGTTTTGTGGACCAAGACTCAATTTGGTTGCTGAACCAGAGGCGTTAGTTACCACTGACGTGCAGTCTACCATTGCACCTACAATCACCAATATATTTAAGAAGTTCCTTTTAATAGTTGATCAGATTATTGGCATCTACCGGCCACAATTTCAAACTACGGGCTCTACTAAAAATTTCCAAACAAAAAACACCAATTAACACCCACCGACCCGGGAAACGAACCATCGGACCCAGGATCTTATGCTCAGTAGCCGCACTTCCGTCCACTAAACCAAAGAGGCAGATCTTCAACGCTCACTAAAACTATTTTTCGGTGAAAGCAAGAATAGTGCCCAAATAACTAGGTAAAGTCACGCATCGCGAATTCCGTTACAACAAAAAGTGTTCAAAAACTGTCGGATTACTATTATTACGAATAACTACCGCTAGATGCTTTCAGTCGAATATCTTCAATCTCTAGCGCTTTCCAAATAATTGCATCCATCAGTAACGGTGTTAGATTGTACCGTTGGCAACACAATTGCTGACAAGTGCTTGACGATAGGGTTGGTACCGACCAGATAAGTGCCTTTAAATGGTTAATGTAACAAACTTTGGACTTTGAGTTTAGGAATAATCTGTTTAAGATAGGGTTTACATATTATTAGTTGGGTACTGAAAATGCGCAGATAGGACTTGCACTATGTACGTGTGTAATTAATACCTTCTCCATAATATTAGTTTAGCGTAGCTAATGCTTAAAGGGCGCTGTATCAAAATGTATATTAGGATATTTTTATAACATATTACGATGTTCTGCTCACACAGTATAGACGTTGGGGCCCTTGTGGCTCGGGGCCCCGTATCATTGATACGGCTGATACTGCGGTAGCTACGACTCTGACTACTACTAAAGTTTTGAGTCTTCAATTAACTGATGATAACTTATTAGTAAAGCTTTGTTACACAACTGCACAAAAAAGGAGAGTTATGTTTTACGGGTTCATGTATGTTTGTGAATTTCTTTATTCCAGCATAACTACTAAGTGCCTGAATCGATTTAGATGTGTGGGCTATCGTTCGAATCTTTGCATTTTCTGGTTAACATAGAGCTATAGAAATGTAATAAGCGTAGCTGTAGTGCACAAAATGGTTTAAAATGCACGCCAGCCACGTGTAATCTAAAAGATGAAAAACAAGGTACCTACCTACTGATGTTTTTTTTTTTCCTTTTTTTTGACCTGACGTGGGATAATCATGGCTGAATAATAATGAACGCATGCGTTACAGTAATTCAGTATTGCCAAACTGTTAATTATCTTTCAATTAATGTTTTTCTTGGGTCGAACCAGAGCTACCATTTCGGTTTTTGTCTTCAGCACATGCACACTGTGGTAAGTGGCAAGTCTCATGTACATCCTAGTCGTTACACTGTGCAGGCCAACCAACTGTGATCGACCTGCACGATGTGACGCCGAGACCTGTGGTCCACCAATGGTCTGATGCCCATCACATCGTGTAAGTTTGCATTATCTGCTGAGGTTGCGAGAAATAAAGCTTTCGGAACCCCGATAAATGTTAGAAGAGGACACGGGGTCGGCACGAAGTCCATGAGGATTTCTACATACAAAGTAAGCACATGCAGAAAGTGACAACCCTATCTTCACCAACAATGGCAGCGATTTCAATGGCGGGAAGCACGGAAGTCACGTGCGTCTCGCTTCATTTGTGCAGTTTTTTACTCGAAGCGTGATGAGTGGGTAATGGGTTTTACGATCGGAATGGCTCGTTCTCAAATATCTTTCTTTTTCTAACAGACTTCCGAAATAAATGTTCTCAATTTGGCACGTCTCTATTATTTTTCATTTAGTGTTCAGTTTTATCTAAAGTTGATTAAAAACATTTATTACTCTCAACCGAATTTTAGGTATGATACATGGGCATTAGCCTGATATGATACCCGCACGCTTCGTTCACCCTCATAGTCCGATGGGACTTCAATCCGACACGACTGGAGAGAGATCAGGCGCAGGACCGACGCGACAGTTTAACGCGGTGAACCTATTGCCATCAAAAGGGCACAATTCCTCGGACTGATGCTGAAAATTTCCTAACAGATTAATCAAATACCACTTTGACTTAAATCTTGACTTGATCGAACCCAAGACCTCACGCTGACGTCACCACCACTAAGTAGACCAATGGCAAAATCAGTTAAGTATATTTTTCTTTCTTACTGTATAATGTTGTAACTGCTGCCTCATTAGTCTAGTGGTCGCAAGTGCGGCTGCCGAGGGCGAGGTCCTGGGTTCGATTCCCAGGTCGGGCAAAGCGTTATTGGGTTTTTCTGTTAGAAATATCTCAGTAACAGCCCAGAGTTAGGAAGTTGGTGGTGTGACACCCCCGTGCTTCGGAGAGAATGTAAAGCCGTCGGTAATGCGCCTGATCTCTCTCCGGTCGTATCGGATCGCCGTCCCATCGGACTAGAGAGTGAAGGAAGAGGGAGTGCACCTATGTTTACGCGTACACTTGTGCACTATAATATCTGCTGCGTACTTGGCCAATCTCCTTGGAGATAGGCCGCAGTGACCGAAATACGGTTGGGAGTATATTATTATTATTATTAATGTTTCAACTACTTTTTCACCAAGAACATTGTTAGTATGACCAATTTCGTAACATAACGCGCATAAAGTCATAGTGATTGCTTCAATAAGATTATTATCTCGGAGCCTACTTCAATCATAATTACAATATCACTTCCTTACTGCAATCAAAACTTACTTTTCTTTTTGTTATCCAACTACGAGTCAGTGGATCAATTAAATTGAATGTTCAGTTAACGTATTAACCTTTCGGCTCAGTAACGTACAGATCTGTACGTTGTAACAATAAAAATCTATTGTGTCTGCTAATGACTGACGCAACAGCTAGTATCAATCTCAATCTCAATTATAAAATATTTTATTATTATGGCTGGTAAAATTATGGACTTTCGGCTTAGTGCACAAGTGAGGCTGCTGAGCTTGAGGATAGCAATCCAACACGACCGGAGAGATATCATCAGGCGCCGGACCGACGGCTTTACGTGCTCTCCGAAGCACGGGGGTGTCACAACACCAACTTCCTAACTCCGGGCTGTGGATAATTTCTTGACAGAAAATCCCAATAACACTTTGCCCGACCTGGGAATCGAACCCAGGACCTCACGTTAATTAGCCGCGCTTGACGACTAGAAAAACGAGGCAGTCACAGGTTATAAACTCCCTGTGTGTCAAATTTCATCTAAATCCGTTTAGTATGCATGAAAGAGAAATGACCTTTCGTATTTTATGGTTACGTACTTTATAGACAATAGCTGGTGCCCGCGACTTCGTCTGCGTGACAAAAGACAGCCTATGTCCATCTCCAAGGTCCAATCTATATATGTATCAAAATTTATGAAAAATGGTTCAGCCGTTTTGTCGTGAAAAGGTAACAAACAAACAGAGTTACTTTTGCATTAATAATAATAAATAAATTGTGGATCATTAAATAAGAGGGAATTATATATATCTATATCTGCCTAGCCTTTTCCCAATAACATTGGGGTCGGCTTCCAGTCAAACCGGATGCAGCTTAATACCAGTATTTTACATGGAGCGACTGCCGATCTGACCTCCACAACCCAGTTACTGGGTAACACGATATCTCGTGGCATGACTGGTTGTCAGACTTTCAGGCCTCTGACTACCCGTAACGGCCGTCATAGATCTTAATTTGACAAATAAGAGGGAATTATACGTATGATTATTGATTGCTATATATTGCTTGAGTATGTATACATTTGAGAAAGTAAATACTCGTAATATAATGTTCTGAGTTTCTTTGCAATATTGTTAAGGCTTGTACACACGTTTTGCTCCAAATTTCAAAGCGCCTTATGAAAGTCAATTCAGATGATAGTGATTTATTTAAAACTAGCTTGTGCCCACGACTTCGTCTGCGTGACAAAAGGTAGCCTGTGTCCTTATCCAAGGTCCAATCTATCTTCTTAACAAATTTCATTACGATCCGTTCAGCCGTTTAGTCGTGAAAGGTAAGAAACAAATATGCTTTCGCATTTATAATACGTTACAGTTTTAATGCATTGAACTGCCTCGTTGGTCTAGTGGTCCAAAGCGCGACTGCTAAGCATGAGGTCCTTGGTTCAGTTCCCGAGTCGGGCAAAGAGTTATTGAGTTTCTGTTGGGATCAGTAGTCACTCTCAATAGTAGCCCGGAGCTAGAATTGTGCCCGGTAGATAGCAATAAGGTCACCACCTATTCCATTTGACGTATTAATGGCAGGTGAAATGTGGTTGTATAATTGAATATACCTCTGCCTACCCCGCCGGGGAACATAAGCGTGGTTTGATGGGATTATGATTATTTTAATTTTGTTGCTGTCAAATTATAAAGAAAGATAAACGTATGTAAACAAGATACATTTGCATGTTTTATTTTTTTATTATCTTCCACAAATTATAAAGTGTTACACTATGACAAAATAATTTGTGGGAGACTGGTGCCTAAACTGAGCCGAAGCACGTAAGTAAAGTACGAATTTTTAAGAAGTTGTTAATTATTATAATGTTCAGATATACTATCCTACTACACAGATATACTATACTATATTAAACAATGCAGAGACATCTCTGCATTGTTTAATGTTTTGCAACTATTTAATTAATAAATATACATATTCAATACATATTCTCCGCCTTAAACGTAGTAATAAATACAAAAAGAAACAATAAAATATTAACCAGCCCTCATTCAATAACAGTAAGGCCGGTGTAAACTCGGCTTTAATGCAATTTCTCCGCGAAGGCATTGACCTCAGCTCGGAGGTAACTGGTATGTACCGACAAAACGATTTTCATCTCCTGTTACTATAAAACGGTGTAACCGTCTGACGGTATGGTATGCACAGTAGTCGAGAGATCGGGTCTCGGTTTCGAACCCCGCACAGAACAATATTACAGGAGGAAATTTAATTCACTGGCAATATTTAATGATACTATATCATAGTAATATCTTAGGTTTTCGCGATCACTACACATTATAATAAAACAATTTTTAACCGGATTAATCGCGTATTTATTTTATATTCAGCCATTATCGCCTACTGCAGGGTAACGGCCTACTCTTATTATTTGCTATCGGGCTACAGCTTTTGCGGCCAAACCATTCAATAGGTGTCAAACTCATCCCGCCATTGGCATAAAATGTTGCCAATGAATAAAATTTCATCCTGTAGATATTATGTTCCGTGTGTTCCACACAGGAGGAATGGTCACTTAACAAAAATTTTAGAAAAAGAAAAGCTATATGTACCAACTATACTTTTAGTATTTAGAAAAAGCGTGTGAATTTTGTATCAATTTGATAAATATATAATACTACGTGAATTTTTTAAAGAACTTTCTTATTATACGGTATAAATTCCGACTGTTTTTGGGTTGGCCCTAACGAATGATTTTAGAATACTGTTTTTTCTGGCTGTCCCCAAGAAATTCGTATACCTAGATTAAGGAGAAAAAAGCATAAATCCAATATAAAAATAATTTTCTTAATTTCCTAGAATAAATAAAAAAAAAAAACAATTTGCACAGTATTCATGGACGTTGATAATAAAAAAAAAGCAAAAATGTTGTGTCACTGGATCAAGGTCTTGGGGTTGATTTTTATTTTCGTTTATCACACAATTATTATCAGTAAATAATATTAAAATACAATGAATCAGAACTGAATTAGTTTCCATAACAAAACTCCACTTTAACTACCAGACTTTTCTCTAACCCGCACAAAACCTTACCAAACCCGAATCCAGTCACAAAGCACACACTCAAGGAAAGTACAGCCTTAAAAAAATATTTAAAAAATCACCTTGAAATTGGAAAATTAAGTCACAAGCCAAAGTCTCAACAATAAACACACTGGCACTTTGTCGTAACGTGTTTATAGCTTTAAATGTCACTTTTGGTACCAAAATATGCTGTTTGCAAGCGCGGCGGTCGCGCTAACCCGAATGGAGCGGGCTGAGCGCCTGCGCTGTTTTTATGATTTCGTTACGCGGCGTGAACGCGTATCACGTTAGGAGGGATGGGTTGGCTCTGTTTGGATTTAAGGAATAGGTTTGTATTATAGCGGGTAGAAAACAAACGAAGATGTTTGAATAGTGTACGTTTTTCCGGCAAAACTGATCATTCTTCGGTAATCAGGAATCAGGTTTTTTTTAATATTATTCTCGTTTTCTGTGGTTGAGGAGGCAATCTATTGTCATCCTTGTTCAAATCTTTTATAGCTCTACTTCGGCTAAGCAACTGCTTTTAATTAACAAAAGTCGAGACCCAGATTAACAGGCTCTCCGGAGGCTAGAGCGGCTCAGACGACAATGCTCTCATACTAACCTTTTTGTAACATTGTCACTTCGACTCAGAAAAGTATACCACTCTTTATAATGCCATATAGAGATCCTACTCAAGGCACGCTGGAAAACCATTGCATAGCAAAACGCATGTATTCATTGAAGGGATTTACACAGGTGTACACCCACAGTTCACCAATGCTGTTATTAAGTGGTGCGCCTATTCCCATCTACCGGGCACTAATTCAAACTCCAGGTTGCTACTGTGAATTTCATAACAGAAAAAACCAATAACACTTTGCCTGCCTTGGGATGCGAATCCAAGACCTCACGCTCAGCAGTCGCGCTTGGACTAGACCACCGAAGCAGGAAAGAAAATGAATCTGTCAAGATAGAGAAGAACTTTGAGAATGTCAAGTTCGAGGGGTGCTCATGGTTCCTGACTGGTCACGCCAAATACCTATTGATCGTTTACCAACCAGCGAGAACTACATAGCTAATACATCAACTTGATTTCCCTAGTCGAAGTTGACGATGAAAATGGATCCTTATTTTTCACCTTCTAGGCCACTAGGGTACGGAATGCTGTGGGTATTTACTCAATCAGTTTGTACGGTGCCATCTTAAATAATGTTAAAGGAATAATTAGAATAGCGGTGGGCAAAGCGTATCATCTTTGCGATTAGAACACTTTCATCTGTATCACTGAAAGGTTTTGAAACACTGATATGATTCATTTGGAACATTGACTAAATTTTGCTTTTTTTTGTGTAGGGCATCTCGCAGGTCAACCTAGGAGGTTGTCGACTGCTTAACCGGGCCTTCGCGTGGTTGCCAGGGCATTCAGCTTATAAATTTTTAATCTTAATGCCTAAGCGACAACACGCTAAGGGCACCCCCTATGGGGTACGGGCATGGGCTTAGGACTTCGCTGGTAGTAGGACAGCAAGGGACTGGCTGGATCGGATTCAGATCATTATTATTTAGGTACGAATTTTAAGTTTCAGGTTCAGCGGTGCGGGCTGGCACGAGTAAGTGAGAGGGCGGCGCAAGGGTCAGGGTGGATTGAATTATGACACGAGAAAAGAATAATTGGAACTTTGCATTTATTTACGAGTTTTTTAGATTTACTTTACGCTAAAAACGGGACATTGTTCCAGCGATACTGCAGTCGCGTTCAGTCTGACCACCGCCTAATGGGGTGACCGAGTAAGCATGAGTCATCATGCTAGAGATATTTTAGAAAAAGTCAAGTAGCTACGTGATTTTATCTCACTGTTAGCTTCGAGTACAGTTTTGTAAAATAATATTGTAATGGCTTAAACTTTTTGTTTTCTTACAATTGTTTTCTATGAAAAATAATTTTGGGACTGACTCGTCGATTTTGTGGATGTAAGTGAGTTTGCTGAACGATTCTCGAGTCAGGTGTTTTCGGGCTCTGTGAGGAAAATTCTCACTTAGCAGTCGGGAGTTCCGAATTGTGCCCGGTCGACAGTTTACCACCTATACCACTATGGGATTTTATAACGGTATCGGTGAAATGTGGGTTTGTACGGTGGTTAACGCAGTGGTCGAGAGACGGCTACTGCGGTGCGTGTCGCGGTTTCGATTCCCGCACCGAGCAAATATTTGTATGAACTACAGATAATTGTTCGGGCTCTGGGTGTGCGTGCATGTGAGCCTATGTGTCTGTAAACGCACCCACGATACAGAAAGAATTAACAAGAGTAAAAAAAAAACTACAAACATTTCATCTCTAAAGTTATAAATGTTTGTGGAAAGAAAAATACGGTCGTGAGCAGGATTGGAACCTGCGTCTCCCGGATTAATACTCCAGGCGTTGTGACCATTAAGCCATCTCGACCACTGCTCAGTACTCTGAATTATTCTCCCACATTTTTTTTTTATACGTGTTATGGTGACATACAGTACATCTCTGCTTAACTCTTCCAGGACATAAGCGTAATGCTATGTTACATTGTTAAGAGGTTCTAGAAGTCACAGCTATATTCCCCAATAGGCTCTTATAAGACCCTACCTTGACTTAAATGCACAATTCACAAGCGGGTGGTGCGCAGACTGTATGTCTACGATTCCAGTTTTAGTGAATCTTCGGTGACACAATAGATGGCGCTGACGTCTTCATAAAGATACATAGAGTAGTGTAAGTTTAGTATTTAAAAAATATAAACCGTAAAAAGAAGTTATAAAGACATTTTTATATTGTCGCTTAGATCCTCGATATTGTCATGTCAAGGAAAAATTCAACAGAGTTAACAGAGATGGCGAGAACACCCGCTCAATTCTGCTAATTCAAATAAAATGTTATACCATTCCTATCCAACTGCCAGACCATCGAGACAGATTTATTGTATTTCGATGTAGAAAGTCATTGAGAAACCATCATCAGAAATGACAAATAACAAGTAGACTTACGTAGAACTTAGGTTTTCGTGATCACTACACATTATAATAAAACAACTTTGAACCGGATTAATCGCGTGTATTATTGCGCGTGTACAGAAGGTCATCCTGCGACCACGAACGCTGCAAAGTGTTCGAAAAGTCAGGAAAAATAAAAACCAATAATACACGCGATTAATCCGGTTAAAAGTTGTTTTATTATAACAAGTAAACTACCAATGATGATAGATTGTGATATATTATATCTATGAAGATTATATCGATACATTTTTGTAGTGCAGTGATAGCCTAGTGGTATGACCGTTGGACTGACAAGTCAAAGGTCGCAAGGTCGAATCCAAGGCACGCACCACTGACTTTTCGAAGTCATGTGCGTATTATAAATTAATTATCACTTGCTTATAACGGTGAAGGAAAACATCGTGAGGTAACCAGCATAGCTGAGAGATGTTCTTGATGGTGTGTAAAGCCATGTCAGAGACCTACGGGTGGTTTAAACTCCCTCCTTCCTGGGTTTCGTACCCAAGACCTCATGCTTAGTAGTCACGCCTGGAACCGAGTCAGTACTATATATAGAGGTATTAGATATAAGTTTTTTTTTTCTATATTTACGAACAATTACTATCCATCACTCAGGATTTTCCGCTACACTCAAAGTAGTAATAGTGTGCGTTGACGCGCATGAAATCACTTAGAAAACAATAGAAGAATGAATCATTCTACTCACGTAATACATGAATTTATAACCTAGTTCAACTTTCAGTATTAATTTTACATGACTGCAAAAAAGGAGTGTTTTGTTTTTAGCGTTCATTAATAAGCCGTTGGCTCGCTAATTAGCAGTCACAATAGATTTTTATTTTATCACGTATAATTCTGTACGTGGCTGAGCGGAAAGGTATGTATGTTTGTGAGTTTCTTTATTCCTACATAACTTCTAAATGCCTGGACCGATTTAGATCCCACTGGCCTAAGGAGGCTTGCTGGATTTAAAAAAATAGTAAAATACAATGTATTTATATTATATACCTAATTTTAAACATGGCAGGCGTGCTTTTTCATTTTTTATTAAATAACTTAATCTTGATTATGATTAGGCACCGATTAAAAATTTGTTCTAGTTGCAACAGATGCAGTTATTGTGTTTTTCTGGTACGTAGTTCTCAGTAGCAGTCATCTGTGCCCCGTTGATGGCAACATAGGACTTAATAACGCTTTGCCCGACTTGGGAATTATGCCGAGGGCCTCACGTTGATAGACCAATGAGCCAGCCAAACGTTCTTCTATGCTTGTTATTATAATTTCCTCTTTGTTGATATAGAGCATAAATGAAAATTATTAAAAAAAACTTGCGTTACAGAAAAGACATCAACGCGTAGTAATAAAAAGTTTGCACGTAGTAATTAATATTATATTTTATTTATTCTATCCAATCCTACTTAAGAATCTATAATAACCGAAAAGGGTGGTACCATAACTTAGATATTCCAGTTAACAATTATTATGAACAGTCCTACTATCGCACTAAAATGTATCGCCTCTTCGCATGAAAAGTGTGATATATCTTTAATTTAGTAGATATATTGTGCCACACAACTGACACCACTTTTTTTTTAATACTTTTGTCCTATCCCTTAATATTGGTTATTATTCTGAGCCTGATACGCTATAATCACTATTTCTCTTTTGCAGGTCTGCTGTAAGAAATTTTATAAGAAATAAGCAATACTTTCGTACTTATTTCCTTTTTTCATGTAACGTGTTTATATGAATAAAATATAAATAAATAAACAATATTCTTTAACATAGAGTTTATAACAGCGCCTGTGAAAGTTTTTAGCGTTTATTATGTGAGTTCGTTAAGTATGTTTGCTAATCAATAACACAAAAACTACTAAACGGATTTGGATGAAATTTGATTCAATTCTAAAACATGCTTGCATGTTATGTTCCTGACTCTGTAATAAATTTAATTTTTAAGCTAAAATTATAGATTTATTGTTAAGAAATATGGGCGTCAACAGGATTTGAATTAGCATCCCTCAGATGATCTATAGGTACTCTGCCGACCTCTGATTCCGAAATTTAAATAGCAATTTTTGCATTCAAAAATATAAATTGACAGAATTTCAACCTAATTCGAACGGATTCGTTTTCAAGATAAATTCAGCTGAAATTTTAGAGACTAAGACTTTCTACAAATGCTTGTGCAGAGATGATTATATAAATAAATAAAATATTCGGAGTCATATTTCAAGTAATTCAAGCGGCCACGTATTATAATATCATGACAGCGTAACGCGTAAATAATGGTGAAAGCGCATATTATTTTAAATTGGTGTTTTAGTAAATATTGCATAAATATGTATGCCGAACGCTTCTGGTAGATATTTTATTTGTAGAACGTGATTTTTACTGTAGATCTAAAATTACTTTTGAACTGCTTCGTTGGTCTAGTGGTCTCAAGTACGACTGTTTAGCATGAGGTACTGGGTTCGCTTGCCGGGTCGGGCAAAGTGTTATTGAGTTTTTCTATCAGGAAATTCTCGATAGGAGCCCGGAGTTTTGAATTGTGCCCGGGTAATGGCAATAGGCTCAACATCTTACATGGGACTTAATAACAGCATCGCTAAAATGTGTGTTTACATTTATACCTATGCTTACCTTTTTGGGGGAATATAAGCGTGATGCTATGTTGCTTAAAATATTATTTTGAGTTTTTTTACCTCATAATGTTTATGATATATAGCTAAGAACTTATGTTCATACCATACTGAATATACAAATACATACAAAAAGATAAAAACATTAATTAAAAAACACGCCTGCCTTTTTTTTAAATCTTATTAGCTTATGTTGACAGCGCATGACAGCGCGGTTGGCGCAGTGGTCGAGAGACCGACTGCTGCGCTGCGTGTTGCAGGTTCGATTCCTGCACGGAGCAAATATTTGTACGATCTGTAGATAATTGCTCCGGGTCTGGGTGTGTGTGTGCTTGTGAGATTATATGTCTGTAAACGCACCCACGATACAGGAAGAAATTCCTAGAGTACATTTTTATGAAAAAAAAAAAAAGTTGCCCGGGATAATGTAACTATTGTAACGATACCCTATACATAGAAATTAGTTCAAGCATTTAGAAGTTATGGTGGAATAACGTAACTCACAAACATACATACATACTACTTGAACCCTATAAACACCCTAAAGGTATTCGCATGTCAAAACCGGGGTCTATTCATATTGCTCGGAAAATACGCAGTAGGTAAGGGAGACCTCGACCACGATGCAAGATTGAAAAAAGTGTTTCTGAGTGAGCAGCTTCACTGACGATCGACTCGTGTGCATCACTTCACACAGATTTGGGTGCAGTTAGATTCTTAATTTAATAAAAGAGGAATATCACGTTTATACCAATACTCGTAGTATCTCACAATATCCGGCTCAAGTCCAGTATAAGACGGTAGTTCAGAACTATCAAGTCAACTGAAGATTAGCTTCAAAGGGGTCATCAGGACTTCATTGACAAATACCACCTTATACTGTCGATGTTGTGGTGGAGTGATAAACGGTTGTGGGTTCTGGTATGTAGAGTTTTTGATTATTTAATTAAGACATCACAGTCATATGGTGAAGAAAAAGATTGGGTGCATACTTGGACTTAATGGTTCGAAATCGCTAACTCGCTGTGAGCTAGCATAGTGATCAAATTCAATACATTTTGGTAAAATATTTTTAATATTAATTACTTTGTGTCGAAGATGACACTGTTCTAGCATTCCTCTTGATAAATTGTACGTTCATATAGGTACTGTCAAAAATATAAAGTTTAAAAGAGTAGCCATGGAGTTTCATGCCGATTTTTCTCCATAGGTATCAACGATATTCGAACCTACATTTTGATAATGTAGTTTTATTTATTTATTTATTGTACATTAGCACAGTAACAAGTAATCATACATATAAAAACATTAGTTGCACAAACGGTAATCACTTAACAGTTGAACAACTGACTCCTGAACTAAGTAAACAGATACTTGTCGAGTTAATAAAGTGCCTATAAATGGGTTATGTGAAACAAAAACTTTAGACTTAGACTTTGATAAATGCTCTTGTCTTTCTTGTATGAGAAGAGACCTGTTTATTTGTACAAGGCATTGGTAACTAGCATTAAGTAAAGTTTTACATTTTGTATTTTATTGTCAGTACGGGCTACTGACAATAAAATACAAAATGTAAAACTTTACGCGTGCTAGAATAAAAAAAAAAACTTTTTTTTTACTCTAGTCTAGGTCAGAGGTAACAAAGACAAAGTCGACGATGGAGTGAGCATACCCAGAAGAATCCTGTTCACTCTATCTTTGAAGAGATTAGGGTTGTACGCGTTCGAAAATACAGACGCTGGAAGAGAACTCTCTTCCAGCGTCTGTGGAACTCCACTCCTTTGCTGTGCGTATTATAAAAGACGTTTGGAAACGCTTAGTGTAAATTTGTGCAAGAGCAACAAGGTAGGAATGGTAACCTGCAGTGCGTCTAGATGTCCGAAGGTAGAAGGGGGCTGATGGGATGATGGCGTCGAGTTTTTGGGCAAACTCATCTTTATTTCTTTCTTTGCGTGTGTTGGGCAGGTTATGTTACGACTATAGGTGGATACAGACCTCACCTTGGGTCCCATTCATATGCTTACCACTATGTTTTGAAATATTGAAACGTTACAAAGATCTCATGTTTCTGATGTATGCTTTAGGTAATGTAAGACACATTACAAAAATAACAACTCATTTTCATTTCGCCATGTTCACAATAAAACGACTGGTAAACTCCGTAACTGTAATAATGCTCGGAAAGTGTCTAATAGAGGTGAGTCATAGTGGTACGATGTCCCCCCTCTAGTGTTAGTGTTTGTATCCATTAGTATACGAGAATATTTGTAAAAAAATTTGAAGACAGCAGACAGTTTGATGGCAAATTCGAGTAGATTATGTGGTTATACAGGTAAAATTTTAGATATGCGGAGCGAAGTATAAAGTCATATTTTTCATTCATAAAAATACGGCTGCAATGATTTGGGCCTGTCATTTCTTTGTAGGTAAAAAGTGTATGTAAAAATTTCTTTGTAAAAAGAAAATTGTGTAAAGAAAAAGGGGAGAAAAAGTCCAATACGTTGCGTCAATCTTATTAGTCGACGAGGTGGAACAGTTTTTTTTAGAGGATGCCGTGATATTTGTGGCTAATTGAAATGTTCATTGCCCTATTTCCCCGCGACTGCCCGACAGCTTCTATGACACCACCTTAATAAGACGTAGGTAGTAAAGGACTACCAAAAAGAAGCATAATATTAAGATTCATAGGAAAATATTGAACATATAACGTCATTTATCTTATACGTTTTACAATGGAAACAGTCCATCCAAACGATTATACTGTGTCGAAATATCGTTCACCACTAATGTTAGATTCGCGTTGCGTATCGTACAGGCGCGCACCGCAGCCGCATCAAGGTTTATTGCGGGCGCCATAATATGGCAGCATTAGCGAAATTATCATTATTTTGGGTCTGTTTCAAGTTCAGCTAGGGCTAGGAGTGTAAGGACCGATTTTAGGTCGGTTAGAGGTAGTTTAGCTACTTCCAGAGGTCTTTGGGAAGTCGACTGTGTTTATGGGACGGAAGCAAGAATTTGACAGTAAATAGTATAAGGTCTATTTTGAGGTCAAAAGTACTTTGCTAAATCAGAATTTATTGTGGGTTCCATTACGTGTATTAAGCATTAGCGAAGTTATCATATTTTTAGGATATTCTTAAGTTGAGGGCAATAGAAACGGCCTATTTGAGGTTTTCTAGCTACTTCCAGAAGTCTTCGAGAAATTAACTGTTTAAAGTAAATAAAGGCCTGAGTTTCAAAGGAAATGAAATGGGAGAATAGTTTTAGGCCGGTTTGGGATAGTACATTAATAATTGAAGATAGGTATTTCGGGTTATTAAGGTAAGTTATATTAAAGTTCTGACGGAATTTCAAGGAAGCTAGAATAAGAGAGTATATTAGCCAAATACAGATAAATCTCTGAAAAGCATTAACGCATGCTTAGCGAACTCTAAAGTTATATTTTTAAATGTTCGAGATGGCTGAGTCAGAGCGCCTGGATTATTTATCCGGGAGGCGCAGGACCGAATCCTGCTCGCGACCGTATTCATTTTCCATTTAAAATTATATTAGCCATATTATCTCTATATTAGCCAATTTTAGATTGATTTCCGGCAGGAAAGCCGTCTCCCATAAAGTCTTCGAGAAGTGTTAAATGTGTTTTAACGATGGCTTGAATGTTCAGATGAAGAGAACTGGCAGGGAGAACGGGTATTTTCTGAAAAACTGAGAAATTATTGAATTGCCATGATGTGCATCTACAAAATAAAAAATACTCATATAAAAAAAAGAAACGAAAACGTAGGTACAGGACAAAATAAATAAAAAAACAAAAATAAAAATATTGGAGTGGGTAGTAAGATCAAAAAAAAAGTTTTAAGTTCCAAAATAAGTATTTTTTTATGGGCTTATAACTCCGATCTAAAAGATAAGTTCCAACCCTCGATGTGAAAACAAGATGGCAGTTAATTAAATTGTTGATAAAGAGTTTTGTGGCATGTCAACTAGTCCGTCACCTTAAAAATCAGTTTGATCAGCGGTTGAGTTTTTTGATTTTACAAAATGGTGAATATGAAGGTATGCCATGCTTCCTAAAATCACTACATATTTAAAAAAAAGTCGTCGCCTCCGCCGCGTCTATCTGTCTAAAAACTACTGCACCGATTTTCATGTTTTTTTCACTAATGGATAGAGTGGTTCTCGAGAAAGGTTTTAGTATATCATTTGTCAAGTTTTTGTATACATTGGCTAAAATATAATTATATTTGTTGGAGGTGTCGGAAAAAAATAAGCCTTCTGGGAGCTTTTAACGAAAACGCTGCCTAAACCCTTTAAGATATAACAAAATGATGTATCGTGGAATTGTAAAATAAATAATAATAATAATAAAATTTTATTCAAAAACTTTCGGTACATGATACATTAATACAAAGTCGCATATGCAAAGTCGTATATCATCTTCACATTTGTTTAAGTGCCTGAACTAGGTAATCCTGTGTTTCAGGCGAAAAGCGCTGACATAGGTTAAAATAGTCAGATAACAGTATAAAATCTAATAATAAGAATCAATAATAAATCAAACTAAAAAAAAATAAAAAATAAATAAATAGGTAAACAATAATATACAAGCAAATAGTCAAATGAAGTTACATAAAAGTTTGTAAAAATTAAAATAAAAATAAAAAAATCAAAATGTCTAATACATAAAAAAGAAAACTCAGTTTCCTAACTAATTACATAATATTAACTACAAATAAATTCTACTTTAGCACAATTAATAACTTCTCTGTATCTTCGTAGGACATACATCGAAGAACATCTTTGATGATTTTTTTGCAATTAAAATAATCCAAAGGATAGATATTAG
Source organism: Xylocampa areola (assembly GCA_935421205.1). Taxonomy (NCBI): domain Eukaryota; kingdom Metazoa; phylum Arthropoda; class Insecta; order Lepidoptera; family Noctuidae; genus Xylocampa; species Xylocampa areola. The sequence continues at coordinate 11,089,792 of OW285219.1, read as the reverse complement.
CCATTGCATTTAGTCGATTATAGAGGAGCGGTCCAAGGAACATGTAAAATTTGGCTGCAAAAGCATGTTTCGTTCCTAGTATTTTAGTGCAAACTATATCTTTTCGCCTTTTATTTGTTAATTCAGTGCTGTAGGGAAGAGCTGCGTGTTGTTTTAGTACAGTATGCATTATGAATAACTGTCGAACTGTTAATACTTCACAATATTTATAGAGGAGGTTAGTGGGAAAAAAATAAGGGCGGCAAGTAGACACCTTGAGGATCGCTCTCTGAGCTCTCTCGATGGTCATTAGAAAGGTTTTGCCCGCACCACCCCATGTGGTAACACAGTAGGTTAGTATAGATTGACAGAGCGCAAAGTACACTTGTCTAATTATTTTTGGGTCTGCTATATGGCGTAGTTTTTTGAAGACAAATATCAATTTACGTATTCTGTTGTTTAACGATTCGATGTGTTGTTTAAACGACAGTGTTTCATCTAATATAATACCGAGATATTTTATTTTATTTGTGGGTTTAATGTTAGGACACATACATTGGTTATCATTGGGAGCTGTACAATAATGAGCGCATAAAGTTGAGTTATTTTGAATTGATGTTATTTTGCGCATCGAAAACTTAATGTAATTTGTCTTATCTGCATTTAGTGTTAGTAAATTTTGCTGAAGCCACTTATTAACCACATTGAATCCGTATTGCGCAAACTTGTAGACTTCAATTTCTGAGTCAGCCGAAAAAAGGAGAGCAGTGTCGTCGGCGTATGAAATTATTATGCCATGATCTTGTATCTCATGATGATTGTGTATCTCATATAGGTCTACAGAAAAATCCCCGATGGCATATGTCTATCTCTTAACGATAACATACTATATCCATTTTAATACTTAAAAAAATGGGGTAATTGGAAAGCGGGAACGGGATCAATATTTCATGATTACTTTTGGTCGCGATAACTGACATCCACGCGCGCGAAGCCATGGGCATCAGCTAGTTACACATAATTAGACATTAATCTGACCCCAATATTGTAAAGAGAATTTTCTGACGATTGTGGTTTAAAGGGTTTAGGGGGCAAAAAAAAACACTTTCTCTTTTTTGTTTTGCACTACGTTTTTAAAGTGAGTAATTAGGAGAAGAATGAGTTTCTAACCAATCTATTTAATTAGTAAGATATGTGCTTAGCTCAGTAATTAGACAGTGCAATTAATTACCTTTTACTTAACTGTACATTCGCAATTTTTTACAGTTATATTCTTTTAATTATTTCCTTTTTGAGCCTTAACGCTATTTAATTGTATGTTCTTAGTTTTACTTTAACTATAATGAATAATTATTATTTATAAGACTTTTAATGGTCTTTATTTTATTCATTTTTTGTTCAGTGCCTATTAGAAACTCCGTACTTTTTTCCTAATTTTCAACATAAATACACAATATATAATGACATTTATTATACATTTTAAGGCTTTGTAATAACTATTTTAATCTGAAGTTTTTTAAGGAAACATTTAACATTAATAGACACAAAGTCCATAATGGATTTTCCACACATAAAAAAGGTAAAGGTACACGTAAGGTCATACGTCGTGGGTTCGATTCTCGCATGGAACAAATATAATTGTATGATATTTGTATAATTGTTTCGGAGCCTCAATTCTTGCCTCGTTGGTCTAGTGGTCTCAAGCGCGACTGCTGAGCATGAGGTCTTAGGTTCCATTCCCAGTTCGGGAAAAGTGTTATTGGGATTTTCTGTTAGGGAATTCTCAGTAGAAGTCCGGAGTTTGGAAGTGTGCCCGGTTGATGGCATAGGCTCACCGTATATTTCATCTTAATAAAAGCATTGGTGAAATGTGGGTGTACAAATGTGTAGACCTCTGTCTGTCCCTTCGGGGAATACCGTCGTGATGTTATGTTAGCTCAATTCCGGAATATATTTTAATACATTATTGTGTATGTGCATGTGAGATAATGTGTCTAATAGACCAACGATTCAGTAGAAAATCCACCTTTACTCTAATTTGATTAATCATTAATTTATAATACGCATATGATTTCGAAAAGTCGGTGGTGCGGGCCTAGGATTCGAACCTGTGGCCTTTGACTTGCCAGTCCAACGGTCATACCACTAGGCTATCACTGCTTATATATATATATAGAATTATATATTTTATGCATTATAATATGATTGCCAAACAAGTCAAGCATTTCCAAAACATGAATATTATCAAACATACTTTTCATATAAAATACGATTATCTCTAACAATAACAATTCATATTATAATTCAAATTAATTTCTTAACAGTTCTAACAAAGCTTCATATGCGATTTCTAATGCGTCGGTTTATAAGTACGCGTGCATAAGACGGATGGACGTGACGTAACAGTTGCTAAATTTGGCGGTAGCGCAATATACTACGGGCTACAGTTTTTCGTTTGGGTGGCCATGAGTTCAGTGCAAGTTGAGGATATTTCCGATCTCTATATGATATTACACACCTGCATTTTTCGATATTAAACAATAATTTCGAACGGTGATGAATGATATTGAGTGAACAGATCGATTTCTAAACTTATATAAATACCAATGGGTCTCAAGGATATTATAACAAAATTATTATAAATACACATGTTTATTCCCCATAATAATTGCTGTAGTTTACCGAAAGACTTTATAATAGGCTGCCTAGTCTTTTCCTTATGATGCTAGATAATGCTTGCAGTTTTATGAGATAGGTTTATACAGGGCGAACTTTTCAAATGAGCATGGATGACCAAATCTGAAACTATAAGGAATAGTGAAAATACTCAAAGAAGTCTCGGGGCTTGATTTTGATGAAAACTAAAACAACGATTGAAACAATTCTCCCCATATGTTTTATTTTATTTTTTATTTTATTTATTTGGGACAATAAACAGCTACAATATACATATTCACTAAAAGTGACGGTTCAAACGATCGTTTACAATATTGCAGCCCACTGCATTATCCACACATTAACATAAAAGATTACCGGCCGTAAATGCCGCTGGATAGACAAATATATAATTCAAATCACAATATTAATACATTTGTTAAAAATTTAAGATACATTTAGGAAGTAAAATTATTAATAATTCAAACAAGCAAAAACATGCACTATGTTAAATTAAAATATACATTAAATTAAATTGTAAAATATGTTGTTAAATAAGAACAATTTAGCACCTAGTGATTTTAAATGGAACAGTCGTTATTTTGTTGAACAAACTACTTCACGGAAAAAATACCGACTTTTAAAATGTTATAATAATCCTGCTCACGACCATATTTTTCTTTCCACAAAGAAAATATTTTAGAGTTCGCTATGCACGCTTAAATGCTTTTCTAAGATTTACCTGTGTTATGATAATTGTTTCCATATTGTGGTCACCCTACATTTCATTACTAGTGCGTGAAGTGTTGCGTGCGCACCATTTACTATTCGCTACTTTTATATGCTTCTGTTCCCCTATTTACCCCCAAAACTGCATTGCTAAAGGATTTTAAACCTTAGTCGCTTAAAATAAAGATAAATTATGAAGACTGGGTATCATAAATAATCATGATCTATTTATCATGTGTTATTGTGAAATGACACGATTACTGTTATTTGCTAATTAATCTCATTAATTTGATCTAGTAGGTGTAATAATTTTGATAGTTATCAGTTTATGTAATTACATTAACTTACTTTAATTAAAAATAATTTCGCAAAATATCAAGATTACCTACACTATGGATAATTCAATAAAGTATCAAGATTGTTTTTAATGCTCATGCGTATTGATTGTGTAGCTACTTTTTTTTGTTATATTTACGCTAAAATAATCTGTAATAGTATTTTTGATATATATATTATATATTTTTTAATTTTATTTGTGATCCTATAGATCATTGGTCGAATCGGAAACAAACAAAAAGTTATTGCTCCAAACTACCTGCTTAACATAATTATCTGGTAGATATTATTTACTTATTACATAATAGTAATTTTCCTATATTCTAATTTATCTTCATTAAGTTATCCGAACATTGTTAAACAAACCCTTAGTCTAACTGAATAGTCCTCGTCCCTGTGGCTACCATAAGTCGAAGGAAATTTAATTGAAGTCATGATTGACGCAGTGGTTACGAAAATGTTAGTACAGCCCACGATTAAGTATTGTGGGTTTAGGTGTTTGCGTATGAGGAATTTAAATCTGTAGATTGTGTTATCACCAGTTTGATTCGCGACATTTCGGCGGGCTAAGGTCGTTACTAAGGGCTCCGTTCGAGTTCGAAACTAGTCGGGAAATTCGGAAGTATGCACGTGAGCAATAACCGTTGAACAATAATGAATATGAATGTGTCTCACGAAAGTTATTATACAAAAAACCACAAATATCTGAGACTATCGCTTGAAAGATGATTCTTATATTGCGTGCTCTATAGCGTCTCATATTATGAGAACTAAAATACTAGATATATTTGAGTAAGCTGTGGTCCCAAGTACGACTGCTGCTTTTTTGCGAGGACATTCTCAGTAGCATCCCGGAGTTTGGACTTGTGGCAATAAGCTCATCACCTATCTATATGCGACTTAATAACAGTACTGCTGAAGGTGTACTACTGTGTAGACATCTGCCTACGCCGTCGGGGTATACAGGTGTGATGTTATGTTATATTATGTAAAGAGTCTCTAAGGTATCGTATTTTTTGTTTTAGCCTTGGTGGCGCTGTCATTTCCTATTTGACTAGCCCTAAGAGGAAACGCCGAAAGAAATCAGAGCTTCATAGCTTAGGTAATAAAGTTGTGAAATTCTTTTTATTTATATGTCTTCTCCGCAATCTTTACTTTATGCACTACATATACTGAAATATACAATAATGGATAAGTTTGAATTTTCTTAGATTCTATCTGAGTTTGAGTTTGTTTTTTTTTCATTTCAAACCATATTTTTAACCGACTTCAAAATGGAGGAGGTTTTCAATTCAGCTGTATTTTTTTTTTGTGTTGTCACACGGTTATTCCGCCAATAATGAATTGATTTTGCTTTTTTGTTTGGTAGGTAATATTTCAAGACGTGGTCCTTTATAAATTTTATCAAAGAAATTGATTCAGCACATTTATATAAAAACAACTAAATACACAGATGAAGTTTTGCTTTGTGGTTCCCTTCAGCAAAAGTTTTGATTTTAGTTTATGTTAGTTTGGTATATTCCTGAAACCAGTTTTTTTTTCTTCTAAAAATTTACTTTTTTACATAAAATAAATTGACCATCAGTTCAATAGGGCCGTTCAATATGCATGTATTTTTATTTTATTCGAGTGTATTCGTTGATACGTTACTGTGAAAAAATATAACACAAAAATATGATTATTGAGTATTAAAATTATCAATCAAACCTGCAATCAGTTTCGGCCGTTTGAAACGCTGCGCCGCCATCTTGGCGCGCTTTCTCTGACGTCAGAGTACACATCATAAAATATATCTTATATAGTATGGAGTGAAATTAACGATTTATACATTTTATTGAAGGGTTTTTTTTTAATGAATAACGTTAAAACTCTAAAAGAACCACAAAACATGATAAACACTCAGTCCTAACATAATCGAGATATTGTCATCGCGGACAGTGACGTCACGTTTCACTCCAACTAATAGCGTGCGTTTTGGCATTTTAAATTTCCCTCGCATGATTACTGTAATATGTCACTTTTTAATTATAATATTTCATAGTAAAATTACGATTAATTAAAAAACTTATTGAATAGGTGTCATTCTACAGCGATAAAGATTACGAATAAAAACATTTGACCTAAATTTGTATTACATGCATATTTCCTATTGTTTTAGCTACAAACTAGCGTGTTGTCTTGCTCAGGCGCACAACATTTTATTGACGTATCCATCTATAAAACAATGCAAATACTTGGCAAATCGCCGTGGTGAATGTTTTAACGAGATGATGGTACTGTCACGTAGAAAAGTGCCTGACAATATTGAGAAAACATAATGTTAAAGTAATATAAATGTACATACTTTTATATAAAATACGTATGTAGGTATTTTATAGTAAATAAAACAATCAATCTGCCTAGCCTTTTCCCGATAGCATTGGGGCCTGCTACCAGTCAAACCGAATGCAGCTAAATACCACTGTTTTACATGGAGTGACTGCGATCCGACCTCCACAACCCAGTTACTGGGTAACACGATATCTCTTGACGTTTTCAGATTTTCAGGCCTCTGACTACCCGTAACGGCGATCACATATCTTAATTTGACAACCGGGACGGACGGTTTAACGAGCTCTCGGAGGCAAGAAGGGGTCTCGGTATGATATGATGGTCACCGATACACAGATCGACCGCGGTAAACGCAGCTTAACCTCGATCGTTTGATTTATGCGACGGCTACTTAGCCACGAGCCCCTCTATAATGATAAAAAAATATAAATTAAGTAAATACGGTCGTGAGCAGGATATTGCTTTCCTCAAAAATGTATATCATTAAAGTTTGATATGCATAAGTTAATGCTTTTCAAATATTTATCTGTATGAATTAAGTATTTATTAGTATAGATAAATCTTTGAAAAGCATTAACGCATCCCCAGCGAACTCTGAAGTTATATTTTTTTGTGGAAAGAAAAATACGGTCGTGAGCAGGATTGGCATTCCCTGATGAAATCATATCTCTTAAAAGACGTTTAAAATGTGGAAGAAGAATTTGGGGTAGTGAGCAGAGATTGAGATGGCTTAGTATTTATCAGGTTCGAATCCTGCCCACAAAAATGTATAACTTCAAATAAACATTATTTAGCACATACGCACACACAACAGTTTTCGGTTAGCATTATTCCCATCCCCGTCGCATAACTATCAAACTACAAGTACGAGATAGAGATGGAAACATAGCTAAGCGAAAGCACGTGCTGAGTGATGTTTATCTTGGCCTAAGATTTTGTTGTGAAAACATTTTGTTGTTGCCTGTACTCTCAGTTTAGAAAGTACGTAAGCGCGGCTCTTGTCTGTTGGATCAACGCTCATTACCCCGACTGTTACTTTTTCTAACCGATGAATTTGTGGCAACATTTCTTTACACGATACGACTACGTCACGACTGGTTAATTAAAATATTATTATTGTAAAGGTCAGTGGTTCTAATAGGTAACGTCAATACCGAAATCGGATGACATACAGAATGCGATTTCTTAAAAAACAAATAAATTAAAATAAATTCAGATAAATCTTCAGAACGTATTAACGCATGCGCATTGAATTTTGAAGTTATTTTTTGAGAAATGAAAATGTGGCGTATTTATCTGAAAGGCGCAGATTATAATCTTGTGTACAGCCGTATTTTAATTCCACAGAAATTTATAACGAAATATTTTTTTTTATCAGTAAGATCAGTTTATTTGTGAGAATATAAAAGAGTAATGTTAATAAATTTTGTGTTAAGTATATTCTACCAATGCTACAAATATCCCTTAATAAAGTTATAATTAAATTTTAGAGGTTCCTAAGCATGCGTTAATTAAAAGTTTTTCAAAGATTTATGAGTGTAACTTACTAAAAAAAAAAAAAAAAATATGTTCACAAATTTTTATTAAACTACATAATATTTAAAGATTTTTCATTCATGATTTCCTTTGTTGAATAATAACATTTATTTATTGCTTAATAATTCAAATATTCTATTATTAAACTGTTTTTAAATTTAACTTTGTTATAGAAATTGGATAGATTAATTTATTATAAATTCTGAGGGCCATGCAAAAAATCATGGTAAGTTCGACTTTTGTTTTATAAATTATCAAACGAGTTTTACACCATACGACTCGCTGACGACTTTATCTGTCCTCCATAGCTCCGAGATAAGTCGTTTGATTGTCGTGATGTATAAATTACCTTTTCAAATATTTACAGCTCCCAGTGCTCACTGCTCGCCAATTCCTTTCACTGGATTTAATGAGATGCACTCACTCAAATTGCAGCCATTTTAGTTTATTTTCAACTGGCTACCGTTAGAATAGACGGGTATTTTGGTAGGAGAAGGAATGGCGATATACAAAGTTAATGGCGTGATGATAAAATGACGTCTAAGAATCTAAGGTTTGGAAGAGATCTGCCCGTGGATTATTGAAAAACTTAAAAAGAACAAAATTCTCTCTGGCCTACCGATAATAATGAGAGACACATTTCTCCATGTAGGTATTGGCATGCAAATGTTTTTTTTACAATTACATTTAAATGTCATCAAATAACATATAATCGTCTAGAATATGGTTTTTCTGTTTTTGAAAAACGTTGAAAAAAGAAAGAAAATATTTATTTTCTTCCTAAAGATATCGTAGGTGCGTTTACAGACATATAATGTCACATGCTCACATAGACCCGGAACAATTATCTGTAGACCATCAAATATTTACTCTATGCGCCAACCGCGCAGTCATCGCAGTAACTTAGTATTATAAGCTTACAAAAAGGTTACAATTAAAATTCTTAGTGACAGCGCAAACTTTGAAACTATGCCCGGTTGACGGCAATACTCTCGTCACATATTACATGGGACTTAATTACGGCGTCGGTGAAATGCGGGTATACAATATTCACTCTTCTGCCTTTACCTTCGGGGAATACCATCGTGATGATATATTATAGGTATTATCTTCTTCTTATCGTGTGGTAGATGAACAACCTAGTCTTAGAATTTAAACCACCCGAAGGCCTCTGACATGGCTTCACACACTATCGAGAACATCTCTCAGGTGTGCTGGTTTCCTCACGATGTTTTCCTTCACCGTTTTAAGCTAGTACTAATTAATTTTTAATACGCATGTCATCATCATCATCATCCCCCTGCCCTTATCCCAATTTATTTGGGTTCGGCGCAGCATACCTATATCTGGAATGCTCCTAAAGTTTTGGCTATGTTTTATGACCGGCCGCCTGCCTGACTTCAACCCTCTTTGGGAATGCTGTTGTTGGTGGTAAACGTTTTATCTAGCTATGTCATACCAAATTTTATCCACACGCCAGGTTCTGATGTTATCCTACTATCACACTCCACAAACCGGGCTAATTTTTAATACGCACAAGACTCGAAAAGTCAGTGAACCAAAGGTCCAAAGGCGTCCTTAGATTCTAACTTCCGACCTTTTACTTGCCAGTCCAACGCCATATACTGCTATGTTATATTAAAAAAATACCTAAATACATGAAAAACAGGTGACTACTTTAAAAAGTCCACTAAAAGCCTAAGCACTTCTCACCCCATAAACTCAGATGAACACTATCAGCTGAGTACGCCTTTCACTGTGGGTAATACGATGCACTCGCCCGAATGGCCGCCATCTTGTTTTTATTTCGGATATTGCAGTAGCTTTGTAATGGCGGCTTTTAATGTTTTTATTTGACACTAGATTTTAGCAGTGGCTTCAGTCGCAGTTAGGTATAGGGAAGAATATTTAATTAAGATTAAAATACGAGATAAGATTGTATAGGCCCTACACTATAGGGACTGAATAGATAGCGATAACGTTACCAAAAGACTTATTCAGATGTGAAAGAAGAATTCGGTAGTAGTTTCGAGTAGTGAGCAGAGGTCATCTCGGCTTAGTGGTCAGAGCACCTGGAGTATTTATTTGGGAGGCGAAGGACGTTCCAGTCCTGCTTACGATCGTATTATCTACCACCATCTTTCCACTAATATTTATAACTTTAGAGTTCGCTTCATGCGTTGATGCGTTTGAAAGTCTTATCTGTAAAGAATTAAGAATTTCATTCACAAGAGAGAGAGAGTTGAGTTTTTGGTATACACAAAATAACAGTGGGCTTACTCTTGAAAATAATTCCATTCGGTTGACATTGGAAATATGTCAGTACCACGTACTTTGCAAATGCAACATTTCTAAAAACAATATTATAGAATCGGTTATTAGTATTAATAAGGCAAAATGCTTTAAAATTGCGGCAACTACAACCCCGAAGTTTTGTAGATATTCCTCTAGAAGAGGAAGATTATTGTGACGTCTTTATTTGGCATCGCGAAGGTTGACTAGAATATTTTCTTTTCTTCTATATATATGGTAATTTTGTTTTTTTTATTCTAGTCTGTCTTTGCTTTGTATTCATTTTGTGTAATATTGTCTTGTGTGTGTCATTATATCCGTTTTTCTTCATTTCTTTCTGATACCTCATAAACGATTTTTTTTCGTTTGTGAATTATGTGTTTTCTAAGAGAAAGAGAGAAGAGTCCTGGAGGGTACTTATTTCTAATGTCAATCAAGCGGATTTATTTCCAAAAGTAAAGCCTATTGATTTCACCATAAAAAATATATTTGACATTGGAAAAGTACATGTTATACATGCCAGCTTAAACCCACCCGTTGCGCAAGAGGCATGATACATACAGATACATAGCATTGATCACGCCTGTATTACCAGAAGAGGTAGGCAGAGGTGAACAAATTTATACACCCACATTTCACCAATGATGTTAATAAATCCCATGTAATAGGGGGTGAGCCTGTGGCCATCTACCCAATTCCAAACTCTGAGCCAGCTACTGGGAATTTCTTAACACAAAATTCCGATAACTCCTTCCCGACCTGAGAATCAAACCAAAGACCTCAGCAGTCGTACTTAGGACCAATAGACCAACGAGGCAGTTACATACCCAATAAATTCCGTACATATGTGGTATTTGGTGCTATCAAATAAACAGCTTAATTCCGTACCCACAATCCTTTGGGTTTAAAATTATTATATCGCATTCTACATCCATTTGGGTACAAATTAGTTCATGAGAGCAGGATACTAAATCGTTTGTGGCTTTGTCGACGGGTGCACTTTGAAAATCCAATGGCTTTGTACCAAAATGTTAGAATAGCAGTTCTAATAGAAGTGATGATCTGTTAAAATTTTAGAATAACATCACGCCTATCTCCTCGATGGGATAGGCAGAGATATAACATTGTATACCCAAATTTTACCAACTCTGAGTATTGCCATTTTTCGGGTGAAACTCCGAACTTCGGGGGCTGAGTTCCTCACGGCCGGAGGAGTGCACCCTTAAAATGGAATCCCCACACGTGGCTCCTGGGTGGTGGAAATCAGGCAACACAACTCTGGTGAGAGGCTTCGGCCGGGGCTGGTCCCACTGGACGAAGTCACGCCGTGAAGCGACCTACCGTGTTTCGGGATGTAGTCTGGCGCAACCGTTGTGGGAGACGGGTCTGGGCAGTTGCATCAACTCCCCAGCTTTCGTTCTCCCCAAATATATCTACCTTACTTAGAGTGAATAGATTTCTTGTGGATCAACGTGCTCCATCTTCGGCCACACCCTCGCTTACCATCAGACGAGTCGGTGGCCAAACGTAAGTCCATTACTGATTTAAAACAAAACTGCTAATTATAATTTTTTGATAGAAATATGCAATTGTAATAAAAATAGAACAGATATTTATTATAACATAGCATCACGCCTGTATTACCTGAAGGGGTAGGTAGAGGTGTACACAATTGTTCAGCCACATGTCACCAATGCTGTTATTAAGGGGTTTTTTCGGGCTACTACTGAGAATGTCCTAATAGAAGATAAACCCAATAACACTGCCCGACCTGGGAATCTAACCCAAGACCTCATGCTCAGGAGTCGCGCTTGGGACCACTAGACCAACGAGCCAGTTTTTGCAAAAGATATTTATTATGATTTTTTAAATTGACCTTTGTTGTGTTCAATTTTTCTTTCTTTCCGATTTATCGCTCTCTATAATCGTGTTAATATTACGTATTTTATTTTTAATTGCCTTTTGTAAACTCTTATTAATTATTTTCTAGGGAAACATTGAAAAGTAATAGATGCGAGCAGACTCGAACCCGCGACCTTTGACCTACCGTGTCATGGCTCTGCTGACAGCTATCGTGTCGTGCTAGCATCCATTAGATTTCAAGTCCCCTTCTCGTCTTAAGGAGACGCCTGGCGATTTCTATTTAGCAATAATTTAATGATTACTCTTATTAATTGTGTGCTGTATTGCACTAAGTAAACTCATTATCTATCAATTACTTTGCCCGACCCGGGAATCGAGCCCAGGATGTTACGTCCAGCAGTCGCGCTGCGCAATGCTAATTGTTATTTTACAGAATTATGCATTGAGCTGAGGTAATAAGAACTATTTATTATATTTTTTAAACATAACATAACATAACATAGCATCACGCCTGTATTCCCCGAAGGGGTAGGCAGAGGTGTACACAATTGTACACCCACATTTCACCAATGCTGTTATTAAGTCCCATGTAAAAGGTGGTGAGCCTATTGCCATCAACCGGGCACATTTCCAAACTCCGGGCTGCTACTGAGAATTTCCTAACAAAAAAACTCAATAACACTTTGCCCGACCCGGGAATCGAACCCGAGACCTCCTGCTCAGCAGTCGCGCTACGGACCACTAAACCAACGAGGCAGTTTATATTTTTTAGATCGCATTATATTGAGATTACATACATTCATACATAAACTCACGCCTTTCTCCCATGGGGGTAAGCCGAAACTACAAAACGCCACCTTCTACGATCCTTACATATGCCTTTTGCTTCATCCACGTTCATACATCTGGTCATACATGCGCGTTTTCGTCACTAAGTCTTCTTTTATACTGCAACGTTGTCGTGTCACATCATTCCTCAATTTATCATTCATAGTTACACCACACATACTTCGCAAGGAACGCATTTCTACAGCATTTATTCTACTTTTATGTCTCTTTTGCCACACCCAGAATTCACTTCCATACATAAGCGTAGGTACCAGCACACCATTGTGGACAGCCAGTCGAGTCTTTTTGGACATTGACTGATTGGCCACCACCGCATGTATTGCACCATTCACTTTATTTCCCGCATTTACTCTCTTTTCCACATCTGCATAAATTTTTCCATCTCTTGTAAACATACTTCCCAAATATACAAACTCGTTCACTTGTTCCACATTTTTATCATCTATTTTTACATCACATACAGATGATATATATATATATGTCGTGATTGCTTATTGTAACGGATCGTTGATTCAAATAGGAGTAGTGGGCACTAATGTGACTTTGTGCATGTCAAATGTATTTTTTCAAGGGTAAAATCAGACTTTTCTAATGAAATCACTGAATTCATAGACGTACGGCGAAGGAAAATATCTTGACGAAACCTGACGTTTATCTGACGGAACTTTTACAGCGAAGCACATAATAACAACACAAGAAAAAAGTATCAGTTTTATTTAAAATTCACAGTATATAAACATATTTAATAAAGCCAATTAAGTAGTATATATTCTATATATAAATGAACTAGTTAACTTTTGATTATCTTTTTTTTATAACTGATGTTGTAATTAAATATGACCCAAATTATTGTAGAAAAAAATAAAGTTGTTTTTGTGTATTGAATTTCTTATATTAAAAAATATAATAAATTTAAATTATACAAAGATAGATATTAAAACTATTAAATAATAACATTTTTGTAGGTAAAAAACACGACCGCGAGCTGAGTGTGAATCTTCACAGTTTCGGTCGATACTCCAAGATTTCTTGTGGATCGACGTGCTCCATCTTCTGCCACACCATCGCTTACCATCAGGCGAGTCGGTGGCCAAACGTAAGTCCAATAGTGACAAAAATAAACTGCTACTAAGAATTTTTTGATAGAAATATGACTCATAATCATATACTTCTCACCATAAAATGATAATATATAAGTTTTTTGTACATTTTGTCAAGACTATTGTCAAGACGAACCAAATGACTGATCTAGAAAATTAGTGAGTATTTTCAAATTTACACTTAAGATTAATAACTTTAAACCTATGAGCCTCCACAAACTTGCTAATTTAACCATCGGCGCTCAGCGATTTAGAAATGCATAAATATTTCATTGCACTTTGGCGACTCTTTGTCACAATAGCCAAATCATGCCTTTCAGCTGAAAGAAATAAGAAGAAATTGCTGATCGCCCATGCTACAACTAGTTAGTCTTCAGATACTCTTAGATCTCAACAAAAGACACTCTATATGTACTCAGTTGAGATTCAATATAAACAAGACAATCATGATTTAAAAATATGTTGTCAGAAATATGAGATTCAGATGTTGGTGTTAAACCAAACTAAACTTGCGTGCTGTCTTTGCTTCGGATATCGTATTGACTAATTTAACCATAAAAGTGTTATAAATCCTTGAATTATCGGATCAAGATGTCATAAGGCTCACGATGATGATGATAGTTCTTTCGAGGTTTTGTTATCAACCAATCTATAGGCGTTCCCAGAACCCCAGTATAGGATAGTGGAGGACGATGCGGTTTTAGTCGCTAAGAATTCGACAGAACTTCCAATAAGGATTTACACACTCGAAAGAAGGTAACCAAGGAATAATAAATCAATCTTATTTAAGAAGTGTCCGCCCTTTTCAAAATGGCGTTAATTCAACCTTGAATATTTTTTACATTACACGCATTTTAGCATCACAAGTACCTACCTAATATCAGATAGATAGATTTATATATGGGTCTGTTCCAGTTAGGATTAAATGCGAGCTATAGTCAAGTGTGCCACGTACTGGTCCCAATGGAATGTGCCTGCCATTTAGAAATATTGAGTTATTGACACAAAAAGAAGATGAAAGATATATATGTAGAAGCTATTCATATAAGCGATTTTTACTCATATGAGAGTTTATTATACAGGCCTTAAAATTAGTCATAGATAAAATCATGATATAGGGCAAAGTTAATTTGTTTCTCGGCTATTACTTGTGCATTTTTCGGGATTTCGCGACTAGTTCCCAACTCGAATGGAGACCTTAGTCATGAGCTAAGCCCGCGGCGACTCCAGTTCGACTCGCGACATCGCCAATAAGCAATATGAACGTGTCTCACGAAAATTTAAGAACAATATTATTTGTGGGTATAAAAACTTTACATTATTTCTTAAACAATAATTTACATATAAACTTTATCACTGGTCACTTTAAGTGTCCTATAAGCACCATGAATCCCGTCATCGAGATCATCATGTCGATGCAGCGATCTACACGAGTGCGTACGCGTCACCATATCGTAGGATCCGTTGCTCCCGCGCAGGTTGCGTACAGCACTCCGATGACGCGTGCGCCCGCGACCCTCAGGCTTGAGATCTGTCTCGTAGAACTTACGCTCTTCTGTTTGAAGCCACTTGGAATTTGATAGGAGTTTTTTTGTCCATTCATCTGTGAACAGAAATATATTAGAAAGGGAGATGTCACATGGCCTATCCCGCGCTATATTAGAGCCACGGCTGCTGAGCGTGAGGTCCAACGTTAAATTTTCGAGTCGAGCATGTGTTAATAGGTTTCTTTGTATGAAATTCTCAGTAGCAGCCCGGAGTTAGAAAGATAGCGGTGTACCGTTCAAAGTTTCAGGACCGATCCTGCGCCTGAACTTTCTCATGTCGTATCGGATTGCCGTCCCATCGGACTATGAGAGTGAAGAAAGAGAGAGTGCACCTGTATGTGCGCATAAATTTTTTTGCGCATACGTAGTTGATCTCCGTAGATATAAGCCGCCGCGACCTAAAGTTCGGTCAGGGGTAAATTACTATTAGTAGAATTTCAATAGATACCACAGAAGCATCTAACATAACATAACCAGCCCATAGCTGCCCCACTAGAGGGAAAGGGCCTCTTCTCATACAGAGAAGGCATGAGCATTGATCACCACGCTAGCTCACTGCGGGTTGGCGATGTCAGACTATTTAGTCCAGGTTTCCTCACGATGTTTACCTTCACCGTATGTCTGTGATGGCTTAGATTAACTAAGAAAGTACATATGACATTAAAAAAGTCACATAGGTACATGCCAGATTTGAACTCACAACCTGTGGCTCAAGAGGCGGGCCCGTAACAACTTGGCCACCACGACAACTCAAGTTTTCGTCTACAAAGGGGGAAAAGACCTTACCTAAGGCATTACGTCAGATATTTGGAAAACAGGGACCAACAGATATATCATTTGGATAAGCTTTCAGAACACCTGACAAACATAGGTACCAAAAGTAAAACTAATGTGGAACAGATTCTATAATCAAAAAACCGTTTTCTGATAGTAGACCAATTTTTTTTAATACTGTTTTCACATATCATAGCAAATGTATAACGCACGTTTCATCGATGCCTTTACTAAGTTTATTGTAATTCATGGATAGTGAGCCAATTGCAATCTATGAATCCATTAAGCACAATTCTGCTACTTTGAATTCACGAACAGAAAAACCCCATAAAATTTTACCCGACCCGGGAATCCGCCCGGACCTCATGCTCAGTAGCCACGCTTGCTACTACTGGTGGTCTTATCACCAGACAATGAGAAGAAAAAATTACGTAAATTTTCAAAGATACCATTAAGATCCTTCATCATGCCAGCTTTTCCACCATATTCATACGGCAGACCGTCAACTGGAAGCCGGTCTGTGCCCAACGCGTCTTCGATACTGTCCGATGTTCCATGTAACTGAACCACTTTGCGTCTCCAAGGGTACAAGCCGATGTGGAGCAGGAGGAGAGACATTGTCTTCAGACGTTGCGTGTTGATAATGTGGACTTCAGTGATGCGAAGTGGGTAGGCTGTCTGGAAAGAAGGAAATAGAAGAATGTGTAAGAAGAAAATGGAAGCGAGGTCTTTGATAATTAAAGTTGCAAAGATGAAGCAAAATAATGACTACTCTAAGATGGTATTTAATTATTAAAGCATTGTAGTAAACTTGATTTTCCATTTATATTTGTAATGAATTATTTTGCTGTTGCAGTGTGGCGTCCATGCTCGTGTTTGGTAAAGGTAATCAGGAAACTATAATTATCAAGATGATACAATTATTTACCAAGCGTGATGATGACTAAGTCAAAGAGTCAGAATAACTTCTCGTTTTCTAAGATTTATAAATCTGCCTAGCCTTTTACCAAATACGTTGGGGTAGGTTTCCTGTTAACCGGATGCAGTTAAATACCACTGGTTTACATGGAGCATCTGCAAGATAACACGATATCTCGTGGTATGACTGGTTGTCCGACTTTCAGGCCTCTGACTACCCGTAACGGCAGTCAGAGAAATCTTAATTTGTTAAACCGGGATTGACGGTTTAACGTGTTCTGCAAGGCACGGAGGGGGTCTTGATATTAAATGATAGTCACTAAAATATAGACCAATCGCGACAAGCGCAGCTTGACCTCGATCGATCGATCTGTGCTGCTGTTACTTAGCCGAGAGCCCCCATCTTAATGCTAAATCACAAAAATAATATTTAAAAATTGCGTTAACATACCTTCATACACCAAACAAAATCTTTCCAGTAGGTGCCTCTAAAATGGTTCTTGATGTGTGCTGGTTGAAGATCGCTGACATCTATAAAGATCACCTCTTCACCAGGGGTCGGATCCTCACGGAGTCTGAAAGAAATGAATATAATTTCCATTATTCATTTTTTTTGGCACCGTCGGTGTCTATAGAAGTTTCCCGAAGTCCCGAAGTTGAAGGTTAAAAGGTGGACCAGGATATTACTTTAGCTTTGTCACACAAATGAGCTGCAACTGTGCTTAGTATAAATAGAATGTTATAAGAAAAATTGTGAATAGAAGAATACAAACGTGATTACCTACTATTTAAACCTGCGACGAAGCTATTGCAATTTTTTTAAGAATTATGATAAAGACTCGTCAAAAAAATAGTAGATTCTGTAGACAATTTATGAAATGGTGGCTGAGTAGTTAGGGGTCCGCCTCTTGAGTTCTTCCACAGGTTGTGGGTTCAAACCTGACATGTTTGTACAAATGTGACCATTTTAGTGCCATAAGTACCTACTTTTTTAGCTATTCTTAGTAGATTGAATAGTGTGAAATCTGAAAAAATGCTTATATCTTCTCTGTATGAGAAGAGGTCCTGCGCTGGGACAGTTAAGGGTTATTTTATGTTAAATCCATAATATAATGTAGGTATAGGAACCATTTCTTACAAAAACGAGTAATATAAAAGGTTTTCAATTCCAAGACGAATTGTTATGCAAACAGTCTGGGGTGACACAAAAGAGCCTATTGTACTTCTTGTAACCTTCGTTAAAATTGTCATTGGCGCTTTGTTTCTACAATCTGATTATAGAATCCAATATCGGTTTTATTTACTTTAGTCGTGAATTATGTCCGTTTCGATAAGGTTTGAATAAAGTTAAGGTTTGTTATTTTGGAACAATATCTATTTGGTATTATTGTTGGACAATTTTTATTTGAATGTCTCTTTAGTCAAGTGGTCGAATGCGCGAGTGTGAAGCGTGTTGTCTCGGGTTCGATTACCAGGCTGAGCTCTGATTTTAAGGTATTCTGTTGAGAATTCCTAGGTAGCAACACAGATTTGGAACTTTACCAGCTTTTCTTAAAAGAAAATGAATCTAGGATTGGCCACCAGCATTCGTAGGCAGTCCGTATCATAAAAAAGAATCCAAATCTTTGCTTTATGGAAATGTACCTAACTTCCTATTAAATGGCTTTAATATGTTAAAAGTACACAAAGTTGGTAGGTTTCATATAAATGTGACTCCGGGCTGCTAATGAGAATTTCCTGACAAAAAAACTCAATAACACTTTGCCCGGCCTGGGAACTCAGGACCTTACAGTCAGCAGCCGCCCTTGCGATCACTAGACCAACGAGGCAGTAAAACGGTTCTAAATATTATAATGACCCCATTTTACGTCGGGGTAAAAAATAAAATTATCTAATTTTAAAAAAATTACTTGTCTATGTTACCGGGCATAATGTACTTATTCTATCACACACACATCGTACATACATCGAAATCGGTTCAGGTATTTTTAAGGTATAGCGGAATAAAGAAACTCACAAACATACACACACATACATGATACATGAACTCTAAAAACATAACACTCCTTTTTTGGGCGTATGTGTAAAAACAAGAACTGGATAAGTACCTGATATCCAACAACATAAGCCAACGTGCCAGTAATGGTTTAGCTGACAGCGGTCTCCCCAAAGCTGTGGGAGCTGGGAGCCGGACCAGGGTCACTCTTCTGCCACCCATACTCCGGGTCCTGAGTGGAACGATGTATCTGAAATAGGCGTGCATTGGTAACATTAGTATATCATCATTTAAGTACGGTCCTGCCTTGTTGGTCTAGTGGTCCCAAGCGCGACTGCTGAGCATGAGGTCTCGGGTTTGATTCGCGGGTGTGTGATTGAGCCGTTCTGTTAGTGAATTCTCAGTAGCAGCTCAAAGGTTGGAATTGTGCCCGGTTGATGGCAATACGTCACCACCTATTACATGGGACTTAATAACAACATTGGTGATACCGACCGATCAGCCTCCTCAACGTACTCTGTAAAATCTACGAGAAGCTTATTTATAAGCGACTCAAGGACTTTGCCGATGCGAAGAGCCTCATCCCCAACGAACAGTTCGGTTTTCGTACCCAACACTCGTGCGTACAACAGGTCCACCGCATCGTCGAGCACATAAGCGCCGGTTTTCAGCGCGGCACGATGACAGGCGCGCTCTTTTTCGACATAGCGAAGGCTTTCGACAAAGTCTGGCACAACGGCTTATTATACAAGCTGTACCAACTCGGCGTGCCCGACCGTCTCGTGCTCATCCTACGGGACTTTCTCTCGAATCGCACTTTCCGCTATCGCATAGAGGGCGCACTATCCGCCCCCCACTCTATCCGCGCCGGTGTCCCCCAGGGCTCCGTGCTCTCGCCCCTCCTGTTCACGCTCTTCACTAGCGACATCCCCAAAAATAGACAGGCAAAGTTAGCTCTCTTCGCAGACGACACTGCTATTTTCTACTCCGGTATCGTGCGCGACCGCATAGCTAGCACTCTCCAAACTTCCGCCAACGTACTAGGCGCTTGGTTCAGGAAATGGAGAATAGAAGTTAACCCCGATAAGAGTCAAGCCGTACTCTTCGCGAAAAAGCGTAGGATCAGACCCCCCGACCCCAAACCGATAACCATGTTCGGCAAGCCGATCCCTTGGGAGAAGCAAGCCAAGTACTTAGGAGTCATCCTAGATAGACACTTGACCTTCGGTGAGCACATAAGGACGGTGCGCTCGCGCGCCGCCTTCGCTCTGGGTAGGCTTCACTTCATCATGAACGCACGCAGCAGATTGTCCCTTAAGTGCAAACTGCGCATTTACACCACGTGCATACGCCCCATCATGACCTACGCCTGCGTAGTGTTCCCACACGCGAAATCGTACCGCCTCCATAAGATGCAGACCCTCCAAAACCGTGCCTTACGTAAGGTCACGGGAGCCCCCCTCTACGTTAGAAACGAAAACCTCCATCTCGACCTCAAGATTCCCACTATCCAACAGTTTATAAAACGCATTTGCAAGCGTTATTTCGAGTCTGCTGAAAAGCACCCCAACCCTCTTATCGCGGCTGCCGCCCGATACACCCCCTCCCAGATAAGTAGAATTCGCCGTCCTAGGCATTCACTTTTGTACCCCGATGACGCTATAACCCTGCTCCAAGAGAGCCGTAGGGCCACCAGCACAGTACACAAACACAGACCGCCGTCATTTAGGCCTCGCCGCCGAGGCCCGTCGCGACGTCCCCGTAATGCACCTAATGCATCACCTCCCCGACCCTTGCTCGTGCCAGCCCGCGTAGCCGCTGAGCCTGTAGCTTTAAATTCCCCTGATAATAATAATTCTTGTTCGATCCAGCCAGTCCCTTGCTGTCCTCCCTCAAGCGACGCCCTAAGCCGAGGCTCGTACCCCGCAGGGGGTGCCCTTAGCGTGGTCGCTTTAGATTTAGTTTAATTCGTAAGCCCCTGGCTGGAGGCCTTAATAATAGTTTATTATTAGGGCATCCACAGGAAAGCCCGGTTAAGCAGCCGACAACCTCCTAGGTTGACCTGCGAGATGCCACTATCAAAAAAAAAAAAAAAAAAAAAAAAAAAAAAAACATTGGTGAATTGTGGGTGTACAACTGCGTACTATACCTCTGCCTACCCCTTCGGGGAATACAGGCGTGATGCTACGTTAAGTACGTTCCGTAAACTTTGGTTTAAATATATTTTTAGACCAAGCGTGAAGCTCGCTGTGAGCTTCCGTTACAATCATCATCCCCCTGCCCTCATCCGGATTTAATTATGGTGAACGCAGCATGGCTTTTTCTTCCATACATCTCTATCAGCCGTCATCTCGTTAGTCACTTCTTTTCTAGCCATAGCAACTTTCACATAATCCATCCATCGTTTCTTCGGTCCTCATCTACTCGTATAGCCATCAGACATTCATACTTTTTAAAGAGTTCTGGTTTCGGAGGCTAACGCTCTATTTTGAGTCGCTGAGCTAAAGGAGTTTTTTTATTTTATTTTTTATTTGATAAATCAAATGAACTCTTCTGGGTCAGCGATTCAAAATAAAGCCTTGGTCTCCGAAACCAGAACTCTCCACTTGCCACGATCTTGCGCGGTTTCTCCCCAGTTACTGGCTTGAATTCCTGCTCAGTTAGTTTTTTAGTTATAATTGAATGTCTGAGAAGGATATTTGAACATAAAAGAATAGATTTTCCTGCTCATCACCATCAAATTGATTCTGATGACTGTCGGAAGTAATCAATCTAATGCCAAATACTGTTCAGCATATTGTTTGGTCTTCCTTGTCACTGATCTATTGAAATTTATTCCTAGATTTATCCTTGTTAATGTGTTAGTAGTGTCTTTAGTTAGAGCAATATTTTGACAATCGTCTCGAGTTAGTTTTAAAATAAATGGATGCAAGTAAATACAATATCTAGCTACTTCCACAAAATGGAGGGTAGTCATGCATTACCTGTGCACCGCCCGCCCGCCCGCAGTGTGTCTTCACCACTCCGTGGCGGACACTGCACGGTCTAACAGCTCCTGATGATGCCCCGTGGAGGGGCGAAACACGTGTAGAGTAGTTGGTGGTAGTCGGAATTTTCACCGCTTGCGTATGTGCATATATTTGCGGGCGGGTGGTGCACAGGTAATGCATGACTACCCTCAATTTAGTGGAAGTAGCTAGATATTGTATTTAATTGCATCCATTGTAATGGACTTCCGCAAAGTAACGCCTGAATCTATTCAATACTTAAAATAAATCTTTCACTACATAGAGTCAAAGCCTAATTATTTTATTTTATTGGCTTACAGACTGTTTAAAATTTTACATAATGTCACTGATCAAACACAGTAGTAATAAAAATATGCATTATACTTACACATCCTGACAGCTAGATAGAATCTCCTCATCATCCGGGTGTCTCTTATGCCACAACTCCGTCAGTCCCCCTGGTCCCCTCGCCGTGTAGTAACGCCTCGCTCTTTTAGCAGCTTCAGCTTCGTTTCCCTGACAGGTGATAGGGAAGAGACCAAGCACCACTAGTTCATCGGGAGACGGTTCCCTGGTCAGGTTGTCACGGGCCCATCGTTGAGCGAACGACGCTGCTGGTGACATCCTTGAGCTGAAATGGAGATGGACAGAACGTTAAACAGAGGCAACTTCTTTATTTGATTCACTGTGTGATCAGCTCCTCGTATACGACTCCAATTGATCAAACCCTCAATGTATTTATGGTTCTACGCTCCGTGTTCAGGGTTCTATTTCAAGACGGAACTAGGTGATGATTTATGTAAGTGTCATGTCTTTTCCAGCGTTAGACCACTTGTGCCTTCCTCTAGCAGCATTTAAGTGCGATGTGGCCGTGATTAAGGCCTCAAGTATACTGAATAAACTTTAATAGTTTTATCACTATAATGCACTCGTTATGCGTAGTACCTTATCTGAGGATACGATATGCTCAATTCTCGCTAAAAGTTGGCATAAAGGAGAGCGTTGATGAGTAAAACAAGGGACATTTATATAAATTGTAAAATTAATAGTAACATTCATTGTTGCCTCGTTGATCTAGTGGTAGCAAGCGCTGAGCGTGAAGTCCTGAATTCCATTCCCAGGTCGGGCACCGTAATTTTTTTTTTCCGTTTGGGAATAGTTAGTAGCAGTCCAGAGTTTGGAATTTTGTCTGTTTGCACCAGTGCCCTTTGTTTTTTTTTATGTGATAGGGGGGCAAACGTGCAGACGGATAGCCTAATGGTAAGCGATTACCGCCGCCCATGGAGACCCGCAACACCAGAGGAGTCACAGTGGCCTAGTGGTTACCGGTCCCACCACTTGAAATATCACAGATATACAGTGAATGAAAACATCGTGAAAATATAGAAAAAATGCGAGGAAGATAGTAAAAACAACAATTTAATTTTCCCATATAAACTGTTCTACATTTTGTACTTTCCTGACAAACATTTGACGTTCGAGGTGATACGAAGAACACCGGGTCATCTAGTATTGTATAAATATTACGTTAGGTCGACTAACCACGACGTTATCCTTGCTTTGTGACAAAAGAAACAACATAAAAGAACAAAGTTCTATTCAAGGGCGAGCATTTTAACCTCACCAAATTTTTTTATAAAAAAATATGCCATTTACTTGTGTTTTACGCTCCGATGGGTTTTAGACGCAAACAATTTAAATGAGTGTAAATTCGACGACTTTTGAATTTAAAACGGCAAAAGTACAACAAGCGAGCGTTGATTAGCACATTGCTCACAATGATATATTGCAAACTAACTGCATCTGCGTGGTCATTATATGTTAATCCAGGTTATAAACTATCTGTGTGCCAAATTTCAGCCAAATCAGTACTGTAGTTAATGCGTGAAAGAGTAGTAAACATCCATCCATCCACACACACGCATTAATAATATTATTTTTAGCATATCTGATAGTTGACTCCGATTTTGCATAGCAAAGGGCAGTCAGATTAGAGCTTAAAAGTACCTGCAGTAGTGCTAACAAAACTGCTAATAAACACAAATGCACCTCTAATTCAACGTATTAGAGGTCATTTTACAACAATAGTTCTTATTGTTTTCCATGTGTTTTTCCTTGAAATTTAAATAACGGTGTTCTCAGTACTATGGCCATTGTCCGTTATATACATAGTTTATTAAATAATGAGATACGTTTGAAGGAACGTTGACCTTATGAGTCACCGTTGGACTAAGAAAATGACTTCCTTCGCCTATACAATTGCTATATGATTAGTTGACAACGTCATCCATTGCTACTTTTCTATACAAGAATGGAAGTATTCATAAAAGTGGTGAGGCTTGTACTTATTGTATTTAAAATTTGTGCGCCGTTATTTACGTCATATAAGTTTGACTTCGTCATAGCCGGTCATGAATATTTAAAAGCTTTTTGAAATAAAGTCACTATCAGGAAATACGTCATATTTTATATATATCCTTTGTATTAAATAACCTCGGGGTCTCAAAAGGCCACTTTAGCTGATTCATAATCGGATCCTAATTTGATTCATATCACATATCGTAAACAACAATATATCACATATCGTAGACAAAATCATAATATGTATGATGTGTGTGCAATTCATAAACAGTAATTCAGTTATTTTATGACAGTTTTCTATAGATATACATAAAATGGCTCACAAAATAGGAATTGCTAACGTGTCAAAGAAAGCAGAATTTGTAGAAGTTACTTAATTCAAATAATGATTCATTGTGGCCATTTTCGACCCCCTCGTTGGTCTAGTAGTCCCAAGTGCGACTGCTGAGTGTGAAGTCTTGGGTTTGATTGGTCGGGCAAAAGGTTATTGGGGTTTTCTGTTAACAAATTCTCAGTAGCAACGCGGAATTCAAGCTTGTGCCCGGTAGATGGCAATACGCTCACTACTTATTACATGGGACTTAATAACAGCATGTGTGAAATGTGGGTGCAGTTGTGCACACTTCTGTATACCCCTTCGGGGAATACAGGCGTTTGTGTATGTTATTTTCTTTCAATTTTGTTGATAAAGTATAATATTAATTATTTTTCACCGGTTACTACTCACGTGCATTTTTCGGGAATTGCCCGACTAGTATCGAACTCGAACGGAGCCCTCCGTGCCTCGGAGAGTACAATAAACTCTCAGTCCTGGTTGTCAAATGAAGATCTATGACAGTCGTTACGGGTAGTCAGAATCCTGAAAGTCTGACAACCAGTCTTACCTAGCAACTGGGTTGTTGTAGTAGGTCAGATAGGCAGTCGTAGACTAGTATTAAGCTGTATCTGGTTACGACTGGAAGGCAACCCCAATACAGTTGGGAAAAAGTTAACCAGATTGATTGAACAAGAGGTTTTAAGGTGTTAATCAAAATAATTGTTAGAAAAATGGAATTCACGCACAGGAGCTCGGTCTATTGACATATTCTTTAACAACAAATATTTAAAATATTAGTATATTTCCACCTAAAATGACTTCAGTTTGTCATCAAGCCCTTTTGATGTTCCTTTTTTTTCATGGCTGGAAATCCATCATGGCTATTCTGCCAGTCTCCTATCAATTATAACCACATCCTTTCACAATCCCGTACATGACCGTTTCTCTTCGCTAATTTTCACCCGATGAAAAATGGAGGAGGTTCTCATGTCGACACGTATATTCGTTTTTTTTTTATGTACAACCACGCAAAAGTTTTACAATCTTCATCTTTCAACACAGCCAATCAAAAAATTCAATATTGTAAGGTTCAATTCACGTGAATTTTTGGTATTGTCCGAATATTTTCGAACCGACTTCGATCGTTAAAAATAATGTACAAATCTCACGTAAGTTAAAACACAACAAAACCAATTACCAAAACGACCATGAACAGAAATACTATCAAATTCCAATAAAAGTCAGTTGAAATTTCAAAACTTACATAGTATATGTAACATTTAGAGAATAGACAGAGAACAATAATAGACTAAAATACCAGTGTATCCTATCACGGAGTTTCCTTGACATTACACGGAGATACCGAGTCTGTTTGTGTCGCAATCCGTAAGGTTAAATTGGATTGGTTGACATTTTTATGCAGATTGCCTTAGTGTGGATGATTGATTTTTGAACTACTATGATAATAATTTCGAGTAATTTGGTGAGTTAAAATTCATCAAAATTAAGTAAAATATATCTATCTATGTAGTATAGATAGATATATTTTACTATTTTATTCAGTCTCAACTCCTATAATGTGAACAGGTCACATTTTTTTAATAGGAAATTTTAATCCTATATTTTAAAGGTATTTTCCGACATCCACACAGACTAAATCGCGGGCACAGCTAGTACTTAACAGGTGTGCAACTAGACAGTGATAGCCTAGTGGTATGACCGTTGGACTGACAAGTCAAAGGTGGCAAGTCGAACACAAGGCACGCACCACTAACTTTTCAAGTAATGTGCGTATTATCAAATAAATATACGCTTTAAACGGCGAAGGAAAACGTCGTGAGGTCACCAGCACACTTGAGAGGTGCTTTTGATGGTGTGTAAAGCCATGTCAGAGTCTTATGGTTGGCTTAAACTCTGACACTTTGTTGTTCATCAACCAAACGATAAGAATAAGAACTGGGTACACTTCTGTGACTTCTGCCTACTGGCCTTACTTCTGCCCCTTTGGTAATATAGGCTGATGATTTGTTATGCATGTGAACTGTCTGTTGAAAGCTACGAGTAATTTCGGTCACGCAATTAATCTTATAAATCTTACAAGATTGACTGTTTTAAAGCAGTTACTATCGGTGAAGTAGAGCACAAGTATTGTAAATTACGTAAAATCTGACACGCATCAAATTTACCTAGTTTTTTTGACAAATCACTTAACCAATTTCGTATAAATGACAATGACATAATATTCTGTATTTCATAATTACTTAAGTCGTTATGATGACGTCAAAAGGATCTACTTTGATCGTCATAAAAATCTTAAATTTGGGTGTACTAACCGCTATGGTCAATAGAAAAAAAAAACATTTACCTATGAATTATTTGCTCTTTTTAACTTACTTTAAAAATGTTCTCTTTTTTAAATTCTCAATTACATGGAATAATTAGAAATCTTTTTTAACATGTTAAGTTTAATTACACTATAGTGTATTTATTACTATTTTATTTACCTTATTAACTATAAAGTGTCAATAGTGTGTGTCTGTCTTATTTGATTTAATCGTCATTTTAGAAGTAAATTTATCATAAATGCGTGACGTACTTTCTTTTGTGTATTAGGACCTACCTTAAAAACTGTTACTATATTTTAAGTTATAAATATATATGCATCAAATCTAAAAGTTCACAATCACACAGCGCAGCGCTCCGAAGGTTTCTCACGCCTACGCCCTCTTTACGCTTGTCGTTATTGAAATGGTTTAGGGTGCACACATATTAGCATTTGAATAGCGAGTATTTGATATGGACAGCTTTTCTTGGTGGAGCGTTTAACTTATTGTGTTATAGGTACTGATTGGGGGAAGCTGATGCAAATAGCGGAAAGTAAGAAGGTACGGAAAACGGAGCAGGAACAGGACGAACAGTGTACCCCCCACTATCATCTAATATTAAGTTATATTTTTATGGATATAAAATATAAATATAAACTATTTTTTGACCCAGTTTATTATTAATTATTATTCGTTATATTTTAATATAGAACAGATATTTGTTTCCAGAGGATCTTTATTTATTAAATTTACTGTTTTGATTATAATAATGATTTCTTTGTATTCGTGTTTGTATTATAATTTGTTCACCATCCAATGGTGGGACATAGAGACCATAATTATTGTATTGTAAAACCTATTTTACTTACTCACAAATAACTGAATTGAATTGAATTGAAGGCTGCGAGCAGATATTGTTGTCCAAGTGCTTTGCTAATTAAAATATTAACTAAGTTACTAAGTTAGCATAGTAACTAAGTTAGCATAACCTATAAAAAATATTTATCAATTTATTTCTTACAGTTACTGCATTCAATCCGCTATCGCTTATGCACTAAGTTCCTACCTGAACTGTAAGTCACGGAACTTCCCATACCGTCTCGGTAAAGGTCAAATTCAATAGATGCAAACCTTTTTTGTAATGAGCCTTAACCTTTCGGCTCAGTAACGTACAGATCTGTACGTTGTAACAATAAAAATCTATTGTGTCTGCTAATGACTGACGCAACAGCACGCGGAATGGGGTATACCGAAGATCTAGGATATGATCAATAGCCCAGGCATGTGGGTGTTCAAGGCTCACTTCAGACAATGTTCTACTACGAGGTCACCGATGATATGAAGAAACGGAAAGGCGGCGGCGTTGAAGATGTAATTATAGAAGTTGGTGAAAAATCAATTACCGAGCCCGGTTAGTGGAGGATGATATTAGGATAATATCAGAACCCGGCGCTTGGATAAGATTTGGTGTGACATAGCTAAATAGAAGGAGACCGTACCGGTGGTGGTTACCACCAACAACAGCATTCCCAAAGAGGGTTGACGTCAGGCAGGCGGCCGGTCATAAAACATAGCCAAAACTTTAGCAGCATGCCAGATATAGGTATGCTGCGCCGACCCCAAATAAATTGGGATAAGGGCAGGGGGATGATGATGATACAGAAAAACATCGACAATTCACAATTTCACTTTAATGTTTCTCGCATTGAAATAAGCCAATGTTTTGAGGTCAGACCACTAGATCTAATACAACTTTTACATTGTTGTTATTTATGAAACAATAAAAACAAAACAAGTGTTACATAAATGCATAACATTTCATTTATTATCTGAACCGAAAACTCTTTAACATTTCCTTATTACGTAGTATATGCACAATACTTGAATGACTGTTTGTTGCCTCATTGGTCTAATGGTGTCAAGCGTGGCCGCTGAGCGTGAGGTCCTGGGTTCGGGCAGTGTTATTGGGTTTCTGTTAGGAAATTCTCAGCGGTAGCCCGGAGTTTGGAAGTTGGTGGTGTGACAACCCTGTACTTCGGAGAGCACGTAAAGCCGTCGATCCTGCGACTAATCTTTCTCCGGTCGTATCGGATTGTCGTCCCATCGGACTATGAGAGTGAAAGAAGAGGGAGTGCACCTGTGTTTGAGCTTACACTTGTACACTATAATACCTCTTGCGTACTACTTTGATCTCCGTGGAGATAGGCCTCCGTGACCGAAAATTCGGTCGGTAGTATTACACACAAAAGGAAACATAAATTCAAATTTGTATTGCAGTATATGTATTTCTAAATTAATGTAATCAATTGTGTTCTTGCAAATCTACAAAATGACCAAGTGTTATGAACAGAGATTTTTTAGATTAAACTGTTTCTTATAACACAAAGTTTTCATCATCATACTACGATTATTGATTAATTAATTAGGTATATGGTTCAGTAGTATAAATAATTATAATTATTGATATCGGTCAGAAATTTAATATACAAGTGTTTTTTTTAAATTGCCTTTTCCAGCGGAACTTTGCATTTGCCGGATCAACTATACATAATTCCACAATTCCAGGATTTGAAGAGTACGGATTGGACTATGAATCAAGTTCCATCCAAATCCAATCACTAGTTTTTTGAAGGATGACAAAAAAGGTGATGCTGCTTTTTCAGTTGCAAACCATGACCCGATGCCAGATAGATACGAGTACCAGCACAACTGGCGCTGGCGACGTTAAAATATTAATGTTCTCGTAAACTATTAAATGTTACCACAAATACATAACTATTAAACAATTGTATTGTAGACAACATTTACGACGTATTTTATTATTTATTAATATTTTATTACGGCTTGTAAAATATTCATAACAAAAATGAAAGTTACGGTTTGACATGGATTGTCCACCGGCTTTAATGATTTACAAATTAAATATTAAATAACAAAACGTTAGCCTTTTGTTTTTAAAACAATAAAAAGATGAAAAAGTTCTAAGTGAATTTGTCATTTTTCCGTTTGATCTCGCTCACTGCTGTTAGCATCTGTACAAATCTATATAAATAAAAATCAATTGCCACATGTAAGTTTAAAAGAACATCACTAGAGAACTGCCCGACCGATTTGGGTAATTTATTTTATCATTTGTGTTTGTAATTGTATAGTGTCGTGGTGGCCGAGTGGTTCGGGGCCCGCCTTTTGTGCCGCAGGTTGTGGGTTCAAATCTGGTATGTACCAATGTAACCTTTTCAATTTCACTTATACAAATTCTTTCTTAGTTAATTAAAAACATAACAGATATACGGTGAATTTGCTAGTCCGCAGTAAGCTAACGTGGTGATCAATGCTTGTGCCTTCTCTGTATGAGAAGAGGCCCTTGCCCTGTGTGTCCCAGTAGTGGGACAGTTTTGGGCTGGTTATGTTTTTAATTGTTAGGACAAGGTTTTTAAGAAGTAATTTTTTTGATAAATCTACCGGATGAGTCGGAAAGAATTATATATTTATATACTCTTTACGCGCGTGAAGTCGGGGCGGGTCATTAGTAGAAAAACAACTTCTTTCGTGCATATCAACATCAGTCCTAGGTTGGTGTCATGTCATCTGAGATCATTAATCTCTTCTTCACGTCTTTTTTTATATTTATATATTATTTCTGGTCCAAGGCGTAAGATGGCGTCCTCGACGTCTCTTTCCTTTATTGGTATTAGTCTAGCATACTGCACCATGTAGAAGTGCAGGCTGGACCGCTTGTTTACAAACTCCTTTAGTGAAAAGCCTACCTTATTAATCCTCCGACCGTATTTGGTCACGGCGGCGTCCTCCTGCGTACTTGGCTAATCTCCACAGAGTACGTTACGAGATATTATACTGCACAAGTGTATGCGCAAACACAGGTGCATTTCTCATATTCCGATGGGACGGCAACACGACACGATCGTAGAGAGATCAGGCGCAGGACCGACGGCTTTACGTGCTCTCCGAAGCACGGGAGTGTCACACCACCAACTTCCTGACTCCGGGCTGCTAATAAGAATTTTCTAACAGAAAAATCCAATAACGCTTTGCTCAATCTGGGAATCGAACTCAGGACCTCACGCTTGGCAGTCGCGCTTGCGACTGCTAGATCAACGAGGCAGTCACCTTAATAATAATTTGCTTTATTCAAGACGGGTATAATTAATCAGGATTAAACTCGGTTAAAGTTACTGTTTATAATCAGTCAACACAAGACTTAATTGGGCTATTAAGGATTTAATTAAAGGACACGTCGACTAAAAGGACTGTAAATAAATGACGAATACTTCATACAGATGACGTGTTTATGATTAAGTTGTTTAGTGTATAAAGGCTTCTGGTACTATGAGTCAGTATGAAGAGTTATGAGATTAAAGATAAATCTTTGAAAAGCATTAAAGCATGCTTAGCGAACTCTAAAGTTATTATATTAAATGGAAAAAGAATACGGTTGCGAGTAGGATTCACACATGCGCCTCGCAGATAAATACTCCAGGATAATAATAAGAGGTCGAGATGGCTTAGTGGTCAGAGCGCCTGGAGTATTTATCCGGGTGGCGCATGTTCGAGTTATGAGATTGTTTACAAATTGTACTGGCTTTTTGGCGTTCAAAATTATGTTTAGCGTAGGTATAACTTATTAAATGCAGTTAAATGTTCCAGTTAGATTACGGGAGCAAGATTAGTTTTAAATAAAACTTATATTTACAAATCGAAATAAGATTTTATTATTTACGATTGCTTATAACCTAAGCTTACAGAAATTCATGTAAGACTTAAAACTAATAGATTTTTTTCTCAAAAATTATAACATGAATGTTTACTACACATGATGTAAAAAAAAAAAACAAATTAAATAATGAAATAAAGTTAGACTATTTGGAATATATCTAATTATTTTTAAAAGTTGAACATTATACACAGACAGACCCTAAAAAAGCTCGCCCTGCCCAGAACCTTATTAACAAGAATAATAAGTAGGTGTTTTAAGTACTTTTTTCAAGATTTGCATCTGTCGATTAATTATTAAATCCGTATAAAAAAAAACCGTTAAAATAGTGATCTAAAAGAAAGCCCCTCATAGAATAAATAGATCAGGATGTATAAAAATAATAAAATAGAAGAAAATTAAATTAAAAATTCTTCATACGATAAAAATAACTATAAACTAGACGGGTAGGATACATTATAAGACGTGAAATTCAAATTTAGTTATGTCAAATGAAAATTTTCTATAATTTTGTTACAATTTTAGTGGTCCTTCAAAGTGTGCCGACTAAATATGTTCGGATATTTTAGTTTGACGTGGTTTAATTTGACGTCACTTTATTCGTCCTGTCTCGCTCTATACAAGCGAGAGTACTAAGCAAAAGAGATATATTTTTGTATAACAACTTTCGTGAGACATATTCATATCAAGTTCATCGGTTACTACTCACGTGTATTTTTTCGGGGATACCCATTAGTTTCAGCTTATGACTAAGAGCTCCGTTCGAGTTTGAAACTAGTCGGGCAATCCCGAAAAATGCACGAGTAACTGGTGAACAATAATTGATATAAAAGAAAGATATGTTCTAATACCCATGGGCAGAGATGGGGTGGTCTATTCTTTGCTGGAACCACTTAGAGGAAAAACATCTACCTAACATGTACTTGTATAACAAGTTATCCTCTCAAGTCACTGCGACTTGCAGTGTCATTATTGATCTCAATAACAAATATGTGATTAGTAATATCATAGGTTTTCGAACAGGTAGTAAGACAACTTTAAACCGGATTAGTGGCAGGATCACCTGCGACCAAGAACGCTGCAGCGTTCGAAACGTCAGAAAAAACAAAAACTACACAATAGTACACGCGATTAATCCGGTTAAAAGTTGTTTTATCATTTATATGTACCTACAAACATAATGAAGTAATATATTATGGAGGAAGGAGCTGTGGTGTTCCTCCATTGAAAGAGGAGCATCTTCTAACCAGGTGGGTGATGTCAATAGGCTCACCGCGTATAATATGGGTCTTAATTATAGCATTGGTGAAATATTGGTGAAAAACAGTAGATACACCTTTACCTAAGCATTTGTGGACTATTAATACGAATGTTCTTCGAACTCCATAGTTCCAACTGGTACAAGAATCCACTGACACGTATTCAAACATTTATAATTCTAGTCTGCCTAATTCGTCAGTCCGCCATACTATTGCGGAAGTAGTCACCGTTCCGAGGTGACTTCCTGTTGCTAGTGTTGGGTAAAAGATTTATCGATAACAGTTATTATGAAATTGTTTTGATTGATGTCGATAGGTTCATTAATGTGTTTGATACTAGAGCTTATCGACAGTCGTAATAACGATTGAATATTTTATATAATAAAATATTAAATATTTGTTAGCTGTTATACAGCTATTCAGTCGATAGTAATAAAAAAAAGTTAAAAATAATAGCTTCTTATAGTAATATTTTACCATATATTTATTTTAAATATTACTTTTTATGGAATATGATAACTATGCCAGATTACGCAAAAAACAAATTGCAATAATCACTGGAGCGATGCAATATTACGACATGACTGCAATTTTTTATTCTCAATGCATTTTACGGTTTACGCTTTAAGAGATTTATTTTCTCAATCGCTTAAAGAGAAATTACAATATTTATAATTTAAAAAGCCGATTTGGTACTATGAAAAGTTACATAAGAATTAAATAGCAGTAGATTTAGTGACAGGGTAATTTCGGAAAAAATGTGGACACAGAACTTTGTGTTCGACGCCGTATGCGCATCGCCATTATTACACGTTTGTTAAGGTATGACACAGTGACTATTTACATGACTGCCCAAAAAAGGAGTGTTATGTTTTTATTATTTATTGCGGTTCATGTATGTATGTAAGTATGTACGTAGAATATGTATGTTTGTGAGTTTCTTTATTACACCATAACTTCTAAAAGTCTGGACCGATTTCGATGTATGGGGTATCCTTCGATCACAATTTTTTATTAGTGATCGAAGGGGGTATCATCAGAATTCTTACATTGACGTGGGTAACATAGGCTAGTAAGATTAAAATAAATAGTAATATAGCGGCTTTGGTACAAAAAGGAGTGAAATAAAAAATAATTCACACCGTTATATTTTTTAAGTTAAAAAGCACGCACCGGGGTGCTTTTTACCTTTAAAAAAATAACTTAGTCTGATTGCGTTTTATGTGTGAATGTTATATGAAGTTGCATATATGCAGTGCTGCGAATTTTCATTGAATTCTCATCGCATAGCTGTGTTGCAATGTCGCAACGAACCTGTGTGAGAGAACCTTAAATACGTATATATTTTTAGAGAAGCACTATACAACACTCTACATAAATACTACCATAAATAATACTAAGATATAACATACCGTCTCATTACGTCATGGTATATAATCGTTTTTCATTTGACTCGCAAAAAACTGACCTTGATATTTTCTTGTTTAGATTGTGCTTTTTGCCAAGATGTTTTATCGATAACATCACACTTCTAAATTCTGGTCTCCCTAAAGGTGGCTGAGGTCAGCAAGTAACAGCCACATAATCATAACAAAACGCGTTATGCTCAAGACATTTATTGTACTACTAGTAGACATAAATTATTTACTATTAATTTCTTTTTTTTTCCATTATCGGGAAAGTTGTCTCTAGAAGAAATAGCTTTTAGAGGTAAAACCACCATTTCCAACGTCGTTGTTTGTCTTTATTTTTGTTTATATATTTTTAATCTACCCATATTTATCTATCTACTTCTATTGTGTCTCGACAAATGTCTGCCAAAACGTTAAGAGGGGAGAGTATCAAAAAATATAAGCCCAAATTCCGGTAACTTACGACTGCCCTAAAAGTAAACAGACCAAAGTTTCCTTTCTGCCATTATGTGCCAAATTTGGCACCAATTAGCAAACACACACTCCTAAGTAGGTTAGAGCCTATTAGTGATGTTAAATAATATCGATCACTTGTTATGGTTACTTTGAAAAGTGTTCATGCAATACTTTTTATTGACTTACTAACTAAATAAGAATTAGTCTGGAGTCAAGGTAAACAAACACTCCTAGAGTTACATGGGGCCCTGGTAATCAAACTGAGTAAGCATCTGTAGATGAATGACCGGCTAGACGATTTTTTATCTAAGTATGCGAGCATGTTAATTTGTCGGTCCCAGATAACGGTAAAAATATATAATGTTAGTCGATAAGTCAAACCAGAGGCGTTCAAGCGGTTTGAATATAATATGTATGTTTGAGATGAAAGACAGAAAATCTGTTTAAAGTTGAAGTTGATCTTGTCAGAATTAGGTAGTTTAAAATGTTTACCAAAATGTTTACCAAAATGTTTACCAAATTACCTTGTAATTTGGTAAACATTTTGGGTAAACTAAATAAAACTACCGGTAATATATAGCACCTTGGTAATGCATCATCGCTATTTGCCTACCAGGAGGACATAGCCGGCTGGTTGTTGTGAGTTGGTGTTCAACCATCAGAACATAATTTCAATAAAGATTTACCTCTTAAAGCATTAAAGAAAATTTTAAGTGTTATGATATCCTGGTATTGGAAGATATCTGTTTTCTCTCAAGCTGTAACACTAGAGAGCTATGGGAAGATGGGTTAATTGGGTAGATACCTACTATTTTTAAATATTTGAATAAGTGTATTTTAATATTGATTTAAAATTAGAGATATTTATTTAGGTGTGCTGTAGAACTAATGGTTCGCGCAATGAAAAGTGAGTCCTTATTTCTGTTTGTTACGTTTGAAGTAAAATCTACATTTTGACAGAAGCGGACGGACCTGGCGGATATACATAAACTCACGGCTTTCTCTCTGGGCGAAGGCAGAAGCTACATAACGCCGCCTGCTACGATCCTTACATATGCCTTTTGCTCCGACCGCCGGTTGCGAGTACTACGCACCTGTCATTTTTGGACCATATCACTAATAATAATAATATTTAATATAGTCTACTTTAAAACCATTCTGTTTATGTACTTACCGTAGCTTTAATAAACACCTATTTCTTATGAAATTTTGTTAACAGATACAATACAACACAACCGAGCATTATTGTACTCCAAATCAATTTTAAATATGGCATTTTATGAGCGTACGTTATATTTCGAGATTACCAGAAGCCAGACTACTGTTGTCGATAACATCAGGTGTCATGGCGTTGTCAGCAACAGGATAAACCCGACTTTATCCTCAAAATTACTCGACAGATTCCGTCGCAAAAGGCTTTTCAGGAAAATCGTGTTGATTAGATCTTTCATGTACGAATTGCTTGATGGCAAATATTATACATCGTTCGTGAATTTATTTATGAGAAAAGAGCACATTACAAGTAAATTTTTTTTTTCAGATATGTACATAATAATTAAAATATTTACAAAACTAAAACCTTAATTATATTGCCTACACTACTACTAAAATAGAGAAAAAAAGAAAGGAAAAACGTGATTTAGGCGTCGAAGTACTCCTACGCATCGCTGTCATCCGGAAATGTGCCCAGAAGACTGGCAGCATTGCCACGTTGAATGGCAATGCTAATTCTCTGACCAAGAAACAGGCCAGTCCTCTCACGCGAAGTGTCGACCAGTCTGCCAGAAATTCCTTTGAAAAGTTGGCGTGCACTGGGACCCCACGACTCGAGCGTTTCGACCCCATACGGCTCAAAGTCGTAGCAGCCGACAAGGTTGCTATATTTACGCCGTTTGAGAGTCTCTACAGCAGCAGCAGAGGCGCCAGCACAGCCAGCCGAGCTGGGAAGAGACGATGGAGCAAGGGTGTCGACACATGTTGCGACCCACACCAGAGGCCTACCCAACTTCCAAGGCAATAGCGTCATGCCGTCTGGTCTCTTACCATCGTCCCGCACCAAGCCATTGGGCTCTAAAACAGCTGGTACGCCGGCGGTGGCAAGAGCCCGGCGGATAATGTCGTTGATGATAGCGTGCCGGGAAGTTCGAGGAAGGTTCTTAAGAAGGAGAAATTCTTCTTCTTCGATGTTTTCCTTCAACGTTATAAGCAAGTGATAAATTAATCTTTAATACGCACATGACTTCTAATATACAGTGGTGGATTTGAACTTGCGGCCTATGACTTGTCAGTCCAATGGTCATACCACTAGGCTGTCACAGCTACAAGAAAAGTTACTCCTAGGAGAAATTGGAAAAATATCACGTTTTTTTTTTCTCTATCACATTCAAACTGTTCCTACTTCAGTACAGTTACAGTCCAAATAGGCCATTTAGACAAAAGAAAGTTTGTCATTTTCTTAATCACATTCAAACTCTTCCTACTTCCTAGCTACAGTCCAAATAGCTTTAGACAGAACAAAGTCTGTCGGGTCAGCTAGTTTAAATTAAAACTTGGCCATGCACTCAAACAGAACAAGAAATGCAATAAGAGATTGCAGAAAAAATTACATTAAGCTTGTAGAGATACGTTTTTCAAAGCATTATTGCAAACGTAGGAGAACTCCAAAGTTAAAATTTTAAGTCAAATTTTTGTCTCAACCGAAGCTCTGGCCTATCCTAGTGTTTCTTTTTTATCAAAAATGGATCTAGGACTGGCCACCAACTCACCTGATGGTAAGGAACCTAGGGTGGAGCATGTCTATTCAGAATAAATCTATTCACTCTTAAGTAGAGTGGATAGATTTGGGGAGAACGATAGTTGGGGAGTTGATGCAACTGCCCGGACCCGTCTTCCAGAACGGTTGCACCGGACTACATCACCGAAACACGACTAGGTTGCTTCACGGCATGGCTTCGTCCTGTGGGTGGTAACCAGCCGCGGCTAAAGCCTCCTACCAGAAAAGCGACGCTGCATCTAATCAACAACTTAACAATATAAAGATACATAGCTCTGTACGAAGGAAAACTCGATTGTGAAATCCTGCATTTCAATGTGCAACCCTATGAGAATTCTCCAAGCAACCTACTACTACTATTAAAGGATAGCTTTGTTGGCAGAGCGCCTGGAGTATTCATCCGAGGAGCGCAGGTTCAAATCCTGTTCCCGAATCGCATGTTTTATTACACAAAAATGATATCTTTTTATGATTAGACAGTTGATAAGGAGTAGAATCATTAGGCTGGGCTAGGCTAGGGTAGACTTTTGGTAGATTTCAAATTCTTAAAGCCGTAGTGATAATGTCTACAAGCAATAACCGACATCTACTTCCTCTTTGGTTTAATAGTGACGTCCACATTTCATGCTAGGACGAGCCTATTGCTGGGCACAATTCCAAACTCTGAGCTGTTACTGAGAATTTCCTAACAGAAAAATTCATTAATTCAGTGTTTTACGGTTGAATCTTTATTATAACTTTGAACAAGAGAACCGAGATATCGAAAGTACCGATGAATTTAATGACCTACAATACCAATATCCCATTGGGGTAGGCAGAGGTGTGCACAGTTGTACACCAACATTTTTCCAATGCTGTTGTCCCATTTATAGGGTATGGTATACCGATCCCCCCAGGGGTTCCACCTTGTCGTGGTGGGGGGGCTCTAGTAGCCGTGGCTTGGTCACCCACGGTGAAGCTAACGGAACCCGAGGAGGGCCGCTCCTCAGGGCTTTGCCTTCAAGCCCATGTTGGAGCGGCGCCGGCGTAGGTTGCGGGCCTTATGGGGGGTGCCGCAACTGAGGTGGCCTGCGGCGTCGTATGGGCGGCACCGCAGCTGAGGGATGGGGGCCGCGGTGGGAGAGGAGTGCCGGTATGTCGATGCGCCGCTCTCCCTACCTACCGCGGCCTTGACGGGGCCGCCAACGTTGGATGGCGGACGCGGTGGGGCCGCAGGGGAAGAGGAGTGCCGGTATTGCGAGGCGCCGCTCTCCCTATCCTCTGCGGCCGTAGTGGCAGGCGGCGGGGCCACAGACCTGACCCGTCGCAGGGGACCTAGGGCGTCCAGACACGGGGTCGTCTGGCGCCCATTGCACATGGTCTCCGAGGTGGTTGCGGCACGCCATTAGTCTGGTGTGCCGAAGCGGGGGGGTGCAACACCCAACCCCGTGAGGGAGTCCGGCAACGGACGGCTGCGGGCGGGTTCGCGGTTGTGTGCGAGAGCGTTCCCGCGTCCCGCCCTCAAGCAGCTGACGAGGTATACTGTGGAGTTTTAGTGGGTTCGAGTCCCACATAACCGCTCTGTCTCCCCGTGTCAGAGCGGTATGCGAGGGCATTTCTCCACATAAAAAAAAAAAAAAAAAAAAAAAAAAAAAAGTTTATGGTATACCGATGGTAAGCCTATTTCCATTAACCGGGCACAGTTTTAAACACCGCGGTGCTACTGATAATTTTCTAAAAGAAAAACTCAATAACACTTTGCTCGACCTCGATTACCGGGTCGAGCAAAGTGTTATTGAGTTTTTCTTTTAGAAAATTATCAGTACCCAGGTTCTCATGCTCGGCAGTCACCTCTGCAACTACTAGACCAATATCGTATCTATGCATAATGCAATTTTAACTTGACAACATAAGTTAGAGGAGTTAAACGCTGTAAAAGGGTTTAACTAATAGTGTTGAGAACTATTACAAACTAACCCGTTACTAACAGGAAACTATAGCATCACGCCTGTATTCCCCGAAGGGCGTAGGCAGAGGTGTACACAGTACATCAACATTTCACCAATGCTGTTATTAAGTCCCATGTACCTAATAGGTGGTGAGCCTATTGCTATCAAACGGGCACAATTCCAAACTCCGGAGTTTGAAATTGTGCCCGTTTGCTGCTATTGAGAATTTCCTAACAGAAAAACTCAATAACACTTACCCGACCAGGGAATCGAACCCGAAACCTCATGCTCGTCAGTCGCGCTTGGGACCACTAGACCAATGAGGCAACTATGTCAGCCAGAATCCCTATAAGTCTTTATTACCATCCTACTAATACTTATTTTATAAACGCGAAAGTTTGTAAGTATGGATGGACGGATGGATGGATGTTTGTTACTCTGTCACGTAAAAACTACTGAATGAATTTTAATGAAACTTTACAATAATATAGCTTATACATCAGAATAACACATAGGCTACAATTTATAATGATATTATGTGAATTGTCCAAAATATGACGATAAGTGTAAGTAGGAAAAAATCTACCATCTGCGAGCTATTCTGGCGTGCGCTGCCTAAACCCTTTGAGATATAACAAAATGATGTATGGTGGAATTGTGTATCTTATATAGGTCTACAGAAAAGTCCGCAATGGCATATGTCTATCTCTTAAGGATAACATAATACATCCATTTTAATAATGAAAAAATGGGCAATTATGAAGCGGTAATTGGAAAGCGGGACCGGGATCAAAATTTCATGATTACTTTTGGTCGCGATATACGACATCCACGCGGGTGAAGACGCGGGCATCAGCTAGTTTAAAATAAGATTAGACATTTAAACAAACCTTTTTTACTGTCCGTTCAACCAATTTTTACTTCTATTCCGTAGGCTTAACAATGACATTAAAAGCAAAAATATGGTTATAATACCAACTGTTTACTGCAGCTGCCATTTGTCTTGCCACCAACGCAATAGAAGTCAAAATCTGTTGAATGGACTGTAAAAAAGGTTTATTTAAATGTCCAGGCTTTTGTTTTTTTTTGTGTTTGAATTGGCCTCTTTCAGATACCCTGAGGGGTTTTGTCTGCGTAACCGGACAATATCTAAGGCGAGGCAGTTTGATGCCTCCAGCCAGAGCATATGTTAAAATACTATAAACTAAGCAACAGCGCTAAGGGCGTCCCCTGCGGGACACGAGCCTCGGCTTAGGGCGTTGCTGTGGGAACAACTAGGGACTAGCTGGATCATATCATCATATCAGTTTCTTTATTATTAAGGGATGAATTTAAAGCAGTAGCTCGGCGCGGGCCGGCTCGAGCAAGGGTCGGAGCGGACATGATGAGACATTTCGCGACGGACGCGGACCTCGCTGGTGAGGTCTATAACGAGGCAGTCGAGCGCGCTGGAGTGTGCTTGTGAATTTGTTCGATTCTTGAGCTACAGTGATCCTATCATCTGGTCTAAGGAGAGCGTGACGTGGTCGGATTTTATTGATCTGGGATGGCAATGTCCAGTCTTACTTCAAACGGATTTATATATAGTACTTAAACTTAGCAGATGCTTCTTAAGTACGGTCAGTCCCATACGCAGTCATAAAATATCGACTGCGCTGTTTCGTAAGTCTATTGGTCGCAAGCGCATCTGCTGTGCGTAAGGTCCTCGGTTGAATTCTCGGGTC
This sequence comes from Xylocampa areola, assembly GCA_935421205.1. Taxonomy (NCBI): domain Eukaryota; kingdom Metazoa; phylum Arthropoda; class Insecta; order Lepidoptera; family Noctuidae; genus Xylocampa; species Xylocampa areola. The sequence goes on along the minus strand of OW285219.1, from coordinate 11,048,594 downwards.
ATAAAGTATTAACACAAACTGGATGAAATTTCAGCAGGTCAGGGGTAGGTACTATTTGTGACCCCCGATTTCCCTTCAAACATAAAGGGCATCATAATTAACCTATAAGACAATTCTCAGACCTGCTTGTGTTGTACGGTTCGGAATGTTGGCCCACAAAAGGGATGAGTGAAGGGTAACTGCGGGTAGCTGAGATGAGAATGTTAAAAGATATGTGACGCGTATGGATAGAATTAGAAATGAGTATGTAAGAGGAAATACACTTACATTATAGTGGCGTCGGTGACCGAGAAGTTATATAGAGATAGATTGTCACGAAAAAAAAAATTATGCTTCGTTGGTCAAGTGGTCTTAAGCGCGACTGCTGAGCATGAGGTCTCGGGTTTGATTTCCGGGTCGGGCAAAGTGTTATTTGAGTTTTTCTGTTAGGAAATTCTCAGTAGCAGCCCGGAGTTAGGAATTGTGCCCAGTAGATGGCATTAGGCCCACCACCTGTTACATGGGACTTAATAACAGCATTGGTGAAATATTGGTGTACAACTTAGTACACCTCTGTCTACCCGTTCTGGGAAAACAGGCGTTTTTAGTGCCTATATTGAGTCCCGCTGTCGCCTTTCTTTTTCCTGATCTCTCTGTCACCTGATATATCTGGCCACGTGTGCCCTGCAAACTTATCCACGAAACAAATAAACAAGAACAAAATTTTTTGTTGACCCAACAGACGGCTCGCCTGATGGTAAGCGATTACCGCCGCCCACGGACATCCGCAACCCCAGAGGAGTCGCAAGTGCGTGGTCGGCCCTTCAAAAGGTTTTGGGCCTCCGGTACCCTCACTCACTCGGCGAAACACAACGCAAGCGTTGTTTCACGCCGGTTTTCTGTGAGGCCGTGGTATCAATCCGGTCGAGCCGACCCATTCGTGCCGAAGCATGGCTCTCCCACGGTGAACGGTTTAAGAACGTGGAGGTTAATATAATTTCTAATGTGCCTATTACATAAATGGTAAGTACTACATATTATATGGTTGTATATAACTTTGATAAACAACATTTATATTTTCTTTTATCGTTATCGCTAAGATTTACGATTTCACTTCACTATGCTTCGTTAATATGGCGTTGGACATAAAGTTTTGACAGCGTTTTTTATTTTTGTGGTTGGTGTTATGCTTCGAGTTAAGTAAACATGATCGGTTATTATTAGGAATAAATACCGGTCCTGATTGTCATGATAAAAAAACTCAAATAAAATGTCAGCACTAAACATATTTAGATAATAAATATATAAATATTACTAATACTCCTTCCAACCGTATTTCGGTCACGGCGGCCTATTTCCACGGTGATTAGCCAAGTACGCAGGAGATATTATAGTGCCCAAGTGTATACGCAAACACAGTTGCACTCCCTCTTCCTTCACTCTCATATTCCGATGGGACGGCAATCCGACACCACCGGAGGGAGATCAGGCGCAGCACCGACGGGTTTACGTGCTTTCCAGAGCATGGAGGTATCACACCAACAACTGCCTGACTCCGGGCTGCTACTGAGAATTTCCTAACAGAAAAACCCAATAACACTTTGCCCGACCTGGGAATCGAACCCCAGAGCCGCTGCTCTGCAGCCGCGTTTGTGACCACTAGACCAACGAGGCAGTCAATAATAATTATAATGATTTATCAACTAGGAGAAATCCCACGGAATCTAGGAGGAATCCTAGTCCTTCGGACACATCATAGTTAAATATTTACAACTGAAGTATAATACTTTAAAATATAATTAAAATACTATTTTATGTTTATTATATCCGCAGACTGAATTCTACGAAAAATATTTATTTTAAAGTTATTATATTAAATGGAAAAAGATACGGTCGCGAACACACCTGTCACACCTGCGCCTCCCGGATAAATACTCCAGGCGCTCTGACCACTAAGCCATCTCGACCTCTCTCCTCTCTCGAGAGGCTCGAATCCTGTTCGCGACCGAATTCTTGCATGCGTTAATGCTTTTCAAAGATTTATCTTTATATATTTATTTTGATGAAAATGAAACGATCAAATTTTAAGTAATTTGAAATAATTAAAAAGAATAGTCGGCTTGCAATAAAAACTCAACCAAATAACATTAATAAAGTCACAACAAACAATAAAAAAACAATACAACAAGTGTCACTGTCAAACGAAAAAAAAAACATCGAGCAAGGTTGCCAGCACGTAAATAAAACTAAATATTAAAATACAACATACCCAGTGGCGGCAACGTTCAACCGTGGACGTTGGCACTACACTGAGTCAAACGCCTTACGCCGTCTTCCTGGGTCGCCTTGACCCTTACGTTCCAATGTTTATGCTTTATGTGTATCAACTACAAATAATTGACGCAGAAAACCCACACAGTAGGAAGTTTAATTTTATTAAGCTTTACTCTACCTATTAAAAACATGGCGCTGGCACCCGGACTTGTATAAATAATAATGTGTATTATAGAACGATTTTTTATTAAGAAAATAAAGGTTATTTTTGGTTTTTTAGAAGGTTGAAAAATAATTTTTTTTTTAGAAATTTATCTTTTTTCAGCAGGACGTAAAATAAAGTAGTTTTACTTTTTTTTAAGTACGGTTGGCAACCCTTGTGGGTCTAACCCTGAAATCAGAAATCAGAAATATTTTATTTGTGATACAGCGGTTGGTCATATTTGAGATTAAAGTGCGCTATGATCAGCCTATTATAGGCATACAAACATAAGAAAATAGTAACAATTTTAACACTTACAATTACAAATTAATTAAATAAATGATTACAATATTTCATTACTAGGTACAATTTAGTCATGAAGTAAAATAAATTATTTAATGGCCCTGGCTTGTATAGTTATCCGTTGGGGGTCTTGAATGCCTTTTTCCGTCCCTTGACTTAACCTCAGGGGTATGTCAAGGGGATTATGTCTATATTTATAAGCTGTGAGTTAATATTAATTTTAAATAAAGGGACTGGAAACAGCTCAATTTTCTGATTTCTTCTTATCGTATGGTCGAGCAACAAATGAGTAGCAGACTTTAAGCAGCCAGAATGTTTCTTCACACTATCGAGGATATATCTCAATTGTGCTGGATTCCTTCCGATCTTTTTCATTATGATAATGTCAGTGGTTTTCTTTTGGCTTCAACCTGTGCTTTGCCTTGATAGTTCAATAGTATATTTAAGCTTTTATAGTTTTTCACGCTTATATATTTATAAGGTTGGCAAGTGGTGTTTCAAATAATGTATCCCACCAAAAAATAATGCTTTCTTTGTTAAAAAGTTATGAAATCTCTAGTAGAGCGATACTCATAGCTGAGCTCGGATTTGTATTACGTGCCAGTCTATGGGACCTATCCAAATTCCAAAGTATATAGCTCTATGTACTCTTTTATAAAAATTAAAAACAAATAGTTGGGTGATATGGTAGCTAAGCGACAAGCCAATCAAATAAATAAAATAAAAAATTAACTCTCAAAACATTGTCTCATAAACTGTTTCTTATGGACTTACATGTTATGGCACGCAATAGTTTCACGAAAATTGAACGGCCAAGCCATACTTTTTAAGCGAGATGTAGAGTTTCAGCTTTCTATCAGTAGGTATTCAGGCCGACGCTATGACGGTTCGATAATACGACGAAGCGCTTCCAGAAAAGGTAGGTAGTGCTCCGCTTCTTGCAGCTCGTCTTGGCGGGGCCACTACCATGCCACCAGATTCTTACAAGCCTTCTTTAAGGTGGTTACCATGATCTCATAATGATAGTAGGTATACGGCAGTGTGGCTGATAAGAAATTGTTTCAAATTACTGAAGTCGATATTGCTAAGCTTGTTTATGATTAGAATGGAGTGGTTTTTCTGGAATTTATTTTTGTGTAGTGTGTAATTGGCGTATTGTGATCTTGTCAAAAAAATACTGAGTGTTCAATTTTTTTGTGTATTTCTCTAATAAATTTCGGTGAACACAGTAATTCAATTTAACTAATATTATTAAAGCGAAAGCTTCTCAGGATGGAAATATAGATGAATGTTTATTACTAAACTAGCTCTCCTTGCGACTTAGTGCGCGTGGATGTCGGAGACTAACATAATTCAGAATGTTAACACTCAGCCTGTGGAACCCTAATTCTTCTTAGATTTTAAAGTAATTATAGGATTATTTAATTTAAATGAAAGTAGGCCTCTGGCTTGGCTTAGTTACTGTTATTAATTAATAGCAGCCAGGACCAACAGTTTCATTTCCCTCTAAAGCATGGAGACGTTAAAGCACTGATAGCCTATTGGTAAGACCGCTGGACTGGCAAGTCTAAGGTCACAATGTCGAATTCGAGGCACGCTGACTCTTCGAGTCATGTGCGTATTGGAAATTAACTGAAGGAAAACATCGTGAAGAAACCAGCATTCTTGAGAGATTATCTCGATGCGATGGTGTATAGCCATATCAGAAGCCTACGGGCGATTTAAGCTCTGACACTAGGTTGTTCATCAACCACATGAAAAATAAAGAAGATCGATGTGTTCATGATGATGAAAATACTCCTAGCGATCACTTATCTAAGACTGACCGTGACAAGTATTGCTTAACCTCAACTATCATTCGCCTCCCAAAGATTGACAGCCGTTTATTTGTTCTTATTATCAGATAGGAGAGCACTGTTCCCTCTGTTGATGATATCCTCTTATACGCAGTATTAGGAAAGGAGTCTATAATTTTCCAGGAATTACTCGTAAGATATGGTTCACGATGATCACGTATACTAACCTTTATGGGTCCAATGCAAATTTGCAAGCTAAGTCTGCGTATATTAGTGACCAAATACAAAATGCAAGTAATAAAATAAAAATGACTTGGAAGATTATTAATACCGAAACTGGTAATAGTAGATATAAGGACAGTGCAATTCATTTAAAAATAGAAGACAAACTAGTTACAGATAAAAATGTTGTCGCTAATTTCTTTGACCAGTTTTTTACAAATATACCTTTAGTGACTACTAAATGTCTTGCATCGTCTGCATTAAAGGCAGAGTCTCTCCTAAAGGAAAATACTAGTTCCTCTGTCTCAAATTTTAATTTCAGTTTCGTTTCACAATACGATATATTTAAAACATTTAAAACTTTAACTGTTAAAAAAACCGAGGATTTTTGGGGATTGTCTATAAAAGCTATCGAATCAATAATAACTAAGATCGCACCAATGTGAGCATCAATATTTAATACTTGCGTCACACACGGCGTATTTCCTGATCTTATGAAATCGAGTAAAATCGTACCCATTTTTAAGGCAGGTTGCTCGAGCGATGCATCTAATTATAGGCCCATATCTACATTACCCGCTTTAAGTAAAATTTTTGAAAAATTAATGTTGAATCAAATGTTGGAATATTTCAATGAAAACGGTATACTTCGCTCTAAACAGTTCGGATTTTTATAGGGCCGGTCTACAGAAGACGCTGGGTCCACCCTAATCAAAACAGTACTAAGGGCCTGGGAAGATGCGGGGGATGCTATAGGAGTATTTTGTGACCTCTCTAAGGCCTTTGACTGCGTGGATCACCAAACGCTCATTCTAAAATTAAAACACTACGGAATTCGAGGAAGGTCTATTGATCTTGTGTGTTCCTATTTGACAAATCGGGAACAAAGGGTAGCTATTGATAAGGTAACTTCATCAGGCTCACTTGTTAAAATGGGAGTGCCTCAAGGATCGATTTTAGGCCCTTTTTTGTTCCTTGTTTATATTAATGACCTTCCATACGTCATAAAGGACACAATGTCAAACATAGTTCTTTTTGCGGATGACACCTCACTTATATTCAAAGTAAATAGAAAGGACAAGGATCTGGTAGAACCTAATAATACACTTAATAAAATATCTAATTGGTTTTCTGCCAATAACCTTCTATTGAACGCTAAAAAGACGAAATGTATTAGGTTCTCTATACCTAACGTGCCCAATGTAGATTCTAATGTAAAACTTGATGGTAAAGTACTAGATTTGGTTGCTTCAACTGTATTCCTCGGTGTCACAGTGGACTCTAAACTCCAGTGGGGACCTCATATTGAGGCACTTGCAGGAAAACTGAGCTCTGCTGCGTTTGCTGTTAGGAAAATAAGACAGATGACTGATGTGTCTACGGCTAGGCTGGTCTATTTTGCATACTTCCATAGTATTATGTCTTACGGCATTCTACTCTGGGGATCAGCTGCTGATATCGAGACCATTTTTATATTACAGAAAAGAGCAGTCCGAGCTATTTATAACCTTAGCTGCCGTGAGTCACTCCGTGAATTATTCAAGAAAATAAATATACTCACCTTACCATCCTTGTACATATTTAGTAACATAATGTATATTCGTAAAAATATGGTCGAATTTAATAAAAAGAGTGATTACCACAATTTAAATACGCGTAATAAGCACAAGCTTATAGTACCTGGCTTTCGGCTTAGAAAGACAAGCAAGTCATTTATGGGTAACAGTGTTAGGTTCTACAATAAGATCCCCTCTAATATAACTGAACTGCCGGATTTCAAATTTAAGATTGTTATTAAACGCATATTAATGTCCAAAGCGTACTATAGTACTAATCATTATATGGAAGATAGGGATGCCTGGCTCACGATTCCTTCCTGCACACTGCGACCCACTGGCACCTTGCCTACTTGATTATGGCGACATTTTGTTTGCTTTCAGCTTAAATATTTCTATGTTTTTTCCTTTATTTTGACATTTTTGATTTTTGTTATATTATTTTTTTAATTTATACAATTTATTTTATTGACGTACAATTAATCCAATTGTATTATTATTTTATTTGACTCTTGGGTATGTAAATTTACATATCGATTGTATAACAGCTAGTATCGAACCTACTAGTTTTAAATTTACATTATTATTTCTTTATGAAATTTTCCATAATATATAACTTTGTAAAATGTGAGCATCATGTGGATATTAATGTTAGTTTTAATCTCATATTACATACATACTGCCTATTGTCAGGCATTACGAGTTTGTCATGCTCGCTAAAATGTCCTGCTGATGGTGGCGTCGTACATCGGGTCGTCGAGTTCCCTACAAAATGGTTGAGCTAAGCGAGGCTGATGTGCGCGTCATGCTCGTGAACGGGTGCTGTCTGTCGGGACTGGTCGGCTCCTAACTGCCTTGGCAATCATTTTAAAAGGCTATATAAGTTTACTTTCCTTTCTTAGTCTGCTCATTAACCTGCATTATTCTCACATTACCTTATTTATTGTTAAACCAATTTATTTTAAAAAGAGTGTCTATGGAGTTTCTTGCCGGCTCTTCTCCATAAGATCAACGCCTTGGAACCGTGCACCTAGTTTTGACTTTTCATAAGTGCCTGTAATATGGTTTATTTGAAATAAAAATATTTGAATTTGAATTTGAATTTGAATGATAAATTAATTTAAGATTGCATCGAATGACCTTTTGTACACGGATAAAGATGTTAAGGTCGGATTGTGTGTAGGGTTATCAAATTGCTCCAAAATGGAAAAGTTAAAAATAGCGTCACGCCTGTATTCCCCGAAGGGGTAGGCAGAGGTGTACACATTAAACAAACATTTCACCAATGCTTTTATTATGTTCCATGTAACAGGTGGTGAGCCTATTGCCGTCTACTAGGAATACTTTCAAACTCAAGGAAGCTCTCAGCAGAAAAGAAAAGAAGAAGAGAAGCTTCTTTCAAGTACTTAAGACCAAGGTTATGGTGAATGTAACCCCCTAGCCCTGGTAAATGTTAGTGGAGGATAATGTAGTTTTAGCTAGAGTTTGGCAATCCATGATAAATTACCACTTATAATGGAATAACGGTTCCCAGAATACGGTGTGCACTCTACCTATGATCCAGGAAGCCAAATGTTATTGCCAAAGCTAGACTTGGTAACCCTTAGTGTGGAAAAAGTGTCCATTGAGATTGTAGGAGCAATCAGAACAGTTAATAAATGATGACTCTATCCTTTATCCGTTCTTATCTCACGCTTGTTTAAGGATTAATGTCAAGCCACCAATTGATATAAAGACTGGTTTCTAGAGCAGTAGCAGGATTATTTAAATTGTCTTATAAAAAATAAAACATAACATAATCATCATTTTGGGGGCTGAGTTGCCCGCATCCGTAGGATTGCATCCTTAAAATGGAATCTCTACACGTGGCCCCTGGGTGGTGCAAAACAAGCTACTAACTCTGGTGGGAGGCTTCGGCCGCGGCTGGTTACCACTCACCGGACGAAGCCATGCCGTAAAGCGACCTAGTAGTGTTTCGGGATCTAGTCCGGGGCAACCGTTACGGGAGCCGGGTCTCGGCAGTTGCATCAACTCCCCAACTATCGTTCTCCCCAAATCTATCCACTCTACTCGGAGTGAATAGATTTTTTCTGGATTTGTGTGCTCCATCCTTGGCCAAAGCGATGGTGTGGCATCAGGCGAGTTGGTGGCCAAATGTAGATCAATATAAAAAAAAACACTTGCGTGCATCCCTGAAAGAGGTATATAGCTGCATATCACATTTTATCGATGCAGTTAAGTTCCATGTAAAAGGTAGTGAGCATATCGCCATAAACAAATCAAAGTCAAATTCCGGGTTGCAACTGAGAATTTTTACAGTTGCAGTTGGTAGTAGCTACGCTTGAGATCACGTAATCAATAAGTAAAACCCCCAAGACTGTCCATTTCAGGACAGCAATGTTTAGTAATAGTATACTATGCGCATGCGCTGAAATGTCGCAATATAAATCAAGATTAATTCTATTACGTCATAAACAGCTAACTGAGATTAACTTCCTGATTACACAGTTAATCTCCTCGATTAATAAACTTCATAGTAATTGAAATTATCACCATTATCAGACCAGTGATCTTGTTTAATTAATACAATAGCCTTTAAGTGTAATTAGTATGCAATTAAAGGCTAGGAAAGTCCTTAGGAGCAGCGTGGTTATATTTATCGTAGGCTTTGATAGTTTTCTCTTACGAATAATATGGTGAGATTGCAATACCGCGTAAGTAATCATTTCTTATGACAAAAGTTTGTATGACAGAAATAAAAACCTTAATTACTTATTTCAAAAATTCCAATGGGCAAAAGTATACTTTTTTATGAATTGGTATTGTATTCGAGGCTATTTACTTATTTTGTGTAAAAACCATAGGGTTTAATTTTGCTTCTTGTAATTTTTATGAAGTCAGTTGGGATGTATTTACCATTGTTAGTTATGCTTACGCGATAATGAACTTAATTACATAACGTTAATGCAGCGGTGGGTCTTCGAACCTCGGTAAAGGTTATTGGAGTCGGTCTTCTTTCGTGTAATTAGCCAATCTAGCAGTAGCACTACTAAGACCAAGGTAGGAGGGTTGCCAAGGTACCACCGCCTATTCATAATAACGTGCGTATTAGAAATGAATTAGCAGTTGATGACGTCGCCATAAGATGTATTGAAAATGTGGAAGAAAAATTGGGAGTAAAGGGCAGAGGTCGAGATGGATGACTTGGTAGAGCTGTACCTGAGTACCTGGAGTATATATTCAAGTCAGCTTCAAATCATGATCGAGACAGTTTTTTTCTTTCCAAAAAAATTATCGCCACGTATGCCGTTAATGTGTTTGAAAGATTTAGCTGTATTAATTATTACTTGCTTAAAACGGTGAAGGAAAATATCGGGAGGAAACCAGCACACCTGAGTGATGTTCTTAATGATGTGTAAAGCCACGTCAGAGGCCTAACAACTTCGACACTAGTAGGGTTACTCTTGAACATAATTCCGCTCGATTGACATTGGAAATATGTCAGTTCGTACTTTTAAATGACATGATGTCTAAAAAATAATTCTAGATTCAGAATAATATGAAGACAATTTCCTACCTAAAAACGTATTTTTCTGGTTTCAATTGATTCCCTTTAATCTAAATACATAACTTTTAATTTCTCAGAACCTTGTTGTTGGTACACTAATCTAAGTTCTGATAATTATTAATCTCTATTGTTTATTCTTTTTTTTATTACTAAACACTAACAAAACACTAATTGCTTAACTTTTATTGTGAACCGTACCTTGGCTTTCCCACTGGTCAAATTTTGTTAATGTATATAACGTGTTTTATCCAACCTTGACATTGGCAGAATCATCGTTAACCCGATGGAGCCATAATTATCCAAAATTGGAATTGGAATTGGAAGACAACATGCTTTAAAATTGAGGCAACTTTAATGTAGGTAAATTTATTTTAAAATTACGCGTTGTTTTAAGGCATCTAATTAATATTGGAATTGGATTGAAATTGGTATTAGTTTCAAGAGTAACCCCTTAGGTTGTTCATCAACCACAAGATGAGACGTAGAGATGTAGGTTATGTTGTGCCCGGTAAATGGTAATAGGCTCCCCTTCACTTAGTAATGGCATTGAAAAATAGTAATCGATTTCCTACACCAATATTGACTGATTGGCGAGTGACAAGTCTATTCGTGACAGGACGTTGAATTGCGTACGCGCGTTAGAGCAACGATTTAGAATAATTATAGTCTGCTTTTCATTTATTTTTATGTTTAAATATTATAATAATTATGTGCTAAATTGTTTTTTAAATGTAAATATAACAATAAATCCTCATTTATCGTAACTTGTTAAAAATGTATGTGTCATATTATGTACGTATATCTGCCTAGTCTTTTCCGAATTACATTGGAATCGGCTTCCAGACAAACCGAATACAGTTTTTTTAAATTATTAAATTCTCGGTAGATGGCAATAGGCTGACCACCTACACGGACTTAATAACAGCATAGGTGTAATGTGGGTGAACAAGGCTTCCAGTCAAACCAGATGCAGCTTAATACCAGTATTTTACATGGAGCGACTGGTATCTGACCTCCACGACCCAGTTACTGGGTAACACGATATTTCGTGGTATGACTGGTTGTCAGTCTTTCAGGCCTCTGACTACCCGTAACGGCTGTCATAGATCTTAATTTGACAACTGGACCGATGGCTTATGATGGCTTATACTCATGTTAAGGGAGTCTCGGCATGAAATGATGGTTACCCATCTACAAATCAACCGTGGCAAGCGCAGCTTAACCTCAATCGATCTATCTGTGCGGCTGTTACCTAGCCACGAGCTTTTTATTCCCTTATTTATTTGTCAATAGTAAGTAATAAATATTATAAAAACACCTGCGTTAACCTTCGGGGAATACACACGTGATGTAATTTTATGTATTATATATAATTCCAGGAACGTTCTACCCTTAACCTAAAGCACTCAGGGGAAATACAGGATGTTCTATGCTTGACCGTTATCAGTAATCAGACTATGGGCCATGTTCACGAAAAACATTGCAGACGTATAAAGTGAAAACGGTCATTTAAACATACAAAAAAAAAAACATTTCATAACATCACGCTTGTATTCACCGAAGGAGTACCAATAAATAGTGTTATCAAGTCCTATTTAATAGGTGGTGAGCCTATTGCCATCTTACAGGCACAATTCCAAATTCCAGGCTGCTACTGAATATTTCCCAATAGAAAAACTCATTAGGTAACACTTGGACCAACCTAGGAATCGAATCCAGGACCTCATGCTAAGCAATCGCGCTTTGGACCACTACAGACTAAAAACCACACGGTCCTCCACTAACCTTTGCCAGAAAACCCATTAAATAAAAAAAAAAACCTTTGCCGGAGTCCCGGGATCGGAATTACATTCACCGCAAGCCCCCACAATCAGTAGCAGCTTGGAGCCTTGTATATGGTACTATCGCTCTCCCCAAATCTATCCACGCTACTTAGAGTGAATAGATTTATTCTACGTGCTTCATCCTCGGCCACACCGTCGTCGCTTACGGCGAGTTGATGGCCAAATGTGGATGCATTTTTGATAAAATAAAAATATATAAACGACTCGTGGGTGGTATCTCTCAGGTGTAATGGTTTCCTTACAATGTTAACCTGCCTCAATGGTCTAGTGCTCCCAAGCGCGACTGCTGAGTATGAGTTTCTGGGTTCAATTCCCGGGTATGTTAAGAAATTTTTAATAGCAGCCCAGGGTTTGGAATTGTGCACAGTAGATGGCTGTCCACCTATATATACATGGGGCTTAAAAACAGCATTGGTCAAAATGTGGGTGTAGAACTCTGCCTATCTCTTCGGAGAATACAGGCGTGATTCTAAGTTATTGTTATACCAAATGGTTCACAGCAAGGCCCCGAGCCCTTCTGTGGTATACCTAAAAGCCTAGCTCAAAAATACCTCATGGACTCATGTTTTGAAAGTGCAATCAAGCTCTGGACGGAATCGCTAGGCATGACTCACTCTAAAGTCCTCATTAAAGCCTATGACAAAAGGAAAATAAACAATGTCCGTGCCCTAAGTAGGAACAATTTGCGCGTTTTGGCAAGAGCTTTAACAGGACACTGCTGCTTAAATAAGCATATGTTCAACCTGAGGCTAAGCGAGACACAAACCTGCAGACGGTATAAAGATGCTGACGAATCACCACTTCACCTTTTGGGGGAATGTGGACCGCTGATACACAAGCGCTACGCTCATCTAGCGAAGTATAATTTGGGCCCGGATGAAATGGGGGAGCTCACCAGAGTTCTGGGATGAACTCTAATTTTAACGCAAAGTGGCGATCACAATAGACCTCTTATGGTATAAGTGACGATATAGCCACAAATAAGAAATTAAAAAAAAACACTCACAATTATGCTATGTTATAATGTTATTTATTATACTACAATTTAGGCATATTCAAGGCTAGAGTGAATAGATTTCTTCTGGATCTACGTGTTTCATCCTCGGCCACAAACAGTATTGAACTGCGCTTTAAGTGTCTGTTAAATGGTTGGTGAACTTGGACCTAATGTGCGGACAATAAATTAACCCAAACTTCTTGTGTCGGAAATAGTTGGAGAAAGTTTCGGGGTCACTATTTTAAGTGGTCCATTGTGCTATTGTTAGCAATCATTAATCTTAAAGGGGGTGTTATAGGGGAAGTCTTTAACGAGTTTGTTGAATCTCTTTCTGTTTTCGAGTGTGAAAATCCTTTATGGAAGTTTCGGACTAGTGCCAACTAAAACCACAAAGTTTTCCTTCATACATATAGACCGCCATCTTGACTTTTTTTAATTTACACAAACGCAGACACATTTTTGACTATATTTGTGTAGATAAAGATATTTAGCTATCTCTATACGTACGTTCAACAGGAAAATCAAACAGGCGAGTGATGTTGTTAACATTCATAACTTAAGGCAAAAGGAAAAACGTTGTATTGGTATACCTACGTCATTACCTGTGGAAGATTATTATTAATAAGTATTTGGGTTTGTATTCATATTTATTTTATAGAAAATGACTCATATAAAAATTTCGTGGTCGAACTGCAAACAAATTATTTGGTCTTTTACATAACGTGAATTGGTTTAAAGAATAAACTCGATAAGATAATAATCTCAATCAAAGACTGTTCTGAAAACAAATTGGAAATCGGTTATACGATAGGTAGTATGATTTATGTCACGCCACATCCCTATAATTATCAATTGACACCTGTCATGCAAGCCTTCCTAAAACGTAAAGATAAATATTTTATAGTAGCTGTCATAATAAATAACTTATGTAAAACATTGATAGTTATCATTTTTGACTATCTTTTAATAATTTAATTATTGAGTATCGATAAAAACAGGCTTCAACAAAACAGTGGAAAACGAATAAAAATACTAGCCTAGTTCTAAATTTAATTCTCCCGCCAATTCTTGCGATCGGACCTATCCAGCCAGTCTAAACTAAAGCGCCGAGGTCAAATGTTCACCGACACAGATAGTCGAAAGATCTATTACGATACTAAGGCCAATCTATCATAGGTAATGATGCTCGCATTACGACGCCACGCAGATCAATAAAACTACCAAAACTCTGACAACATCTGGCGCGAACCCGGGGAAAATTTGCGCATGCGCGAAGCTGTGTTGCCAAGTTTGATGTATGGTTTGTGCAGGGAGCTGGGGATATTTTTGTCAACTGTGATAAATTAAGAATCGTGATAACATTTTCCGTATTGTAGCATTTTTTACAGGGCGCAATACAAATCCATACAGGTTCACAAACTTTTATGTGACTAGGTTAAAAGTTTAAGCTCTATTTTCTGTTTCTATAAGCGTAAAGCACAAATTTATATATATATATATATTAATTATAAATTGCGACAAAATTAGAATTGACCTTCTTCTTTAAAATTCGATTATGGAACGTTTACTCGTATCAATCTACTTACGCTGTAGGTTAAAAAAAAATTTAATTAGGAAGATTTCAATGGCATAACTGGCAACCCACCCAAAAACGTCAAATCACAAAATCTGGAGCGAAACTATCGTCAAATTAACGTTTTTACCAATAATAATGAATGAAAATGTGAAAAATATCAATCATAAACGTTTTCTAGAGACATATTAAAAATTTGTTATCCATTTTTGGGGTTGAAAATCTAGTTATTAAGTCAAACAATAATGCGTGTAGAATGGTATATGTGTTCAGATAATAAATATTAATAATGTTGTTGTTTTAGAATTGTTGTTAAAATTAGTCTTCCGTGTAGTTATATATAACATATCGTTAGTTTTGTCAAAATAGTTGTGTACCAGGTTGTGCTAAATAAAATTGAAGATATTACTGATACTGTGAAAGGTAAGGTTACGAGCTGAATATATTTTTGTTGTAGATTTTAGATAAAACGTTTTAAAACGGGGTTTTCGAAATACCTCTCTCAAAATACTGGGTATATTAGATGGTGTTAGACAGTACTATAAGCAATGTTTAGATGTGAAAGAAAACCGTGATCACGTGTCACTAAGTGATTGATACAGAATTGAATTGCATTACGTATATTTAAGGTACTAGTGCATTACTCATTTAAGCATCGAAAATGTTCATGTACCTAGTAAGAACTTAACATAATCTTATTAGTGTGGGTTTTCAAAATCTCTCATAATACGACGAAAGAAAACATCGTGAGAGAAACAAGCACACCTGAGAGAGTTCTCGATGGTGTGCTGTATTAAGCAATGCAAGAGGGTTGCATACGATTAAAGCTCTGTTAATAGGTCAGTCATCAACCATACGATTAGAAGAAAGAAGAAAATATTTACCGCAAATATTTATAATTTTAAGAACTTTTTACACGACTGCCCAAAAAAGGAGTGTCGTGTTTTTAGGGTTGATGTATGTATTTTAGTGAGTTTCTTTATTCCACCATAACTTCTAAATGCCTGAACCGATTTCGATATATTATGAGGTATCGTTAGAATCCTTACATTGTCCAGGGAAACTTAAGCTGGTAAGATGAAAAAATATAGTAAAATAGTGAAGATGGTCCACAAAAAAGTGCGAAAAAAAACTAACATGTCACGCGCTTTTTATTTTTTTAATTAATTTCATCTTATTTGACAATAAAGATTTACGAACGGACAACGAAATAACTTATTAAGTTTGAGGTCATCTGAATCCAGATAATATTCTTACTTACATCGATTTAATTGAGCAACAAACCAAATCTATCGATATTGGAGAATTACAGAGCTATCTAAGTAATTAAGGGTAAATTGGGCATAAGATTCCATACGGTTCACCCTTCCGGATCGTTTTCATTGAAACAAATGTATCAATAGCAGGGCATTGTACACTATCTATTATAGGAAATCAATTCTAACTAACATTGATCTATTAATATACCTATCTCCTCATTTAAAATATATACACATATACATAATATAAGAACTAAAAACGTTTGCTGAGGTTAAGTACCAAGGAATAGTTAGTAAGATGATGGGTAAATAGCTACATTCATTTTCACCTGCACGTATCCGAGCTTCGTCTAATCCATTGTTCCTGGTGGTTGTAAATATAATAATAGTCATAGCAGTCGTTAAACTAAGTTAGAGCCTCCAAGTGTCAATTCCATAATTACAACATAATGTTAAGATTCAAAACACGTGGGAAAAAAAGACATTACATTATTGTATTTATAATTTTCCAACCAGCTCTTTTCTGTTGATTGATTATTAAAAAAAAGATGTAGAATACCGACGAATTCGACGAATGAAAACATTCTCTACCTTTTTGAATTGGGTTAATTATAGGGTAAATTGAGCTTAACATTCCGGTTAATTACCCTCTGTTGACTTTTACGTCACCTGGGCGATTTTTCTGCTTCGTCACTTATTAATCTGCCGATTTTTAGAGGGTCATTGGGTTGCGGAATCGTGGTACTTCGCTAATACATACGTCCAGAGAAGAGAGGTTAAATCAATTTTGATTTAATCAGTATCGATTAACTCTATTTGTGAAGTTAACTCTATTTGGGTTGTGGAGGTCAGATAGGCAGTAGCTCCATGTAAAATACTGGTATTAAGTTGCATCCAATTTGAATGGGGGGCCGACCCCAATGTAATTGGGAAAAGGCTAGGCAGATGATGATAAAATTGTGAATAGATTTTTCACACTCATTCATACTCGAGGAATATTTACAATCCTCAAGTATTGATGATGGTGGATTTGTACTTATGAATAGGTACACTATTCGGTGACTATCTCCGTGCATGGTACAGAGTCTGTTCGCACTAACATTAGCTCGGTAGTAGGACTTAATTTGCTCTAGCATGTATCGCATCATTTACGTTTTGATTTTATATGTTGAAAGTCCAGGAGGGCTTCGTGTCTAATTAACAGTCGCGCAGATCGATAGATTGAGGTTAAGCTTAGCTTGTCGTAGTTGGTATCAGAATTTTTAACTTTTGCCTCGGAAAGTACGTTAAACCATCGGTACCCGTTGTCAAGTAAAGATCTGTGCCCGGTATCACGGATAGTCAGATGTCTAAAAGTCTGACAACCAGTCTTACTACGAGATATCGTGTTACCCAGTAACTGGGCTGAGGAAGTCAGATAGACAACAGCTCCATGCAAAATATTGGTATTAAACTACATCCGATTAGACTGGAAGCTGACCTCAATGTAATTGGGAAAAAGCTAGATAAATACGGAAAATATGTCGTGGACCTTTGCCAGACTCCCATCGGCAAAAGACCACATTGTCTTCCACTAACTTTTATCGGGGTCCCATGAAAGCAGCTGCATTCCATGGAATTTTATGTGTGATATATACGTCCATCCATGACCCTATTGGTGGTGGTTACCACCAACAACAGCATTCCCAATGAGGGTTGACGTCAGGCAGGCGTCCGGTCATAAAACATAGCCAAAACCAGCAGCATTCTAGTACAGGTAGAGAGTATGTATGGAAAAAGAATACATGTTACGCCGACTCCACAAATAAATTGGGATAAGGGCAGGGGGATGATTATGACATACATCCATGACTAGTCTGTGGAAATGTATGGAACTGCACATACCATCACCACATAAACTGTTTCTTCTGATGTAGCTTCGTGCTGTTGCTTACAAGCAAACTGTCTGAAAGGGTAGTGCGATGAAGGCAGCTCCGATCCTGATATTTTGGTACCTAAGCTTAGTTCAGGACCGTGTGGGTTTAGTCAATAGGACTTGCCACAACATCCATGAAGGATATCCGCAATCCACAAATGATGAGAAAAGATTTATTTATTGGACTATACATTAATCACATCAATAACCTATCGCGTCTACTGCTGGAAATAGGCCTCTCTGTAATTGCGCCGTAGCACCCGGTTCTCTACCTTACGCATCCATTCCGTCCCCACTGGTTTCTTCAGATAGTCGGTCCAGCTAGATGGTTGGAGGGCGTCCTACTCTAGGAGTCTTCTACTCCATTGGCCATCAGTCTTTCGGCAGATATGACAAGCCCACTGTCACTTCAGCTTGCTGATTAGAATCGGGAATGGGAAGCTATGTCGGTAACTATGGTTCTTTTTCGGATAATTTCTTTTCTGATCTTATCTGTAACTACATATAAATCTCCAAAAATCGTCACTTTTACCTCTTCTAGAAACACAATAAATTGCAGCTCAGTAATTAACGAGGATAACTCTAAAAACATACCAAACATACATTACAAGTGTTCCCTTAAAGTTAAGATAATAAATCTGAGATGTCTCTTTCCAGTCTTCAGTAATGGCCGGTTGCCATAGCAATGTCTAGTTAGAATATCTTTGAGAACTTGATGCCTTCGTTCTTTGATACGCCTGTTACTTTGTAATGTCAAAGATTATTGTTACAGAAGTTATTGTGCAAGATGTTTACCTGTAGGTACCTAATTAATTTTGTTTGCTCAGCTGAAATATTAGTTAGGGAACAAAACAATTGCCAGTGTAAAAAATGCTTTCAGATGAGTTACTTTTATTCTAATTTATATATTTGTTGTGTGTCCAATTGTGTAGAAAATAAAATTTTCAACACACTTGCTCGTAAAGTGGCTCTTATTGCACCACATAACATTCTCTTTGCGCGCGCGTAGACCTAAGAAAATAGAAATACGCGCGCTATTTTGTTATCAACAATATAGGTTTAGGTAATTTTTATTGTTGAAAAACGACATATGAGACGCGTGATCTATGATCATTACAGCGTCTCCGTACTATGTCGCACTAACCTCGCCTAAAGGCTCGGCTAGCTCTTTGTCTCCTAATGTACAGCAACCGCATGTCGCGTCGGTGGTATCAATTTGACATTGATAGCGCCTTTATGTGGTCGCAGTAAGGACGGTTTTCGTAGTTCAACTGTTAACACTAACGTGTGGTTGATCGTACTATTATATTCTTTATTTCTTTCCATTCATAATGTGTTCGTATTTTTTCAAGATGTGCCAGCAAAAACTAAACTACTTCGTTGGTTTATTGGTCCCAAGCGTGACTGATGAGCATGAGGTCTTGGGTTCGAATTTCAGGTCGTCGGGCTAAGTTATAGGGATTTTTTTATTTAAAATGCTCAGTAGCAGCCCTGGATTTGGAATTGTGTCCGGTAAATGACAATAGGCTCACCACCTAATACATGGGACTTAATCACAACAGTGCTGAAATGTGAGTGTACAACTATACACACCTCTGCCTACCTCTTCGGGGAATGCAGGCGAGATGTTATATTTATCGATCTAATGACGTTGCATAATAAACATCTGCTGCTGAAAAAGGTGTGATGTTACGTTATGTAGTGTAAAACTAAAATAAAGACTATAGTAAATTTGATGCAACTTTGTAAACTCACAAAATTTTACTACGATCGTTGAATGCAACACAAAATTTTATTGTTATGCACTACGTTTTGCGAAAGGTTGCATTTGTATGTCAATAGTATGTTGTTGGACTGAAATTAAAGTAAATAAAATATTTAAACTTACAAACCGAAATCATTTTACGCTTTTTGGGAACGTCTTTAAGTTTTTTTTTTGTATTATAACTTTCGCGAGATATATCTGCCTAACCTTTTCCCAATTACATTGGGGTCGCTTAGCTTAATACAAGTATCTTACATGAAGCCTATCTAACCTCCACAACCCAGTTACTGGATAACACGATATCTCGTGGTATGACTGGTTGTCAGACTTTCAGGCTACTCGTAACGGCTATCATAGATCTTAATTTGGCAACCGGGACCGACGGCTTAACGTGCTCTCCGAGGCACGGAGGGGTCGCGGTATGAAATTATGGCTACCCACAGATCGACGGCGGCAAGCAAGCAGCTTAACCTCGATCGATCTATGCGGCTGTTACTTAGTCACAAGCCCTTCTACTTTCGTGAGAGATATTGTTATTAATTAGTTACCGCGACTTTGTCCGTCTTCAGATTGTGTTGCATCCAGTCGGAAACTTTTTTCCAAGTATTATCCAGGTTCCTAACTATCTGTGTGCCAAATTTAAACCAAATCCCTTCAGTAGTTATTGCGTGAAAGAGTAACAAAAATCCATCCATTCTCACAAACTTTTGCATATATGATAATTTTTATTGTTAACCGGTTATAATTCACAGGAAGTTTTACTCACGCCACGCGCTCAGCTTATGACTAAGAGCTCCGTTCAAGATTGAAACTAGTCGGGAAATCCCGAAAAAAACACGTGGGTAATAACCGGTGAACAATAATTAACATGTCTTTAATTTTATCTAGTTAATGAAAACGTTTTGGAGTTCTCTTACTAACCTAGTGTCAAATGTTGTTCAAACCACTTTTCCTGCATTTTTTATAAAAGCTTCGCCCTACACTAGGATTTTTTTCCTGCATCGGAGGTGCGCGAGACAAATAATCTCACATGAACACACACCCAAACCCAGAACTACATATGCAGATCATACTAACTTAGGCTGCTCATGGAAATCGATATAAATTGCAACGTTTGAACGGCTATTTGAATAAGTGACAATTCTGTGCTTTTAAAAATTAAACCTTAAAGCCTAGTCTTTAGAAACATTTTTATATTTCACAAACATATCGCTTGAGTCAAATAGCATTTTAACCGTCGATTGTATTTCTCTCCTCGTCCTTCTTGTAAATCTTCTAGGTCTTAAGTCTTTATTTCTTATCTTCATATTTCACGTTTACCATGTATCTTCCACAGAATACATAATGCGCTACAAGAGGCGTACGTCGCAAACGACGAGGTCTTCCCGCCATTCTGATAAGAAATATACTATACGTAAGTACCTAGTACCTAATTATTTATCTACAAATAAAGCGTTATATTTTAAACGCCTAACATTTTCGATTTAAAAAATGAAATTGCCGGTTTTGGTCTTTCTCCAGAGTCTAGTGAAGTGTGCTTACTTGTCTCGTTATTTAGCAGTTTCATAGAAGTTAAGCTGATTTGTATGGGTAGACAATCATATAAGTTAGAACATACATAAACATAACTACAAAGACAATATGAAAAAAACTAAATACAGTCGTCGTTTCCATTGCTCAGAATTCTTGGCAGAGAGATTCACCACTTTGATGAAGCGTAAAACTCAAAGTTTAGCAAAGTTTTAGAACATGCAAACTCGAGTAAAACTATGGTATTGAGGACTTGAGGAGTCAAACAAAGTTTGCAACGATGGAAGGGGCTCCGTTCAGTGTTCTCCATACTTTTGTATTGTAAAATCTTGTATTGCAAACTTTTATACTTTGGCATTGCGTCAAGTTTTTGCGTGAAGTATTGTTCAGAATTCTGTTGTCTGTTGGTTTGTTAGGTTTGATAAAATCCTTTCATACTCCTTTCACAACACAGTACTTATTTTCAACTGCAAGTTTTTTTTCTAAATAGTCTCTACCCATCGTTGTAATGGGTATTACGGGTGTTATCTGCTATATATAACTATACTACTATACATAACTCAGACCAACTATATCGAGATAATTTGAGGCCTCCAGTCAGTGCCTATAAAACTACGTACTAGCAGTACTAATGGCATCTCCTGTGGGGAATGAATCTTGGCTTAAGGTGTTTCTAGGGTCACAAAAGCCAAATTAAAACGGGATGCAGTAGATGCAAGCTGCGTTTAACTGACGGGTTAGAGCCTTGGAATACAATTGGCCTATGTTCAATAGTGGATGTCTTGTGGGTGAGGTAATGATGACATCACTTTTACCGTATATTATTTTAAAGTTCAAACTTACAAAGAATGATTGACTGTCAGGTTAGGAAGAGAATAGCGTGTCATATTAAGGTCATATTACATTTAGTTTGTGATAAAATAGTGACCTGTCCTTTGGCCAAGGGTATTGATTATGCCAATTTTAGAAGCATAAATATTGACTATAAAAGGCAGATGTCTACGAATGCTTGAAGTGTGTGTTATTCAATTTTAATAGATGAATTTTATCATTTGGTCTCAGAGAGGCACGTGTTAAGCATTGGAGGATTTTACGTGAGCACGATATGTCACCACTTCTTTTAAAATATTGGTTCCCAGAAAATATGCTACCACACAGAAAATATACTTCCCAGAAAATTTGCCAGTTCTGCAAAAAAACTATCGAATATCACGAATTTCTTTTAAGTCACAGTTCTCAAGGGAAATCAGAATAACTTTTATTATGATTCCCCTCTTGTAAGTTTCATGAATTATTACGTAGCCAATGAATCTATCGGCGAGGCAGCGGCGGGCTGCGCGAATCAAAGATGGCCGAAAGCGATTTTTATTTGATATCGAATGAAACCTTGTTGGAGAAGTTAAATTTGAAAACGAAAGGAAAATTCGAATAATTCATAGTTCAAAAATGGAACTTACAGAATATAAACGACCTTTGAAATTAATTGTCTCATTTGTCTAGAGGACGTAAAGGCAGCTGCTAAGCGTGTGGTGCTATTCCATTTCTGGGCCATGTTTCATTAGGTTATTTTGGGAAATTCTCAGTAGCAGCTTGGTTTAGACTGTTTTCTGCACCCGCTATATTGAAGTCGAAGAATACGAGTATAATACACTTTTATTAGCAGTCTCAGCCTGTGCAATAAGTAACGCATGAATTTTAAAACATAATTTTCCGATGGAGATCAATTTAATTAAATCAGTAACTAGGTTGGAAATATTATGAAACTCAGCCTTGCTTTACAATATAGGTACCTAGTAATAAACAATTATGACTTTATACATTATTCAACTGGTTTTTAATTAACAATCGTCGTTAATTAGTGAGTTAAGATTAGGTGCCACATCTCCTTTTTTGTCATGTGTGAAATTCCATCATAGACGTTGTGCCGGACTCCTACCGACTAAAACCACACAGTACCTTCCACTTTTCAACCTTTACCGGGATTCTGGAATCGCAGCTGCATTCTCGTAGATTATTTCGATATTTTCTCTTACAAATTGATATTTGTCATACATTGTTATTTTGTATGAATGTGAATTTATTGTATTGAATCTTGAAGTTATGTTTAAGAAAATAAGTAATTTTTAATTAAATTCTGTTTCTTGTAATATCAATTTGTTGTTGATAATTAAAGTCAGTATGAGTTTAATTTAAAACAAATACTTAGGTATGTTATTTTCAGAGGAATAAAATCCGTCCAAATTCGTTCAGTAGTTATTGCGTAAAAGAGTAATAAACATCGCTCCTCCCACCGAATAATATCGTAATGTGATATAACGATACTTTGCGTTTTATTGCATATTCGTCATGTAGATACTCTTTTACACCTTGTAATTTTTTTTCATATTTTTCCTGTGAGTGTTTTAGAAACTAGCATTTTTATAATAACCATAGCCTTATTATTCCGTTCCAGGTTTATTGTACTTATTTACGTGAATAACATCGCTACTAGTGATTACGGGTAGCACTACAAACAATATTTTCAATATGTTACGATAACGATATTATTCGAGTAAGAACAGCAAACTCGTGTTGTAGTAAAGTATTCTAACAATACTATTCCAGTAGTCATTTTATTTGAAAAATATGGTAATGATGGTTACTGTTTAATTATATAAACAATTATAGCAATAGTTGCGTTTACGTGGTATGTACTTAAGCAATAAATAACAACAATCAATATGAAAATAGTCCTTATTACTATTAAGATTGTGAGTGTGTATGTGTGTGTGTGTGTGTGTGTGTGAGTGTGTGTGTGTGTGTGTGTGTGTGTGTGGGTCGGTGGGTGTGTGGCTGTGGCTGTGCATGTGTGTGTGTGTGTGTGTGTGTTTGCTATTTGACAGCGTATGTGAGAGAGTTAAGTTCAAGCTTAAGAGGCGATTTCAATTGTACTGACCAGTTGGTTGATTCAAAAAAAATTCTCTAGCTTCGATATCAAATGTATCTATATTATTAGACAAGGCAAATTTTTTAGCTTCTCCTACTCAAATTTAAAACCGACTTAGTGAATATCAAACGTCGCATTCCATAAAATGAAAATATAAATGATGAAACATTAAAACCAGACCATGAAACTGAAAGTGTAGTACAAAATAATACATTAAATGAGATAGCCGTAGTAATTGAAATAGAGGAAATATTTTAAGAAAATTAATAGTTATAAATTATACCATATGAAGAAGAAAACAAAAATGGTAAGAAGTAAGACCATTGGCCCTTCATGCTCATGCAAAAAGCGTTGTGGCATAAAATTTTCTACGGATCAACCGCAGGAGATATTTGACACTTTTTATAGACTGAAAGATCATGAACTTCAATAGCAATATATCTTGTGACACGTTCAAGCACAACCCAGAAAAAATAACAGGACACAAACAATTAAATATTATTTCAAGCAGGACTAGACTTCTATTAAAGTTTGTAAAGTATTCTTTTTGAGTACTCTGAGATTTAAGAACAGGTAGTTTTTACCGCTCTAGAGAAAATTAGGCAGGACGAGAGCTTAATAGACAAAAACGGAACTCATTACAACCTAAGGGCCTCATACTCGTAAGATGTCCGATGCTACAAAAAAAAGTATAATGACACATATTGAACTATTTCATCTGTTGAATCTCATTAAACATGCAAGAGATCCAAGCGCCAATATTTATCTGAACAACTAAACATATACAAAATGTATCATAAATGACTATCTACTATCATGTATACGCTATGGTTTTCAAATCAGGAATACACACACGAACAATTAGCATCAAAACGCCAATACGAATCAATGTTTAATACTCAATATTTTAATAATCATTTTTTAAACCTAACAAAGATTTATGCGAAACGTGCTAGGCAAATAAAAGAAGAAATAAAAGCGACAGCTGATAAGGATGATACGACAGTCAGTGTGTTTCAAACAGAAGTAGGAATTTTCCACTACAAAAGATGCTTTAAAAAACTGCTTTGAATAAATCTGGAAATTGCTATGTGTGGCACCTTTCTATAGCTAAAAGAAATAGAGAGCTATTTACTAAAGTTCATAAATATGGAAGGACAATGAATCAAATACATATAATTTTATTCGGATGGTTGCGCGGGTCAGTATAAAAACCGTTATGTTTTTACACTTTACCTATATGCTGTTGCCTCGGTCATTAGCAGACACAATAGATTTTTATTGTTACAACGTACAGATCTGTACGTTGCTGAGCCGAAAGGTTAAGCCATACATAAAGGTTAAATAGAAACTATTAACCACCGTTTTTTTGAAATGGGTCACAGTCAAAACGAAGGAGACAGTATGCATTCGTTGATTGAACGACCTATGAAAAATAAAGTTTTGTGTACATCTGACCAAGTGCTTAGGTGCTCCAGTAATTTTTGCATTCATTATAACACATAATGAATGCAAAAATTACTGGAGATAAATATAATTTTATAGAAATGGAAAGTGATTACTTAATTGAAACAGATTTTTACAATATTAAAGACCTCATCGCTGGTAAAAATTGGACTTCAGATACCTACTCAAGGCAGTAAAATCGCATGGACTAATATCGTAGAAGTAAAGCTCTCAAATTCTAATCCCAATATAGTTCAGTTTACGTATAATTATGGTGATAAGAAAGTATTGACTTTGAGATAAACAAGGAAAGTTTTATCAATAGGTCAAGAACAGGCAAACAGAACAGGTAATGTTGAAGTGACCGGTTTAAAGCAAGCATATTCTGAACCAATTGCTGTCAGCAAATCTCTGCTAGAAGATTTACTCGGCTTATGCAGAACTGAAGCCATACCTGCTCACTATCATTCGTTTTATAATTCGCTCCGAAGCTGTAATGACAACCCAGAACCAGCTTCGGATTCTGATGGTGATGATGATAATGACAGAGACTAAATTTGAGATAGAATCTATCTCAAATTTAGTCGCATTTTAAAACACCGTACAAAACGATACGTATAGATATCCGCATCTACGACACTTATTCGTTGTAAATATAATGCTTGTTCTCATATACGATTTGTAAATGATGTTAAATACGTAATATTAAAAAAAAAAATATACAGGTATGTGCATATGGAAATACTAAAGCCAATTGTGCAATAAAAAAAAATGCCATTTTCGACATGTCTTTATGTACGTAGGGACCGTCGAGATGTTTATGACAGATCTAATCTTAGTTTTTAATAAATTTGTTTATTTTTTCAAAACAATTTATTGATATTTATTTGATTTTATTAATAAACAGTTTTCTTTTATTACAAAGCCATAGTTTTATTGAGATTTATATTCCTAATAATCGATATTACTTTATAGGCAATTGAATAATAAAATAGTATTAAAACAAAACTATAATATATAATATGCATTATATCCGCGAAAAACCCAGCTACAATCTATTACCGTTTATGTTTGGTTGTCTTTTTTTAACGAATAACATGGTAGTATGCTATTATTGTGCACGCTGTCCTTTTGTTTTTACGCGAATAATATCGTTATGTTGTTTTGCGAAATAATGTTTTGTAAGCATTTCCAGTAAAATAGATTTGTTTTAATAACTTCATTTTAATAAAATAAAAAATTAATAAGTATATTTAAAATGATAATATAAAAAAAATAGCTTTCATTTGATGTATAAATCATTCTCTTATGTTGGACAATGTTTATCTTAATCGTAAAAAACCCTGTTTTATATTTCCTGTAAAATTTGAATTTATTGATAACGATATTATTCGGTGGGAGGAGCGACATGTTCACAAACTTTCAAATTTATAATAGCTATTAATATGACATTTTTAACATCAAATAATCAATATAGTATCCAAAATCGAATTCGAAAGCTTGTATCTATATATATATATATATTTGTATTGAGGTTATATTACCTCAATACAAATCATAGGTCCTTGACCCACTTACATGTTCTCAAGTAGCTGCTTGATCCATCTGGGTTAGAGCGTATTATGACGTAGTGATTCATCTGTATTGTGACAATATAAGATGTTTGATTAGCGCCATCGTCGTGGGCTCAACTCGTGACTAAGGGCTTCGTTCGACTTCGGCTAGTCGGGTGATCCCCAATAATGTAGTACGTGAGTAATAACTGGTGAACGAAAATTATAAAGTTATTATATAAAAAAATACGTAAGAGTACGACTCACACACCGAGGGTTCCGTATGATAAACGTTACTGAAGTTCATAATCCACTCTACTTAGAGTGAATAGATTTTTTTTGGATATACGTGCTCCATCCTAGGCCACATCGTCGCTTACCGTTAGGCAAGTTGGTGGCCAAACGTAGATCCATTTTACAGCACCACAAATAATTTTAAAATACAGAACCAACAACATTCAACGCAAAACTATTTCTAACTGTACACTTAAACGGCTTTAACTGCGGCTATAAAACGTTGCATTCGGTAGCCTTTGATGCAAGCCGGCTATTACGAACAAGCGTTTATAGCCTTTTCACATTTTACACAACATACCGTTTCATAGCAGCTTCAATTCAATACAAACTTGCTAAATGGAGACTTGGTTTTAATTTTTTGTGGCAGACATTTTTACTTATTTAGTAACTGTGACCCGCAAACGTTGTTCTGCTATATAAATTTTCTGGATAGGGCCACTCTTATCACCTAAAGGTATAAAAAATTGCCTACGACGTACCATACGACATATCGTCAGTCACTCCTTTTCTAGCCATATAAACTAAGTGCCCCCGTGAATGATAGCGTGATGTTACATTAAAAGGTTGAATATCGTTGCAGAGAAAGTCCCATCTACATATATCGATTGATTATTCAACTGTATTTGATTCATTAAAATACACTAAGATATGTTGCACTGTTCAGTCACTATAAGTGATAGCGTAATTAAATATGTTTAAGATGTTGACCAGGCTATTAAGTTACGCTACAGTGAAAGCCCTATCAAAATTGGTCCACTGGTTCTCAAGATAAAAGTGTTCTGATGGACAGACAGACAAACAGACAACGTTTCTAAGAATTGTGGTTTCGGCTTCTATATCGATAGGACCACCTGACCAGCCAATGAAAATTTTGGAAAATATCCAGTGTACAATTACAGCCCGGTGTTTGGAATAGGTATGATGACAGATTTTGAAATCTCCTTTTATAATGTAGGTTCACGTCTACTATTTCCGAAAAACACATTATTTCAGCAATAAACTCAGTTTCAACGCAAATTAATGCATTCTAATCTATGTAATTTGATTTAACCGCGAAAACGCTGCTGGGTGTCATGGCGCCGTTTTGACGTCATGCCTCAGCATATTTGACGTAAGTTGGAGCCATAATGTACGGCGATTTGACTGAGGCGTGACGTCATTCGCTGTGATTGACGTTTCAGTCAACATTGCCGATTGTAGCCTGTGTGTGTGTGTATAGTAGATTGTAGTTTTATACTTTTATTTTATTGAAAATCTTATTAATCTTAATGTTTTTAATAAAACTAGGTATGTTTTCAGAATCCTTTGTGTCTATATTTACCTTCACAACCATTTATTCTTTGGTTCTTTAATACTGTCATCATGCCTATTGGGCCTGGTAGATGGCAATAGACTCAAAACCTATTAAATGGGACTTAATAACCGCATTGGTGAAATGTGGGTGTACATCTTGCTGTGTACAACTCTGCCCTACCCCTTCAGGTAATACAGTCGTGATGCTAAGAATGATCTTCAGCGTGTATTTTATCTCTACCCAAATGACTTTGGTCGTTAGATGGGAGCAAGTCCTCAAAATAACACGGGAAGGGTGGAGAACACATCATAATCCCATTCGAAGCCGATATCTATAAAAAATGGCTTTACAACCCTGAATCTATACTAATAATGTAGTTACGAGTACTGTGATACCCATTCTAGCTGACTTTGTTGACTGCCTTGTTGATCTAGTGGACGCATGCGCGGCTGCGGAGTGAGGTCCTGGGTTCGATTCCCAGGTCGGGCAAAGTGTTATTCGGTTTTTCTGTTAGGGAATTCTCAGTACCAGTCTGGAGTCAGGAAGTTGGTGGTGCGAGTATGACACCCCCGTGCTTCAGGGAGCACGTAAAGCCGTCGGTGCCGCGCCTGATCTCTCTCAGGTCGGATTGCCGTCCCATCGGAATATGAGAGTAAAGGAAGAGGGAGTGCACCTGTGTTTGCGCATACACTTGTTCACTAAAATATCATCTGCGTACTTGGCTAATCTCTGTGCCGCTGTGACCGAAATACGGTCGGAAGGAGTATTAATAGATTACTTTATTCCAGTTTAGTAAAACCTTTAAGTATGTGTGTGTGAAATTCTAAGTATACAAAACGCCCATCAGGCAGCTTCGTGTGATCGTAATTAATCAAGAGCATGCGCTCAGGTGCTCATCCATATTTAAGGCTCTGATTTACGATCATACCCTGGTTCTATGTATACCTATATTTACAATCACTATAATTTATTGTCTTATAGAGGCATCCTTTGCCTGAAGTGGTCATGGTCTATAAAATATAATAATATATGAACTGAATATTAGTATTATAATTACGGCGCGGTTAGTCAAGAGATCGGCTGCTGCGCCGCGTGTTGCAAGTTCGATTTCTGCACGGAACGGAACGGAACACTCAAATATTAGTATGATCTACAGATAATTGTTCTGGGTCTTGGTGTGTGTGCTTGTGAGATTATGTGTGAAACGCACCCACAACATAAGAAGAAACGCCTAGTTTGAGGCAACATAAAAAAAAAAGATTTTTGTTGTTTTATGTCCTCTTTCAGAAACCCAGAGGGGTTTTGTCTGCGTAACCGGACAATATAGCCCAAGCATATTTTAAAATACTAAAAACTAAGCATCAGCGCTCAGGGCGTCCTCTGCGGGACACGAGCCTCGGCTTAGGGCGTTGCTGGGGGACAACTAGGGACTAGCTGGATTATTTATTAAGGGACGAATTTAAAGCGAGAATTCCAATGGTGCCAAGAGGTGCACACCCGTTGCATACGACGGTTTTCAACATACTTGCGAGGAAAATGTAAATGTAAAATGTTTAGATTAGGTAACGCATTAGTGTAGTAATGTAAACTGAAAAGGACGCATGCGTAATAAGCTATATTATGAAACTCAAATCGGTGCCATAAGAGCCACTATACACATAGTAGTATAGTAGTGTGTTTCTGCGGGTCTTTAAACCTAGTAGTTAATACCACGGGATCGGATTGATAGTCTCGCAAGTACAGGGACGATGTTAGGTACAGTCACTATAGTGTCCTATACTATATTCGGTAAGTCTATCGATACTATAAATTAGTAAACTATCTATAGACTATCGTCGACTGTCAATATAATTTGCAACATGAATTTTAAGGCTTTTTCCCAACTTTTGAGCCAGACCACTAGGTCTGGCTCAAAAAGCGTCACGTATAGACAATTTACTACTTGTGAGAAGGTTGATTTCTACTGGACATGATCCAAATGAGTGTCTGCAGACAGCGAGGCGCCTTACCAACATCCTTTAAGATGTTGTAGCAAGTATAATTTATGGTTATTACTTTGTTATCGTCGGCACAGATTGTATAAAGTAAGTAGATTTTTTATTTTAGTGTCTACTTATTATTACACGACTGCCCAAAAAAATGAATAAATGTATTGTTAAATTTGATCATAATTATTATTGCATGCTAGAAATCGGAATATGGCGTTAATTAATTATAATGAAACAGTAATGTAATCCATTACCCGTGTTCGCAATAAATAAAGTTTGCAGTTTGAAAAAAGGAGTGTTATGTTTTAGGGTTCATATATGTATGTATGTATGTAAGTATGGAAGTATGGTTGTGAGTTTCTTTATTTCACCATAACTTCTAAACGCCTTATCAGATTTAGATGTATATCGATAGAATGTTTACATTATCCCTGGTAATATAGTAAGTTTAAAAAAAATGTGTAGGTAATGGTAAACAAAAATTGTGAAATAAACAAATTATTCATACAGGGCAAGCGTGATTTTCATATTTTTTTAAATTAATTTCATCTTATTACTAGATTTTTTTTTTTTTTTTTTTGAATTTTATTTAGTGGCGTTCTATGTACAATTTCTGTCTACCCCTATGAGAAAAAGACGATAAGTAAAGTAAAGTAATTTATTTGTCATCATAAAGTACATACATGATTAATGTAAACACAGACATAGTACTTATAAAAACATAGGTCGAGCAGATAGATTAATGTCCCCCATGCTAGGAAAATCCTGTGTTATGGGGGGCATCCAACCGTCCAATTAGTGTGTTATACAATTATGCTTTTAAAAGTAGATAAATGCATGCAAAAATTTGGGTACTGTACTTACGATAGTTAAATAATTCTAGAAATGAAACCAACCAACTTAATGTTATGTAAATTATATCTGCGTGAGAGTATTGCAATGTGTGTGAGGAGGTGAGTGAAGTGAGATGAGTGTGCTGTAAAGTTGTGTAGATTGAGAGTGGGAGATAAAAGAGCTATAATTAACGGGTATCTAAGTGTAATAATGACCGACGATTAAATAAATAAGGGTTTGGTACATCTTTTGATTTGATGGCTCTGTAAAAGTAACTATTATAATTTTTTAAAAAGAAAGTTATGAACTGCTCGAGTGACCGTCTAGACTCTCTAGAGAAATATATTACCTATTAGTGTGATGTATTCAAACTAAACTCAATGATAGAATTGCTACCTTTTACTAAAAGCCACTTTAGGAACTCGAAACAAATTAAGTGCCGAGAGATTTTAACATCTCTTAATTTGACGTCCCTTATTTTATCCCATCTCACTTATAAAGTAGCTGTAATTAATAAAAGAGAGTATTTTTTTTAATTTTATATTCCATCTCATCCACGCTTTGCTGTGGCTGAGGCTGAATTTCGCAAAAACTTGGAATTCCACGTTTATTATAATTATCATGAATACATCCCGTATATAGGAGCAGATTTTTTATATGAAAAGATCTTAATTTGTTTAGGTATAGTTGACAATACTTTACCACCCTAATGCTGAATTTCTTTTGTACATCATTATATGACAAGGTCTATTTTTGCTTACAAGATCAAAGTCTCAGTCAGATACTGTCAACCTTATTGACATTTTAATTTACTGGAAGTTTTTGTCAAATATTGTAAAGCAATTTCGTGGTCGACTGTACATCAACATGGTTTTAAAATAATATTCTTTTACAGCAGAAATGAGATAAGTAGAAATTTTACCATCCCGGAGACATTACACTTTAATATTGTCCTTCGGCAATTAAACCCTCTAAAATAAACTATTTCCGGTAACATAACATTCAAACTAAATTCAAATGACGCCATTTAAACCTGAAACTTATTTTCTAACTAGTAACGACAATACATAACAGTCTCTGAAACTGAAGTACACTACATACTTCAGTACCTACGTTATAACAGCGTTAACTACCTATTTAACTTTTACGATCACGTTTACGTATTCATTTCAGTAACTATGTTCACAGGAACAGAATGGAGACAGAAGGTTCAATGCGCTACATATTTAAGTGCAAATGATAATACCCTAAGGGTCTTTATGAAGCGAGCAAGGAAGTTTTTGCGGGCATGTTGCATCATAAACCACAACCTTGCATCTTAGACAGTGCGTTGCGTAATAGACCAGTGTCTTGGATATTATCACAGTGCATTCTATCTAAAACCAATGCACTGCATCATGAATCAATGTTTTGCATCTTATAACAGTGGTTTGCATCTTAGAGCATTTGTTGCATCGTGGATCAGTATGTTGTATCTTGGACCAATACCTAGCATATTAGACCGATGCGCTGTTTCATAATTATCATGAGTGTGTTACATTTTAGTGCAGCTCGTTGCATAGTAGACCAGTGTGTTGCATCTTATATCGGTGCGTTGCACCTTAGATCAGTGCGTTCCATTTTAAACTAGTGTTTTACATGGTATGTCACTGCATTAGGTAGCAGTCGCTCAGTTGTATTCTGTAAAAAGTATATTTTTGCAGGTAGTACTAATGTTTTATGTCTTTAATCTCATAATCGAGGAAAATTTTGTATAACAGTCAGTAATCAAATTATTACACCCCATGTGCTTCAGCATAATTTAGGGTGGAAAATTGCCTCGTGATTACGCACCGACGCGCCCCAATGCTCCGCTTAAAACAAATTACACACGTGGATCACGTCCTGCTTTTAAATTCGCCTCATGCGTCAGTCTGACAAAAATAATAGTTTCCGAATATCTATGTGGAAATTATTATTTTTTATTATGATTTTTCAAAGTAAAAAACTGAGTTTAGGAGCTTAAATATGACCCAATATAGGACTTGTAAGGTCATCTAGCGAGACTTGTTGCATTTAGAACTTGCTGTAAATACTTTATATAACCTTCATTTTGTGCAATTAGAGTATTATATTCTATTCGATTCTACACAAATGAGGCGGTTTTTTTTTTGGCGTAGGTGGCATCTGGCACGCTAATAAAAAACAGGCTGCACGCGTGCCTGCTTTTGTTTACTAGTTTTTGGAATTACTAGTGTAATCACTGGCACGATTAGTTTCAGGATACTCTGCCATTTTGACTACTTGCAGAACATGTAGTGGCACGAAGTAAGTACCTAACTACGTCAGCAGTACTGAGCAGCCTCTATTGTTAAAATATCTGCCGTGTACGGCGCTGTTCGCCCAGTTAGCAATTCGCTAGGACCAACTATTTTCCATCTTCTTACAAAATCTCTCGCGTTTTTTTTTAATTTTACACCCCCGTATTCTGTCAGTACTGGATTAAAACAGTTAAAAATTTCAAATGCAATTTCGAGTCGTTGTTAAATATAAAATTTGGGGTATAAAACCCACGTGGTTTTGAATACATATTTAGTTAAGTGTTAATTACATAAGATACCTACGTCCTGCTGACTTTTAGTGACATTAAAAGTCTGAATTCACCAGCACGCATCGGCTTTCGTTCTTTTTGTGTTTTAAAGACACAAGATTAGGTAGAAATATTTTATTGCATTTAATTAAAAGAAAAATCTAGAACTAACGTTAAGTAAATAAAAAATAAGGTTCATGTGAGTTCCCCACAGCTCACAATGAGAAGTGGATACACGGAATGTTATTATTCTGTGGCACACTGCTCTCCATACGAGTATTGGTGGAATTTCGCGAACATTATATCTATTGGA
Organism: Xylocampa areola; assembly: GCA_935421205.1. NCBI lineage: Eukaryota > Metazoa > Arthropoda > Insecta > Lepidoptera > Noctuidae > Xylocampa > Xylocampa areola. Next base: position 11,014,591 of record OW285219.1, on the reverse strand, counting down.
CTCCCGCCAGAATGGCCTAGTCTGTACGGCGCCTGAGGGTAACGTTTGAGCAATATTATGTAGTGGTATTGCGTTGCTCTGTGACTTTGAGTGGCGGAATAATTTAATTAATGGAATACAACTTGGATTCAACTAAGTGAAATAAATTGTTGTTTGATTTTCAGTGTGAGGTATTTGTAATTATTAGGTAACTATAATTTTTTTTGTCAGTATTTGTTTAACTTCCGGGCGAAGTCCTAAGACATGGAATAATTATAGGTAAAGTAATTGATCACTAATATTCTAGCTGGCAATTTCAGATTACGAGAGTCTGTAGTTCATCCGAAGACGTATTTTTCCAATATTTACACTTTTATTGGAACGTCGGTTGCGGTTACCAAGAACAACAGCATTCCCAATGAGGGTGGACGTCAGGCAGGCGGCCGGTCATAAAACATTGCCAAAACTTAAACAGCATGCAATTTCAAAATCAATTAGTAAGTGGAAGAAGACTATATGCTGCTCCATCCCCAAATAAATTGGGATAAGGGTAGGGAGGTGATGATGAGTGGAAGAAAGAATCAGCTTGGCGAGGGGTGGTTGCGACAGCTTAGGGCACTTGGATCACCTATCCAGAGATCTGATCATATTTTTTCTTATATCCATAAAATAATAAATGAAATTGATTACAGATTCAAATCTTTCCTATTAAATTGATTAGGATTTTAGTTCTATTCCATTGGCAGTCGTGACATTCACTATAATATTTTAAATCGAGTTCAAGTTAATTACTTCTGAACATTTATATAAGTAGGAATATATACTAGAACAACTTTTAACCGGATTAATCGCGTGTATTATTGGTTTTTTGTTTTTCCTGACGTTTCGAACACTTTGCAGCGTTCGTGGTCGCTAAAAGTTGTTTTATTATAATGTGTAGTGATCGCGCAAACCTAAGATATTACTAATATATACTAGGTACTTCATAGCCGAGTTACTTTTAAGTATTCATATTGTGACCTAAGTACCTAAACTAATTTGACGGCGCGGTTGTCGAGAGACCGGCTACTGCATCGCGTGTCGCAGGTTTGATTCCTGCACGGAGCAAATATTTGTATGATCTACACATAATTGTTCCGGGTCTGGGTGTGTGTGCATGGGTGATTATTATGTTTGTAAACGCAACCACTATACAGGAAGAAATTCCTAGTGTGGGTCAATAAAGTTTATAAAAATGTTTAATCCAAACATGAAGAGTGTAGAAAGGACGTAGTTATATTTAACTTCGTCGAAATTCAATATAAGGTTCTATTTTTGTAGGTACTAAAAGCCTTTGTTTTCCAAACACAAGTCTTGTTAAATTTAGTGAATGCAGTAACAATTCATTAAGTTTGTTTACGCGTGCGTGATTTATCACTGTTGTTTAAAACTTTAGCAAAAAACGGCGTCAGAATTTCACACTCCTTTCGATTGTAACGAAATAAGTTCCCTTGTGTGTTTTTGTGTTGTTTTACTATAGGTGTACCTGCTTACATTTTATTAAAGAAATATGTTTGAATTTTACTTGCTTACATTTTATTAAAGAAAATTGATTTGAACGACACGGTAGCTCAGTTGGAAGAGTGATGAGATGGAATGTCAACAGTCACAGGTTCTAGCTCCGTTCGTGTCTATTATTTTTCAATGTTTCCTTGAAAAATTATAATCAGCGTAGGTACCTATTGTCTTCCAGGGATGTCCCGTAACAGGCGTCGCACAGGGGGGTTCCGGAGCTGGTCTCCTAAGAGGTCCCGAAGCTCTTTTTCAAGTGCTGATAGTGACCACCGGGGTGGTTTTAGTGAGGTAAAAATCGTACACTCCCTTGTTTTATCTCCTAAAAACCTGGTCTATCTAGCAGTCGCTCCATGTAAAATATTGGTATTAAGTTGCATCCGATTTGGCTGGAAGCCGAACCAAATGTAATTGGGAAAAGGCTAGGCTAGATTGAGTTGAGTTTTTCAAGAGGAAAGTCTATGTATATAGTTAGTAGTCATTTCCAAGTAGATAGAGTGATTCTAGCGTGGAAACGATCGCCCCTTTCTTGTATGAGATACCCTCCCTGCACTGCAGTTTTATTCTACAAAACTGTTATCCAAACGTTTGTTACTTTAGATTCTAAAATACATGAGTACCAGGGACGCAGATCAAAGAGGAGCTTTAAGCTTTACCATTTTGCGAGAAGGAATATTCTGTATCCACTGTTAGTTTATTTTTACCGGTACATTGCTTTGCTCTTTAAACGTAGTCTTCAGAGAACGATACGGGCGATACGCTTCACTGGTTGAAAAATAACTTAGAAGTTAGATATTCGAACAAAATATCTTTGCTAACTGGATAAAGAAAGCACATGTTAAAATGTGATGTTTTTAAAAATTTGAACTGTTTTGTATATTAACTACGTAGTTACGTGAATTAAACAACGCCCGGTTTATGTATAATTTATGTAGGACATTAATCACATTGGACGGTGATCACATTCCGTTTTATAACTTACTAGTTGTGCCCCACGGTTCCACCCGCTTCTTTCTTTTTTTCCAGCTCCTAAGGGTCGTAGCGTCATGTTAAATAGCCTATATCCGTCCTCAAGAATTAGGCTATCAAATACAAAAATAATCTTACTGGTAGTTTCACAGATTAGCGCGTTCAAACAAACAAACAAACTCTTCAGCTTTTTTCTATCCTATCAAGTAATGTCGTGTGGTCTGTGTCTTGTGCGACGAGTCATGGGTTTATACCTTTATTTTATTTTTTTATGTGGAGAAATGCCCTCGCATACCGCTCTGACACGGGGAGACAGAGCGGTTATGTGGGACTCGAACCCACTAAATGCCGGACTCCCTCACGGGGTTGGGTATTGCACCCCCCCGCTACGGCACACCAGACTAATGGCGTGCCGCAACCACCTCGGAGACAATGTGCGATGGGCGCCAGACGACCCCGTGTCTGGACGCCCAAGGTCCCCTGCGACGGGTCAGGTCTGTGGCCCCGCCGCCTGCCACTACGGCCGCAGAGGATAGGGAGAGCGGCGCCTCGCAATACCGGCACTCCTCTTCCCCTGCGGCCCCACCGCGTCCGCCATCCAACGGTGGCGGCCCCGTCAAGGCCGCGGTAGGTAGGGAGAGCGGCGCATCGACATACCGGCACTCCTCTCGCACCGCGGCCCCCATCCCTCAGCTGCGGTGGCGCCCATGCGACGCCGCAGCCCACCTCAGTTGCGACACCCCCCATAAGGGCCGCAACCTACGCCGGCGCCGCTCCAACATGGGCTTGAAGGCAAAGCCCTGAGGAGCGGCCCTCCTCGGGTTCCGTTAGCTTCACCGTGGGTGACCAAGCCACGGCTAATAGAGCCCCCTCACCACGACAAGGTGGAACCCCTGGGGGGGATGGGTTTATACCTGGCATGTACCGATGTGATTTCGAAGTTTTAAGTTTGCTATTTTATTTAGAATCTCCCTGATATACTATATTGGAAAACATGTTAAGAAAATCTGGTCTTCATGGACTGAAATTGTCAACCTGCAGTAAGCCAGCGTGGTGATTTATATAAACCTTGGTAGGGCAGTGTTATTGAGTTCTTTTGTTTAAAAATTCCCGGTTGGTCTGAAGATTCGAATTGTACCCGGTAGTTGGTAAAAGGCACATTACGTTATTACATGAAACCCAGAAAAAAGGTATCAGTGAATTGTCGGTGTAGGTACAACAGTAATCTCTGGTTAAACCTTCGGGGAGGTAGCCTTCTGGTAGGCGTGATACTGCCATATTTATCGATGGCAAATCACATTTATTTAGAGTATTTTAGAGTGAGTGAAAGTTTATAATACTGAAAGAGAGACAGGCAAAGAAGTTGAAATTTATTTGTAGTAAACAACTACTTAATCTTTAAAGTAACATCAAAACAATGTTCCTAAGAAGTACGACCCAAAGTTGCCATCCTCCATGTTTTCAACAAAATCTGTCAAATAAACAGAAAAGCCGACGGTGCCGGTGTTGCCAAGTTCTCACAATTAATTTCCAATTGTTTACCAAGTAGTCGACGGGAGTTATTAAAAGTTTTCTTCGTGTCGTTTGAGAGTTTGCCAAGTTCCCGATAACAATCGCTGACGAAGCCATATTGGTACAATCGAGGGTAGTGATAGATTTTTTTTTTTTTTTCATACATTTGCTCGTAAAGTGGCTCTTATTGCACCGCTTTTAGGCTCATAATCAGCGAATTGGAATTGGTTGAAATAGTGACTAAATCATATGATTTAGTCACTATATCCTGGTTTACAACAAAGAAAAAAAGGTTATACAAATAATGCAATGAACTTAAAGTACACTCAAGCGACGTAAACAAGTGTCGGATTTCTTTGATAACCCTTCCTTTCAATAACAAAACAAAGTGAACTCATTACTAACAAGCTCACGAAGACGGTTAAAATAGATCTTTTGAAATGTCGCGTCAAGTTTCAAAGAGGTAACTTTGTTTGTCAAACGAACTTCAGAAAGATAATTAATTGTTGAAATTCTATAAATGTATTATGAAACGTACGGAATAATGTACGTAAATGTACGGAATTTATGAAATAAGTAGGTACTTGTTGCTACCGTTCAAAGTCCTTATTTATTAGGGATCTTCCTTTTAAGGGGTCAGTCTGTAAAGATCCATTGAAACAATTTTTTAATTTCAACGAAAGTAGGACCGCGTTCATTGAAATGGTGAAAACATATCTTTTTTTATCAAAAACGGTTCTAACTTTGGCCACCAACTCGCCTGATGTTAAGCAACGGTGTTACCGAAGATGGAGCACGTAGATCCAGAAGAAATCTATTCACTCTTAGTAGAGTGGACAGATTTTGGGAGAACGACAGTTGGGGAGTTGATGCAACTGCCCAGACCCATTCCCCACAACGGTTGCACCGGACTACATCCCGAAACACGACTAGGTTGCTTTACGGCATGGCTTCGTCCGGTGGGTGGTACCAGCCGCGGCCGAAGCCTCCCGTCAAGTTGACCATAGACATATGATCGCAGCAATCGCAGGTCATTTGCTGTTAGTTTTTGAGGAGTTTCGAAGATCTTTATCAGATCCTAATATATTATATACCTTTCCTGAAAATATTTAATTAAATAACGAAAACCAAATCGGATCAGTAGTTTTGAGAAGATCGCGGATAAAAATATACATACATACATGCATGCATACATACGGGTCGAAAACAGAACCCCTGTTTTTGAAGTCGGTTCAAAAATCATTTAAAATCCAATAAAATAAATGTTAACTACATTTCTATGATTGGATCTAAAACCTGGCTCAGATGAGATAAATCACAGAAATAAGAAACTAGATCAATATTTTCGCCATTTAAGTGTTGAAAAACAACCCGTCTTGCCAATACACCATATTTTTGGTTGCCAAAAACCTAAAGGTTGCTGGTTGCTAGAATTAATTTATAAAATATTTCGTCTCGGTAATATTATGATTGCGGGACTGGCTACGTATCGCCAATCTAGAAAAGTGCCCGAAATTCAGGTTCGTTGCCAACTTTCAAATTCTAGATACAAATTGAAATTTCTTGCCAACATGCCTTTTTAATTTCTGTCGACGAAAACGAAAACAGACTTTCCGTTCGCTTTTTTATTTAAAAAATAAAAGGAAAGCGAATGCCAGAAGCTTTGCTGGAAATTAAAAATTATCTTGATAATAAGTAGTAAGCAATTCTTACTTCATAGACATTTTATGCACTTATATTATTCAGTAAAGTAATCATCAAAAACATTTATTCTAAAGTTGGTTACCAGGACTCACACGTTAAAAAAGTTATGAGATATCTAGTACTCAATACTCAATACTTTATTGCCTTCCATAATGTGTACATATAACAGTTGGTATGTTGAAAAATAGAAACAATTATGGACCCTGTCGGGCACAGCAAAGTAAGGTTTATATAGATGAGAGGATGAAGAGAGCTTTAGAAAAATAATAATTGAAAAAATGTAAACGTAGATAGTTTTGAGTAACATTGAATAGCTAGGTGAAAATTAAGTATTTATATAAATAGTAATTATAGGGTTAGAGTTCGCTAAGCATGCGTTAATGCTTTTCAATTATGTTTCTGTATCTACATTTCATTTTATACTATAAGAGTCAGTATGAGCATAATTTAAACCGTTGCAATAACGTTAACCACAGTTTTCTGAGGAATGACTCTAAACTAAAACTTTTCCTCAGAAACCAAATAACATTTTCTGTGAAACAGTAATCATTCAGGCCGTAAGCGTATTAAAATTGCAACAAGAAATAAATAAATGCTTAACATCTTAATAGCTTCTACGAATGGAAATTATGACTCTTATTCCTGGATCTATTCAATAACCTGTAAAATAACTGGAGGGCTGGCTTGTTTCTTGGTTAGAGAATTAGTATTGTTACTTAATCTGCTTGCTTAGTCTGCTGGGGCACTTTGTCAGATGACAGCGATGCGGAGGAATACTTCAACGCCTTAACTACCTTTATTTTATGTTATATATTTATTATTAACTTGTTGGTGTACGTAACTGTAATACAAAATGGTACTCCCATAGACTATCATATAGTAGCAGATTATGTTCCATACAGGTCGCACATTGCCCTACCAGATCAAGCCCGAGACAACGGCGTGTAGAGCTTCCAATATCATTCTCATTAAAAAAAACATAGCCTTTGGATACACAATGGATGAGATTAGCGTTAATTTGAGGAGATATAAAGGCAACAGAAACAGCAGCTTTTATCTATAGAATAAAAAAATAGAAAAAAAAATGTCCTGGCATCACAGTGCTGTCTTACAGTCATTTCTAAACCTTTACGAAAATAGTGTTGATACAGATACTTAATATTATAGAGTTTTATTTTAATGCACAGGGTAAGAACTAAAGTCGCGACCCACCACAACGTGAAGGTCCGACTTCTGAACATTATTATAAAAATATAATTTATTTCATTTTATTTTAAATTGCTCCATAGAAAGTCTAGACATAACCGAGGAATTCAGACAGAGACGGTTTAATAGCGTTGGATTATTTATAAAGCAATATGCTTGCAATATGTACCCAGCTAGCAGTTTTATGTCATTTTTTAATATAGAATAAAGAACTGAATAACTAAGTATGTATCATTTATCGTATTTTTATTTCTACGGATTACTATTGCATGCCCAAACTTAAAGCATAACCTATTTTACAGGCCAACACCATATACATTTAAGTACAAACATATATTAATTTTAGAATAATTAAAACTAACATGCACACAAGACAAGTTTTTTTTAAATCGGTCCTTGTTTTTTTAAAACATCTTAGCGCATGGTGATACAACTGCGTATTTTGTGGAGTGAAAGATTGTGCAAGCTTTATAGAATCACCTATTAAAGATTTCTGTACTACGTCGGTAGGCGTCCGGAAAAACATTTATGAAGTATTAAAAAAGTACTCGAACGATAATCGGGAGTGATGGTTTTAAAGCATATATTTGAAAGGGTCTCAACTCCTTCGAATCACTGTGACAATCATAATTTAATTTGGCATACTTCGCATGATCATCAGCCCACAATAGCTACATAGGCCATAGTACATAGACCTCCCCAGGAGAACACCACTTCGCATAAATATTCATAATTCCATCGGTTTTCGTTTGTTAGAATAACACACCTGCGAAAGTTTCTTTTCATATCGTGGTAATAAAACGAGCTAAAAATGCTGCCATAATGTTTTCACTGCCGTGAACATGTAGCAATTTTTTAGTTTACTAAAAACATGTTTGCATTTCCCGCTGTGTTAAATTGAAAATGGTTGGCGAGTATTTTTTTATTAATTAATTTACGGTAAAAGTAAAATATTCGCAGTTTTCAGAACGCTTTAATTAACAACGTGGTTGCCCAAAGGGTTGGGGCCAGCGCAAACCGGGTATTCGACGCGATGCTTGGAGATTTTAAATACCTACTGACTTTATTTCGATGATATATTATGGTCCTTCATTATTTATCTGAAATATTTATAGAAGTGAATCTATAAGTTGTAAAGATTATTTTTTAGTAAAAATAAATAAAATTATCATTCTTTTTCACGCCTGAGCTGTCTCTTGATGTTTGTTTCCGTTTGCATAAAAACATAACTTATACACTTATACGTATTTATATATTATATACTTATACGCACCATTGAATGGACAATTGTTAGCATGTGACGTACTCGCCTTTCAAGTTCTACATCACTATCTCTTTTTTACTCTCATAATCTTATCAGATGCTTTTTTTTTTTATTAATTTAACAAATAACAGACAAATAATAAATTTAATTTGATATGACTTCTTTAGCATTTGTAAATGTAGATATGTGATAAAATAGTTTTACGGTATATAAGTTTCATTCAAATTACAATTCAATATAATTAATTTTAAAATCCTCCATTGTACCTCTCACTTGATCTGTGCTTACATTAATGGTTTTGAAGGACTCACTTGTTGGAAAGAATGGTTGTAGGTTCACATGTTACAATGCAACGATAACAAAGTTGATCGAAGACAGCCACAAGTTAATTAATTAATATTCACGGATTTCGTCGCTATTATTAGTAGGCATTAACAGATAGGAATATTTAGGACAGTATCCTCTTGTAATTTTCCGTTTCAAAAACACCAATAGAGTAGTATTTTTTTCCAGGAATCAAATCAAACGTTTGGACATCATATTTCCAGGAAATCGAAGTGTAACCAACCAACAAGGAAACACAGGTTCCAATTGGTTTTCTATAAAACAGCTTTCGCCGTCGACTATGGTAAATTGAAAATGGCTATCGTGTTTACTTTGCTCTTCGCGTCAATATTTTTTATTCAACTTTTAAACGGTCCCTTCAATTTGACGCGCTTTGAGCCGCCATTTTGTTTTGATTACACATAGCTTCTGTATATTTTTATTTGTTAAATATTGGTTTTCGTTACACGGTTTGATGGTTCTATCTTGTAGTATTTTAATATTTTTAGCCTTATAAGTTGTGTTTTTAATAGTTCTAGATTCGTACTAATAACTGATCAAGTGTACAAAATCGATGTCCATTACATTAATCACTTCCTACTAGTGTTGAATTATTTAGCACTCGCATTAATTTCTAGCATACGATTTTTCATTTATCAAATTAAATACAGTTGCGAAATTCTGTGAAGTGTGAAATCATTAATCGCTTCGCACTTCGTACGTGCTGCCGCATGCCGCGACGTGCTACATCGCGGAGGCACGCGCATGCACTCTCCTTCGCAAGGACGGGCATAGATTATATACTATTGTGCATAGATTCCTATCACTATTCCATTCACTAACTTGCTATTAGCAAGTTGCTTATGCGAAGTTACAAATTTTACAATCTCGTTCTCGAGGAGCGAGCGAATGAAATTAACACGATAATAAACGATATTTTTTCGCATGTTAACAGGTGTTATTTAACGAAGTCCTATTAATTTAACATGAGAATTAGCAATTAGCATGCTAAGACACGAGAATTCACATGCGTTCATTAATTCATTCTTGAGTCACATTTCGACTTCATTCAAATACAAAACTTTAGTCATAGTCATAGAAATAGATGCTTAAAGTTTGGTTACCCTTTTGAGAAACGCCTAAAACAATAAAACTTCTCAACGTCCTCTAACGAAAAAAATATCTGAAACAAAGTTCACATCGGCGTAATCGAATGAAATATCGTCGGCGTATACTATCAAAACTTAATTAAAACTTTCATCAATTTCCTTCAGGTTGGATAACTTTTTATTAAACTTGAAAAGGCAAGGCAAATGAACCGTGGTGGAACATTAAGTTAGTGGGAGCTCGATCGCCACCTAGCGTCGACACCGGGGCGAAGGAACATTTTGACGGAACCCTTTTTTGGTAAATTTTATGTAGGTGAGTTATGTTAGGGTAAAGACTAGAGCGTGATCGGGGTGGGAAGGTAGGTTTTTCTTGTTGTTAATATAAATAGCTTTAGGCCGTAATCTGCAGGGTATTCTAAAATATTATTAAAAGGCGTTGGTTCATGCGATGAGATTTTTTTTACGAAAAGAAAAATACGTTCGGTATATTTGTAGAGTATCATCGTCATTAATTCGCATAACAACTGGCATTCTTTTTCACAGTTGAATAAGACCTGATCGCCACAAAAATATATACATTGCGGTACTATAAATAATCGAGGGGGAAGTATAGGAGTTTTTTATGTATGCAGCGCAACGTATGGTGTATTATAAGTCTATCGCAGGTGCTAAATACGCTTAGGCATCAGTTTCGAAATAGCATCACGCCTGTATTTCCCGGTGGAATAGGCAGTGGTGTACACTGTCAAATACCCGCATTTCACCAACGCTGTTGTTAAGTCTCATGTAATAGGTGGTGAGCCTATTGCCATCTAGCGGGCACAATTCCAAACTCCGGGCTGTTACTGAGAATTCTTAACAGAAAAACCCAATAACATTAAATGTATAGGGACTGAATAGATAGCAATGACGTCACCAAAGACGTGTTAAAATGTGGAAGAAAAATTCACGGTAGTGAGCAGAGGTCGAGATGGCTTAGTGGTCAGAGTGCCTGGAGTATTTATCCGGGAGGCGCAGGTTCGAATCCTGCTCGCGACCGTATTCTATCCCATTTAATAACTTTAGATTCGCTAAGCATACGTTAATCCTTTTCAAAGGTTTTTCTTTAACCTAATAACACTTTACCCGATTTGGGAATCGAACCCATGACATTATGCTCCGCAGTCACACTCGGGACCATTAGACCAACGAGGCAGTCAGAATCAGGTTTAATAAGCTAAGCCATAGTAGATTTTTATCAAAACAAATATTTTTCACCCCAAATATTTTATTCAGAGGGTTGGGAACGGGAAAATATAGACATTTTACTAAAAATAATTCAGACTGTCTGGCATGGCTAAATTATTATAGTTATAATAATAATAATAATAATAAACTTTATTTATATAAAAACAGATTGTAGAACATGTAACAGTTTTCACAATGTGGGTAGTATACAAACTATGACAATCAGGTGGGTGACGTGCTGCTCTCCTTGCTAGGCTATGAAATAGCCTGTATTAAGGAGGTATTATTACGAAGGTTCACATGAAATATAAAAGGGGTGTTATCGTATTTTTTTTTCAAGGTACTTGTAGGTTAGAATCTGGATTTTTTACCGACTTCAAAAAGTAGGAGGTTCTCAATTCGTCAGTATGTACATATATGTCCAGCGATATCGTTGCAAATTGTGAACCGATTTAAGAGTTTTTTTTTGTTTTAAAGAATATTCTTCAGATGTCGAATAATTTAGTACCCACGTTACAATAAAATTGCGAATGTTCTCAAAAAAAGACAGGTCAGAAGCCACCTAAATCGGCGAGCATGTATGAAGGGTTAATGAACATAGATGAAGCGAAAGAGGTGTGTCAGAATCGTAGCGAATGGAAATCGATAGTCTCTGCCTACCCCATTGGGAAACAGGCGTAATTGTATATATTTATGTATGTTAACACTATTACCCTATATTTAAAATATACTTTTGATACACGTTGCTGAAATATATGATTTTCAGCGGTAATTCCGTACAATTTTAAAACAATGTTTCCCAGCGAATTTAAGCGCTGAATTTTCGAGCTCTTACCGAAAATAGAGCTCATTAAAACTTCAGAAATATAGAGCCTTGAAATATTGTCAGATATAAATTTAAACGTTTATATTGTAAAATTCTGCTGCGTTTTGGATTTAAACTTGTATATGTTATACATTTAGTTTCACATTTACTTTGTCCATGTCGGATAAGTTACGTCGACTCTGCTGAAAAGCACCCCAACCCCCTGGTAGTGGCAGCCGCCCGATACACGCCCTCACAGATCAGTAGGAGTCGCCGACCCTAGTATTCCCTCACCTATCCAAATGACGCTATAACCTCCAAGAGAGCAGTAGGGCCACCAGCATAGTACAGAAAACAGAACGCCGTCATACCGGCCGTGCCGTCAAAGCCCGTCGCGACGTCTACGTAATTGTCCACCCCGACCCTTGCTCGTGCCAGCCCGCGCGGCTGAGCCTGTAGCTTTAAATACGTCCCTCAATAATAATAATGTTTTGAATCCGATCCAGCCAGTCCCTTGCTGTACTCCCATCAGCGACGCGCTAAGCCGAGGCCCGTATCCCGCAGGGAGTGCCCTTAGCGTGTTGTCGCTTAGTTTATAAGTTGAATGCCCTGACTGGGTTCTTAAATTTTTTAAGGCAACCACCACATAGGACTTAATAACAATATTGGTGGTATTTGAGTGTACAACAGTAACTGTGTACACCTCTCCCTACCCCTTCGTGGAATACAGGCGTGATGCAATGTTGTGTTATGGTGTGAAATTCAAACGAACTTTTCATTTAAAATATTAATTAAATTTAATTTTGAAACAATTTAACGACCTCCTATTTAGGTGAGAAGTAAGTAGGTACCTACAAACAATTTTATGCTTAAGTATAAATCCCAGTATATAGTAGATCCATATTAATTACAATTTTCTGATCATAAAATAGCATTTGGTTGCATGGAAATGGAAACCATAAATATGGTAGAAAATGCGCAAGCATCTATTTTACGATCCGGTTAATAGTAAAATATGTTTGGAATAAACGACAAATATCTATATCTGTAGTCTATTATTTGTCGTTGAGGCTAAGCAACGTTTGGCAAGATATATCTGTAGATGGTCACACTAAGAGCATTTTTATCTGAAAGTCTTTGTGCTTCAGAAGTAACGTTAAACCGTTTGTCCTAGCTGTTAATAATGAATAGCAGTTAGGTGTCTTTAGGGCAGCTTGAACTACTTTTATCATTAGGTTGACACGAAAATAACTTCTTTTTGTAGAACATAACTGTCGTAAATTACTTATTACATTATTTATAAACCTCAAAACTACCTAAAAAAGTTGTGACGCCAGCGCTCTAATTCATAAAATATTATTTCATATAACCTGCTTTCTCTCTTAACTTTTTACAGAGCAAAGTTCCCAACGCCGATTCTTTTTTTATCTGTGCCGTGCGCTGCCCCGCGCCAACGGATGAAAACTTAATTGTCCGTGTCGTACCTTAATTACAAAACGTTGCATTTTTATTCTATGTTTCCCTTGAAAACTGTTGGTAATTACAGTTTTCATAAAATATTGTCTGTGACTAGCTACTGCGAACTTTATTTTATAACGTGTTATGCAGCAGCACCAGTTATTTAATTGTCGTTGCTTTGTATTTTGTTCTTTATTTGTGTTAATTTTTGTTAGGTTTTTCCGGAGGTGTTTCGCGTCTTTTTGAATACTTTCTTAGCAATTTCCGTTTATATGTGTGTTTATGTTTGTGCTTCTGTTATTAGACACATCTGTTTGTTACGTTCTTGGGCCTACACTGAAGTGCTCAATAAAAAATATTTACTTCTTTACTTAGTCCTAATAGTAACTCTGTTGTAGAATAGCTACAAACTGTAGTTGATAGCATTTCTATTGACTCATAATTTATATTTTTGTGGTTTGCGCTTAGGCCGTATAACGCCACTTTAACAAAATATCTAGATTCGTATAATATATATGTCGGAGATGGCAGCACCGAGCGCTACGGACAGTCGGCGACTAAAGCGAGAGGACGCCAATCTATTGCGAGCCGCCGCGCCGTGGCGAACGGACCTCTACACCCTGACTTATCTAGGCTACCTCTGATTTTATGATATTTGATTACCTACATTGTACATTGTAATATGAAGTGACTCACTACTAATAACTAACCCAAAGTAAACGTGCTCTCAGTGGCGGAGAGCCTTAATATTGGTTTTATTGACGATTACCTTTGAAATCCTGACAGACATAGAGACCCCCGATCCTATTATTCAAACCTTTCTCCTACATCAGAAGTGGGATGTAATCCAAACCCATCGAGTTGAATAGTAATTTATTTTCGAGTAGTGAGTTACATATTATTGACTGACTGACAAAAAACGCGGTAACAAGTTGATGGCGAATACGAAAAATGTTATTCCTGGTCATGGATTCCAAGGCATCATTGGGCCTGGAGATAAGAGGCATTTAGGTGTGGGCCTCGATTTGCGCTAATGAGACCTTGAAGCGTGGGGATGTTCGTGGACAAGATTGAATCCCTACTGCTGAACTGGACGGTTGATCTGGATGTCTGATAAGGATGGATTGAAAGCCTTATCGCTTTGTCCTAATAATTTGCTGAAAGCTACTACGCTTTGTAACGAGGATGGATTGAAAGCCTTATCGCTTTGTCCTGGTGATTTGCTGAAAGCTATCACGCTTTGCATTGAGATTGGTGTTTATTGGTGATTGATAAAATGTTTTATTTGGACACTAAAAGCTACTACGCTTTGTGACGAGTATGGATTGAAAGCCTTATCGCTTTGTCCTGATGATTTGCTGAAAGCTACTACGCTTTGTGACGAGTATGGATTGAATTATCGCTTTGTCCTGATGGTTTGCTGAAAGCTATCACGCTTTGCAGTGAAATTGGGCTCAAGTCTGTTTTGACCCGTGATTGTTGCTGAAAGCGGCAACGTTTTGCCATGTGTTCCAAGTGCTACTTCTAACTAATGTTGAAAGCGCGATTTAGACTTGACGTGACATCAAGAAGCAACGCGAGAGCGCGTTGACAAGCAGAATGGCCGTGTCGGAGATGGCAGCACCGAGCGCTACGGACAGTCGGCGACTAAAGCGAGAGGACGCCAATCTATTGCGAGCCGCCGCGCCGTGGCGAACGGACCTCTACACCCTGACTTATCTAGCCTACCTCTGATTTTATGATATTTGATTACCTACATTGTACATTGTAATATGAAGTGACTCACTACTAATAACTAACCCAAAGTAAACGTACTCTCAGTGGCGGAGAGCCTTAATATTGGTTTTATTGACGATTACCTTTGAAATCCTGACAGTCATAGAGACCCCCGATCCTATTATTCAAACCTTTCTCCTACATATATTTCTAATCAACTAAACTTACATAAACAAAAACAGACATCGCAATAAAGGAAATCTCTAAATACGTTCCACTGCTTAGCTTTTCGAGAATTTCGCACAAACAGCAACTCTGTCACGTAATTGTGTCGTTAATTAGGCGCCTGCAACTGAGCTCATAGTACGTGACCGCTATACGTGACAAACACTTAAACTTGACTATGTGACATCGCTGGCCCTTTTAGAAGAAACAAATGGTAAGATTAAAACAAAAACACTAATCTGTGTGAACAATATGAACAAATAAACACAATTTTTTGCAATTTTAAATTATAATTTATTTAGGGTTTACGGTATGATATTGCTTTTTATATTTATAGTTTAGTTTGTGTTTGTAATAGGCATTTACACACATTATAGCTTTTATACGTGCACTTACAAAAAAAAACTCAAATATGTGATATTATAAATATCCTGTTGGTGTACCGTGGTGGTGTGGTCATCGTTGTCACCGTGGGAGAGCCATGCTTCGGCACGAATGGGCCGGCTCGACCGGATTGACGGCCACGGCCACGGCCTAACAGAAACCGGCATGAAACAACGCTTGCGTTGTGTTTCGCCCATTTATCGATCGAATGTATCGCACATTTATTATCACTTGCATAAAGCGGTGAAGGAAAATATCGTGAGGTAACCAGCACACCTGAGAGATGTTCTCGATGGTGTGTAAAGCTATGTCAGAGGTCTACGTGTGGTTTAAACTCTGACACTAGGTTGTTTATCAACCACACGATAAGAAGAAGACCTATTTTAAATAAAAAAATAAAAATTTGCTTCTTAATTTTCGTATCGACAAAAACGGCATCGCTCTAATTGTTCTCGTAGACAGTAGATCAGGTAATGCGCTACAAGAAATTCGCACTAAACTAAAATCTTTTCGTAGAAAACAAATCTTTGCAATGATTTTGTGCAATCTGATGTTAATTTCTCAATTGATTAATTCGGCTATATCAGAGCTTGTCGCGTAATTGTTACGGTCAGTTTATTAGGAGTCGGCAACTGAGCTCATAGCACGTGACCGCTGTGAATGATAAACACGCTCTCATACTTTGACGTCGGGGTAGGATAGATACTTATATGTTTACTAAATATTTAACTTTTCCTAACCTTTGGGAGCGAGACGTAAGTGTGCTCTTAGTGTGTTGTTTATGTCCTTGTTGGAGGCCTAATTTACTAAAACATCACAGGGACCGGTTAAGCAGCCAACAACCTCCTAGATTGACTTAAGAGATGCCATCTTCAAAAAAAAATGTTTGTAAAAACATCAGAACCGCTCGGCATTCAGCGCTCTGTACTTCCCTACTAATGTTGACATCGGTTCTCTTAGCACACTTGCTAAATTGTGCCGTAGCATAGTTCAGATTCAGAGGAACAGTAAGTCGCGTTATTGCCTCGTTAATTCGACGCCTGCAACTGACCCCACTAGTGTTGCCAGACGTCTCGGTTTTAAGGTTTCTCGAGACGCGTCCCGCCAGCACCCCTGATTGGATGAGCGACCGAAAAAATAATAAGATAAATTGAAATTTGTCGATCTTATTACATTATTATGTTAGCTTGTTAATTACCAGACACAATAGATTTATATTGTTATAAAAGTATAATTTTATACGTCTCCGAGCATAAGAGTAGATTAGAATTAATTTAGAAATAAAGATTTGTAAGTTTATTGATGTGCATTTTTCTTTATTGTACTTAAGCCCCGACATTAAAAAAAAAACCGGCAACGCTAGACCCTACGGTACCTACGTGACCACTGTGTATGAAAAGCACGCTCTTGCACTTGACCTAAGAAGGTTCTGCTTTTGTGAACTGACAAAAGGCTTGAGTGATATTTTCAGCCAGTAGATAGTACGAAAGAACAAAACAATCAATAAAATATTCAAAATAAGTCTCTTTTGTCTTTGTGCATCTAAGATTTATTTAAATAAAAATCTGTTGCCGCATTTATGAAGGAAGAGCATCACATGGAACTGCTCGGCCGATTTGGCAGATTTTTATATTTGTTGTGTGTATGAAAGACAATTTTGAAAAGTCGGAAGATTGGCTAGTATTGTGGCATGAAAATGTATAGAAAATCATCAATTCTTTGACAAGGGCTTTTAATTTATTAACAAGAGTGGCTCAATAGTATTTTATAAATATTATTTATAACAGAGTCAATTACAAATTCGATGAAACAAAAATTTTCCCTTCTTGGAATATTAAAGCTTCAACAGACCTCCAAAACACATTATTTGAAAAAAAAAAGTCTATTGTAATAGAATATCTCGCTTAAACGACCTCTTTATAAAAGTAAGTACTGACATAAAAGCTTCAAAAGATAATAAATATGGAGACCCGAATACTATAAGGGCGTGCGGTAAAAATGAAAAATTACGTGGTAACACTCCCAAGTTTTGAGCGTCAATATTTTGGGAATCTGCGCACGTAACTGGGGGTGACGATTGCGAAGTATTTGAGGAAAATATTGTACGAACATAACACACATAACTTACATATGTACCTATGTATATGCTTCATGATATTTTCATAAAAAATCTGGTGTCGCGGTAATAGAACTTGGACGGCACGGGTCTGAATGAGTAGTAGGTACCTATATAAGTATAAAGGAGATCCACTCTAATGTATTTTTAAAAAGCTTGTTAAACACAACCGAGGGTTCAGGGTTTGAATTCCGCGAAGGCTTATGAAGAGGTGTACTGTTGTACAGCCACATTACACAGCTGTATTTGTTTTTTTTTATTTGTGGTCTTTTGCAATTATTTTGATCTGCGTAAGCATAGCTATGGCGAGGCTGTTTGATGCCTCCAGCCAGAGTATAATTATATTTAAACTATATACTAAGAAACACAGCACTAAGGGCGTCCCTTACGGGATAGGAACCTCGGTTTAGGACATTGCTGGGGTCCCCTTTACTACTAGTTGGATCATATCGGTTGTTTTCACCGATGCAGTTATTAAGTCCTATGTTATAGGTGTCGAGCCTATTGCCACCAATAAGGCAGTGCTACTGGGAATTTCACTACAGAAAATTCCAATAACACTTTGACACGGGAATTGAATCCAAGGCCTCATTTGTAACAGCCGCGCTTGCGACCACGAGGTAGTCACCAACATGTAAACTAAAATATTATTAATATTAATAAGTCTAAGTCGGTATTCTAATTCAACAACTCTTTGTACTGAGAAACTCTAATCACCATCGCTATATATTACTTTTGTAATCTTAAAAAAAAAACGAAAGAGTCTTTTATAAGATAACCGTATCTTTCCGCAAAATCTAAATTACTAGCTTCATCCACGGAAACTTTCTGGACATGTTCAAGTTAAGGTTGCAAAGTAAAGTAAGAAAAAGTCATTAAGGGTAACTCGAGACGAGTCAGTCACGTAAGCAACTGGCCGTTGATACAAAATAATATTCGCGTTGAAACCAAAACGCTGTTTCATAGCGCTTTATTTATTTTGGCTTTTTTGTAACAACCCTGTTGTTTCGCAAACATTTCGTATTATACCCGTAACACATAGTATCTCGCTTGTATAATTCAAAGCGTTAAGCAGAGGTGTTACCTATATAGTAAACACTAATGTTTTATTAAGACCCGGAGTATTACGTTGTCTATAGCTATCTACTGAGCACCATACTAAACTCCGGACTGCTACTGAGGATTTTCTAACAGAAAATCATATAAATTTTCCCGACTCGGGATTCGAACTTCACACTCAGTAGTCGCGCTTGCGAAGTAGAAAAGTACATTCACTAGAAAAGTAGTCCACGTACAAATTAGGAATCCTTACATGAAAGATGAAATGTAGGCTAAATTTTATAACAACTTTTAACCGGATTAATCGCGTGTATTATTGGATTTTTGTTTTTCCTGACGTTTCGAACACTTTGCAGCGTTCGTGGTCGCAGGAGGACTGGTCGCAGGACCAGGAACGCTGCAAAGTGTTCGAAACGTCAGGAAAAACAAAAATCCAATAATACACGCGATTAATCCGGTTAAAAGTTGTTTTATTATAATGTGTAGTGATCGCGCAAACCTAAGATATTACTAAATTTTATAATTCAATTTTTTTTGTATAATAGCTTTCGTGAGACACATTCATATTAATTATTGTTCAACGGTGATTACTCACGTATATTCTTCGGGATCGCACGACTAATTTCGAACTCGAATGGAGCCCTAAGTCATGATCTGAGCACGCGGCGATGTCGCGAGTCAAACTGTCGGGCAATCCCGAAGAATGCAAGTGAGTAGCAATAACCGTTGAACAATAATTAAGTTCAACCTTGTTCTTCTAATGAGGATAACAAGGCTAAAATTACTTTAATACTAACTGTTGCCTGTGACTTTGCCCGTTTCCATGGTCCAATCTATCTCTATACCAAATTTCATCCAAATCGGTTCCGTCGTTTTCGACTGATTGAGTTACAAACATCCAAACACAAATATTCACATTTATAATATTTATTCTTTATTGACATAATAAGATTACAAAACAAACTTGAAGCCTCTGACTTCTAAACTATTACTATACTATATTAAAGTAGGATACACTAATTTAGGATTACTATAAAAGTAAATTATTTTTCCTGTAAGTAAAATGCCCTGTGAATATTTATGATGCCCTGTGCTTAATTTTCACAGTGAACGAACGAGAAGTTCAAAATAATAATAATTTAATGATGTACTTTTAAGTTTTTAGTGCTTAATCGTAATAAAGCTTGCTTGTTATCATAAAAAGTATGCAAATAAGCCAAATATAAAACCACAAAAATTCCACACCAAAATTTGCATAAACAAAATGCCAAAACGTCTAAGAAATTAGGCCTGTAGCTACTCATGCATAAATAAACAAAGTAATACCCTTAAAGTATCCTTCACTAAAATGTAACAAGAATAAAACATTTTGAAGTAAGTAACGAAAGCCCGGAGCTAATTTATCAAAAGAAAGGCTGAAATCTCAGTACCTAATTTATTTACGAAATATTTTAAGGCCACTTTAAGGCCAGTAAGTTTGTGTTTCGGAAAAGTATCTTTTCGTTTTGGTCCTAGTTAGAAATAGATATGATCACTTGAAACGTTTTAACGCGACTGCCCTAAAAGGACTTCTAGGTTTTCTACGTCTATGGAACTGTCAATTTATGTTTCATTTCCCATTTTTATTTCTACCTAGGGGATAACATAATGGAACCATAATCATCTAAAATTGGAAATGAAACTAGGAGAGGCTAGAGATAAAACATTTTTTTCTAAATTCCCCCTTTAACAGTGAACCTTCACCTTAAGAACCCGTCTTGGAGCTCAAAGACTGTAACTGGCACCGTTATTATTTGAAAAAATGTGTAATTACTGTTGACTGAGACGTGATGAAAACATAAGAGCCTGTTACAGAACGCCAATTTGCGGGCAAAAGAGATTTATCGTGCAAAAAGTATTTTCTCTGTTAATAACGTTCCTTTTTGTGGTTTTCTTTATATTCTGTATAATCGTCTCGTTGAGTACAGTTACGTAGTGATTACCCAGAGGTTGCGGAATTCTGAACACGTTGAAGGTTCAAATCCTTTGATAAGTGGCAAGTTCTGCGACTTTTTTTGAATACGTACATGTTTTCTACTCTGAGTTAGCACCGACTTATAGTCGAGGAAAAACGTTAGAGAAAATAATAATTAATGGTCTAAAATTTCAACATGCCGTGAGCAAGGGGATAATTTATTTTCATTTTTTCTCTGTTTACGAGGTCCTTGCTCTCCAAGAGGTAAATTGAAAGCGGTATTATAACAACCTCGTTGGGTTATATATTTAAAAGCATTTCTAAAGATTTTAAGTCCTGGTATCCTTTAGACTGAAGTATTCTTTATGAAAGGAATAAAAGGGTTCCCTAGTTATGAGTGCATGAAGTAAAAGAGAACACAATGAGTGCATTGAGGTGAAGAGTATGCAGGAATGGACTGAAAAGGCGTGCTATTTTGGAAGTACATTTTACTATAAAATTCCCAGAATTAATATAAAAGTCTGAACATTTTTTCCTTTTACAAATTCTGTTATGTTGAAATTATATAATGGCACAGTATAATATCCAGTTGTGAGTATCTTGGCAGACAACGAAAAAAGAAAATGTATTTGCTTTTGCAAGCAGCGTTGACATGTCTTGGCAAGAGAGCTCTATATATCACTATAACAAAACATTATTTTATTTATAATACCGTAGTGCTATACTATGACTGTGAGTGATTTAAAGCAATATTTATAAAATAATATGAGCATCAATTTAAAATTGAGAAATAAAATTAAATATCTTAACAAGTTAGCCTTAAAAAGTTTAATTATCTTTCTTAAAGATTCTGTTCAATTATGTCTTTGATCCACGTTTGCATGACGGCGATTCTGGTGTAGACACCAGGAACGACTCCACAACCAGCGCCAAATGATGTTATGCCTACTTGAACGTTCTTCCAAGTCAGAGGGCCACCGCTGTCACCCTGAAATAATAAAAAAACAAACTGATGTTTTCTAGAAAGACTTTGAAAGACAGCAGTCAGATTCTTCCATATGCCAAAAGTATAGCAGTCCTTCTTACTGCTACACTTTTGCTATACTTAGGAATCGAAACGCTAAATTGAAGAACTCAGAGCACATTTCTAAAATTTTCAGAACAGTCCGAATGAGTCCCCATTTTTTTTAAAAGTTAAACTTAGAGAACTCAGATGTACCATGTAAATATGTCGATATAATAATAACTGCGCAGTGTTTTTTTCGTGTAGTTGAGGGTCACAGACAGGAAGTACTGCACGTCCTGGGTCTTTGCCCAGCATATGATACAGCAGATGATACAGACTAACAGTAATAGTAACAGTAGCTATGAGCTAACTTAATATTAGAATTTAAAATCCACCTGTAGGCCTCTAAGTTGACTAATTAACCACCAGTGCAGTAAAAAGTAGCAAAATGCTGATACGATCTATTTTGTGGTTACTTAAAGTTCCCTTCAAATTAGAGTCACGACAGGTGACGAAAACAAGAGACCCAGTAAAGAATTCTTCACGTCATGCATCGTAAAACACGGTTACCCGTCGGTGTCAGTTGTTATACGTGTAAGAATTACACTTGTTACGGGAAGTCAGGGGACCGAAAGTATTTACCCAGAAGGTAATTGAGTTGCTGGGGTCAAGTAAGAGAGCCTTCATGTATAAGCATGGTATATAGGAATAGGAGTCAAGTGGCAGACGCTACATATAAAATATTGTTATTCTGCGTCAATTGCATTTATTAAAAGCCAACTCAAAGCCATATCTGCATAAAGGTTAGGTAGGTGATATTAGATTTTTTATTGCAAATATAAGATATGACAGTTGTGTACTTTTGTGCGAGTGTACTCACATTTCACCGATTGAGGCAATTTTTTTACAACGTCACTAATTGCAAGAGTTTGAAAACGTTTCAATGGCAAATCTACTAATCATCCTCGGATAACGGACATTGGAAAAATACCCAAACCCTTTCGTTTCTAATACGACACGACTAATGACAGTAGCAAAAAACATTATTATAATTATGACCCTAAACTGTCCCACTGCTGGGCGAAGGCCTCCCTACACTTCTTACGTTTATCTTTGTCTAAAGCAATGAGGGCCCAGTCTTTTTGGAAGGAGTTTAGCTCATCCTTCCATCTCCGTCTAGATCTGCCGCACTGTCGCTTTCCCTGTATGGGGATCTATTGGATCGTGAGTTTAACCCATCGATCGTTTGTCATGCGGCAGATATTCCCAGCCCTATTCCATTTTAGCAAATTCAGATGGTATTTAATAAAAAATATAAGGACATTTTTTCAGCGTTGGAGCTTCTTCTTCTTCTTCTTTCTAATCGTCCCCTAGACGATATAGATCAATCATCTATATCGTTAAAACCCTCGACTTCAGCTACTGCTAAATATAACCATATAAGCTTTCTTTATTTTCACAATTCTTCATTTTTTTCTTACCAAGCAAGAATCCCTCCCATGTCCTCCAGCACAGAGCATCCTGCGAGTAATTTGTTGTTGCAAGCCGTAAGCAAACTGACATTTCAACCTGTGCACCAGGGGCACTGCAGCTTGCTGAAGAGTGTTGGATATTTTACCTTCTGGCTGAAAGTGAAAGAACACGTTAATGTGATTATTAATAAAGCTTAGACAGATCCTGGACAGCTGATTTTGATTTGACCCCTTTATACCTCCACCTCTACCTTGGTTGAAAAGTTGGAATACTTAATTTTACAGTTATTTATCAACATAACACTATTGTACAAATTAACATCCATACATCACCGATGCCGTTGTAAAGGTTTATGTCATATATGATGAGCCTATTGCCATCAATCGAGCACAAGTCCAAATTCTGGTATACTTCTGAGAATTTCCTAACAGACAATGTTTATCTTTTCCGGGTCTAAGCATCGAATCCAAGATCGCTCAGCAATTGCGCTAGCGTCCACTAAACCATTAAGTTACAAATATTTTATTGATGAGAGTGATTAAAACTGAAACTGTGAAGACAAACAGTCGTTACATTAAAATCCTTCCCTATTTCCATATTTCTGTTTCATTAATCTAAGTAAAAGAAATAGGTGCCTAAGCCTTAATACCGACACGACTCTACTTATGAATGTAATATCCTTCATCGTCAGGACCATTATAATAAATGGTATGACATTTCATAACGTCAGAACTGTCATTTAAATGTAATATCATACTTCATACATGTCTTGAAAATGTTTGTCTACATGATCTTCGATAATATATTATGCTAATATCAAAAATAAGTAAAATTTATTTATACTAGGTTAAAATATGGTACACTAGTACTAACTAATCACGTCCATTTTGTCGGGATTGCCCGACTAGTTTTGAACTCGAACGGAGCCTTTGGTCATGGGCTGAGCCCGCGGCGATGTCGCGAGTCAAACTCGCTCAAAAATAGGATGATATTGAAAATAATTGTTCGGTCCGATAATTACTGGTCAAGGGAATTAAGTATTCTCGAAAATAATTTTGACTACTTCAGAGCACAAACATATTAAACCGTAAATGTTTTTTCTTTGCTAATTTCGGGAACGGACTAACATTTTTTTTTACAACTACAACACTACTAAATCATTACTTATGAAGTTTTCGGATCGGTGATCTGGCTTCTTAATCCTGACAATCGTTATTTTCTAGCTAATCCTACTAATATTATAAACGCGAAAGTTTGTAAGTATGGATGGATGTATGGATGGATGGATGTTTGTTACTCTTTCACGTAAAAACTACTAAATGGATTTTAATGACACTTTACAATAATATAGCTTATACATCAGAATAAAGAACACATATGCTACAATTTATAAAGATATTGTGTGAATTGTCCAAAATATGACAATAAGTGAGAAGGAAGTAGGAAAAAATCTACCATCTGCCAGCTATTCTGGCGTGCGCTGCCTAAACCCTTTGAGATATAACAAAATGATGTATGGTGGAATTGTGTATCTTATAAAGGTCTACAGAAAAGTCCGGGATGGCATATGTCTATCCCTTAAGGATAACATACTATATTCATTTTAATACTTAAAAAATGGGCAATTATGAAGCGGTAATTGGAAAGCGGGACCGGGATCAAAATTTCATGATTACTTTTGGTCGCGATGTCCGACATCCACGCGGGCGAAGACGCAGGCATCAACTAGTTTAGAAAATAAATAATAATAGTAAAATTTCTTGTGAACTAACCTGTGTGTACCCCCACCCCGTCGTGTTCAACATGGTTCCTTTTTTCAGCTTAACAACATTGCCAGTCAGAGCAATTTTATCCACTTTAGGCCCAAAAGTCAAGGTTTCATTTAATTTAAGGATGCAAATATCGTAGTCGTTGGTTTTATTAGAATACATTTGGTGTATTAATATTTTTTCTACATCGTATAGCGTTCCCCCTTCATCTACCTTGTCAGTACCAACAAGGACTTTGTACTTTCTGTTCCTAAAAATAAAGTAAAGATTCCTTTGAGTGCTATTTTTGGAAGAAGACGTAATACAATCGTAAATACAGAACGGAATGATATTATATTGAAAGCTTCCAAGAAAATTTAACATTGGATGTTGGATATTCTGTGCGTGAAAACCTATTTTGTATAGGTATTTAAAGTTAAATAATGTTGTGAACAATTTAGTTTTGGTTAATATTACTTAATGAAAATATAATTTATGAAATATTTTGGTCTCGGCTAGTTACTAACAACTGTGCGAGCATTGCATTGAAATTGTGTTTTTTAAGTGGATTTGCTATGTCGGCGATGGAGTGAGCTTACCCAGAAGAAGCCTGACTCTCTAACTTTGAATGCGTTCGGAAACACAGACGCAGGTAGAGAGATCCACTCCTTTGCTGTGCGCATTATATTGTTTTGAGCTGTGTATGCGTTAATGCTTTTGAAAGATTTATCTGTATTAGCAAAAAATATTTGGGTGTAACCCAATAATTTTCTAAGATATAGGATATACGCTCAGTTTAATGTTAGTTCAATCCATTATCTTGATCACTCTTTGATTGATGACAAATTTAAGTCTAAAACATCAAAATTTTACTGTCCTTATACAAATTATGCAAAAAATGTACGCCCTTTGAACGAGGTGTAAAAACATTCCTTTTATAAGCCCACACTTCTCCACATCCTAGTGTTTAGGTTGATAAGAAGAAACGGCGTATTAAACTCCCCAGTAAGACGTCTGTCTGATTGTTTCATTCGTACCTAAACACTATGATGTCAATATAATATCCATCCTGATTTGAACTAATGGCAAACTCATCGTCTAATCTCCATCTTAGCGTAACTATGGGTAGATAGGTACTATAAAATAGCATTTTGTAACCAAAGCGAGTTACGTGATAGACATTTTCTGGAATTATTTCGTAAAACCTTGTAGGAACTGATTTCAAAGATAAATTCTTAAATTTGAAAGGGAAATCAGTGTAGATTCATCATAAATCAGTACGTATTCAGCCCAAAATCGGACCCCTGAGTACAAAACTTATTCAAGCCAAATAATTAGTGATAAAATATATTCCTAGACTGTAGAAGTAATGAGAAACGCCAAAATTAAGGTCCCAAACTAGCCTATTGAAATGTTACAATTTGAGTAAGATTTGGATAGATATAATGGTCATGATTCCTTGAAATCGTGAAAAAATATAAATAAAATACATTATGGAACCTTTTGTAATAGCGCAGGCTTCCTCAAACTTATAACTAGAGGTACGTGGACCACTAAACAATTCTTTGGCTACTGCGTTCGGAGTATAAAAAATTGGTGTAGAAAAAAACAAGGTTTGTATTTTATTAGCTATATAATACAATAATAAAAAAACAACACACTTGCTCGTAACGTGGCTTTTATTCCACTGCTTTAATGTCCATAATGAGGCTATTACGCGCGCGTGCTAATTACTATATATTACCGTAATAGTGCGGTAATATATAGTAATTACATTAAAAAAGCGTTACAGCTTTACATTTACTTCAAAATAGTATACACTTTATAATATCTTAATATTATACAGCTTCGCTTCTGCCTCTCTTACCTGCGCGCGAATAGACCATATACCTGGCGCACACAAAAATAAATACGCGCACCATTTTATTAACAAAATAAGTTTAATAGATTTTATAAATTTTTTTCCTCGCAAGTGTGTTGGAAACATAAACCTGGATGGTAGTGAACATATTCTACGTATATGGTTGAAAAAACGTCGTGTAAAACTCGTGTTTAGACATCAAAATTTACTGAATTTATATTTTTTTATTAATCAAAGTGTTTTTAGACATCAAAGCTCTTTGCTGAGATTTCCAGTTTTTGAGATTAAATACAACAGATAAAATATGACAAACATTTCAATTATTTGAGAACTCAAATTGAAATAGCGCCCTATCTGAGGAATAAATTAAGAATTGACAAAAAATAAATTCATATCTACGATAGTGTGGTGGTTACGACTATTACTGTTTTTTAAGGAAACATTGAAATATAATAGACACGAACGGGGCTTGAACCCGCGACCCTTGACATTCCATGTCATCACTCTACCAACTGAGCTACCGTGTCGTTGTCCGAATCTATTTCATTTACAAGCTTCCTTGTATTTGACTTAAGGACGCCTTGAGTTATTTATTTCGCAATCATTTACAGATATACTAAATTATAACTATTATTTACGTTCGCCTTCGACAACGAACACTGCACCATATTCAAAACATGAACAGGAAAAACAAAAAGTCATAAACCTAAAGGTTGTGTTAATGTTACTTATTGTATGTGATGGTGGCGGTATTTGTTAAATATAATTATGTTGTACTACCTGCTTATAAATAAAGAATCAGTCTTGGTCAAATCTGCGTGTCATTCACATCATGGTGACAGCGGTGCTAAATTATTCATAGATATTCACGCGAGATCTTGTTACATCAAGTATTTAGTGATATTATTGTGAAGTTAACAATAAAATAAACATGGAACACGCGCGTCCGCCGTCGGAATTGTGTTTGGAAGGCGGGCCGGCCAACCGGGCGGAGGCATGGCGCAAATGGTTTCAACAGTTTACGGTATTTTTAAAGGCGTCTGGTGTTCACAAGGAAGCTTCTGATGTACAAGCAAGTTTGCTGATAAATTTGATTGGTTCAGAGGGCTACGACGTGTATACAACATTTAAGTTTACAAAGGACGAGAACAAAGAACATTTGGAAACTCTGGTGAACAAGTTCAACGAACATTTTAAAACAAAGCATAATACAACCATGGCTCGTTTCAAGTTTTTCACTAGAAATCAGGTGTCGGGTGAATCTATAGACGAATACGTCACAGCTCTCAAGCTTCTTACTCAGCATTGCGAATTTGAGCACCTCGAAGAGGGGCTGATAAGGGATCGGATAGTTTGTGGTGTTGTCGATGGAAGATTACGTGACCGACTCTTGAGATCAGACGACCTCTCGTTGGCTAAGGCTGTGAAATTATGCCAAGCCAATGAGATGTCGCAGGAAGAGAAACGGCAGATTGAGGAGACAAAGGCTGGAGGCAGCAACGAGGACACAGCGGTGGTTGTGGACGCGGTGTACTATAAGTCGCGCGGCGGTCGTGGCGGCAGAGGTCGCAGGGCCCAACGCGGGCGCAGCACCGGCCCGCGGCGGCACCAACATGGGCTCAGTGTAGCGAGGCGTCCGTGTGCTTCGTGTGCGAGCACCACTTGTGATGGTTATCAGTGTCCGGCTAAAAATGTTATGTGTTTCTTGTGTAATCAGCGTGGTCATTATAAAAATGCGTGTGTGAACTTTAAGCAACGTGTCTACCAATTAGAAGAGGACAATGTTAGTGAAGAGGAATTATATTATATTTCTGTTATTGATGGACTTAATAATGCTAAGGATGCTAAGTGGTATGAAACTTTATTTTTACTTGCTAATGGTAGAAAAGAGATATTTAAATTAGATACAGGGTCTGACTTAAATGTGCTGTCTTTACATACCTATAAGAGATTAGGGTTCCAAGTTGAAAGTATTAATTGTGATAACACAAAAGCTCAATCGTTCTGTGGTAATTATATACCAATAGTTGGTTCTTATAGTATGGATTGGATGTATAAAGGAGAAATCTATAGGCTTCGTTTTGTTATTTCCGAGCAAAATTGTCATAGTTTACTCGGTAAACATGCTTGCGAAGATTTGGGCATAATTAAGCGAATATTTTCCTTAAATATACAGAGATATGATGATCTTTTCAGGGGCTTAGGTAAATTGCCAGGTAAATATAAGATTGTAATTAGTGGCGATGCTCAGCCGTCGATCTGTCCAGTTCGTAAGATACCTATAGGTGTACGTGACAAATTATTGGTTGAGTTGAATCGAATGGAGCAGATGGGAGTGATTAGAAAGGTGTCACACCCAACGCCGTGGGTTAACGCGATTGTAGTAGCAGCCAAAAAGAACGGCACTATCCGTGTCTGCCTCGATCCACGTCCGCTAAACCGCGTCGTACAACGTGCGCATTACCCATTACCGACTCTTACCGAAATTGCGACTAAGCTGCAGGGAGCACGTTATTTCAGTAAATTAGATGCGAGGTCAGGATTTTGGATGGTTCAAATCGATGATGAGAGTGCGAATTTATGTACTTTTGGAACGCCGTTTGGCAGATACCAATTCCTACGTTTACCATATGGAATAAATTGTGCGTCTGAAGTGTTTCATTCTAAAATTCGACAAATTTTGGAAGATCTAGAGGGTGTAGACTCTTTTATTGACGATGTGATCGTTTGGGCTTCCAGCAAGTCTGAGCACGACGCACGACTTAAACAATTGCTCGATCGAGCACGAGAAGTAGGCATTCGTTTTAATAAAGAAAAATGTGAGTTTTGCGTTCAAGAAGTAACGTACTTAGGACACACGTTTAGCGCCGCAGGTATGCGTATAGATAAAAATAAGTTAAAGGCAATACGAAATATGCCAACTCCTCACGACAGACAATCTTTGGAAAGATTCTTAGGCATGATCAATTATCTGTCAAAATTCATACCGAACTATTCTGAGGTGGCTTCACCGTTACGTTCCTTATTGAAAAAGGATTCTGAGTGGTTATGGGATGAAGTGCACCAATTAGCTGTACAGCGGTTAAAAGAGTCAGTGTGCGAAGCGCCTGTATTAGCACTTTATTCGGTGAGCGAACCGGTTCTCTTATCAGTAGACGCGAGTTCGTGCGCGTTGGGTGCAGTATTATTACAAAACGGGCGGCCAGTTGAGTTTGCGTCGGCGACTCTCACCGACACCCAGTGTCGTTATGCACAAATTGAAAAGGAGTTATTAGCTATCGTGTACGCTTTGGAACGTTTTCATCAGTACGTTTTTGGGCGAAATAATGTTACAATAGAAACTGATCATAAGCCTCTAGAAGCATTGTTTAAAAAATCTTTAGATTCGGTTCCGGCGAGGTTACAGCGTATGATGCTACGCACACAAGGGTATGATTTCACTGTCGTATATAAGCCGGGTAAATATATGTTTGTGGCTGATGCATTGTCAAGGGCAGCATTGGCGGATAATGTAAAGGAAAGCATTACGGAAGAAATAACAGAACAGACATGTTTTTTATTGGAAAATGTGAGATTTAGTGATTGTAAAATGCGTTTAATTAAGGAAGAAACTACTAAAGATAAAGAGTGTAAATTAATGATAAATTATATCCTCAATGGATGGCCGACCAACAAATATGAAGTTGATGAATGTGTGCGGGCACAGTGGTCGTACAATCAAAGTTTTGAATACATAGAAGGCATCATATTTAAAGATAACCTCGTTTATATACCGCGTAATTTACGAACAGAAATGTTACAGCGTTTACATGACGGGCATATGGGGATAGACAGGTGCAAGCGTAATGGTCGTGAGGTCATGTTTTGGCCGGGAATGTCTCGTGATATTGAAAATACCGTAAAACGATGTGCATCATGTATGGAACGAAGACCACGGCCTTCTCGTGAGCCCTTGCAACCCCATCACATACCGAATATGCCTTGGGCTAAAGTAGGTTCCGATATATTTCAGTACGGAAACAAATATTTTCTTATTTTGGTTGATTATTTTTCGAATTTTATAGAGGTTAATCCATTGACCAATATTGGAAGTAAGGCAGTAATAGCGGCTATGAAAGATCAATTTGCGCGGCATGGTGTACCATGCGAGCTAGTGACCGATAATGGGCCAGCATACATTTCAAAGGAATTTATTGATTTTAAAAATAAGTGGGGCTTTGATCATAATACTACATCTCCAAACTATCCACAGTCTAATGGTCGCAGTGAGCGAAGTGTACAAACAGTAAAAAATATTCTTATCAAGTCGATTAAGTCAGGGTCGGATTTCTATTTGGGATTGTTAAATTTTAGAAATTCCCCGCTTGACGGAATCAGTTCTCCAGCGCAGTTGCTCATGGGACGTAGACTTAATAGTAGACTGCCCTCTCATGTTATAAAACTTGTACCTAGCCGCGACAACACTACTGATTATAAGAATATCGTTCGTAAACAGGAGATTAGCAAACAATATTATGATAGGCAAGCAAGAACTTTACCGTCGTTGAAACCCGGTGACCCGGTAATAATGCTTAATAGTAATAATAAACGTAAAAATGCAAAGGTGGAATCACAAGCCACTCAACCAAGATCTTATTTTGTCTCAGATAACACAGGAAGGCGTTACAGACGCAATAGGCGTCATTTAATAAAAATAGAATCTCAGCAACCGGAATTACCCTCGGGTCATACTAGTAAACATGAGTTTATGTATGATGAGGAGAAATGGTCTAGTGCTGAAAGTGACAACGATAATCCGGTCAGGGAGTCCAATGACACCAATGATTTGTCGAATAAACCTAGTGAAACTGCACATATAGGGCGTGCGCACAGGCCGGCGGCTATCATAGCACGTAAAAAATTAGGAAGACTACTTAAAAAATAAAATGAATGAGATTTACACATGTGTACAAACAACTAAATAAAATGTATTGTCTAATTACCAATTTACATTTTTATTTTGTAGTGAAATAGATATTGTGAAAAATGATTGCTAAATAAAACAATTTTAATGTTGTAATAAAATATTATTTCTTAGCATAAGTTGCCACATATTTATTTTCCTGATACTTAAATAATGTGATGTAGTTATAAACTTAAAAATATTTGGGAGGAGATATTGTATGTGATGGTGGCGGTATTTGTTAAATATAATTATGTTGTACTACCTGCTTATAAATAAAGAATCAGTCTTGGTCAAATCTGCGTGTCATTCACATCATTACTAATGTCTGTTAACATATTAAACAGATAATTAAGTATAGTAGTTATATGTATGGCTGATAATAAATCCATACTAATATTATAAATGCGAAAGTAACTCTGTTTGTTTGTTACCTTTTTCCGACTAAACAGCTGAACAGATTGGCAAGGAGATATATTGTACCTTGGGGAACGACATAGGTTACATTTAGTTGCGCAGATGAAGTCACGGGCACCAGCTAGTATGTAATAAAGGGATTCAGGATGACTGAAAGTAAATACTTCTCAGTAAACCAGAACAATGATATAATAAAAGAATATATATTGGAATGATTACTCAAAGAGAAACAAAATGAGTGTAACAATATTATTCTTTTGAGTACTTTCGATATGAGAAAAAGAAACACGAATTCCTTTGTCTTTGTTGAATCAAAAGAAATAAATTATCTGTGCTATTAGTGTTTTTCTTATTTTATGATTTCTATTTTTTATGATATTTTGTATGTCTTTACTGTGTAGATTTATATCATCAATACAGCAATACAAATAAATAGAATTGAAGTGTCTGTTTCTAATGTCAAAATAACAGTTTTATGTACAGTTATTTGCACAGTACCTATGCCTAAAAATCAGTTTTCATAATTTTGAACTGTCTGTGTGTTTCGGCTAATCTTCAAAACGGCTGGACCGATTCTGATAAGATTTTACTGGCATATGACTATATAAAGAGTAATTTAGGCTAATTATAATTTAATTATACGCGGGTGAATCCGCGGGGCACAGCTAGTCAATCATAAATACAATAACAATATGTAGGTAGAACAATACTTAAATAGGAACATCAACATATTTTTATAACTCATAAATAGATAGCCGTGACGTCACCATAACACAAAATAGAGCAGAGGATATCTCAGTTGGTAGAGCGCCTGGAGTATTAAATTTATGCGCAGGTTCTGAAGTGGAACTGGCCGGACAATCTGCCGCATGTCGGACGAGTTATGGGCCAAACTCATAGCCGAGTGGGTAGGTAGGTACCTCAAAAGTTATATGACGTCGCGACAGGCCCAGACGGAGATGGCAGGACGAACTTGTCACTTACTCTCCAAATTGGCCCGACAAAGCCTAGACCGTTAGAAGTGGAAAGAGGGTAGAGAGGCCTTTGCCTTGTAGTGGGCGAAACCTGGCCGAAAATATTAAATATTGGTCCTTTTCATATGTGAAGACTAAAGTTAAAATATTTTGATGAAGCGAAATGTTTATTGTGAGCGGGTCTCAAATCCGCAACCTGGTTATAGTCACCACCGTCCACCATTATCATCTACAATCCCTGAAGTGTTTTTTAGGGAGTGTTGAGGATAATGGTGGACGGTGATGATAATGGTAAACATAGGGATGCGATCTTGGGACTCCTGTAAAGATTTGGGGAGGACCGTGTGATTTTTAATCAGTAGGTACCAACACAGCGTCTATGACGGATTTTCCACAGATAAAAATAAAGGTGGAGAGTTATGGTACTACACTCACTTTTACCAATGCTTATATTAAGTACAGTGTAATAGGTGGTGAACCTATTGCAATCATTTCCATTCAGAACAACCCAATAACACTTTGCTTTGTGTGACTAGTGTCCTTAACCAAGAGGTTACGGGTTTGACTAACCTCAAAATGTTTTAATAAGCGACCGTCTGGATTGCTCTAAGGACATTTTAGTTTGGGCCATCGTGTTGCAAAATGTATAAGTACCAAATTTACAAAGCTAGATTTTACAGGTATGATTTCGATTTTAAGAAATGCGAAGCTATATACCCCAGTATTGTGAATACTTTTTACACAGAATAATTCCCTGTATCTTCTCGTACTAAGCTCTGTAGTATACAAGGATAATTTAATTTGTTCTGACATAAACTGGAGAGCTTTTAATGGATAGGTAATGTATCTTTGTGAGAATTTTCTCCAAATTTACATTAATTTTCATAAAGGCTAAGAATATGTAAGGCTATAATTAAGTCTTTTTCAGGCTTTGAAATTAAAGATAATCATGAATATGGGCAAAATATGTATAACTGTAAATATAACTATTTAATACAGATAACTCTTTACAGGGAACTGAAAACCTTATTTTTTGTTTATCATCCAAAATAACGTTCGTGAGACACATTCATATTAATTATTGTTCAACGGTTATTACTCAAGTGCATTCTTCGGGATTGCCCGACTTACTGCTTACTTGCCCCTTAGTCATGAGTTGAGCTCGCGGCAATGTCAGTTATATTTTTTTGTTAAAAGAAGAATTCACAGTAAGCAGCAGAATTTGGGATGACTTAGTTGGCAGAGTGCCTGGCGTATTTATCCGGGACGCGCAGGTTTAAATCCTAAGACTTTGATTGTGTATTCACAAAAAAATATAACTTTCAATTCACAAATAACAAAAAATACTTACGGCACAATACAATGAGCGGCTGTCAAGATAAATTGCTCGTGTATAATAGATCCTCCGCACCAATGATAAGTACCGTTGAGGCGCAAGGACACTATGAACGGCACCTTATCGATAGAGATGTTGTGGCCACCGATGATGCCCACGTCCTTCTGTTTCTTAACTCCTGGTAATTTAAAGATAAATTCGTTTTTAATGTTAGGTAGTACTATCCCGTTCTCGTTCAAATGGATAAAGATTAAATATCCTAGATACTTCCACAATATTGAGAGGCGTCATGCAATTATCTGTGCACCACAAATATATGCACATAAAGCAAGCGATAAAAAATTGCAAAATTTATTGCATATTGTGTATAAATTTGCATCCATTGTAATGAACTTCCGCAAAGTAATACCTGAATATATTCAATAAAAAAAAAAACATTGCGTTAAATTGAACACAGTTATCAAGACGTATGGATAAGTGATGCGGCAGAACGAGGATTATGTGACGAGGAAAGTTTTGAGTATATATCTGGAAGCCTTTGTGAGTACAGACAAAGAAACGGTGGATGGATTGTGACAAATATGATGTGGTTCTGGCTAGAAAGGGAGTAACTACTGAGATGACAGCTGACAAAGATATTGGAATAAGACGTACTGCGCCTACCGAAAAGATTACAGATACTCTATTTGTATTATGTTATTTTTTTGCATTGCTTATATAATTAAAAAGAAACTGTTTTACGACGCTGAACCCAAAACCGTAAATGATACGCGATAGGCCGAGAATGCGTTGGCGTGATGATTTTGCTTAAAATAATACTCTTCCAAGTGAAACTGCATTACATATCAAAATTAATGCTAGCAATTCTATAACGAGACAGTAATCTGAACCTCTTGCAAATGGAACATAATATCTACGTAAAATTGGCACAGTTCCAAAAGCTGGTTGATCTTAGTTTACCCTACTTTAATACTAAGTAGAGTATACAAGATTGGACAATCTGCTGGTTGATGCTGTAAGCAGTAATAATGCAACAATGCATCTTTGTTGTCTTTTATCTTTATACTAGCTGAATAATCGTTAAATTCTCCTTGTCCCGAAGGAATGCTCATGTTTTCGGGATAAAAAATTACACGAAGTAAACAGGACTTAAAGTAACTACTTAAATATCAAGTTGCATTCAGAGCCGTTCGCAAATTTTTGGGTTATTCAATATCCGAATTCACAAACTCGCAAACACACATGAAAATATACTCCATTTATAATGCCTCCTATTACAATTTTGATATCGGGCTTAGAGTTCATCATCATCTCCATCATAGCATTACGCCTGTATTCCCCGAAGGGGTAGGTAGTTGCACACCCACATTTCGCTGTTGTTGTTATTAAGTTACATTTAATAGGTGGTGAGCCTATTGTTTAAGGCACCACCTATTACATATCCAAACTCCGGGCTACTACTCAGAATTTCGGATATAATTATAGGAAAATAGTGTGCTAAGTTAGTTAAGTTCTTTCTTAATACAGATATAGGTACTAATCAACATACCCTTTTCCGTCTTCGCACCGTAAACACTGCTTATTAAAACTAAAACCACCACAACTCGTACAGAAAACATGGCGAAATATACGATCAATCTGACTAACCACCATGAAACTGATTGGGCTATTATTTATAACAGTGCTATCTAAAAGGAAAAGTTTATATCGAAATAAATAATTATAAAAATGTACAGTCAGATTGATAAGCATTTGAAGCAGTTTATACATATATGCCGTAAACTTGAGTCGTGGTATAAATTGTTATAATAATATAATAACTCCATAATTGATTTTAAACTTTCGCGATTTGTACACATTTTAGACATATATAAATCGGGTCTATATCGCGATATTTTATATAAAAGAAATTGCACCGGCCGTGGTCACGGGCAGACGGTGCAATTCGGTCGAAACGTCGGGAAACAAAAAAGGTATCGTAAAAGCCTTTTATATAAAATATCGCGATATAGACCCGATTAATATATTTCTAAAATAATAACTCCATATCATGGTGTTGGGCCATGTATGACGTTTTTGAACGTCAAACATTAACACAGCCCCCAAAAAAGCCCACCCTTCAGCCCATATTTCAGCAATCCTGTTATTAAGCCCGATGTAATAGGTG
Organism: Xylocampa areola; assembly: GCA_935421205.1. NCBI lineage: Eukaryota > Metazoa > Arthropoda > Insecta > Lepidoptera > Noctuidae > Xylocampa > Xylocampa areola. Next base: position 10,978,105 of record OW285219.1, on the reverse strand, counting down.
GTGGGCCTATTGTCGTCAACCGGCAATTTTTCTGAATTGAAATACCCAACTAACTTTAGACTTTCCAGATTCTTGAATTTCACAATATTATTACGACGCACGATTACTGAACAAAGTCCTGTAGTTACGGTTTTTAGATCAGGTAGGGCTCCCTTAATCCATGCCATTTGCCAATGCCATCGAGAAATGCTTTACAAGTTTGTAGTATATTCAATAAATTATTTAACAACTGTTAAGTGATCACTGTTTGTACAACTAATGTGTTTGTATATATGATTTTATTGTAACTGTGTATAATGTACAATAAATACATATATTATTATTATTATTTTGGTTAAGTTTCGCCAGATATATACCTAGCCGTATATTTTTATAAATTTTCACACCAACATTGGCCTTTTTAGACCATTTATGGCAAGATACCACGTATTTGATAGTTTAACAAAAATGTATGCTTTTAAACCTGTAAGCAGCAAACGTGTATGCAGCAAACCTATATGCAGTAAACCTGTATGCACTAAATCTGCATTGTTGCATACAGGTTTTGATGTGAGGCATTGTGTGTATGGTGCGTGTGTTTGTGTGTTTGCGTTTGAATATGCGTCATTAATGAGCTTTTTTTTTTCTTTATTGTCAACAGAACAATACTTTAGCTGATACAGTGAATATTTACCAACCATACTCAACGAAACGTAATTAAAATAGATTCTGTTAATGAGGTCATTTGAATAGCAAATAAGTCGGTTTGTATCGATAAACGATTTTAATTAACACACTGTTTTGAGGTTTATCTTTGAAAATAATTAATTAATTATGTCATCATTGTGTATTTTAATCATTGGTTCTGTTTACCTGTCTGGCTGTAATGGGCACAGGTACTTGTTTTAATTGAATAAAATGTTATCACGGATTTTATTGATTAAAATACGGTGGTTCGCGATATCGAAATCAAGACTAAGCCAAGTATCCATCCATAAATAGATATTAATGATTACCAGAATTATTGGCTATAATGAAAGATAAACCTTTGAAAAGCATTAACGCATGCTTAGCGAACTCTAAAGTTATTATATTAAATATAATCAATAAATCAATAATCTTTAGAGTAATATATTCCCAGATATATTCTTTTTCCATCCAGTTCGCTAAGCATGCGTTAATGCTTTTCAAAGATTTATCTTTAATTGTTAAGCATCTTTACGACTTTGTATTAACTGCAAATTTTGTCGTGTCAGTTCGGTCACCTGTATAGGGACTGAATAGATAGCAATGACGTCGCCAAAAGACGTGTTAAAATATGGATGAAGAATTCGCGGTGGTGAGCAGAGGTCGAGATGGCCTGGTCATGTATTCTTTTTACATTTAGTATAATGGCTATAATGAAAATATACTAAATACACGTAACCTTTTCCCAGCAACGCTGGGATCGGCTTCCAATCTAATCGGATGCAGCTTACTACCAATATTTTACATGGCGCACCAATCTGGCCACCATAACCCAGTTACTGGGTAACATGATATCTCATGGTAAGACTGGTTGTCAGACTTCCTGTAACGGCTGTAGTACTTTATATCGAGCGACTGCCACCTAACCTCTAAACCCACTTATTTTTAGGCATCAGGTTTTCAGATTTTCAGGCATTTGACTACCAGTTAAGAGAGTTATGACTGTCATAGATTCGGTATACGTGCTCTTCAAAGTACGGAGTGGTCTGGATATGAAATAGTTTATTTATAGACCAACCGCGACAAGTTTACCCTGACCACGATTGAACTGTGCAGAGTATTCATAAGTTCGTGGCTGAATATGGAAAAAATACTATGAAATTACACGCACACTTAAACTAAGCTTAGTTTCTTAATTCAATTAACTAGACGTTTGTTACATTGAGCTTAAGATCTATGAGTGTGTGTGTATGTGTGTATGTGTGTGTGTGTGTGTGTGTGTGTGCGCGCATGTGCGTGTGGGTGTGTGTGTGTGGGAGTGCATGCGTGTGGGAGTGCATGCGTGTGTGTGTGCGAGTGTGTACACCTCTGCCTACCTCTTAAGGGAATACAGGCGTCATGCTATGTTATGTTGTAGATCGCCGATCAAAAAAGTTTACGACGCAGATGTCGCCTCACCGACGGGATATAGGAAATACAAATTGTTTGTCATACAAAATGAGGAGGGAATAACATAGCGAATAGTGGATTTTCACCACGGCTCGTCTATATACACATTTTCGTTTGTTTTCTCTCGGCTTTCCGCATATTGCCTTGGGAATTTATGTAAATACAACGAACGGGTAAAGTTTTGTTTGAACACAGTACCGAATGTTAATTTTGAAATTTCTAGCCATAATGCGATATTGTAGCATCTAAAATTTAATTTGTACTCAACCATCGTACATCAGATCGCGCTTACTGAATTTTTTTACATTTCAAAAAAAAAATAAGTCTCGGTTGCACCATCATTTTTACCATAACGGTTACTTCCGTTATGGTTAAAATGTTGGTTCGGTTAAGGTTCCGCTGTGCTATTTTGTCAAATTTTACATATTTGTATATTAACTTTCGAGAGGCATATACATATTAATTATTGTTCACCGGTTACTACTCACGTGCTTTCTTCCGGTTTGCTCGACTAGTTTCGAACTCGAACGGAACCCTTAGTCGAGCTGAGTCCGCGGCAATGTCACAGTCACACTTAAGAAGAAGGTTAGACGAAATTTTACATAAATTAATTTTCAAATTAAACGCGCCGCCGGTTACGGTTACAGTTTCGTTTATGCAATTCAGCCTTACTCTTACTATTTAAAGCTCTACGGTTTAGGGCTTTATCGGGCCTATTTGTAGAGTATCTAGTTCGTTTCCCTATCACAAACTCAAATTTTTATTTGCTATCCACAGTGGTGTTCATAGATGGTAAGTAAAATAATATAATATATCATGGACCCTGTTGGGCACGCAAAAATTAGGAGTGAGGAAGAATATTGGTAAGTAGGTACTTATAGCATTGGTAAGTAATTATTTTTTATTCATTAAAGTATTTACATACCTATATAAAAGTATAGTTTTCTCTACTTGGGCTTGCCGTTACGTTGTATATCGCTGTGTGGTATCCTCCATTCGGTCATATATTCTTAAGATTTTTTTGTGTTTTAAAAGAGTCTTAACTTTCTTCATCCGTGATCATTCGTATCATTTCGTATGGGAATGTTGTTTTATGCCGTAAATAAATATTTAAAATGTAAGCACTAAAGCTGTGTCATTAAAATTATATAAATTTGTATGCCATAACAATTTAAATGGAAAATGTGATAGACAAAGCTTAATGCATATTTTTTAATACGTATCAATAACCACATCTAAACAAATAATTAATTTTGAATTTTCTAAATCGATTACGTTTAATTGAGAGTATTTGTGATCACATATAAACATTCTCTTTTAAGATTACTATAGATAAACTACCGAATGGATACCACACAATCATATTTAACATACAACCACATCTTTACCATAATTCGGACGGCTTCAAAAGCGCAAACAATTTTCTTTTGTAAGAGACATTATATTACGTAGAACAAAGTACTTGCATACGACGCTGTGGTTATCTAATCTACTTTTAATGCATCCCTTTGAGAGCCAGATGAGAAAATAATGGAAGTAGACTATGTAGGGGAAATTGGAAGTTTTTTTAGAAACGTGCATTATTCATAATTTCGTATTTAAAGAGTCTTTGTATGCAGTTGTTTTGAATAGAGATTTATATGTGCTGTTTTATGAATGTCAGGATTGAGGACCCGAGTCATCGATCCGAAAATGTATTATGTAAATTTATAAGAAAACCTATCTCGGATTTTTTATAGAAAAAATACAAAAACTTACTAGCATTTTCAAGTTAAAATCCACAAAGCTAAAGTAAAGTCACATTAAAAAGCTTGTAAGCAAGATGGAATATATTTATAATCAATTCGTAATCCCTAAGTAAGTTTCACAACAGGAAAAATACCATTAAAATCGACCTACTGATTGATAAATATGATGCACTGCTCATTTCCTATGAGTGATAGCGTGATGATACATATTTGCTTTAAAGGGCTCTTTAAACATTTGGATCTTATTTGTATTTCTAGTCAACCATTCTTTACTATTTTAAAACGAATACTAATAAAATAAATACTTTGTAAAAACCGGAGCATAAGCAAATTCTGTGTTTGGTAAACAAAACAATCTGTCATGATTAACTATATAGAATCTGAATAGATATATTTATTTATTTATTTATTAATCACAAAATCCACAGCTCTTAAAAATTACAGATTAACATATAAGCTATCTTAAAGCCAATAACGGATTTACAATTTACTTTCAAAACTTTTTACATGCAACAAAAATAATTAAGAACAGAAAAATGTGTAAAGTACAAGCATACTGTTCAAAGCCAAATACCATATAAATGATTGTATGTGTGGGTGTTGTGTGTGTGTATGTGTTAAGTGAGTGCATGAAATGTGTGCGTGTGCGTGCGTGATTTTATTCAGAGTTCAAGGAGTTTATGATGACGATTTTTAGATGACGATGACGTCACCATAAGACGCAGGAGCAGAAGTATGGATAGTTTAGGTGGCAGTACGCCTAGAATATTTATCGGGGACGCAGATTCACATCCTACTGACGACAATACTATAAAATTCACAAAAATAAAAACGAAAATCTATCCGTTTTGGACATCGATACGTAACTTTTTTACTACTGAAACGACGGCAGTTGCCTTTATCTTTCTTTACATATTGTAAGAATATGAGTAACTACAATCCGAGAAATTCTCTGAGATACGCACTGAGTTCATGTTATTTATACAAATAGTGATATTACTACTTTCCAACATCATTTTTCGGATTCGGATCAAACGCAATGCATAAGCGCCCTTAGTTTGTATTATTCGTAGCAAGCCGGCTACGATTTTCGTAACCTCCACGTGACGCTACATTTCAACGCATGAAGCTATGAAACGAGTGTTTGAATGGGTGATACCTTCATATAAGCCCAAAAGCCTTACTAAAATGCTCGATAGAGAATCAATATCAAACCCGAACTATTTAAAAGTTCGCGCGCTTAATTCTCATCAACATAACACAAAGTATCTACCTATGCCACACTACTACACATCGCGATTGTTCGCGCGCAGAGTTTCGCATTTGCAGCATCTACATATAGCTATCTCGCTTACACGTACGGGCTTTTACCGGGCTTTCAAATACTATCTCTGTCACTTTCGCACTTATAGCGATGTGCCGTATAACGAGTACATACCTTGTGCGTCTACAAATCGATCAGTATGGAAGATTTAAGCCGTGCATGCCTATGAAGTTGCACGCGTATGCACACCTTGCCAACTCTGCAGTGTTGCCGTTTTAGCGACGTTGTGAGATCTTGGAGATTTTTAACGAGTTTGGAGACTTTTTTTAAGATTTAGCAACAATAAAAACTAGCGACTTTTAAAAATAATTAATAGTTTCGAGTCACGTGACACATAGATTAAAAATTATGAATTTGTTTATCGAATTAAATGTATTTACGAGTTATTAATATTATTTTCAAAAATACCAAAGAGTCAAATAAAATACATTCTATCATTATAGCTAAGTTTCATATTTTATTTCCATCAGTGTCAAATACCCTATTGCGACATCTAGCTAGATTTTTCATATACCTGGGACTTTTTTTGCCTAAATGACAACACTGCAACTCTGCGTAAGTACCGAGTGCAACTCACTTCAGTTTCATTTGCATGAGTGGGAAAAGTTTTGTTGTTAAAGATTTTTGTGTGTTTTCTTAGTATTTCTCAGTGATACAATTGTTTTGGTGACTTACAATGGAGGTAATTGGTGAGGATTTAAAATGCGTTCAAGTTTTGATTGGCGAAGATAAGGTAAAATCTGTAAACTTTGCTCAGAAAAAACAGTTAATTTCTTCATTAAAACCGACGCCTAATCTGTGTATTTCTCAGACTAGTAAATCGCATAAACGAAAATTTAATAGATCAGTGTATAAAACTAGTTGGATTGTTGGCTGTTCGCACACTAATAAGTTGTATTGCTGGTGCTGCATATTTTTTTGGAATGAAGATTCCGAATACATCTGGTTATAATGATTTAATTAACATATCTGGCACGCAAATTCCCATAAACACCTGTGTGCAATGGTTTCTTTCAGTAATTTTGGTAAACAACGAATTGAGACATCTATATCACGCCAGTTATCTGAGGAAATTTCAAAATATAACACGCGCGTTGATAACAACCGTTGTGTATTTCAAAGATTAGTCGATATTGTTTGTCATTTAGCACAACAGGAACTTCCTGTAAGAGGACATGATGAGTCCAAAACTTCATTAAATAAAGGCAATTTTTTAGAACTGGTCTCGTTAATTTCAAAATACGATGTCGTTTTAGAAAAGCATATGCAGCATCAGGAAAGTGACAAACCGGGGCCGAGAAGAAGACGGATGAATTCACTTTTAATTTATTGTACCTAACCAGTAGTTTATGAGATAATTGCGATGATACATACGTAGGTACCTACATACTCAGTCCAAAACTGAACTTTCTTTTTTTGAAATCGGTTAAAATTTTATTTGGCTTGCCTTATTTTGAAACCCTAGGCACGCCACTGAATAAACTATTATTAAGGCCTCCAGCCAGGGGCATACGACTAAATTAATTCTAAAGCGACAACGCTAAGGGCACCCCCTGCGGGGTACGAGCCTCGGCTTAGGGCGTCGCTTGAGGTAGGACAGCAAGGGACTGGCTGGATCGAACAAGAATTATCATAATTATTATTATTAGGGGAATTTAAAGCTACAGGCTCAGCGGCTACGCGGGCTGGCACGAGAAAGGGTCGGGGAGGTGATGCATTAGGTGCATTACGGGGACGTCGCGACGGGCCTCGGCGGCGAGGCCGAAATGACGGCGGTCTGTGTCTGTGTACTGTGCTGGTGGCCCTACTGCTCTCTTGGAGCAGGGTTATAGCGTCATCGGGGTATAGGAGTGAATGCCTAGGACGGCGAGTTCTACTTATCTGGGAGGGGGTGTATCGGGCGGCAGCCGCGATAAGAGGGTTGGGGTGCTTTTCAGCAGACTCGAAATAACGCTTGCAAATGCGTTTTATAAACTGTTGGATAGTGGGAATCTTAAGGTCGAGATGGAGGTTTTCGTTTCTAACATAGAAGGGGGCTCCCGTGGCCTTACGTAAGGCACGGTTTTGGAGGGTCTGCATCTTATGGAGGCGGTAAGATTTCGCGTGTGGGAATACTACGCAGGCGTAGGTCATGATGGGGCGTATGCACGTGGTGTAAATGCGCAGTTTGCACTTAAGGGACAATCTGCTGCGTGCGTTCATGATATAGTGAAGTCTACCCAGAGCGAAGGCGGCGCGCGAGCGCACCGACCTTATGTGCTCACTGAAGGTCAGGTGTCTGTCTAGGATGACTCCTAAGTACTTGGCTTGCTTCTCCCAAGGGATCGGCTTGCCGAACATGGTTATCGGTTTGGGGTCGGGGGGTCTGATCCTACGCCGTTTCGCGAAGAGTACGGCTTGACTCTTATCGGGGTTAACTTCTATTCTCCATTTCCTGAACCAAGCGCCTAGTACGTTGGCGGAAGTTTGGAGAGTGCTAGCTATACGGTCGCGCACGATACCGGAGTAAAAAATGGCAGTGTCGTCTGCGAAGAGAGCTAACTTGGCCTGTCTATTTTTGGGGATGTCGCTAGTGAAGAGCGTGAACAGGAGGGGCGAGAGCACGGAGCCCTGGGGGACACTGGCGCGGATAGAGTGGGGGGCGGATAGTGCGCCCTCTATGCGATAGCGGAAAGTGCGATTCGAGAGAAAGTCCCGTAGGATGAGCACGAGACGGTCGGGCACGCCGAGTTGGTACAGCTTGTATAATAAGCCGTTGTGCCAGACTTTGTCGAAAGCCTTCGCTATGTCGAAAAAGAGCGCGCCTGTCATCGTGCCGCGCTGAAAACCGGCGCTTATGTGCTCGACGATGCGGTGGACCTGTTGTACGCACGAGTGTTGGGTACGAAAACCGAACTGTTCGTTGGGAATGAGGCTCTTCGCATCGGCAAAGTCCTTGAGTCGCTTATAAATAAGCTTCTCGTAGATTTTACAGAGTACGTTGAGGAGGCTGATCGGTCGGTAGCTGGTTCGTTCGCGGGTTTTCCCGGCTTAGGGATACCTATTCAGTCGCGGGGGCGGGGGTGGCGGTAGTCGCGGGGGCGGGGGAGGGGGCGGAGGGCGCTACGGGTTTCTTGGCTTTACTAGCTGCGGCGGAGGTTTTACCCTTCTTCCTCTTTCCTCCTTTGCCGACTTGAATGTAGTCGTCTTCGGAGGAGGAGGCTGAGGCAGAGGACGAGCTAGTCTCGGAGTCGGAGGCAGAGGCATCCGAGAGACAGGGAGAGGGGTTGACGCACACGTCCATGTCTTCCGAGACAGTGACGGTGGTCGTAGGAGGCGCGATGGCCGAAGTAGAGGGAGCCTGTACTAACGGGTCGACGGTGGGCATAGAAAGAAGGCATGGGATACCTTTTTCAGCGGGCGGCGGAGAGCGAGGGCTATCTACGCAATTTAATGCGGGGTTGGCATGCTGTAAGTCAGCGATTTGGGTACCATACCGACGTTGAATGTCGGGGTCCTTGACGAGGATTTTTATGAACGCGAGGAGCGCGTCCATATTAAAAAGAAATGAATTAACTATTTATACTATAATATTCGCCTCACAGGCCTAACTCCCCGGGAGGATAGCCCGGGGATGCGTAACCCTCCCCGCCGGGTATAGGCAGGGAGGTGAGTGACCTTATGGTAAGCCCTAAGCTTGATTTTGCCCGTCGCCAGTTTTAATGTGCGTACGGGGCCCTGAACCAGTCTAGTGCGAAGGGTGTAGACACACCCGACCGACACTAGGTGTGTTGCTGTAAAGGAAAACAGAGCTAGAGTCGACTAGGAGATCCCCCAAGGCCGGTTGTTCTAGCTCCCGTCCGATTTATAGCTTAACCCTGAAGGGGCTTCAGCTGGGTGTATCGGGTCCACACCCTCTCGGTTTCGTTGACACCGTGAGGTTTCCACCGAGAACCACGAAACTGTGGATTTTCCCAGAAGGGGAATTTACACAACACACGTTTTTGACTGTACTATGAAAAGGACAGATATCAGCCGCCGCCTCGAAAGAGGCAACTTTTGAGTTGTAGTGGCGTAGCTAGCAAGCAGCTACGGAGAATGCTACGGCAGAGCGTAGCGACAACGATCACTGACACAACACAGTCGATGTTACGCGGAGTAACACGTCCGTGTGCGGCGAGCGTTGATGCGAGAATCAATGAATGAAAAGCGCATTACGACCAAATGTTTTATATTGAACTAAAACCTTTACTTAATAATATTGTTGTTATTTGGTGTAATGCTTGTATAGTTGTTGGAGTTATATCCATAAGAGTAAGCTGTTAGTTCATTAAAAGAATTTAAGCTTTATGTTTCAAGTAGGTACTTAGATGTCTATGACCTCAAACAAGTCCAGAAATATAAAAACTTTCATATAGATACTGTTGTACTCATTTTATCGGAGTCGTTGACTAGCCCGTTCCAGCGTAGTCAGTGGCGGAGTCGCGAACCGTACTCAGTTCCATTCGCTACTCCACCGCGTCACCACAGGTTCCAGTCGAGTCTTAAACTAGGTACTCAAGTCTTGAAACAGACGATGATATGTGTATTTCAAGCAAGCTCATACATTATTCCAAGCCATATCAGGTTGTGGTGTATACCTTCTCATTTATTTATGTAATTCTAAATACTTGTATAATAACTTTCGTGAGGCATATTCATATTAGTTATTGTTCACCGGTTACTGACTGAGTCTGACTCGCGACATTGCCGCGGACTCAGCTCATGACTAAGGGCTCCGTTTGAGTGCGAAACTATTTTTTTTAAAGCGCTCTTCATCCTCTCCTCTATATAAATCTAACTTTGCTGTGCCCGACAGGGTCCATAACTGTTTCTATTGTTCAACATACCAACTGTTATATGTACACATTATGGAATGCAATAAAGTATTGAGTATTGAAATAGAGTAATCGATTTATTAAACATACATGGGTAGTATCGTCGCTATCTGCTGTTTCTACCAGCCAGCCTTGAATTGACTGTATTTTTCTAGCAATTCAAATCTACATATAGCCAAAAAACATCAAAATGAAGTGAAAAGACACCCAAAGTCTCCCATTCCACTTTCGCTTAACAAAGCTTAATAACTAATCCAAACATGTCCCTCTGTTCCCAAAAACGTTGGAATCAATTTGCGCGGGCGACAAATCCGGATCGTTTTATGTTCGGCTCTAGAAACCGGAGGAGCGGTTAATTTGTTCGGAAGACTGTATTTTATGGTGTGATGAACAGCCAATAGCTTTTATTTGGCACAAGCTATAAGTAACGCTATTGATTCAGTTGCCAATAAGCAGCTTTTTAGTAACATCTTGCAATTGCAAGATGTTACAATAAAAGGATATACTGGGCATTATTTTTTTCTTGAGTGTCATTTGTTTTTTATCTTAAGGACGCCGGTTTGAACTCAAAATGTTAATTCATGTGAGTATTAGAAATTAATTATCCCTTTTTAAAAACAGTGAAGAAATAAATCGTTTGAAAACAAAGCACACCTCGATGGGGTGTAAAAATGCTTTAACATAAACTCTAGTGAGCTACAGATGGTTTAAATTGTGACATTAGGACGTTAATATATAAAACATAACATAACATAGCATCACGCCTGTATTCCCCGAAGGGGTAGGCAGAGGTGTACACTCTTGTACACCCACATTTCACCAATGCTGTTATTAAGTCCCATGTAATAGGTGGTGAGCCTATTGCCATCTACCGGGCACAATTCCAAACTCCGGGCTGCTACTGAGAATTTCCTAACAGAAAAACCCAATAACACTTTGCCCGACCTGGGAATCGAACCCAAGACCTCATTCATGCTCAGCAGTCGCGCTTGGGACCACTAGATCAACGAGGCAGTTAATATATATATATTATTATTATTATATCCTACTAATCCTATTCATATCATAAATGTGAAAGTTTATGTGTTTGGATGTTTGTTACTCAATCACACAAAAACGGCTGAATGAATTTAGAAAGTAAGAAAAGAAAAAATAAAAGCATTTAATTGAGGCTCGTGGCTGAACTTACTGTTTTTACAATAGCGGAAAAAAAGGAATATAAAGATTAAAAATACAAGGCTTACTAAAATACACCTCCATGAGACCAAAAAAGGCCCAGGCAACATCTCGATGCTGACATAAAATTTGTACGAGATATTAGTATAGAGGTAGATTGGGCCTTGGAGAAGGACACAACAGGCTACCTTTTGTCACAAGTCATAATAACCATGGCAGCATCGAGATATAATGTTCTAACGTACATGGCAGTTAGTTTCTTATTATATATATTTCTTATTGTATTTTTAACTAAATTAATCCTCACACACAGGTAAACATCATATGAAAACTATTTTTATAAGTATGAGGGAGTTAACTGCCTCATGCATAAGTCTAGTGACCGCAAGCGCGGCTGCTGAGCGTGTGATTGAGTTTTCTGTTAGGAAATTTCCTGTAGCAGCCCGGAGTTAGGAAGTTAGTGGTGCGATACCCACGTGCTTCGTACGTGAAGTACGAAAAGCCGTCGGACCTGCGCCTGATCTCTCTCCGGTCTATGAGAATGAAGGAAAAGGGTGCAAACCTGTGTTGGCATAAACACTTGTGCACTATAATATCTCCTGCGTATTTGGCTAATATCCATTGGAGATAGGCCGCCATGACAGAAAATTCGGTCGGAAGTTATAAAGTAGATATATTGCAAAATATTGATGGTGTGACAAAGAACATAAACACAGTGAGTTTCGATAAAACCGTTTCAGTGCCACTTACAGTATTGACTTCAGTAATCATTGCTCAAGTTATTGTTTCTCAAAACAATTCCAAACTTTATTACTTGTCGAAGCCCGAAGCGATTCCTTTTTCCTGTTTACTGAGAAAACGGAATCAATACTTAGTAAACTGTTATGTCAATTTTCCGAGTCTATTCTGAGACATATTTATGTGTTTGTAGAGAGGAAATAGAGTTTGTATGTTTGTGATGTATGGAATACCAAAATAAATTGACAGTTGCAGAATAATACCTACCTTATATTTACAATTGAATAAGGCTACTTTTCTTTAATTAATAAAGTCCCCGGGGAAGTTGGAAAATTGGATGATGATCCATGCTAATATATTAACTGCGAAAGTAACTCTGTTTGTTTGTTTGTTCATTTGTTACCTTTTCACGATTAAACGGCTGAATGGATCGTAATGAAATTTGGCAAGAAGATAGACTGTGTCTTGGGGAAGGAAATATACTAGGTACCTTCAGTAGTGCAGATGAAATCACGGGCACCAGCTAGTTTTTTTATAAAACTAGCGGCCCGTCCCGGCTTCGCACGGGTAGACATTTTTTTTAAGATACTGATTTATGTTCTTTAATATTGTAGATATTTTTGTTCTATCATCAATAGTTTCCGCAGCGGATGCGATGAAAGATATTTTATGGCGAATTTTTTTACACCTTGGGTTACATTATTAAAGTTTCAGTAGGGATCCCTAATATTTTCTAGTAATAAATATAGCCTATGTTACTCAGGGATAATGTAAAATTCTAATGGTGAAATAATTTTTGAAATCGGGCTTCTAGTTTTTAAGTCTATTAGTTACAAACATAAAAAAATACAAATCTTTCCTTTTTATAATATTAGTTTAGAAGTAGATGCACTCGCGCGTTGCTAGTTTATAATATTAGTAGGATAGGATAGTAGGATAAAGAGTACCATCATACATTATGAGCGAACTGTCAGGGATTGTCTACGCCTCATTATCTTGTGCTTACAAGACATTAATCGTGTCTGCTGCCGGCAGATATCATTAGGGCGTTTGCGTATCTGTAATCACAGACCTGATATCATGGGCCAGAATAAAGATAAGTTAGATATTTATTTTTATATCCACTTCAACAAAAGCAGGATATAAATAAATTAAATGTATATAGTCCTCCTTATACCCTCAACAGCTAGCCTTTAGTGAGCCCTAATATGGCCAAACTTGGTATTAAATAACCAGAACGAATAACTAGGGTAAAGGGTCTAATTGAAATAAATGATTTGACTTCGACTTAGGGTCATCGGCACAAAGTTGAAGTGGACAAGCGGTTGCATTGGTGCAAGCCCAATCTCTTGTCCTGCTCCTTGTGGACCAGTGGACTGGCAAACCAGTATGGTTGGCAGAGTTTAGGATACATTACTTATTTTGGGGAACCCTTATTTTATATCCCTTAGTCGCTTTTTCTTAAAGCATAGACCACCCCATCTCCGCCCATGAGTTTCATTACCCATGGGTAGAGATGGGGTGGTCTATTGTTTTCCGGAACCACATTGAGAACTTTATACATAGTACTCATCATGGGAGCGGTTTACTTCTCCTGAACTCTGTGCTCTTGGTGCCACCCATGGACCCATTTTGTTTGTTCATTAACTTTAGAGCAGCTATTAATCTTTCTTGGATAAGAGCTTATTATTATATATCTAACACATTTTCACGCCTGTATTTTCCAAAGAGGTGTACATGTCTTGAACAAACGTTTTAACATCCACATTTTACTGATGTCGTTGTTAAGTTTCAATGGCTTAATTATGGGCTGTTACTGAGAATTTCCTAGCAGAAAAACACAATTTTGCCCAACTCACTTGATAACGTTGTGTATGCTCTTTCGAAAAGTATGCGAATGTGTTGACAGTTACTACAATGAATATACAAAGAAATACAAACATAAATATATCTATTATAACATCAGATCATTGTCGATCGAACTTCGACCACGTCTCGCAAAAACTCGGGATTACCCGAAACTTTTCGGCTGAGTAACGGATGAGAATCACTTACATTCCAGCCTTTTTGTTTTAGTTACTTTTCAACAGACGATCAGAGACGTTTTTGGCAATGCGAGGCTTCATTTTGTTTTTGTGCAGAGATTGGAAATCTGTCGCGTAAGATACTGTGATATATATTTTTAAACACATTTAATATTCCTATAAAGTTATATCATTCAATAGTTATATTCAACAAAATTGAATGTAAATTATTGCCTCGTGATAGAGTGGACCCAAGCGCGACTACTGAGTCAGGGTTTCGGGTTTGATTCCCGGGTCAGGCAAAGTATTATTGAGTTTTTCTGTTAGAACTGTCTCAGTAGCAGTCCGAAGTTTGGAATGGTGCCCGGTAGATGGCAATAGGCTCACCACCTGGGAGGTAATAACAGCATTGGTGAAATGTGGGTGTACGACTGTATACATCTCTGCCTACCCCTTCGGGGAATACGGGCTTGATGCTATGTTATGTGCGTATTAGACATTATATATCACGTGCATGAAACGGTTAAGGAAAACATCGTGAGGAAACCAGCACACCTGCGAGATGTTCTCGATGATGTGTAAAGCCATGTCAGAGGGGTACGGCTGATTTAAACTCTGAAACTAGGTTGTTCATCAACCACACGAAGAAGATGGGGGGGGGGACTGTGTAGAGACTGAACACATGACAAAAAATGTACAATGTAAAATTAACTATTCAGGTAATTTTTGACCAAAAAATTTATTTTTAACGCATGCTTAGCGGACTCTAAAGTTATTATATTAAATGGAAAAGGAATACGGTCACGAGCAGGATTCGAACTTGCACCTCCCGCATAAATACTCCAGGCGCTCTGACCACTAAGCCATCTCGACCTCTGCTCACCACAGCGAATTCTTCATCCATATTTTAACACGTCTTCTGGCGACGTCATTGCTATCTATTCAATCCCTATACAGGTGACCGAACCGAAACGACTAACTTTGCTGTTAATACAATGTCGTAAAGATGCAATTACCTTAATAATTAAAGATAAATCTTTGAAAAGCATTAACGCATGCTTAGCGAACTCTTAAATTATTATATTGAATGGAAAAAGAATACAGGTGCTCGCGACCGTATTCTTTTTCCATTTAATATAATAAATAATTTTAAAATAAAAGCTGTTCAACCAAAATTTAAACGCAAACGTTGTTCCAGGAACACAAATTTTAGAGCCAGCAAGTTAAAGTTACGCAAATACTTAGTTACGCTGGAAAACGGAAACTAATGTTGCCAACATTATTACTTCGTTGTTCCCGCGGTAAGTATGCATTTAGGCACATTATTGTTATTCAAGCGAATTCATGAAATTATGTTAATACATATTTTTATTATACAAAATAAATATACTACGTTTTTATGAACACCTACAAAGTGTTATTGAGTTTTTCTATTAGAGAATTCTCAGCAGAAGCTCAGAGTTTGGAATTATGCCGGTAGATGGCAATAGGCTCTCCACCTATTACATGGGACTTAATAACAGTATTGGTGAAATGTGGTTGTACAACTGTGTACACCCCTGCCTACCCCTTCGGGGAATATAGGCGTGATGCTATATGTTATGAACAACTAGCTATGTTCCCGACTTTGTCCGCGTGAATGCCGGAAAATAATGATGTTTCGTATACGAACACAGCGTAGTAATAAAAAGGAATTAAAAAAGAAATACCAAACGTTGAAGTATCAATTATTGTTCAACAGTTATTACTCACGTGCATTCTTCGGGATTGCCCGACTAGTTTCGAACTCGAACAGAGCCCATGGTCTCATGACCTGAGCCCGCGGCGATATTGCGAGTCAGTCAGTTTGACTCGCGACATCGCTGCCGGCTATCTTGGAGAATGCACGTGAGTAATAACCGTTGAACAATAATTAATATGAAAGTTATTATCCAAAGTGTTTTCTGGATTCGAATTCGACCTGTCAATTACGATCGCGTGATGATAAATATTTGGTTCAAAAAGTTGACACATAAGTATTATTGCTATGAAAGATCTTTCTCTATCTAAATCTGTCGATTTTTCAACTGTATTTTATCCATTAAAATATTGTAAGATATGTTGTACTGTTCAGCCCTTACAAGCGATAGGGTGATGAAATATAGGTATGCATAATGTTGCCCGGGCCACTTAGCTATGCTACAGTGAAATTTCCATCTAAATCGGTCCTGGTCTGGTATTTACTCAAGTTATAAGTGTTCGGACCAGATAAACAGACAACATCATCATCATCTCCCTGCCCTTATCCCAATTTATTTAGGGTCGGCGCAGCATACCTATATCTGGCATGCTGCTAAAGTTTTGGTTATGTTTTATGACCGGCCGCCTGCCTGACACCGATACGGTCTCCTTCTATTTAACTACGTCACACCAAATGTTATCCATGCGCCAGGTTCTAATGTTATCCTACTATCACACTCCACTAACAGGGATGAAAGACGTTTCCAAAAAATGTGGTTTAGGCTTTTAGATCGATACTTTCATACACCCCAATTAAAATTATGTAAAGATATTTATAGTATAGAAAGAGTAGGTACTTTTATAGTTTTATTATAGTATGGTATAGAAAATAAAATGTATATGTCGGGGAATATGGGCTGAATGGATGCCGATTCATATTAACTGCTTTTCAATAAATATTTTACTCTAGCTTTAATTTCGTCTGTTGCATTTCGTAATTATTTTGTATGAAGTATCAAAACAAAACACTACGGCATTTGCATCT
The DNA here is from genome assembly GCA_935421205.1 of Xylocampa areola. Taxonomy (NCBI): domain Eukaryota; kingdom Metazoa; phylum Arthropoda; class Insecta; order Lepidoptera; family Noctuidae; genus Xylocampa; species Xylocampa areola. The sequence goes on along the minus strand of OW285219.1, from coordinate 10,961,360 downwards.
CTCTTGTTAAAAGCAAGAACTAATTAACTTAATGATGCTCCTGTCGACAGCCATCTTGTTTAGAGGTCATTGACTTTAGAGCAGCTATCAACCCGTCGTTGTTAGAAGCTGCATATTAACATAATATATTTAACATAGCATCACGCCTGTATTGCTAAAGGCATAGGCCTCTGCCTTTACTTACTAGAGTGCACCAACATTCTACCGATGCAATATATTTTAATTTTTATCAAAAATGGATCTATGTTTGGCCAGACGCCTGATGGTAAGCGACAGTGTGGCCGCGGCTGGAGCGCATGGATCCCGAAGAAATCTATTCACTCTAGCCATGAATATTTCTAGATTGTATTTCTCAGGAAACCACGGAAGACGACAGGGACTTCCATTCACGAAGTGGAAATTCAAATCGTTGGCGTATAAAATAGGTAGTGAGCCTATTGCTATCTTCTGGGCACATTTGCAAACAGCTAGCAAGCAGCAAGTAGCAGAGGCGAGACTACTGAGAATTTCCTGACATATTATTTATAAAAAAGACCTACGTGGGATACGCAGTCAGTATGTGAGACTAATAATACTTCAAGTTATTTTTTTTTTTTGGAAAGAAAAATACTGTCGTGAGCAAAGCGCCTGGAGTATTTATCCGGGAGGCGCAGGTTCAAAGCCTGCTCACGATAGTATTTTTCTTTCCACAAAAAACAATAACTTAGAGTTTGCTTCGCATGTGGTAGACCGTTTGAAGTATTTATTTTGTTTCTTTTTTCAACCTATTGTAATGTACCATAGCATAAACAAATAATTTTCATTCGTTTTTCCTGACGTTTCGAACACTTTGCAGCGTTCATGATCGCAGGAGGACTTATTATAATGTGTAGTGATCGCGATCACCTAAGATATTACTAGGATGTCTATCTGTTTGAAAGTTAGTCTCGAATAGCTATTTCGGAGCCCATTTGAAGCAGAGAAGTGAAAATTTAAGAGAAATAACAGAATTTCTTATAAAAATTTTCTTTATGTTACAGTACAAAATGTTACAGATTTCAGAAGATATGAAATATTTTATTAATACACATAAAATAAAACCTTAAGATAACGAAGATAAAAGTGCTGTGAGTCCAAATCCCGCGCAAACTAAGTTACGAGCAAATCTTGTTCATTCATATATTATAAGCTTAAACCATGAAGCAATTATAAAGAGGAGATGTTCTAAGGGCCTTTTCTAAAGGAACACTGCGTGACGGTTTGCGGGGTGAGGGGGGCTGTCAAACGCCGAAAACGCCGCCCACTTCTTTATTCTGCACCTAGCGGTGAATAGGGAAAACTGAAAGTTACAATATTCAATTCATTCTTACGTAATTCAGCTAATTTATGCTAGATGTCTCTAGTGTCTTTAAACTATATTATGAAATAATTGTTCGCACCACTAAAAAATAATTATATTTTTGTCGTGATAGTATTGAAAAAAGTTAATAAAATGACATATGTATTAAATGTAATGAAATATCATTATCAAAACATCGTAATTTACAGTACGACTCTGCTATTCAAGGATTGCCTTTTCTACATTTTAGATGGCGGTTATTGAATATTCTATCATTAGAAAATTTGAAATAATGATAAATCTTAATACGATATTTTTTTGGCAAAATTAGCTTTGTATAGTGTTAAGTCTACTTTCATACGTTTAATTATCAACTGAAAAGTATTTTTCTATGTCATTTTTAGCTATTTGTGTGATATTTAAAGGTTTCGACGTCTGGCGGCGAGTAGAAAAACTATAGAACGAATATGACGTTTCATAGATTTTTCTGGAACTTGCCTAATAAATTGCATCTAAAATTACTTACGAATGAAATGTGATGCCTATCATGGCATCAGAATGTTTATTCGAGTAATTCTTGCAGGATAAAATACAACAGTTATTTATTTCTCGTAATAATATCGAAGGATAATAAAAAATACTATGTGATCGCGATCGTCGTATGCACAGGATGACTGCTGACAGACTGAGCATGAGTGGGCGTGGCTTGATCGGGCCACACACACAGTTGTTTGACGTCAGGACTCACTTAAAATCACGGTGCACAGTCGCTTAGGCCATGTCCTCTTTATAATTAGTCCATGGCTTAAACATATTATACAACTAGGTATATCGATACAGTTTTGCCTACACCCGCATACCATTCGTATGTATAAAGGTACCTATTACAAGTCTAACATGAAAATCCCTTTACGAATACCATTCAGACACTTGGCTCCGATCCAAATATCGTATTCGCATAGATACAGACTGACCTGATTTGTTCCAGTTGCCATTTCAGCGGTTTTTCAACCACTGTGATGGGAAATACAAAAACTGACTGCGGTAAGGCATTCTGTTTTGGAGGCCATATTTGTTTTTATAGTCTATTTACGAAGGTTAGGTAATTGTAAGACATCCGGAATTTAAATCATCTAATTTTGTACGTTTGCTAAACAAAGACTGCTACTTTCCCTTTTGGTTTCCTTATCTGTGCGATTTTTGCCCCCCCCAAAAGGCTGTCGTCTTTTTTGGAGTGTTAATATTCTTCTGTACGTCGTATTAGGCTCCAAGTGACTGAAATCTACCTGTTTAGTCCCTATACAGGTGACCGAACCGACGACTAACTTTATGTACAGCGATTGAATAGATAGTGATGACGTTATCAAAATACGTATTAAAATGTGGAAGAAGAATTCGGAGTAGTAAGCAGAGGTCGGGATGTCTTAGTTGGCAGAACGTCTGGAGTGTTTATCCGGAAGGATTAGTTCAAAACCTACTCATGACCACATATTTCTTTCTACAAATAAAATATGACTTTAGCAACGTTTGCGATGAGTTTTAGTTTTATTTCCAAGCTTTTCATTTGCTCCCTCTTCGTATGTGGATTAATTTAGTTAAAAGGAGTAACACCGACCTTAATACATTGAGCAAATGTTCACGTATTTGCTTAATGCAGGAAGGGTGGGATTATAGAGATTACCACCTGATTAGAGCCAGCCTTTTGCGAAATAAGTTCAATACTTTTATCTAATAATAAAAAAATCTTTCCCAATAACACATTATTGTTGCTGGTCCAGTGAAGAGCGGCTGTGAAGCGTGAAATCCTGGGTTTCAGAGTTTGGAATTCCCTTGATGGCTATATGCCCACCATTTATTAACTGGGACTAATTAGATATTACATTAGAATTCGGTACGCTCGCGTTTAATCAATTTAATGGTTTATCTATATTTTTATATTATAACTTCAAACTCTGCCTATCCTTTTGTAAGTACAGGCGTGATACCTGATCTTTCATCCTTAAGATATCCAGAGAGTGACTAGTTATTTCTGACAAACTCAGAAATACCTAAATCTCTTGCCTGTCTTTGTTTAAGTTAATGAACTTAGTTACGAAATACAAATAGTTTGGCCGAACGAGAGTAATTACCAGAGGTTCTTATCCAAACAGTATACAGGCTGATTCATTGAGATGGATCAATATGCAAAAATAAATATATATCATATATAAAAATGAATCACCGAAATGTTTGTACGCGCATAACTTCCGACGGACTGCACCAAACTGTTTTTTTTTTGTCAGGGCAAGCTTTGATTAAAAGAAAAAGAAAATTGCAGTACAAAGTTCGCTGGGACAGCTAGTTATAAATAAAAATGATTGAAGAATATTTTTTATACTAAAGCATTATCGATCGGATTCAGAAATGCTACACTTATATAAAAACGAATCGAATTTTCGACATAAAATTTAGTAAAACATACAGGGAAACCTTGTATCTATAATAAAATAACCTATCTTTTATTTTTACTATAACTTTGGATGAATATTATATTAATTTTAAAATCGAAGTAGCGGTTTCATTAAAAAAACCGTAAACATTTTAGATAAAAATAAAAAGTTGGTTTAAGGTCTTTCCATTCCACACTAATGCATCTCAATGGATCATACTGTATTTGGAATCATTATTAAAGGACATACGCGTCTGGACCATTTTCGTTTACTTACCTAATTACAGGGAGCTGTGAATGAGTATTTAGTTGTGTGACAAGCTATTATGAAGCCTGCATTGTTCGTAAAGGCTTTTGTAAGTACCTATATAATTTAGTGAAACTGTGAACTTTAACAGTTCATTTTGTCTCTCTATGTTAGGCTTAGTATATACCTATACCTTTATTTTGGTTTGGCCTTATTATTAAGTAGCTGTGCCCCGCGGTATCACCCGCGTTCATTTTAAAAAAAGCCTACTAAAATATATTCCACGAGCGCCCTCCTCCCTCATGACCACGCCTAGCACATCATAAATGCGTCTGCCGCGTTGCTCTAGTGGTCCTAAGCGCGACTGCTGAGCATGAGGTCCTGGGTTCGATTCCCGGGTTGGGCAAAATGTTATTGAGTTTTTCTGTTAGAAAATTATCAGTAGCAGCCCGGAGTTTTGAATCATGCCTGGTAGATGGCAATAGGCTCACAACCCATTATATTGAACTCAATAACAGCATTGGTGAAATGCAACTATGTACACATCTGCCTACCCCTTCGGGGACTTGCGTGATGTTATGTCACGTTACCAAGTTTTGAAAAAAAAAAGAAAATATTTTTACTACTAATATAAATGTCACATTTATATTAATAGTTTTGATGTTTGTGATTTGGTTTTTTATTGCGTCTATCTATAGTGTAAGTTACACATATACTCGTATTTTACCAACGTAAGAATAATGCTATCTGTCGGTTAAATTCGAATTTTTACAGCATTATCCTAAAAAAAAAAGTGTTTTGCCGTAGTACAAGCCAGCTAGGCAAAAGTTCGTTTCGATTTCGTTTCACACTGACCCATCCCAATGGACCATCCTGTATTTGGGATCATTATTAAAGGACAAAGGCATCTGGACCGTTTTCGTTTCCTTACTTAATTACAGGGAGCTGTGAATGAGTATTTAATTCTGTGACAAGCTATTATGAAGCCTGTATTGTTTGTGAAGCCGTTTGCAAGTTAGCTCTTACTAATTGGGAACTTGTTTTCTTAATTATTATTTTCGTTCTTTTTATGGGATTGGTGGCAAATGAGCAGGCGGATGGCCTGATGGTAAACGATTACCGCCGCCCGTAGACACCCACAACCCCAGAGGTGTCACATGTTCGTTGCCGGCCTTTTAAAGAGTTTGGGCCTCAGGTACCCTCACTCACTCGGCGAAACACAATGCAAGCGTTGATTCACCCGACCCTGTGGTATCACTCCGGTCGAGCCGGTCCATTCGTGCCGAAGCACGGTTCTCCCACGGTGTAAAAGGTGGTTTATAAGTTTTATTAATAAATAAAATTAATTAAAATTTTAGTTATTAATAAATCTTATTAAATATAGGGCGCTATCTAGTTAAAAAAAAAAACAAGCAGCTTTATTAAATTTACAGGAATAAATATAATTTAATGTTTCATCGGTAAAAATGTTATGCGTTAGTTGTAAATTTACTAAAAAATATTTTTGTTCTGTAGTGTTGTTTGTATGAGCTGTTTTTAATATCGATTTATGTTATACTTACCGAAGACTAATATCGAAAAAAGAAAACATAAATAATCAAATTAACTTTCCTGGTTCACGTTCAGCTTTATCTCGGAGGCATACTTTTTAATAATACATTATTAAAATACCTATCTACTTTATCTTCAACGAATGCAATTACATAAAATAAAATTTGAGGGTAAATTAATTTAAGTTAATAGGAAACGAGAAAAATCAGGAATCTCTAAGGAATATTTTACCGTAGGAAGTTAACGGAAATTGGTTTTGGTATATTTTTTTAGGAATAAGTTATTAGTTACATCTGAATGAAGAAATTGGTTCCAAGCAGGTTGTTTTGTAAATAAACAGGTAATTTTCTTATTGAAATATATTCACTAAATCCACAGCTCTAACAAAATACAAATTTTCATTTATACTATCTCATAGCCAATTACGATTTTACAATTTCGTTTCAAAACTTTTTATATGCAAGTTAAAGCCAGACGTGAGTACCTACCCTCCAGGGGTTACTTTATCGTGGTGGGGAGGCTTTAGCGGGTGTCGCAACTTAGGTGGGCTGCGGCGTCGTATGGGCGGCACCGCAGCTGAGGGATTGGGGCCGCGGCGGGAGAGGAGTACCGGCATGTCGATGCACCGCTCTCCCTACCTTCCGCGGCCTTGACGAGGCCGCCACCGTTAGATGGCGGACGCGGTGGGGCCGCAGGGAAAGAGGAGTGCCGGTATAGCGATGCGCCGCTCTCTCTTTCCTCTGCGGCTGTAGTGGCAGGCGGCACGGCCACAGACCTGACCCGTCGCAGGGGACCTTGGGCGTTCGGCCACGGGGACGTCTGGCGTCCATTGCACATGGTCTCCGAGGTGGTTGCGGCACGCCATGCGCCATGGGTGTGTCCTGGCGGAGGGTGTGTAAAACCCAACCCCGTCAGAGGGAGTCCGGCAACGGTAGGCTGCGGGCGGGTTCGCAGTTGTGTGCGGGAGCGTTCCCGCGTCTCACCCTCAAGCAGCTGAGGAAGTAAACTGTGGAGCTTTAGTGGGTTCGAGTCCCACATAACCGCTCTGTTCCCTCGTGTCAGAGCGGTATGGGGTCGAGGGCATTCCTCCACATAAAAAAGAAAGACGTGAGTACCTACTTATCACAGCTGAATTTTGTATTGCACCTCGATAGGAGTTAAAATACAAAATTGCCCAAGAATACAATACGCACATATTTTAATTTTATCATCATCATCGTCGTCCCCCTGCCCTTGACTTAATTTAATTAGGGTCGAAGCAGCATGTCTTTTTCTTCGATACATCTCTGTTAGCTGTCATCTCGGTAGTTACTAATTTTCTAGTCTCATCATCTGTCCATAGTTTCCTCGGTCTTCCTATACTCATCATACTTAAAACTTTCCTCGTCACATGATCATCATTCCTCCGCATCACATGTCCATACCATGACAAACTATTTCCACACAAATTCTCTGTGACCCGCGTAATTTTCAGACATTTTAATTTTATCATTATCAACTACCGACTAAGTACCTAACTACATATTTATGAATGTAAATATAAGATTTAGAATACTAAATCTTATATTTGGGTGAAGCTATTTTAATAAAAATTGTTTTTTATCAAAAATAGCTTTGGTAGGGGCGTTCCAAAAGGATTATAAATATACACCGATCTTAATGGCGATGTCTTCCAAAAAGGTCAGGTGCATAGTACTCACAACTGGCGCTCGTGTATGACCAGATGTACCAACGTAGACGAAGCAAATGGAGTATGAAAGGATCGTAGCAGGTGACGTTCTATAGTTTCTGCCTACCCCAAATGGAAAAAGGCGTGAGTTTATATATGTATGTAACTATGGAGTCGTAGATCATCTTAAAAATCTTTGGCAAAATAATCTACAAAAGTGCAGTCGCAGCCACAATGATTTAAAGACAGGAACTAAAGACTAGGTTGTAGAACAAAAGGTTTCCTCCGTTACATTATCTAGAGACAATAGCCCACAATTAAGGTGGGAAAAGATTCGAGTCCAATGTGGTCTGAATTCTACTAGCTGGGAGAATTACGTTTTGCTTAAAAGAGGGTTGGCGGTTTATGTTGGGGACCCGTGGCTAAATAGTAGCCGCTCATATCCATCGATCGAGGTTAAGCAGTGGTTTTCGTAGTCTGTCGATGAGTGACCATAATTTCATATCGGGATCCCTCCGTGCCTCGAAGAGCACGTTAAATGGTCGGTCCCGGTTTTCACTTTGTCAGTCGTTTGTAAGACAGATGCCGTATGATCGTGATGTGTGTTACCACGAAATATTAGCAGTAGTCCCAGTAACTGGGACGAGGTCAGATAGGCAGTCGCTCTATGCAAATTACTGCACCCGTTTAACTTGGAAGCCGACCCCAATGTACATAGTCGCAAAATGATTATAGGCTTATAATTTCGACATAGTTTCCTTTAAGAAAATCTTATTATATAATTTTCTTATAATTGTTTCCCAAATTGTAAAAGCCTCAAAATATAATTTCAATAATTATTTAATATTACCCGATCAATTATCATGGTCAATTTTATTCTCAAGTTCTTTAACAGCAAATTCCTTCTTCCAACATAAATATTTCGAACACGAAACAAAATAAACTTGAGTCGCAAGGACTCAAATATCGAGGGATGCCGGTAATAAAACGCTTAAGCTTCTTGACTACCATCGTAACTAAAAGGTTAAAGGGTCCCGCCTGTCTCCGGCATAAAATGACTATTAAATCTGTCAAAAAAACACCTCTATATCTTTTGCTGGAAAGTCCTGCTGTGTCAAACTAATTTAGGCTCTTTTTATGTCTTTCTTTTAGTGTAAATTTTGCTGGTGGTAAAGGAGGAATCTTGTGTCAGTAGAAAAGCTAAGGCAGAGGGATAGCGGCTGAGCCATTTTATATTAGCAATTGCACGAGGCCGTGAGCGCAAGAGTGGCTTATTATGTCTCGGAAAAGATATGCCACATATGTTCTTGCGCTGGTGGTCTTTTACGTATTTAGTAAACTTAGGGGAATAACTTTCTCTGTATACATAAATGTAAGATATATGTAAGGTACCGTGAATATGTGTGCATTGGTGAAATTAGATACAATTCATTGCGATACGAGCTCTTTTGACATGAGTACCCAAAAGAGCAATGGTTTTAGGGTTTATGTATATAGCTAGTATGCATGTTTCTGTGTTTCTTTATTCCACCATAACTTCTAAACGCCTGAACCGATTTAAATGTTTGGGGTATAGTTAAAATCCTTCTCCTTAAAATCTTACTCCTTGCTAGTAAGTAATATTACTTTGGTACCCAAAAAGGTATGAAATAAAAAAGGTGTGCTAATTTTAACGTCTAGGTGCTAGATCCTACCGTTACGAAAAAAAAAAATTTAGAGCCTTCTCAAAACAATAACTGAAGATTAAAATGCGTGAATTGATTACCGTTTCCGAACGCAAAATTAAACCAAAATTCAGTGCTGCGGAAGGTACTAATAAATAAAAAAAAATTAAGTCTTACTGTTTCAGGACATATTTAGTTGACTTTGAAAGGAGGCTGATAATGTAACAGGAATTAACGTGCTATTAAAATCTTTACGAGAAGGTGCGTAATTGTCGAAAGTAGCGGGATTTATAGGGACAAAGAAAACATGGGGTAGATGAAGAAATATCTTACATACGCATCGGTCTGCATGTGGCCACGACCAGAGCAACTTTGTCGAAACACTTGAGGTTTTCATTTTTTAATTCTATTTTTCAAAGAAACATTGAAAAAATAATAGACAAGAACGGGGCTTGAACCCGCGACCTTTGACGTTCCGTGTCATCACTCTACCAACTGAGCTACCTTGTCGTGTTCAAACCTATTGATTTTGTAAATGATTACTAGATAAATATCACCAGGCGTCTCCTTAAGACGTATACAAAGAGGATTGAAAATTCAATAGGTTTGAACACGACAAGGTAGCTCAGTTGGTAGAGTGATGACACGGAACGTCAAAGGTCGCGGGTTCAAGCCCCGTTCTTGTCTATTATTTTTTCAATGTTTCTTTGAAAAATAGAATTAATATAGGCATTACATGGCCTCAACATGTATTAAAAAAATATAATTATATATGATTTATAAAGGATTGGGATGTTGTTCGGCGATTTACAACTGCAAAGTGGTAACGCTGAGTTTAGTAAATCTGTAAATGATTACTAGATAAATATCACCAGGCGTCTCCTTAAGACGTATACAAAGAGGATTGAAAATTCAATAGGTTTGAACACGACAAGGTAGCTCAGTGGTAGAGTGATGACACGGAACATCAAAGGTCGCGGGTTCAAGCCCCGTTCATGTCTATTATTTTTTCAATGTTTCTTTGAAAAATAGAATTAATATAGGCATTACATGGCCTCAACATGTATTAAAAAAATATAATTATATATGATTTTCATTTTTTTTTCGATAAATAAAAAACTTTAAAAGTTATTATTTTATTAAAAAATTTTATCTGCAGCAGACCCTTTATTATAAAAACCCTTTAAATTATAAAGCCATATTCTCTACCACCACATAATTAAACTACAAAATAACTACCATAATAATTGTTACAGCCCTAACAATACATAACAATGAACTCCCACATAAATATCAGCAAACCGTGTAATAAACACTCCCAAGAGAGGTTTTAATTAAAATTCATCACTTCGCACTACATTGTCTTGTTAATGTCTCCCTACACGGCCACTGGCACACTACATAAGCTTGGTAAAACACTTGCACAAGCACTGTTATTCATTGACTCTTGGTTAAAAGCAAAAAAAAAACATGAATAAAGTCAAGGGATGTGTCAAAGGGGCTTTAAATTAGTTACGTGGGTTTTTATCACAGAGCAGTTATAAAAAAGGTTAGAAAAGAAATGATCCTTGATTTGTACTACCACGCGTGTCGCCGCTTGTCTGCCACTCTATATCTTTACTACAAGCAAGACCGTACTCCTATTATGCACATTAATAAACCACAAGCACTTAGATCGCGAGTTTGCTATTGGCTGTCACACTAACGTAAACACTGCGCTTGATGTACACTCACACACGAGCAAAAGTTATTTATTACTCATACATGTAAAATGGCGATGCATGGATTTAGCTGAATTCAAGCTTTGGCTCGGCGCACGTGACTTCTGCAGTGAACGCAATACATTGCGCGGTAGCTCACTTAGTACAAGATGATACCCATGTACTGCAAGTATTGTATAATTTCTGCATCTGATAGCCATTGTATTCACAAGAACTTGCATATGGTTTGGCATATGACCGAGTACCACGTGAAGTTTTATAGTGGGCCCTTAGGGAGAAATGTGTGCCTGGGAAGTACCTATGTGCAGTTGATCCGAGCGATGTACAGTCAATGCAGTACCCAAGTCCGGTCTACTGCCAGCTTTAATGTGGCTGTAGGCTTACACCAGGGATCGGACATTCAAGAAGAGGTTCCCTGGTGTATGCTGTTTGCTGATAACATTGTGCTGGTTGTCGAGAGTGGCCTTGAGGTTCATAGTAGACTGGAAGCATTGAGGCAAAAGCTGGAGAGTATTGGCCTGACAATAAGCAGAAGCAACGACTCCGACTTCCGGTACCTTTGGTCACTTGTCCAAGGTGATGGTGAAATAGACCGAGACCTTACGAACCGGATCAACTCAGGGTGGATGAAATGGCGACAGCTTACAGGAACAACTTGTGACCCTCGAATAAAGGTAAAGGGCAAAATTTACAAATCCGACATAAGACCTGTTGTCCTTTATCGATCAGAACGCTGGGCCATGAAGAAGATGGATGAAAGAAGATTAAATGTAGTGGAGATAAGAATGTTGAGATGGATGTGTGGAGTGACAAGAATGGATAAGGTAAGAAATGAATATATTAGAGGGTGTTTGAAAGTAGCGCCAGTGACAGAAAAGTTGAAAGGAAACCGCTTGTCTTGCTACGGACACGTGATGAGGAGGGATGAGACACATGTGACTAAGAGAGTAATGAATATGAATGTAGATGTATGGAGGACAGGAGACCAAAGAAAAGGTTGATGGATTGTGTGGGGGATGATATGAATAAAAATGGAGTAAAATGGATAAAACCTGACGACTGATAGAGGAGAATAGAAGAAAAATATATATAACGCCGACCCCAAATAACTTAGGACCAGGGCAGAAAGAAGAATTGCAATTGTATCGTTTTTGACAACTAAGTGATTATATATAATGCTATTGTAATAATGACAAATAGCATTTGTGTTTAAGGTTTTTGGACTTACTGGTAGAAAGAAATCCCCGAAGACTACACACCTAGGGGTATAAAATGGCCACATTGAGCATTTCTCCTAAAAATGAATCGTTATTTAAATTGAGTAGCTTTTTATGATTCTGCTCTTTGACACATTAGCAATTACTATTTTGTGAGCCATTTTACGAATCTCCATAAAAAATTGTCAAATAGATGATTTACTATTTATGAATTGCACGCAAATCATATTATGATTTTGTCCATGAAGTGACCATTTTACTTTTTTGTGAAATGAATCATATTAGGATCCTATTATGATTCAGCCAAAGAGGTCTATTAACGGTGTCTTTATCGTCTCGTTATAATAGTCCAAGACGGCATATTTCTTTTTTTACTCGGAGCTTCCTACTCTGTTATAATAAGAGCACAATTGTTGGCCGGTGATGCAAATTTCGGTTGACTTATGACCGTTTTAGTTTGGCGCGCTTGCCCGGCCACTTGGCCCTTCTAACCTCTTTTGTCTATTCTGTGGTTTTCACTTCATGTTTATGATATGTGACTGAGATAGAGTGAGTCGTTGTTCTATTGGTCGCAAGCAAAATGGTGCTGAGGGTGAGGATTTTAGGGTTAATTCTTAAGGTACATATATATCATACACAACAACTGCCTAAAGCGAACGTAATACGCTACTTCATGAATGTACTTACACGTTTATTATCCTTTACTGGCACCGACTCCAAAAATAATAATAATTGTATATTATTGTCCTAATAAATTTATTTATTCAGAATCATCTAAAATTAAGTGAATATGGGTAGACCTACTCAAACCGCTGTTCATATATATCTGTCGCAGATGGATTGTCGAATCTGCTCTTTTACAAAATCTCTAGCTGCTTTACAAAGCAATACTGTTTTATAAAACAGCTGAACAACGTTCAGCTGGATTGCCATTGCGATACGTTTAACAAAACTGCTACCCAGCTTTAGACGTAATGCAGAATGACATATCTACAGTGGGACAGGTTTGTTTATTGTATAGGTATATTAAATGGATAGTCACCATTCAAGTAAAAAAGCGATACTGTATTCTGGCTACTGTATTACTGTATACTGTATACTGTATTGTGGCTGGGTCGACGGAGCCCCGGGGCTCCTATTTTTGTGTCCGTAAGGTTAGAAAAAACCTAAACACGAAGAGGATGACGGGGACTGTTCGCTCGCTACGCTCGCTCACCGGCCCCCGTCATCCTCTTCGAACCTAACCTGTCCGTGTCGGGATACACGAAACTCCCGAGCTCGCTTCGCTCGCTCATGGATCAATTTAATTTATTTTCTTTCATAATCCCGATATATTGTCGACTATTATAGTGGTTTAGTATTTACGTCATTAAAAATTTTTATATTTTTTTTGCTTTTGGCAAGTAAAATAAAGTTAGGTTATTAATGTTAGGACATACAGAGCCATAAACGACAAAATTTCGAACTAAAATCAACAATCTGACAGTTCATTTCACACTGTTTTACATAATCTCTGATCGTTGACCCGCTGCATTGATAAACGCAAAACGTTCATTCAATTCTGCGTGTTATAGTTCAGTAATCATGTAAAACCGCTAAACGTCGTTCAGTTGTTTTTCATAACAGTACTGTTTTGTAAATCAGCTAGCAGTTTTGTAGAACAGCTTATTCTACAATCCATCTGCGACATATCCATATCAAAGTAGGAAATCTAGATCTGAGGCTATTTCAAAAGAGAGTAATAAAATGCGTAAAACAAGATGAAATTAATTTAAAAAAAAAAACTGACTAGCGTATGTTACTCACGGGACAGTATAAGGAGTCTAACGATACCCCATATATCGAAATCAGTTCAGGTATTTAGAAGTTATGGTGGAATAGGTAAAGAAACTCACAAACATACTTACATACATAAATACACTCCGTTTTTTGAGCACTCGTGTAAAAAGAGATGTTTGAGAATGCGGTCTTACACTAAAAAGTATTAAATAGCAAAAAAAATATGACGGATTTCCGATGCTTATCTTCCGGTTTCATCATCATCATCATCATCTGATGATGAAGCTGGAAAATAGGTAGTTCATTAGAACTATTCTAGAGACCGTAAACACCACCGGAAAGTCACAAGAAAGCAAAATACACCATTTCGTTTACTTCGACGACGTATTATTTTTCAGTTATTTTGATTTAAATACCAAACTACTAATTCAATTTTCATAAAATTTAAATGGAACCAATCTGAAAGTAAATCCTTTCAAATAAAAAAAATATTTTCCAAATCGGTTCATAAATGACGGAGTTCTGAGGTAACAAACATAAAAAAAAAAAAAAAAATACAACCGAATTGAATTGATAACCTCCTCCTTTTTGGAAGTCGGTTAAAAATCAGCTAACACTTTGACTTTTTGTAAACAATTTTATTTGTATCTATAAAATTATTACGATGTACATGTGTGTGACAAGATATTATTTCGCAACATCCACGTGGGCGGAGTCGCGGGCACAGCTAGTCATAATAAATTAAAGGCATCTATTTAAATCTCCTCTTTTGCCGACCTTGCAATCCAAATTGAGAATAAAATTAGGTGTAGTATAGATCTAAAAAAGCCGTAACACAGCTGATGCTAGTCCCAATAAACAAATATTTTTAAACTAGACTACATATTCTTGCGAATACTACAAATATCTTCGTGTCAAAAGCTTGAATATAGAACAGCGTTTCGCATCTCCATTGTTTATTTGTTCTTTGGCAAACGCAGGTGGGTACCGAACTACCGATGCATATTTAAAGGAAAGGAAAATGGTGTCGTAACCACCTGATCGCAGATCCAAAAGAAGCAATCATACTGTGTGTGCTTTGCTGTAATTGGAAATTCTTATCGCCTTGCCGCCGGAATATTTGCTCGACGCAAATGGCGCGCGACGTGTCTTGCGAATGAAACAAATGTATAGAAATCTTTTGGAAAGGCCACGCCATCTTGCGAAGTGCATCTCGCTCTCCTTAGCTAGAGCAAAAAGTAGAGTACAGAGCAAATAATGATCGATTCAATGTTGTTGCCAATCTGGGCTACTAATATTACATTTTCGAAATTTTATGAGGATAGATTTTATTTTCTATCCCGGCTAGACCCAATTCTGAAGTCTACATAGATGAAGTCGCGGGTAGATCCACCAGTCATTTAATAAAGCATGACTGATTACTTTAGTAATATTAAATTACCAGCTGACTTGCTTTTGTTTCGCACGACGTGTTGAAAAACAACCTTTATATAATCTATTATAATAAAACAGGTTTTAACCGGATTAATCACGTGTATTATTAGTTTTTGTAACACGCGATTAATCGGTTAAAAGTTGTTTTATTATAATGTATAGTGGTCGTGAAAACCTAAGATATTACTTTATATATCTAGCTTACAATATCTAGCTACAACTGTTTTTTGCGGACTTCATAAAATATATTCGAAATATCCAAAAAAAAAAAAAATATGTCGACATTATAAAAAAAATCCGCTTGAAACTGTCTGTTCCTTGGCTAAAACTCGAAAAAAAGTTGTACACCTGAGAATTGTTCTCGATTGTGTGAAAAGCCATGTCAGAAGCGGGTGGTTTAAGCCCTGATATATAAACCATACAATAAGAATAATTATCCAATAGTGTAATTTTCCTAATTTTATCAATTTTCAGAACACAATATTATTTAGATAAGATTTTATTTAGTCAAAGGTCAGTAGTTGCTCTTGTTCTTCTGAGGTAGTTCCCTAAACTGAAATAAAAAGTAAATATTGTTGGAGCAATAATACTCTTTTTATTAAAAAGCCTGTGTCTAGACTGCCATAAGTTGATTGATCAGAGTTTTTCTAGCTTCGATACTTACTCCTTTTTTGTATATTTCTATGTAGAACTATAACGTCTTTCTTAGTTATATAGGCTTTGATACATTATATAGAACGAAAACCCAGTGAAAAAACTACTATCTTGTTTCTTTAGTAGCAAGAGGCTTTAATAGAACGAAATGTTATTTATTTGGTGGTCAGTATCGAACAACGTGGCATCAAAGTTTCTTCTAAATATACGAAGGTAATGCAAAAAAAAAAAAACAAAAATAACGATAAAAAATTGTTATAGCCGATGAAAATAGTTTTGAAAATATACCTATTTCGAAAATACTGCAGAAACATTTTCATTGAATGGCTTGTTATTAAAATTATCATCTCATCCTAAGAAATAATATGTTTTGTTTAATCTTAGACCAAAATAACTGTCTGTACTTTAAGAGGGAACATGACCCTTGAGTTTCGTTTGAGCCAAAATTTGTAAAATCGGTTTCAAAATCCAAACATACATTTCGACAAATGAACTTCAATAGTCAGAAGTCAACAACCTTGTTTTAATATCATAGGGAGTGCCTGTACCTATCTAAGATTGAAAATCGCGAAAGATAATGTTGAAAGAGATATTAAATTGGTTTTTATTATTACTCTCGTAGAATTCATTTTATCTTACGCTATCTACACGTGTGATCACGTCTACAAAGAAATAACAGCTTCACAGAAATTGTATGATCTTTTTATTAGTCAAAATATTCTACCTCAACATAACCTCCACTCAACTCCTGCCTAAATTGGCTGCGAAGAATTTTATGTCTCATTCAACAATAGCATTTAGGCTATTCGCCAAAATATTTTCCGAAATAAAATCCCCATTTCCCGTGTCCCAAGTACATACGAAATTTTGGACGAAATTCGTTAATTCTGCCAAGCGAGAGAGCAATTCAAACAAAGCCCGCTGAATTGCAGTTTTCAGCTTGCCGCAACGGGGTGTCAAGTTTTGGATTAAACCTCCTTTGACGAAATACAATTCCAAGGGTTTAATGTTTCGCAAAGTGTTAACGTGAAGGCGTGAACATTCTCTACGAATCTATAGCAGGTTGAGACGGATCTACAAAATTTAATCCAAAGCCTCTTTATGGAGATGTAAATAAGGCAACATAAATAATTTATTAACATCCCGAGGGAGGAATATTTTTTAATAATAATATACATAAGGTTTTTCCTTAGAGAAAGTAATTTGGTTTCTGTGTATGATACTTAATTCGTATTTACTAACGGTGGTATGGAAACATTTTGGCCATATTCTTTCTACAAAAAGAAATAAAATTCATGCAATATAATTTGATACACATCATTCGGCAAAATTACTCTTGTTTCTTTGATCAAATTCTTAACTAGATCATTAATACTAATTTCGGTATTACTACCATTAGTCACCATTAAGCTCAGATTAACATAACATTAATATTTAGGATCTTCTCACAGCCTTTACGTAATCTTTACTTACAAAATACTTCTCAATTTGGCGCAAGGCCACACTTTAGCGTTAGAATTTCATAAATAAAGAAGGGAAAATATTCCAACAAAAATTTTGCAAAGGCGAAATAGACATTCCGCGTCAAAAAACCTGAGGATGACATAAAGCCTGTAATGAACGGCACTCGCTTTCAGGTTCGCGTGGCTTGAGTTATTCAGTGGATCCCGGGACGTCACAGGGAGCGGTCGCGCTGCCCGGCGTAGATTTTGCCGCCAAATTTACGATAATTGTCAATTACATGCTTGGAGTTGTTGACTATCTTGAAGAATTAAGCCAATACCATAGTAAACTTTTCTTATCAATAGCATCCGAAATAGCTAATTTAAGTTTTAATACTTCTAACTATTTAAAGCGATAAGTGCATAAAGTAGTCCATTATTAATATATTATACGTAATTATATATTGTGACTAAAATTAATAGTGGTATTGTGTGAATAGTGAATTAAAACTGTAGACTTAACAATTTTAAACAACACAATTATTATAATAAGCATAACATGACATATTATAAGGAAAAATTACGGTTTCAATAATGACTATGAACATCAGAAACATTTCAAAGTGAAAACCAAACTATCGAATGATGTTGAAAATTAGAAATGTGATAAATTTGTGCGTGATACTGAAATGAATAGATTTGACAATACATCTAAACAGGATAAAGAAGATGATATCGATGCTAGAGGGAACTGTACTAAGCAAAACAAAATTTTGGGTAAGTTTTACAATAGAAATGAATTTGTTCGTGAATACTCTAAATGTCGAAGTGAACTTTAACTAGCAGCCAAACTCATAACTTTAAAAGTAAAAATTTTGTTACAAATTTGTTGAAGTAAGTATATAAACATATAAGAAAATTAAGTAAATACAGATAAATCTTTCAAATGCATTAACGCTTGCGGAGCAAACTCTCAAGTTATATATTTTTGTGGAAATAAAAATACGGTCGTGAGCAGGACCTGTACCTCCCGGATATATACTCCAGGCGCTCTGACTGCTGAGCTATATCGACAGGAGTATTTATCCGGGAGGCGCAGGTTCGAACCTGCTCATGACCGTATTTTTCTTTCAACAAAAACATTTCATTACATATCAGCAGTAATAGCTGATCAAGCTTTCAGTTCGCCCCTTCAATTCATATTTTTATCACAAGATGCGGGCATAACATACAAAAAAATATCTCACTTACGCTTAGAAATGCGGTAATCAGATTAGCCATTATTCACCTGACAACTGACCAGACGTAACGAAAACTTATCTCGTTATTAACACGAGAAGGAACGGCTACATACGGAACTACATTTTCGAAAATAATTACTTTCCCTCTACATTTAGTGCCCACAAAGCCTTCGCCAAAACCTTTTATATAAAGGGATTACACTTGGCTACTATACTCTTAATTACTTAGACATTGCCGTGAAACCTGAGATGATTAGAAAACGAAATAAAAGAAGATTAGATTAAACGAATTACGAATAGTGTCGCTGCCTAGTCTTTTTCCAACTACGTTGACGTCGGCTTCCAGTCTAACCGCATATAGCTTGATACCAGTACTTTACATGGACCAACTGTTTAGCTGACCTCCACAACCTGGTTACTGGATAACACGATATCTCGTGGTATTCGATTGTCTGACTTTCAGCCCTCTGACTACCTGTAACGGCTGACATAAATCTTTATTGGACAACCGGGACCGATGATTTAACGTGTTCTCCGAGGCACGGAGGGGTCTCGATATGAAATTATGGTCACCCATCCACAGATCAAATGCGGAAAGCAGCTTAACATTGATCGATCGATCTGTGCGGGTGTTCCTCAGCAACGAGCCCCTCCTGTTACTTAGCCACCAGCCCCTTTCAGTTACAAATGAATTACCAACAATACTATCAAAAAACATATCCAAAATAACATTTAGTTGCATTAATTAAAAACACATAGCATCGGTGAGACTTCAATACCACTTAAGTAAATGTAACTTAATTTACTTTGACAAATATTTAAATAAATTTGTTCAAAAAATTCCAACGGGTATCCTTAATTATGCCATTTTAAATAACAAAAACTTATTTATGAATCCCCCACTTAAATTATTATGTAACTTTACTAGCTGATGCCCACGGCTTCGCCCGCGTGGATATCGGTTATCGCGACCAAAAGTAATCATGAAATTTTGATCCCGTTCCCGCTTTCCAATTACCGCTTTATGATTGCTCATTTTTTAAAGTATTAAAATGTATAGTGTATGTTATCCTTAAGAGATAGACATATGCCATCACGGATTTTATGTAGACCTATATAAGATACACAATTCCACCATACATCATTTTGTTATATCTCAAAGGGTTTAGGCAGCGTTTTCGTTGAAAGCTCCAAAACGACTTATTTTTTTCCGAAACCTCCTACAAATACTATTATATTTTAGCCAATGTATACAAAAACTTGACAAATTGTATACCTTCCTCTCCAATCACTATCTAACATCAAAAGCCGCATCACAAACAACCAAATCCGTTACGTATTTTAAAGATCTAAGCATACATAGGGACAGACAGCGCGAAGCGACCTTGTTTTATACTATGTAGTGATTTGGGGCTATTTACGTATTAAAACTTTAAGTTCTAATTTTCTTTTTGAAATTTTGCTCAGTTTGGTGTTATTAGGTACTTACGCTACTTATACGGCGTACGTAGTCAATTTAGTTATTGGTACAACATTATAGGCCTAAATTATACCTTTAGTATCATGTGTATTATACGAAATTAAAATATTGCAAATAAATAAATTAAATTTTATCCCAATTACTGTTTATTTTTGGATTGGAGACTACGGGGAACTGATCAATTTGCGATGGAAAATAAACAAGATATCAATACAATAATTTAGTTGAAAACAACAAACACGTGTAGGTTTTATTAAGTCCTATATTTAGAAATTGACCTTTACCAAACGCAGATTGCGAGAAATATTGTCAGTAATACTTGCATTGCACTAGATTTTCCTAGAAACTGTTCAACTGGTTATAAATATGCAGATGTATTCTTTAATTCGATAGCTCAAATAATTATCTTCGGTAGATCAATAATTGTTAGTTGCTATGATGCGTTGATTAACTTTCATATTTTATATATTATCTTTGATATTACATATCAATTTTTATTCTTAAAGTATATATTATGGAGGATTAGGTTAAAGTTTCAGTACGCATTCTACAGTAGTGATTGAGTCCCACGTGGGTGCCATATTCCGGGCTAATAATGGGAATTAAAAAACCATTTCGCCCAGCCTGGTAATCTTATTCTCAAAATTCACGTTCATCAGTCGCGCTCGATTTCGATTCCCGGGTCGAGCAAAGCGTTAGTGTTCTTTTCTGTAGCCCTGAAATTCTTCTCAGTAGTTATTAAATGCCCTGAAATAGGTATTACAGGGCATTTAATAACTGTATCGGAGAAATTATGGTGTACAAAAGTACTCTGTATAATCCTTTTGGGATACAGGCGTGATGCTATGCCACTTCACAATATAGTGCACACAAACATTGCAATGAAGTATATCATTTGACCCTTCATTACTACGAGTGTTATTTGTACCAACTGTTTTCCCATTTTAACAGCATTCCTTTCATATCATTATCGTCTTCTCACCCATTCCAATTCCACCAAACGCAATAATGGAAATAGGGTTCCCAACAACGCAGCCCAAGCTTTGTTTCCTCGTACAATCATCTCTTTGTGCCAAAAACTTGGCGCGACATCCCTTTGTAGTTTCCATCTAATGTTAGAAATGAACTGGCAGATAGCACTAATGGAATCTACGAGACCCTTTTCTCCAATTTGGCCTTTGATATTTGTTAATTGAATTATCATGTGAATTATTGAGATAAACTTTTGTCTTGACATGTTTGGGGTTTTTTGGTCGCATTTGGAATTGCCTGTCTCAAATATACCAAGTGTAACAAAAATCCAAAGACATACTTTGAGTGGTCAATTTACTCATTTAAACGAACTATTTTATTAAAGAACAAACGAAAGTGCGAAAGAAATAAGTCAGCCACTCCATACATTTAGGTCCACTCGCATTAACGTTTCTATGGAACGCTGATTTTATTCGCGATTTACGAAGTTGATTGCTTAGTAAAAAAAAAATGCATTTGAATGAATACTCAATGTATCCCCTCGAAGTATGATCACGGACTTCGTTGTGTACACGTTGTATAGATTACCCATGAAATTAATTTCAATCGAAATCTAATTGTAATTTCAATAGTTTTTATAAATTTTAGGTTTCCGCGATCACTACACATTATAATAAAACAACTTTTAATCGGATTAATCGCGTGTGTTTTTGTTTTTCCGGACGTGTCGAACACTTTACAGCGTTCGTGGTTGCAGGATGACTGAGGTGTCAGGCGTCATAACAATGTAAATTAAATGTTTGCAATTCAAAGATTAATACTAAGAGTACATAGTTAATTGGCGTTACTGTTTGAACTTCAGGTTATATATATATATATATATATTCAGGTTATATATATATTAAATGGAAAAAGAGTTCGCTAAGCATGCATTAATGCTTTTCAAAGATTTATCTTAAAAAAATTTAACGTATGCAGTAAATATAACTGACCTGTGTGGTACTTATGATTAATGAGGGAGTCTTTGTATGCTTGCTATATGAATCAAATTCTGATGCTGCATTTATGGTTGAGAAATGACTTATTAAATTTTTAGATTATTTTAGTTTTATTTTGTGTTTACTTAGATTAGATAAGCTGGAGCTTATAAGTTATTATTATAGACATATTAAATATTGTACATAAAAAAGACAGGTAATTTAGAAGATTGTTTTCTGATCTCGATTTATGCTATTGTGTGAAGTTATTTTGAAGATGTTTCCTTCTTTAGATCTTCAAAATTATCGTTTTCTTGCACTAAATACGGGGCACGTCATGGTAACGCCCCAAATTAATCTTTTGAGCGCCACTGAAGTCTTTAGAAGACAACATTTTTTTGCGCCACTAGCGCCCCGATTTTGTCACTATATTTAGTATATAGTGACAAAATCGGGGCGATATGTTATAATTTTTGTGGATAGAAAATGTATAACTTTAGAGTTTGCTACGTATGCGTTCGTGCGTTTCAAATATTTATACTAATGTTTGTACAATATTTGCCTTGTAGACGTGGCCCTAAGAGATACAAGAATGGCAACAAGTCCGTGGTATTTTAAACGGACTTTTAAACGGATGTACATAGCTTAATACAAAATTATGTTACATGGAGCGACTGCTTATCTGACATCCACAACCCATTTACTGGGTAATACGATATCTCGTTGTAAGACTCTCAGACTTTCAGACTGCCCGTAATGGCTGCCAAAGATCTTTATTTCACAACCGGGATCGACGGTTTAACGTGCACTCTGAGGCATGAAGAGCTCTCAATTTGAAATGATGATCACCCATCCACAGACCGACCACGGCAAGTGCCGCTTAACCTCGATCGAACGATGCTGTGCGGCTGTTACTTTGCTACTAGCCCTATATTCTATAACAATGATTCCACGCAAAACATTAAGTGTATATTTAATACCGCGAACATGTTTCGTATCTACAGTCTAATCACAATTGCGAAATAAAAAAATTCTGAACTCATATCGTCAGTTTTAACTTCTTATGAACATTACTTTTTTTTATATTCTCATTGCTTATAAAGGCCAGTCTCGACAATTCTCGGAATGCAAATTGTATGTCGGTAGTCGAGAAAATTACTACTGACGCGAGTGGGTACAGAATGTACACATGTGTTGTAGTGGTAACATAAGTCCGCCATTGAAGATTATTGTCACTTCAGGTCTCCTTTTCTTGTTTGCGAGAAAAACTTGCACCTGATCTTTCTAAGTTTTTACTGACTCTATGTAGTTAGTAGTAGTCTCTGTTAATAAAATCAGCATACATTATATGTTTCTGCGACTTCTTCTTCTTATCGTGTGGTTGATGAACAACCTAGTATCAGAGTTTAAACCACCCGTAGGTCTCTGACATGCCTTTACACACTATCGAGAACATCTCTCAGGTGTGGTGGTTTCCTCACGATGTTTTCCTTCACCGTTATAAGCAAGTGATAATTAATTTATAATACGCACATGACTTCGGAAAGACAGTAGTGCGCGCCTTAGATTCTAACTTGCGTCATACCACTAGGCTCACTGCCTAGTGCTATTTCTGCGACTTATATAACATTTCTCCAGAGGTTGTATAACGCCTGAAATGGGCTAAATGACGAATTCAAAAATAAAAGTACTTATTTAGTGTGTGTTTTTTATGAGTGTGGGAAATCCATCATGGACACCCGATTTGTTTGAATGTTTATAACCAGTTTAATTCACCACAGCAGTAATCACTAAGGTTAAGAACAAAAGTTTTTAGTGTAGTTTTCTATAGATTTGATTATTAACGATTAACATGTTATTTATGTATGTACAAGACAAAGTTTTAAACATACTTAGGTACTTGCAAATTTATCATCACTTTATTTACTTTCATACAAAAGGATTGAGCAAACTAAACTTGAAGAAACATGATCCGTGACGCATTTTCGGCACAAGCAAAGATAAAACCGTATTGTATGAAAGATTTAACGTCAAAACATTCGTGATTTACACCCAAGCCCTCCCTTACTAACATGCCTCATTTATACTTGTTACTGATATTTACGCGCACATCCAAATTTAAGATATTAGCCTGTATTTTCGTACGAAAGGTGTCAGAATTGTGTACACGGTATCAAAATCAAATTCAAATTCAAGTCATTTATTTGTTGAATGCAATTATAGGTCTTAAAAAATATGCCTAAACCTATGTCCAACACATTTGCCATTAAAATTGTTATGGCATACAAATTTAAAATACTTATAGAAATTACTTAATTATATACTCATAATTTTTTGTGGAAAAAGAATACGGTCGCGAGCAGGATTCAAACCTGCGCCTCCCGGATAAATACTCCAGGCGCTCTGAACACTAAGCCATCTCGACCTCTGCTCACCATCGCGAATTCTTCGTCCACATTTTAATACGTCTATTGGTGATGTTATTGCTATCCATTCAGTCCCTATACAGGTGACCGAACCGACACGACTAACTTTGCAGTTAATACAATTTCGTAAAGATGCAATTACCTTAACAATTAACCTCTTGACTGCCGGAACGTGGATCCACGCGAGACACAATGCAATTTTTATTGTGTCTGGTAATGCGGCATTCGAGAGGTTAAAGATAAGTCTTTGAAAAGCATTAACGTATGCTTAGCGAACCTTAAAGTTATAAATCTTTTTCTACAAGAATTTATAACTTCAAGGTTCGCTAAGCATGCGTTAATGCTTTTCAAATATTTATCTTTAATTTATATACACATATCTACAGCTTTAGTGTTTATATTTTATACTGTATTCATTTATGGAGAAGAAACAAAGATATCCAATAGATATGCTAACATTTCATTAAGCTTTAAATTAGATTTATTACCCAGGTCGAATATTTTAAATAATATTCGGCAGACTGCATTTTTTGCCGCAGGAACATTAATTTCGAAATGCAATAAATAATTCCTCATATTGAGAGATATATTCTATACTATTTTTGTAAACATAGATTGCTGATGAAATGTCTATAGTTATCAGCTGAATCAATGATACGGGGCCCCCGAGCCACAAAGGGCCCAACGTCTGTACTGTCTAAGCAAAAATTCGTAAAAAGCCCGAATATAAATTTTGATACAGGTTAATCATAAACTACGCCACTGTGTGTATCTAACTGCGCTATTTTGTTTCACAATGTGTCGTATGGTTGATAAACTACAGTATCAGAACTTAAACTACCTATATGTGTTTGGCATGGG
Organism: Xylocampa areola; assembly: GCA_935421205.1. Classification (NCBI taxonomy): domain Eukaryota; kingdom Metazoa; phylum Arthropoda; class Insecta; order Lepidoptera; family Noctuidae; genus Xylocampa; species Xylocampa areola. The sequence goes on along the minus strand of OW285219.1, from coordinate 10,936,279 downwards.
CCAAACACATATAGGTAGTAATATATCTATGGCTTTACACACCATCTAGAACATCTCTCAGGTTTGCTGGTTTAATTTTCTTTTTTTAAATCGATCTTGTTTGGCCTCCAACTCGCCTGATGGTAAGCGACAGTGTGCCGCGGATGGAGCACGTAGATCCAGAACAAACCTATTCACTATTTAGTAGAGGGGATAGATTTTGGGAGAATAATAGTTGGAGAGTTGGTGCAACTGCCCAGACCCGTCTTCCACAACGGTTGCATCAGACTACATCCCGAAACACGACTAGGTCGCTTCACGCAATGACTTCGTCCGGTTGACGCAACTGCCCACTCCCACAACGGTTTCGTCCGGTGGATGGTAAACAGCCATGGCCGAAGACTCCCACTAGAGTTGTGTTGCCTGTTTTGCACCACCCAGGGGCCACGTGTAGGGATTCCATTTTAAGGGTGCACTCCTACGGACGCGGGCAAGTCAGCCCCCAAAATTGATTTGTAATACGCACATATATCATATTAATTATGTTAAACGCTTAGTTTCCTTTACTGATATGTTTTAAAACATACGCATAAACACTAAAGTTATAAATTTTTGTTGAATAAAAATTACGGTCGTATATTCTCCCGGGGCGCAGAAATCCTGCTCAAGAATGTATTTTTCTCTCTACAATAATTATAACTTTATGTTTTCCTTTGTAATTTTTTAGAACTTTTACCGATATCAAAGAAAATTTAGATTTCCAGAAACAGCACAATCTTTTGTACTAGTTACTAGTCTAATAGTTTGGATAATTACATCCATGAATTTGACTCCAATTCCACTAACGACCAATTAGGTCTTAGTTTTAGTGTTCCTACTTCAGGAGAGACATGATAGAGGAACAGGCCATGAATATTTTATACCCATCGTTACTGTCGGCCATTCGTCGTCTAAGGCTCTATGCAGACGTGCTGAAACTCACCAAAGAGGCAAAAATGTAGTCGGATACAAAATTGAAAAAAAAAAAAATACCTAACTACCTACGTAGCTCCATTCACACGTACATATTTTTGCAAACTGCCTACATGTCACCTGATGATAAGCGATTAATGCCCATGAACATTCTTAAACTAAGAGTAGTATCAATATGCAGTCTTAACACGACCAAATTGCTCGAGCGACAGCAACTAGGAGAAAAGTAACATCGCCAGTATTTCTCGAAGCATTCGGCAGAGGTGCACACAGTCGTACACACACATTTAACAAATATATAATACGGGGTGAGCCTATGGCCATCTACCGGGCACAATTCCAAACTCTGAGCTGTTACTGAAAATTTCCTAACAGTAATACCCAAATTCTTCTTCGTATGACCCAGGAATCACGCTTGCGGTCACTAGATCAACAAGACAATCGGAGAAAACAATAGTGTAAAAAGGTTTTAAGAGATGACGGCTACAGAATGATATGTGACCGCCGCACGTCACATGTCGCTGTCGCATCGCTTCACTCTACTCAGCTTATTTTCAGCCACAACGGCTGTGGCGAATCATATGGCAAAAAATCTTTATGTCCAACATCAGCGACCTGGTTTGACTTAATCACACCCTTAAGATGCTGCGCTCCATGGTAAGCCCCAAGAATAAACTTTGCTTTGGTGAAGACCAAGTCAGAGCACCGGCAGAATGTGAAAGTTGTTATTAAAGAGCGACCGCACTATTTTGTGACAGCCACAACGCAACTGCAAGTATTTGCGGTGACACTTCAAACAACCACTGTTTGGCGACTATGGTGTAGCTGTGGTTGTAGCGTGTCTGAATAGAGCCTTACGGAATCTAGGACTTAAGAGCTCTCAATTATGTGGTTTCATTGAGAATCTAAACGAGGCTTTAAACTGTTTAGTCGGGTTTTATAGGATTTTTATGCAAATGTTCTGTTTTATATTTAATTTTGTGGTTGGTTACAAACTCACATATTACACTGTCTCTACCCTTAGATTTGTAGGTTAAGGTTTTGATTTCCATATACATGCATAATCATCCCGTAAATGTCACACTACAGGACAAAAAACTTTTTCATGCAGAGAAAGTACAAGCATTGATCACCACGCCGGCTAAATGCGGTTTGAGGATTTCAGACTAATAAATAAGTGCAGGTTTTCTCGCGACGTTTTCCTTCACCTTATGTCTGTTGCTTCTAAGCCTAACTAGGAAATTGCAATTATTGTACATTGAAAGTCACATGGGTACATACTATGTTTGATAACAAATTACCCATATATATGTACCTATTGTATGAACTGCACATAGCTGTTATTTTAGGTCATATATTTTTCATGTGAGATGTGTTTATATTAAAATAGCTACCAAAACGTGCTAAAGAAGAAATAAAATTCTCATGTTGATGTTGAAGGTGACTGGAATGTTTTTTATTGATTAGTATATTATATGTTTTGACATTGTATTAGTGCAGTTGTAAAATTTAATAGATATATAAATAGTTCTGTATCAACACCAAAGACAGACTCAAGTGTAAACAAAACGCGATTTATTTGTATTATCGGTGAATAATACTCAAAGCAGAAGATGTTAGGAGTCCTATGCTATAAATAAAGCATATTATAAGATTCATGTTCAATACCTATCTAATTTATGTTTTTGCTACCAATGTAAGTAGCTGCTACTTCGTCTATATTTTATTTCCACTAAATAAACAGGGAAAACTAACTGATTCTGAGACACAAAAAACCTTGACCCGTTTCCAAGTAAATCCGGAACTCAATCAACAACAACTTAACTATATTTATTAGTTCCCTAAAAGTAAACGAACAGTTTCGTAACTCGGTTTCTTTGGGCCAAACAAAATCAGAGTATTTCACTAAGTTATCCTTGGTTTACCAATACCTCCGTGAAAACTTTTCCTCACTAAGATTGGACTAGATTCAAAAATAAAGGTATATTTTGTACCTATTTAGGTATTTACAGATAAAATGTTTTTAGTGATATCTATTTGAAATATAGCATATAGAATAAATTTATTGACTAATATCTAAAATACAGGTTGGAATTTAAGATACCGAAAATATAAGTATGCCTAAGAAACAGAAGTCTTCAGATAAATAGTTTAAGGTTTAAGCCTAATTCATATCGTAATATCTTAGGTATTCGTGATCACTACACATTATAATAAACTGAGAGAGAACATTATAAGGACTGCGACCACGAACGCTGCAAAATGTTCAAAACGTCAGGAAAAACAAAAAACGCGATTAATCCGGTTAAAAAATGTTTTATTCTAATTTCATGTCCATATTAGGTAGGTACTGAGCCTGTTGCCGTCTACCAGCCATAATTCCAATCTCCGGACTGCTGCAGAGAATTGTGTAAACAAGAAACCTAATAACACAGCCCGGCCTAATATTCGAACCCAGAACCTCACGCTCAGTAGTAGTATTTGGAGCTCCTAAACACAATGAACCTTTTTCCCAAAAAACATCATCCGCGGTAAAAATCTTAGTTAACTAAAATCAAGAAAAATTATTTGTTTTTTCTTTTGAACAGTTTCAAACTTGAAATCCTCTTGCAAAGTTAATATTTTACGTCTTCGAGCAGGATCGGCCCTCTCCCAATCCCTCTCTGCGGCCTCCTTCTGGAGCATAACTCATACACAGAAGGAGGCTACGGCCTTCCAAGCCACCCGCTCTGTCGGCATAGCCGATACGACCGCCGGCAGAGACAAATCTTCTCCAATCTGGTCGACCAGGATGTGCCGCTCAGAATCCCATGCAGGGCATTCCTGGAGCGTGTGCTGTGCAGTATCCTGGCCACTTATACAATGGTGGCAATAAGCTGTGGCTTCGCACCTTCGCCTTCGCTACCTATTCAGGTACTCACCGATGCAACCGCCTAGTTAATTCTTAATAAAAAAACCTATTCTAACCTGTAACTTATGGGTGGTGTAATTGTCAATGTTAGTTGGATAATAATAAATGATTTTACTTCTGCAAATAGATCTTTTGAAGATACTTTACAAGTCACTTTATAAACTTGATGTCGCCGGTGTTTTCTTTCTGACTATCTCTGAGAAGGAACGTCGAAACAAACTCAGAGGGCAACGTCTCTTTTAAAGTCCAGACATAATAAAACTTAGACACACTAAATAATAAAACTTCTATTGTTTCTCATCAGGTGTCATTCAATGTGTTATACGCATGACTGCATGCGAAGACCTACACGTGGTTTAAACTCTGACGCTAGGCTATTCATCATCCATATGATTGAAGATCATCATCTACGTTTTCAGTCATTTTCTAGTGTTAACTTGTAGACACACAGATTTCATTTAACTAGATTTTATTTCCATATTTCTATGTTCTCTGAAAAGCAATATGGTGTTTTCCATAAACATAAACAAAAACACCATATTGCTGGTAAATAAATTCATTTTCCCAATTTTCCGCATATAAAACCAACATTTTATTGTTCAGAAATATTTTAATCCACAATAAAACGACGATAAATCGACATGGTCTATATTACGGCCATATATCAGGTTGGATGGTCTCTTTGTTGTGTTGTTTATTCAGAGGTTGATCTATATCTATAGGCGCCGCATACGCCATTTTTCATGGAAAGCTGATTTTACTGATGTCGTAAATCTGATAAAATTTAGAGATGCCGTATTTTTACGTGACTGCCCAAAAACAGGAGTCTTATGCTTTTATCGTTCATATATGTTTGTGAGTTTCTTTATTCCAACCTTAACCTTCAAAACTTATGATTTAAAAAAAGTAATATTGTGGTAATGGTTCATAAAAACGAGTGAAATAAAAAAAAAAATATAATAAAAAAATCTACAATAAAAATAAATTGGCATTTTTTTTTTCTTATCAATTTTTTTATTTTGTGTTGGATAAAGCGTGTTATAACATCTTTTCGATAAACGATCTTTATGGCAAAGCAATGTTTATTGTAGTTAGCCTTAAGATTGGTTACCATGCTTCGGAGGGTACGTTAAACCGTCTGCTTTTAAATAGCAGTCCTTAAGCCAGACATCCTACGGGTGAATTTGATTAAATCTTGACACATCATAAAACATAGCATCACGCCTGTATTCCCGGGGGAAGGGGTAGGCAGAGGTGTACACAATTGTACACCCACATTTCACCAATGCTGTTATTAAGTCCCATGTAATAGGTGGTGAGCCTATTGCCATCAACCGGGCACATTTCCAAACTCCGGGCTGCTACTGAGAATTTCCTAACAGAAAAACTCAATAACACTTTGCCCGACCCGGGAATCGAACCCGAGACCTCCTGCTCAGCAGTCGCGCTACGGACCACTAAACCAACGAGGCAGTTAATCTTGACACAAGTATAGAAAAATAAGAAGAAGTATCAATTATTGTTCGCCGGTTTAGTACTCACTTGCAATATTCGGGATTGTCCGATTAATTTTGAACTCGAACGGAGACCTTAGTCATGAGCTGAGCCTGTCGCGGTGTCAGTCAAACTGGTTATAATACAAAAATCTTTTTTTTTTCTTTTGTCCCACGCTAGCAATTTCTTCCTGTATCGTGGGTGTGTTTACAGACTTATTATCTCACAAGCACACCCACACCGAGACCTGGAGCAATTATCTATAGATCGTACAAATATTTGCTCCGTGCAGGAATCGAACCTGCGGCACGCAGCGCAGCAGTCCGTCTCTCGACCACTGCGCCAGCCACGCTGTCAGAAATAATAAGCTTTTATCCCTGTAAAAATTCTTATGTACCTTTTAAAAAGTAAGTAACAGGCACCTATCGATGATACTTTTGTATTGCACTTTTTGAGTTAATTTCAGACATCACTGATTTACCCTGACGGAAAACGTCGTTAAGTTTGTCTAAAATTAAGTTCCTTGTGGGTTCTTCTCTTTTTCTATCGTGTTCTAAAGTAAGCTCGATGGAAGCAACCACTCAAAACGACGAAACCATCTGATGTTATTCATACCACGAAAACGGCTTATTATCTAGTAGGTAATACTCACTAAACTGAGAGACTATGACGAATGTTCACCTTTACACCACGGATCTGAAAAAAAAAATAACGGATGTAACCGTGCCTTGTCATAAGCAAAGCACAGATTATGCATGCAGCGTATGTGTAGCGTATTTGTATGCGTTTAGCTCGTGTATGACAAACGAAATTGGTTGACTAAGCATACTTCTCACATGTCATACGCAACGCTACGTCCGTATTTTTTACACTACATATGGGAAAGCCACATGTGATAGATTTCCTGTAGTCGAAATTTCCTGCATTTTCAAACCCTTTCTAATGATTATTTCTGTTTGTTATAGAACTGGATCTGGATTACCTGGAGCGGGGTGGAGGGGGCACCCTGACAGTGGGCGGGGCTCCAAGCCTGGAGCCAAGTCCTGATAGCCTCGACCTTGTCAAGGTGGTGCTGCTTGGTGCACCAGCTGTTGGGAAAACTAGCATTATACAGGTAATTAAGTAAGAAACATATATCTAAACTTATATGTGGATTATTATCAAAGAAGAGCTAGTCTCGAATTCCTTAAGACAGTATTAAAAATCCCTTACTCGATACAACTAGTTGCTGTAAGTAAAAGTTCAAATGTTTATTGGTGTTTTTTTATCGTTATATTTCTTCATCGTAGTATATTTTATTTGAAACTATGTTTATGTTATGTTTTTTCCGTGCCGTGTCAAATTAAGATCTATGACAGCCGTTACGGGTAGTCAGAGGCCTGAAAGTCTGACAACCAGTCATACCACGAGATATCGTGTTACCCAGTAACTGGGTTGTGGAGGTCAGATAGGTAGTCGCTCCATGTAAAATACTGGTTTTAAGCTGCATCCTGTTTGACTGGTAGCCGACCCCAACGTAATTGAGAAAAGGCTAGGCAGATATATTTTAACCTATGTTTTCTTCCATTCATAGACCTGATTTCATTCAACTACATATTATTGGGGTTAGACCGGTTTTACAAAATATTAATACCAGCGTATATTAACAATCTTTCTAATAACTTCTTCTCCTTATATTTTCTTAAATGACCAGTCAACCAGACAAAACCATTAACCCAGTTCCTTTTTATATTATTAAAAAGTATTATTATGGCTGGTCTGACTATAAACTTAATATGGCCGTCTTACAATCCCTTACATATGACTTTATCAATCGGGCTAAAAAAGCCATAACACAATAACTTTAATATTCTGAGAAACATTTTTCGGTTGAACTAATAAAACTCTTGTTCAGAAAGACTAACAAACTTTAATATAGCATAAATTCTTAATTTTTTTAAGTATTTATCATTACCATTAATAATATATACGATTCAAGCAAAATGTGTGTAATAATTTAACGTACCAAAATACAAAATATCTTTGTACTTGTATCCTTAAAACGTCAGTAGTCGCTCCAGTGAGTCTATTTGAGATAAGCCTGCATGGATGAAAGACTCATGCGGGTCATAACTAGCTTAAACCGAATACGTTATGCTTAATTTTGAAACTCTGTAAGGAGAAATACCGTAACTATTACAAACTTTCTATAAATATATGCAATATGTAAAATAAAAAAAACAGCGGACCAGTTTTGATGCATACTCTATGAATACTTGAACACGATCAGATGGCATAAGATGATAGAATAGTTATAGATGGCAATCTACATAATATTAAAATATTTGATCTAGAAAATTACGATATGAAGCTAAACATTTTTCAGTGGTAGGTATTTGAGAAACATGATATTATATACTTATCGATAAAAATCTGTTCCCCGCAAATCGATAGAGCTGGCTTCGATAAAACAACACATAAACATGCTAATGTAACAGAAACAAATCTCAAACAAATTCAACCTCTATACTAGACTAAGTGTAAGTACACATCAATTTACATAATATTCAAATCAAACTCGCTGTTACATGTGAATCTCGCTACTATAACATCCCTAGTGAATTGAACAGAGACATAACAGCTGTCGGATATAGTAACAAATATTTGACAGTCAATGTATCCAATGCGACAGCCATTGCATTGCTAGTCTCATGGCTTTATACACGTATATAACATTGTTTAACTAGTGTGCAAAACGTATCTGGATACGACCTATACAGATGCATTTTTAAAGAAATATCAAGTATATCTGTATTAATATTTCATCGTGATGTGTTCGTTCTTTTATATCCTTTATCAAAATTCAATTCTACTATGTATTTGCCAACTTTAATCTATTTTTGTTTGGTTTCCTTAGTAACTTCAAGTTCTTTCCCATTTCTATAATCATGCTTAGTGCCATTATACTTAATAAAAACGGTGGGAAAGTAAACTAGAGATTTTTAAACATAGCATGACTGTATTCCGTGAAGGGTTAGGCAGAGGTGTACATTTTTTTGAATTGTGATGCACCTGTTTTTTGGCGTTATCATTCGACTTCCCTTTATTTAGACTTGGCAAAGACCACGAAATATTATCTAGTCGCACAATTACGTTCTAATGAAAAAAGTGTTGGTTCCAAATAAATTGAAGTCGTGCTTAACATTTGAAGCGTTATTAGCAGAAAATGTAGTTTATTATAAAGTCAACACAGCCTAAAATATATTATGTTGACAAAATAATGCCTTTATATTTTCGTCAACACAAAAATAACCGAATAAAAGATTTACCGTCGTCAATGGAGCTATCTCATATTCGGATGACGCGTCATATTTTCCGATTCATTAGCTATGCGTATGATTTTAGGATTTCAGGCGTGAAAATCAGATCCGCATTACGGCAATTTCCAACAGTGTTGCTTTTATAAATATGAGGAGTCAGTCGCATGTGTCGGGAGTAATCAGTAAATGGATTTGTCTTTATATGAACTTATAATACCAGACTTTTAACTTAATCTAATAATGTTACTACCATATTGGACTTGTGAGAGAAGAAAAACCGCTGCTGAGCTGAGATCCTATTTTCAATCCCGGGATCGGGTGAAGTGTTATTGGCTTTTTATATTAGGAAAGTCTCAGTAGCAGCACATAGTTAGGCTTTCCTCCCGGTTGATGGCAATAAGCTTACCAACCATCGGACTTCATAACGCTATGGGTAAAATGTGGGTGGTATTTCTATGTCCAACCCTTCGGGATACAAACGTGATGCTACGTTGGCACATTGTTATGTTACTCTAATAATAAATACACTGATTAAAACAGTATTACATAATTTGGAAATAGCATCGATTTAGTATTATTGTATAGCGTGTTCCATCGTCAACCGCACTATCATTTAACATCAAGTAAGATGGCGGCCAACCACAAGCTCTTATTGAATAAAAAAAGTTTAATATTATCATTAGGAAACAAAAATATTGAGCGGTTTGCTCAGTATTTTCGTTTCCTGATGATAATATTTTTTATCTAACCTACAGTGTTTAAATGATCAGGAAATGATTTTTTTTATTCTTTAACAGCTTGTGGTTGGCCGCCATCATACCTGATGCTTGCATAATTTTATTATCATTAAGAAAATGGTTTCACCTAAAAGTACGATACAAAGAATTTTTCGTATTTATAACCACTTTGTAGCGCAGAGAAGAAAATAAATGCTTGGCTGTTTACAATAATTCTATCAACTCAATATTATACTAAAAAGAGAATGACGTGAAATGTTAGCATTAATTAAATACCTATCCACAGTCCACATTCAGGGGCTATTTAATATTTACTCACTTTGTCGAAATCCACGAGAGAAAATGCCCCGAGATACAATATTCCAATCCTTTTAAATCTCTATTTGCCTACCTAGTATTTATGATAGCGTCCTTTCCAAATAAAGGTTCTAAGCTTGCTTTTGAAAGAGACACTGAAATATAACATTAAAATTTGAAGACTTCTTAATGATCCTCTTTCTTTATAGAAAATCGTTTTTAAATAATAACAAATGGCTATATTTAATCATTCCCACTTTGCTTTGTTCCATAAAAATACGGTCAGCATTATACATTTTGTGGTATTTTTTATGTCGATATCTATGTATTTATTAAGTTGCGGCGAAACATATATGCTATTTAAAAAAACAGCCCACGACCGTCCCACCGCAGAGCAAGGGCCTCTTCTCATACAGAGATGGCACAAGCCTAATCACCACGCTAGCTCAATGCGGGTCGGCGATTTCAGACTACGAAGTCCAGGTTCCTCACGATATTTTCATTCACCGTATGTCTGTCTATGATGTCTTAGAATTACTAAGAAAGTACACATGACATTGCAAAAGTCACATTGGTACATGCCAGATTTGAACCCGCAACCTGTGGCTCAGGAGGCGGGCCCATAACCACTCGGCCACCACGACACTTCTATATGCAATAGAAGGTTAAATTTGTTTCATTTTAGCCCTTATATTTAGACCTGCCGGATGTACATCAACTTACCAATAATGCTACATATTTTAATTTCTTAAAAAATTCTCTCTTAAAGAATGCTCCAATAATTTGGATCGCGACTATACTTTTGATACTAACTGTACAAATACGTCTTGATCAAACACGATTTAACAACGACAGATAAGTTATTACAGCCATATCACAATGTCGTCTTTCATAAACGTTAAGGGTACTGTTACTCTGACACTTGATATTGCTACCGGGTTCTACCAAATTAGGTTGGGTTATATTACTCAAATTATATGGGAGGGTGGGTCATTAACAATCTGGGACGCAGGTGTAAAACATCGGGATATGGGAATATGTAATTACTTAATTGATATTCGGGGCGTGTTTTCTATGTTATGATACGTTTTTCCTAGAAGTTTATCTAGATGATGTGCTAGTGGTTGGGCGTATAATTAATACAATTCGAGGCTCGTGGCATACATAATAAATGTCTTTTGTTACATTATTTATTTATGAATATCATTATATATTTTCGTTTTACTCTGTATTATTCTATGTCTACTTTGTTTTAGTTTTCACAAAGACTTTTACATAAACACTCTTAAAAACAACAACTTTATTTTTAGCGTTTCAATGTTACTTTGTTTTTTTTTTAATCTCCGTAATTAAGTTTTTGGTATCTTTTTCATAAAGCAATACTAAACCTTTATACGTTCTAACTTGGATTAAAACTATATAAATACATCACGAATACGATATTTTTTTATTCAAACCATCTGTACATCATTTCAGTGGGAGTTTTGGTTTAGGTTTAAAAAACATAATTTTAAACATATTCACGTGATTTACTCAGTTGATATATTTTTCATTCAAAAGGTTCATCAAATAAATGATCCTATAAAAATAATGAAAATTCATGCTCGCTCATAAGGGAAGTGAAAACAGTCTATCAAAATGATTGATTGTGTATCTGTTTCAATTTTTTCTCGAATTATTTATCGATATGTCGCCGTCATGCTGCTTTTGTTTAAATATTTAGCTTTGGTCTAGTGGTCGCAAGCGCGACTGCTGAGCGTGAAGTTCTGGGTTCGATTCCCAGGTCAGACAAGGCGTTATTGGGTTTTTTCGGTAAAGGAAATTCTAAGTAGTAGCCTGGAGTTAGGAAGTTGGTGATGGGACAGCCACGTGTTTCGGAGAGCACGTAAAGCCATCGGTCCTGTGCCTGATCTCTCTCCGGTCGTGTCGGATTACCGTCCCACCGGACTATGAGAGTGAAGGAAGAGGGAGTGCACCTGTGTTTGCTCATACACTTGTGAACTATAATATCTCCTGCGTATTTGGCTAATCTCCGTGGAGATAGGCCGCCGTGACCGAAATACGCTCTGAAGGAGTATTATTAGGTTTTCAATAACTCCTTACTTGAAATAGCACGTCAATATTTTTTTTTATCTTTATTTGAGGGTTTTTATCCACATGGATATATCAACCCCATCTTATCTTATAATAACAAAAACATATAAATATAATGTACATCTGAAGACTGAAATATTATGCTAAAATGCTTTATCAATTAAATTTACTAGATCGAAGTTTTTATGGAATAACTGATGTTGGATACGCAAGAATTGATTGAATGAAACCAACATTTATTTAATTCCTGTGAAATTTATACGTCAATGTAATATTGCAGAAATTGTTATAATATTGGAATTAATGTTTTATTTTTGCCTCGATAGATTACTGGCCGCAAGCACAGCTGTTGAATTTTAGACCTTGGGTTTGGTTAGTTGTTCCCGGGTCGGATAAGGTGTTATTAGATTTTTGATATAGCAATTTCTTAGTAGAACAGTAGTCGGAATTATGTCCGGCTTGGGTAATAACTCACTACCTATTTTATAGGCTTTATATAATCCAGACCATCGAAGAAATGTGAGTGCACTACAGTATGGTTCTGTCTAACCCTTCGAGGCATACATGCGTGATACTATGTATGTATTATTTTTGTGTAATAGTTATGTAAATGTTACTATCATCATATCATAATATCAATTTATTTGTAATGCAACTCAAAATGAAAAAGAAAAAGAAATATTTAAACTAGTATGTGACGCGATACTGAAAAATGAACATGGAACAATTTTATCGCATGTTCACTTAAGGGGTGCTCAACTCCTATTGAAAACTGATGTGTTAACTTTTTCGATATTGCACTATGCCACGATAACAAGCACTATTAACTTCACCCCACTTCTAGAGGAGTGAGAAAATCCACACAATATGTTGGAACAAACTAAGTAAAAGCCGTTATTGTTAAGATCGTAGACGATAGACTCAAAGTAACTAACTACGTGTTCTTGGAAGCTACTGTTGTTTTAAGCCAAGTGTTACGTTACGTTAATTTTACAAATAACTAACATCATGCCTGTATCCCCGGAGAGTTAGGTAATAGGAGTACTGTTGTACGACCACATTTCACCGAAGCAGTTATTAAGTCCCATGAAATAGTTGTACACGTATACGTGGTACAGTGATAATATCCAAACTTCGAACTGCTACTGAGTATTTTTCTAACGGAAAAATTCAACAATACTTTGCCAGACCCGGTATCAAACCCTCCTCACCATAATTATGAGTGTGAGACTCAGCAGCCGAATCACGTAACGCATAGACATTATTTTTTTATTTATAGAGCATAAAAATAAATTCAGTCACTCTATACAAAGAACTTTACGTAATTGTCAGTTAAGATTTGGGAATGGTTAAGGAAAAGCGCTTAAAACTTTACAAATATGTGAGTGAAGAAACTGAAAAAATAACATAGTATAACATAGCACCACGCCTGTATTCCCCCAAGGGGTAAGCAGTTGTACACCCATATTTCACCAATGCTATTATTGGGTCCCATGTAATAGGTGGTGAGCCTATTGCCATCTACCGGGCACAATTCCAACCTCCGGGATGTTACTGAGAATTTCCTAACAGAAAACTCAAACTTTATTGTTATGAATAGTATTTAATGTTTTTATTTTCGTTATAGTATTCCATTATGGGTCTTGATGCCTGAAATAAATGGTAAATAATAATAATAACACTTTGCCCGATCCGGGAATCTTACCCGAGACCTCTTGCTCAGCAGTCGCGCTTGGGACCACTAGACCAACGAGGCAGTTTAAATTAACACAAATCAATTTTATATCTTAATATCATGTTCCTTCAATAACGGTTAGAAAAGTGATGTGTTTCAGTTTTCTGATATTGCGGTACACTATAGTAAAGAGAAATATTAACCTTCGTAGTAAAGAAGTAAGGAAGTCCATACAATATGCGAGAGTGAACAAAGAAAATTTATCTGTTAAGCTCGCAGACGATCAACTTAAACTAACTACACGTCCGTAGAAGTTAACGTTATGTTTCTAACCTTTAGTTCAAGTGCCATGAAAATGGCGCGTGGATTTAAAAGATAGCATCTTGTTAGAGATAAAAATTGTATTTAAACAAAGGAAAATATTATTATATGGATGATATTCTTTTATTTTAAATATGTTATAGTTTATACAAGCCTGTAAAATATTTCTATGGACATTAAACGATTTTTACTACTTAGAATAAAAAGTAAAAGTAATTATAACAATATAATTATAATTATGTATATGCATATATATACAATAGAGCATCGAAAAATTCATCCACATCGCTACCAACTGGTAACGTGCCCAAAAGGCTGGCAGTATTGCCACTTTAAATGATAATGCTGATTCTCTGTGCGAAGAATAGAATACTTACTTAATTAATTAATATATTCTACAACATTTTTATTTTATCCTATATTATTAACGACTATTATCAACATAACATATCATCACGCCTGTATTTCCCGAATAAACGCCTGTAATTCCGGGAATTGAGGCGTGATCTCAGATCTCATCACTGATTTATGATCCCACACAGTTACATTTCACCAATGCTGTTATTAAGTTCCATGTAATAGGTGGTCAGCCTATTGTCAGTCACAAAGGTTAGCGCTGAAAATCAGCGCTGTAGGTTTCTGTGGGAATCTGCAGCATTATGCTGAGCGCTTACCATTTCCCACTTGAATGGGACACACCTATATTTATAATATCAGTCTTGAGTATCATAAATAATTTATAAATAACTGAGCTGAGAGCATTAAAACTTTAATTTCCAATATTTCTATCTTCCAAGTAAAATTCTTCAAGTTGTCACCTCTGCTGTATATTTTCCTTCCTGTTTTTTTCCTTTGTTGTTAGGTTGGCAGTCGGCCGCTTGCAAAAAAGTTGCCAGCTTCCAATTTTGTAGACGTAGACTTATTAGAGTATTTTCTGTTTTAAATATTTAATTGTAAACTAGTTATCTATTTGTGTTTTGTCCTGCTCTAAGTGTATCAGAATTGTTATTGTTTATCTTATATTTATAATTTATCAAAAATACTGTTTCTACAGGTTGAAAATTTTATATGTAATGTCTATAATTATTAATCTATTTCTTCTTTACTGTGTGCCCATTTGAGGGGAATAAAAGCTTTTTCTTTCTTTCTTTCTTCTTTCTTCTATTGCCATCTACCGGGCACAATTCTAAACTCCAGGCTGATAATGACAACTTCCTTACAGAAAAACTCAATAACAATTGGCACAACCCGGAAATCGAACTCAAGACCTCATGCTCTGCAGGCGCGCTTGGACTAGCGCGCTAGACCAATGAGGCAGTCGAATATTATCAAAGTTTCGATATTATGTTCGATATAATTTGATAATATTTATATTAATATAGGTTTATCTTCTAAAATTATTCAAATTTTTTAATGGTTTTCTTATATTTCAACATGACTTTAATTCGTTGATGACATTCTGAAACCTTCTCACAAAATTTTAATACAGGCACCGACGAGCATAATGCAATATGACAATATCAGAAATGTACATACATTTGTAATCTCATCAGTTATTCCATGAATATTTTACGTGGCAATAAACTTGAGACCGCCGTGTGTGAGCGAGACATCGTTAGGTTTATCCTTAATTAAATTTGCAAGTACATACTTCATCTGTATTAAAAATGGATGTAACTCTTTTGCTTACCGTGTTAAGCTGAATTGCAAAAATAATATAGGTAGGTATATGACTCGTTAAATAAATTAACATTTATTTACAGATAAAAAAATTAAAAGCATTAATGCATGCTTATCGAATTTTAAAATTATAAATTTTGTGGAAAACGAATACGGTCGCGAGCAGGATTCGAACCTGCGCCTCCCGGATAAATACCACACTTTACATTTTTTATTGAGCTCATATTCAATTTTTAGGTTTTTGAGTTTACACAACAGACTTTCATGCTGGTTTAAACGTGATTGTATTTTTAATGGTATTTCTAAAACATGTCTATATTTCTAGAACGTTTACGAAATAGTTTAGTTATTTCAGCCTGCTGTCATCTAAGTAGACAAAATGTACTCGCTTATTAAATGGAAAAAGAATACTCCTAGAGTATTTATCCGGGAGGCGCAGGTTCGAATCCTGTTCGCGACCGTATTCTTTTCCATTTATTATTGTAACTTTAGAGTTCGCTAAGCATGAGTTAATGCTTTTCAAATATTTATCTTGGATGTAATCGCTTATCGACTATGACAACAATAAAACTAATTAAAGTTTACAGACTTGGCATTCATGTCGATAAAGTTTAAGAACATCATCAACAAAGATTACAGTAAAGTTACTGTTTCATCGCTAACTTTGATCACAATGTTCAACAAACTTGTCCTTGTAACAGGTTCTGTATTTGTTTTACCTGACTTAGTAACTTTACTGCACATAGTAACAAAGCTTCAAATAAGGATAATACTCCCGAAGTACGTGTCATGGAAGTTTTGCAAGTAGTGCTCCATTAACCACCACAATAATTACACCCTCGGTTGATATTATTGATGTTGTTGGTTTTGCTATGAATAAGTTTGCAATTTTACATTCTCCAACAATAGGTTCCGCTTCAAGTTCAATGCTGTATCGCGCTACCTTATCAGAATTTGTTTGAAGTGTAGAAAGTATTGAAATCAAATAATCATGCATGCAAATAAATACAATATCTAGCTACTTCCACAAAATTGAGGGTAGTCATGCATTACCTGTGCACCGCCCGCCCGCCCACAAATATATGCACATACGCAAGCGGTGAAAATTCCGACTACCACCAACTACTCTACACGTGTTTCCGAGACCGAGTCCGCCACCGAGAGTCTCGGTGGCGGACACTGCACGGTCTAACAGCTCCTGATGATGCCCAGTGGAGGGGCGAAACACGTGTAGAGTAGTTGGTGGTAGTCGGAATTTTCACCGCTTCATATTGTATTTAATTGCATCCATTGTAATGGACTTCCGCAAAGTAACGCCTGAATCTATTCAAATAATCATGCTTTTAAACATTTTAAAGAAAAGAAAATACAGTCTGAGCATGATTTATTTTTTTACTTTAATTAAAACGATTTTGGTGCAATCGCAATAATTAAAGACATCAATTCTTAAATTAGGTACAAACTACATATCTTTCACACATTTATCTCACTTGTAATATTTATAAGGTGCTAAAAATTTGGTACCAGAACAACGAACGGTTAATTCAAACAAACTTTTATAAAAAGTTGAGCAAATATTTGTAACATTGAACCACGAGAAAAGTTAGGCCGATTACACACGGCCCCATCTGCCACCGTGGTGCACGGTCGAGTAGATCAAGTCTTGCCACTGTTCAGTACCTGATTGGGATTCGGTTAGAAAATTCGATTGATTGCAATAGGTTCACCACCTTTTGCTTGCATCGGTGGCAGTGCAACACTACTCTTCTGCCCATCCTTTTGGTGATACACGTATGATGCCATTCGGCCGCAGTGGCAGGTGTTATCCGCTATATAATGTGGTCAATAATGTCAAATCTTACATTAAATACATACATTTATCTGCCTCTTGGCAGGCATTATGATTTGTCATGCTCACTAAAAAGTCTTGCTGATAGTGACGTTGTATCGGGTCGTTGAGTTCCCTTCAAAATGGTTGAGCTCAGCGATGCTGATGAGCACGTGATACTCGTAAACGGGTGCTATATGTCGGGACTGGTAAGCTCGTAATTGCCTTGGTAATAATTTTGCCTTTATAAACTACTACTTTTTGAATTATTTGCTTTTTTCTCTTACATTATATCAATATACAATTGTAAATAATATTTTATTTTAAAAAGAGTGTCTATCAAGATTCTTGTCGGTTCTTCTCCATAAGATCAAATTTTTTAAATCGTGCCTGGCTTTGACGTTTGATATTGCCTAAAATAATGAATTTAAACCTTATTTAGTTACTTCCCTTGGGTTGATGAAGCCGAAAGATTCGACTTATAGGGCTGATATCTGAAACCTTTGTAATTCAAAAAGGTATTCAATTTAATATCTACTACTAGTTGAAAGAAATCAATTTTGATAATAATACGAGTACCTACCTGTTACTACTTGCTACTTGAAATAGTTTTATAATTTCACATTGTTATTATTAATATTATTATTTTTTCTTATATCTTCTTTTTTATTATGAGTATTTTGTAAATATATTTTTCTTAACGTAAACTAATACGACGAAAATACAACACCGTTACGCCTGAACTTGTCCCCAAGGACCAATAGCAGGCTTCTTGCCTACCCAACTGCAAAAGTAACAGCCCGTGTTTTTCGTTGACGGTAAGTCGTCACCCTGGTAACGACATATATCCGGGCATTGAAGGTACAAGGCTTACACGGTGATTAATGAACGCGACCCAAATCCATCTTAGTCACTTAAGGGAATTCAGCTATTAAAAAACCTTTTTCTTTCCTTGTTCACAGCAATTCGTGTGGAGCGATTTCTCTGAGGAATACGTGCCAACAGACCGTAAACATACCTTCTATCCTTCGGTGATCATCAATGAACATCTATATGAAGTAAAAATTACGGACGTACCGGTAATACCTTACTTCCCAATAAACTCCTACTACGAATGGGCTCACTACCGCTTCTACGGACTAAGAAGCGCTACCGCCTACATTCTAGTCTTCGATTTATCTAATGTGGAAACTTTCCAATACATACGAACTTTGAGAGACCAAATGGTCGAGAGTCGAGACATGAGGAATGTTCCCGTCTTAGTTGTTGGCAATAAACAGGATCTACTTTGTAGTAACACTCCATCTGCGTCTAGTGGACTTCAGCAACTTGCTATAGCTGAAAGTGCTTGCGGTGATTCCAGAGAGAAGAGAAGAAATATAGTGAATTTAGTTCGTAAGCACTGGAAGTGTGGATACGTGGAGTGTTCAGCTAAGTATAATTGGAGGGTTATAGCTGTGTTCAAAGAGCTAATGGAAATGATTGACGCTCTAGAATGGAGTGGTGGTGGTAGAAGCTCAGAACCTCCTCCTGATTCCTCAGCTGGTGGGAGTACACATGAAACCCGATGTGTGATTGCTTAGCACAATTAATGACGTTGACTTTTTACCCTTCATTATATTAATAGAAACGAAATAATGCCCTAACCAAGTCTTCTGCAAGATTATTTAGTCCCAGCCACCTCTGTTTATTTAATAATATAAGTTACAGAAGCTGCGAAATTCTAGTGGGTTATTTATCTGCCTTAATTCAAGATATGTCTTTGAAAAAGCATTAACGCATGCTTAGCGAACTCTAAAGTTACAATATTAAATGGAAAAAGAATACGGTCGCGAACAGGATTCGAACCTGCGCCTCCCGGATAGATACTCTAGGCGCTCTCGCCACTAAGCCATCTCGACCTCTGCTCGTCACCGCGAATTCTTCTTCCATATTTTAACACGTCTTATGGCGACGTCATTGCTATCAATTCAGTACTTACAAGTGACCAAACCGACACGACTAACTTTGCAGTTAATACAATGTTCGCGACCGTATTCTTTTTCCATTTAATATTGTAACTTTAGAGTTCGCTAAGCATGCGTTAATGCTTTTTCAAAAACATATCTTGAATTATTAAGGTAATTGCATTCTTTACGACATTGTATTAACTGCAAAGTTAGTCGTGTCGGTTCGGTCACTTGTAAGTACTGAATTGATTGCAATGACGTCGCCATAAGACGTGTTAAAATATGGAAGAAGAATTCGCGGTGGTGAGCAGAGGTCGAGATGGCTTAGTTGGTCAGAGCGCCTGGAGTATCTATCCGGGAGGCGCAGGTTCGAATCCTGTTCGCGACCGTATTCTTTTTCCATTTAATATTGTAACTTTATCTGCCTTAAGTTTATCTGATTGACCATTCACGATCCGTGTTCAGAGCGCGTTCTGTAGATTCATCAATTTAGAAACTTGCACTTGTAAAACTTTGGCTGACTTGGTTCATTTGTTGGAAATCCAATCTGACCCTCGTAAATTGATCCATATTTCATGCAACTTCGAACGAATTTGAGAGCTTAGCTCTTCTCTTCACATTTTACGAATTTTATCATGAAATATAAAATGTTGGACTTTTATCTCTTGTATTGTATTTTTGCGTTATTTATTTTCTGTGGGGATCAGAAAGACTCAACAGATTGTGCAAATATATATATAAATACATTTTTTGCTGTCATCAACATATCACTTAATTCGAATTTGCAGAAACAAGCAAATACTAGCAAAATTCAATCAGTATTTTTTTTCTGGTATGCATTTTATTTTTGTTAATCGTTTCTATTAATATAATTGAACTCACTTCATGTCCTAACGCACAGAATTTAGACGTAATGAATGCTGTTAATAAATGCGAATGTTTTGATGTTTTCAAGTGGTTGTAGTTAATATTGTTACATACGTCAGTTCGTATACCGATTGCAGATACCCATTGAATGATCTATTCATATGTTTTAATAACAGCTAATATAAATATAATCGTTATAATAAAACACGTTTTCGAAACCAATACAGATTTCATAACCCGTAATAAATTTGATAGAAATAACAATTTCCACGAACAATCTGGATTTGGTAAATTCAGGCTAGTCCAATTACTACGACGGGGAATAAAATATTACTTTGTATCCTGTATTCCAGGGATATTTGGGAACGCATGTTAGAACCGGTTGTCGGTTTTTATCGTAATTTATGACCTACTTTTAAACCCGTGTACGGAAAATAATGACATGCAGATAAGTTATGATCACAGTACAGAACTGCTTTTAGATAGATTTTTAAATACTTAATAGGCGAGTTTTGATAGATCGATACCTAAATTCCATGCCGATATATTTTGTAACCCGACATTAAGAGAAATTCTCAACTTGTAAGAAAATTGTAATATCATCTTTCAGAAACAGTGCTACGAGTATGAACCATTTATAAAGGACACAAACACCAATAATGAATCAAAGAAATATTTGGTTCCCCGAAAGATACTTCTTGATATATTTCTAACAAAGTTTCAACAGTCCACGATTCACTCTTCTAACAATATGTAAGCTTTAAACTTATATTCGTGTATTAGATTTATTTCAGGGTACTTTTACACTTTTCTACTTACACTTCTACGTCTAGTTACTGTTTAGAATCTTGACATACCTGGTAAGTTGTGAATATTGCGTGTACAATTTGATAGATTTGTAAATGTTTAACCGAATCATTAAGATCTGCAAAAGAGAGACATAGTTCTGTAGTCCTATTAATAATTGCTTTATTTTCTGCATTGAGACCAGAAATAATTCTTTTTGGATAATAATCATTCTCTTTATCAATATCGTCAATCAATTTGTAAGAGTGCATCTGTGTATACTTTTTTTATGAAGTTTTAATATATTGTGTTTATCTAATTATATGTGTGGAGATCGTATTCCGAATTTCATTAGATCTAGTATCTTGCTCTGTGTTGTGCTTTTTCTACCTACGTGCTTCCTCTATCGTTGTTTATAGAAATTTCTTTATTAGTGTTAGTATTAATCCGAAATTGCAAAAATAATCTATTTACAATTTGTTGCATTTTAGTGGTTAGAATATTTTGTACAATTTTATCAGATGTTTTGAGAGAACGTGAAAACGAGAAACGCTATTAGTGGTATGAAATTGTTTTAGCTTTGAAATTAATTCTAAGCTTCATGAAATTGGGCAAGTTACATTAGAATTGTTCAAATTCAAATTCTTTACTAATAAAATGTTTAAAATGTGTGGTATTACTGTAATACTCGGTTTTCTGAATGAAATCAACAGTGGCAAAAAAAATGTTGCAATTTTTTTTTTTTATTTGATTTCGGTCTGTGTACCGGTTGTTTGTGTAGAAAGGGTACTAAACAGCGTCTCACTTTATGCACATATTTTTATCTGTTCATTGGCGGATTTCAAGATTTACTTACCTCTTTAATTTACCTCTGCATAATGTTCAGTGACCACATTGTTTTTTTTTTAATTGTAAGGAATTAATTAATCATATAAAAGGTAAAATGACCTAAAATTCTGCTAAATGTCACTCGGTTTAAACAAAAACAACGTACTTAGACTAACTTAAAAAAAAAACTTAGCTGCTATGCTCACTAAACGGAATTGTGATAAGTAATTGTAAATTAACCAGCGTTTCTCGTTTTCATGATGGCTTTATAAATATCATTTTTACAACATTAAAATATTGTATATTGCCGTCTGAGAATAGGATAGATAGAAAATAGTTATTAATTGTTAATTATTAATGTTATTAGGAAAATTAAGATTTAGAAATCAAATCAATGTTTTAGTTGGTAATTTGATTTTGACGTGAATTGTTATTTAACACGTTCCCTGTCCACGATGCAGACACAATAGTTAAATAATCGCTGTGTACCATAAGTGGTTCATTGGACAGTGAAACTGTTAATGTGCAATATTGAAAGTAGCATAATATATTTTTAGTTATGTATTGGAGTTTGGAGAATTTGGAGTCAAAGAGATATTTAGTAAGTATACGATTAATTTCACCATAAAAAAAGTCTTTGCTGTTATTTGTTTGTCTAAAAATGTTTACATGAGATATATTATTTTCAGTGAGATAACTATCAACATCAAATTGATTTCTTAAAAGTTGTTCATAGTTGCCAAAATTGTAAAAAATAGTGTGAATTGTAAAATGTAAGTAACTCTAGGTATCGTTATACAAATGTTACACGGTGCAATAAAAACGTTGTGAACGATTTTAATGTGACTTTTTCTTCTAACCTTAAAATGGATTTATTTATTAAAATAAAGTCAATACTCATAGAGCTATAATCAATATTTAGGACGAAAACATAGTGAATATTAATTTTATTAATAAAAGTTTCTATATGTGGAAGGATTGAGGGAAAGGAGACCAAAAAAGATGGATGGATTGTATAAGAGATCAAATTAATGAAAAGGGAGTGTTGAAAACGATATAGTGACGGCTGACAGAGAAGAATGAAAGCGAAAAACATATTGCGCTTATCCCAACTAACTAGGGACCAAGGCAAGAAAAAGGAAAAAACAAGTATAAACGGAATAACAGATTTAAAAATCACTAGTCAAAGAGGATAGTGTTAATACTCAACAAGAAGACATTGCACGTACCGGTATTAATTGTACTGATAACAATAATATAGCGTAGAGTAATTCACCCATTCCTCGGGTTCCGCATTCAAGGGTCTCTTGCAAGCAAATTCTGATGGTGACTTGTTGGCGACATAAGACGATTTTGACAATATTTCTGGAGTGCTGTAAGAAGTCTGTGTGCTATTTGCGTCTCTAAATCTATTTGGGATCCGCGAAATATGTTTATCTCGTCCATTCTCCTCTATCAGCCGCCAGGTTATCGCTTACTCCCTTTTTATTCATGTCTACCCTTACACAGCGCCATCTAGTTTATAAAAATGACTTGTAAAAGTGTCTTCAACAGATCTATTTACAGAAATAAAATCATTTATCATTTATCACAATCCATACATAGTTGAGTAATAAATTTAATGGAAGCTTACAGATTTGTGATTAGATACTAGTATGCGTGGGGTTCAAGCCATTTTGGCGAGATATTGCAAAAGATGGTGAAAAGTGGGGAGTTTTCATTTCATTTCAAGCCAAGACTCATTTTGGGTGACTGTGCCAGAGGAGTTAGTTGTAGATTTATATAAAAGCACTAGCTAAAGAGGTCGATACAGTTATTAAGAAGAAAATAAAATTCTGATAATGGGACAAAAGATGATGACATTCTTATTTAAATCAAATCTGCTTCGGCTTCCAGTCTAACTGGATGCAGCTTATTAGCAGTATATAATATCTCCACTATCTGACCTCCACAATCCAGTTACTGGGTAACATGATAGGTATCTCGTGGTAAGACTATTTGTTAGACTTTCAGGCTTTTGACTATCTGTATTAGTTGTTATAGATCTTCATTTGACATTCGGGACCGACGTTTTATGTCCTTTGCAAAGCATGAAGGGGTTTCGATACGAAATGAAGGTCATTCATCCACCAACCAACCGCGGCCAGCGCAGCTTTACCTCTATTGATTAATCTATGCGACTGCTACTTAGCCACGAGCCCGTCTAATGGCATTCTTATTACAACAGTGATAAATTGCAAGCAGACTCCATAGTCATTAGGAAACAACCTCCTAAATCCAATTTTTTCACTCTTTTTTTATTCCCTTTAATCAGAAAGCGATGGTAAAGGTTATCAGAGTTACAATATATTCACCCATATCCTTGAATTTTTTACCATCGTTTGTCCCCTAACCTCTGTAACCAGGTCGTATAAATTAAGTCGAATAAATGGAACCCGAACATTACTTTAAGGTGCGCACACATCGCGAGCATTGGGTAGGTAGAACGTTGAACCTAACAGTCCTAACATTTCTGTTTAATTTCTGCAAGCACTACTTGATAATAAGAAATTTCTTCTGCATCTTCTTTCTGCATTGTGGGTCAAACATGTCATGCACAAACCAGAAAGCTATAACTCCCTCGCTCCGCTCCGCCACCTCACCCCGCTCCAGCGGACAGGCAGCCAAATCCCGGAAAAATAAAATACAGAGTTATGGCCGCAGGAGGCGGGCTTGACGTGTGTGTGTCTATAGTGCCACCATTTATTTATATAGTGCAAACGTTCCAAAGTAAAACGCTTGCAAATAACCTTTTGCTCGCGAGCAAATGTTTGGCTTGTAAATAATTTTTTTTTACAACCGCGTCTTCGCTTTTTTCAAACTCCTGCAGTGTGGGCGCACCTTAATAGGACAACAGTATAAAAAATCTCCCCTCTCACTTTTTGTCTTCATTCATTAATCTAATTTAGCTGTTTTTACATTTTTGTTTCTACAATTTTGCTTTTGTTTTGTTAGTATATAAAAAATGGTTTTAGTACTCCAGTTAATGCTTCGGGGTCTCCCACAATGAAATATGGCAGGGTATTTAATTCATTGTTCAGTTAGACAATTTAGGAGTCTTATTTTTTTTTGTATTCTCTTCTTTTATATTACTTACCAAAACCAGTGATAGTTTGTATGAACGTTGAACTGACAAGTCAAAGATCGCAATTTCTAACCACGGCAACGCATCACTGACTTATTGCTCATCACTTGCTTAAAACGGTGAACATCATAATGCAACCAGTATACCTGAGAGATGTTCTCGATGGGTGGTTTAACCTCTGGTTGTTCATCAACCCGACGATAAACAGAAGAAAAGTAATTACCAATGTATACCGATATGTTTTGGAATCGCATTCGAAGCCATCATTGGTAATAATTAATTATGGATTAAAAAATACGTCCGGGAGCAAAGTTTAAATACGATAGCTTCTAAGGAATCTAGGGAAATGAACTCGCAAAGTTCAAAGTATTTTCATCAGCAATCCAGTGTAATATACATCAAATTAAGTAGTATTGGTAGCTTGTGCAATTCCATGCCTATTCATTATAGTTAATTACTTTTTCGGAGTTGCGTACAAGAAGATTTACGGCATTACATTGTATTTATTCAAACTTAATATTATAAATGCGAAAGTAACTCTGTTTTTTTGTTTGCTTATTACCTTTTCACGACTAAACGGCTGCACGGATCGTAATGAAATTTGGCAAGGAGATAGATTGGACCTTGGAGAAGGACACAGGCTACCTTTTGCCACGCAGAAGAGGTCGCGGGTACCAGCTAGTTGCATATATTTCAGTGAGTATGCCTATGTTTTTTATCCACTGCTTTCATTTTAATCTTTTGATACTAGTTGACTCCTGCTTTCTCCTTCGCTTGTTGTATAAAGCTTCGTCTAGATATTTTTCTTCTGTTCTTTTCTTCAAAAATGGTCTTAAAGTAGTCGCCAATCAGCTTTCCTCTCCTGTTGTCTTATAGTTTTAGTAATAATTAGTTTTTCATCTAGACCAATTTTAATAATATTAACTGCTACTTGCGGAAATGTCTCGCATCTGCAATATTAGCACTTTTTAACAAGCAGTTCCGAGTTCGTCCCGTTAAAAATTTTAATTTTAGTAATTTCATTAATTAGTGCATCTGTAGCGGGTGGATTATAATTGGCACTCAACGAACTTGTTTTAATGAAGAAGCAAGGATACTTTGATATACAGCAGAAGTAATTGGAGAAATGTAAATTACTTAGATAATATACAGGAAAAAAAGTCGCTTTAGTAAAATTTCCAACAGTAATCATTATTAATGTTTCTAGCTATAGATTTGAGTATTATGTAGACACTTTTATGCATATAACTTAACATAACAATACGCCTGTATTCCCCAAGGCGGTAGGTAGAAGTCGTCTCAACTGTTTATTTAAAATTATTTCAGTGTGTACGGTAGAATGAAATAATTTTAAATAACCATTTGAGACGCCTGACACCTTAGTTCTCCTGCGACCACGAACGCAAAGTGTTCGAAAGGTCAGCAAAATCAAAAACCACATTAATACACGCAATTAATCCGGTTAAAAGATTTTTTTATAATAATGTGTAGTGATTGCGAAAACTATAATAGTACTATGTTATTGAGTTTTTTGTTACGAATTCTCAGTAGCGGCCCAGAGTTTGGAATTCTACACTAATTATTGATTCCCACGTGGGTGCCATATTCTGGGCTAATAATGAGAATTATGAAACAAAAAATCCATTTTACCAAGCCCGGTCTTGTTCTCAATGCATTGAGCTCGATTTCGATTCCCGGGTCGAGCAAATTGTTAGTATTCTTTTCTGTAGCCCTGAAATTCTATCTACTACCGAGTCAAAAATGGGAACAGGCCACCTATTACTTACATGGGACTAAATTACAGCATTGGTGAAATGTGGGTGTACAAATGCTGACACCTCGACCCCTACGAAGAGGTAAAAATTATATGATAATTTTTTGAAACAATATATAGAATCAAAAATTAAATTATCATGGTGTCGTTTACCTAAATTTACTGTATTGTTTATTTATCCTTTATAAAAAGTGAACTTATATATACAGCGTGTAACAGAAGTCTGTAATCATACTATAGGGGGTCAATGTACCCATGATGATGTATATGAACAACTTTTACTACTAAAGATAAATCTTTGAAAAGCATTAACGCATCCTTAGCGAACTCTAAAGTTACAATATTAAATGGAAAAAGAATACGGTCGCGAACAGGATTCGAACCTGTGCCTCCCGGATTTTTCTGATTAGTCGAGATGGCTTAGTGGTCAGAGCGCCAGGAGTATTTATCCGAGAGGCGCAGGTTCGAATCCCGTTGGCGACCGTTTAATATTGTAACTTTTACTACGGCATTATATTAGAAAGCTCGAAAAATTATCAGTTCCATAGACATGTTCATACCTACTCGACCAAAATGTATGGAGCACCTGTTTTTTTTGCACTGACGATGTTGTTTCCTTAATAAAAAAATATCGTAAACATGGATACATTGACCCCTGCAAGTATGACCACCGAGGTATGTTACACATTGTATATTTAAATCCAGAAGCACTTCTACAGGATCATTAATACTAGAAAACACTCCGATCATCCTCTAAGCTTTTGAGCTCAAAGCTTTAAGCATGTTTTTCATTAGCTCAAGCTCTATCCGTACAACTTTTCAATATAAATAAAACTTTTATTGAAACATGAAAGCTCTCTCAAACAAGCTTAAGAGCATGTTATGCATATCATTTCTGCTTTATGAATTTTATGAGAAGGGGCAATAAGAATATGTATTTCTTTGAATTCGATAGAGGAAGTAAGGAAAGGTCTTAATGTTAACATCTTAATTGTAGAGCGTGATGTCCATAGAAGAGCAAAGAACGGCTTAAATGCTAAGGGAACCAAGTTCGATTCCGATTGAAAAATCAAATTCGACCTCAGACTAGAATCTGATAGTAGCGTGATATCACCATACATTCACACAATAATAGTCAATACATAAAAAAAGTACCTGGGTAAACCTGGGTTTCAGGGCAGTGTTATTGTGATTGTTTTTGTTTTTGACTGGAGTTTGTGCCCGGTAGATGGCAATAGGACACTTCCTATTTATTACATCAATAAAATATAGCATTACGCCTATATTCCTCGAGGGGGTAAGCAGAGGTGAATACAGATATACAGACACATTTCACCAATGCTGTTATCAAGTCCCACGTAGGTCACCAGGTTGTGAGCAAAATCCAGGCTGCTACTGAGAATTTTCTAACAAAAATCCAGTAGCATTTTGCTCGACCCAGGAATCGAACCCAGGACCTCACGCTCAACAGAACAAGGCAATCCAGAATTTATTACGTGGTGACATAATAACAGCATCTTGGCAGTGCGGTCAACGTACTACAGGTCGATGGTTGAAAGGCTATTTGGCTCAAATTTCATTTTTGTGAAATACGAAAAAGTCTGCTGATATTTTAAGGTTCATTTTATTTTGGGGTTCGTGGCTAAGTAATTTCCGCACAGATCGATCGATCGAGGTTAAGCTGTGCTTACCGCGGTCGGTCTGTGGATAGGTGACCATTATTTCATACTGAAACCCCTCCATGCCTCGGAGAGCACGTTAAACCGTCGGTCCCGCTTGTCAAATTAAGATCTATGACAGCCGATTCGGGTAGTCAGGGATCTGAATGTCTAACAATCAGCCATACCACGAGATATTGTGTTTCCCCGTAACTGGGTTGTGGAGGTCATATAGTTAGTCGCTCCGTGTAAAATATTTGTAGCTGCATCAGGTTTGACTGGAAGCCGACCCCAATGTAATTGAGAAAAAGCTAGGCAGATTGATTTTTTTAAAGCACAGAACTGGCTGTTGAACCAAATAGCCTTTTAACCGTCGATATGCATACATTTTTTCTGGATGCATGAAATTTTCTAATCGGTAGCTGAGGACAACACTGATGGCGATTGGATACTAAAAACAATAAACGGCTTTACCATATAATATCTTCATCAAAAGCCGGATATCTTGGACGTGAAGGATTATCACCTATGCATCTTTGACTGTACCATTGACAACTCGATGGAGGTTCGCGTAGAAATTATATTTTATTTTTTGCCGTGTAATTTGTGTGGATAAGTTGTCATTTTCCAATGTCGTGACTGCCTTTTTGGTCTAGTGGTCACAATGACGACTGTTGAGCGTGAAGTCGTGGATTCGATTTGTTGGGCAAAGGTTATTGTGTTTTTCTGTTAGAAAATTCTCAATAGCAGCCGGATTATGGAATTTTAACCGATAGATGGCAATATGCTCACCACGTATTACATGAGACTAGCAGCGCTGGTGAAATGCGGGTATACAAATGTGTACTCTTATATCTACCTCTTCAGGCAATTCAGGCGGGATGCTATTTTAATAACAGACTCATCGATTCAATTTCCAATACTGTGCGTAGTATAACAACCAATGTTTATCTTCATGTTTTCGCACAGTGTTTACAAAGCAACATTATCGCCTACCTCATTGTTTGCCTACACCCTTTGAATGCAAACATTTGATGTATTGGGTGCTTCCACACGACTTGCCAAAGTTTGTTTATGAAAAATATGGGCACGTGATAGATACACCATTACATCTTGTACGATAAAATGCGATTCACCCCTAACGGCGTGCGTCAGGAGGTATTGCAGAAGATGGATTGTGAAAGACTTAATTGACGAACACTTACAAACTGGAGATGATAGCAGTCCGAAGTTAAGGTTTGTTGTAGAACCAACTTCCGATGTAGAATCTGTTGTTTGATCTTCAGTCTTAGATTATTAACACAATTGTTTCGGCACGTGTGAAACTTTTCACGGCAATATCAATACCATTTCTACGATACAAAGTGTCAGGAAATAGCAGTAGCAGACCGGAGGTAGAAAGTTTGCGGTGTGTCATCGCCGTGCTTTGGAGAGCTGCCACTGGTATCTGTTCGGTCGTGTCGGATTGCCGTCCCATACGACTATGAAAGTGAAGGAAGAGGGAGTGCACCTGTGTTTGCGCATACGCTTGTGCACAATAATATCTCTTGCGTACTTGGCTAATCTCCATGGAGATAGGCTGCCGTGACAGAGTACTCGGTCAGGGGAGTATGTAGATATATTTTATTATGCTTATGGATACTTCAACAACGGTGCCAAAATACCTCGACGCTCTCAAATTTATGTGAATTATGCTTTAGCCTATTAAGTTCAGGGTTTTCCTATGTATAATGTTTTTATCATGAGCTAGCGTTCTCCTGCCAACCAATCCAACTGGTTAATAACACGG
This sequence comes from Xylocampa areola, assembly GCA_935421205.1. Lineage (NCBI taxonomy): Eukaryota > Metazoa > Arthropoda > Insecta > Lepidoptera > Noctuidae > Xylocampa > Xylocampa areola. Next base: position 10,906,217 of record OW285219.1, on the reverse strand, counting down.
ACATAGTGCGAAGACTAAAAATAACCAAACCATTTGAAGTAGTTAAAATTAGTGAATTAATAATTTAAATTAGTGAAGTGTAATAACTTTAAAACAAACAAGCAAAGTGTTTGCACACTAAAAGACTCTAAGTAGAAAATTAAATGATATAAGAATTTCTTATTAGCCTAAGAGACTAGATTGTAATTTTATTATTGACAACTGAGTCCTAAGTAACACAGAGGAAAAAAGCCCTAAAAAGAATATTAATAAGGCTTTTGCATCGAGTTCCACTAGTACCAAATAAACAATGGCAGAAGGAGGCCCACTTCCTGTGTAGAACAACGCAATATCCGGCGCTTGCTCCACCACCTCCGTTAGTGGAAGCTTCTCTGTGTTTACATGGGAATCGATACTCTACACAGTATCTGTATTCCTAGTTCTTGAATATTGGGAATTGATTTTGTACTGTGGTTTATATTTACTACTAGCTGTGCCTGCGACTCCGTCCGCGTGTGTATCGTAAATTAACACCATGTCGTGTAGGAACACAAATTCATAATTAACAAATGTTCGACGTGGTTCTTTAAATTGGCGTAACTTTTTTATTTATGAACCGATTGACATGAAACAAACACTAAATGTTAAATGAAGCTTACCACAATATGTGAGTATAGCGTGCACAAACGCACAGACAAACAGATAAACAGACAAAAAATCTAACAATCATTGTTTTGGGTGCTATTTGCGGTGATAAAGGTCCCAATAATATTTTTTCTCATATATCTTCCATGTACAGACAGCGATCCGTTACATTTTTATCATATGTATTGATGATGAGAAATGAAGAATATCTTGGGTTTTGGAAGTGCTCATCAATGGCGTGGTGGTCAAGTTGGAGGTGTATCAGAATCACATAAATAACCATGATTGTGATTGTGGGCTATCATATATAGGGCAAAAAAAGCGTAGCATTGGCACCAGGTTGAAAGAACACATAGCTGACGTCAAGAATATCAATCTGCAGTCTGTGAACATACAACAGACAAACCCAACCATTTTCTACGTTTCGATAAACCCCAAATCCTCGCGAAAGAAAATCGATATATACCGAGAATGCTCCGCGAGGCTATTGAAATTAAAAACACCCAAATTTCAAAAGAGAAGATGGTTGGCAATTACCACCTGTTTGGAACCCTGTACTGAAAATAATCAAGTCCCAAACAAAGTCAAGTCACAAGAAAAATCAAGATACTGTGAGCGATTAATGCGTGCATCGGAACACCTTTTAGTTTATAATTCGATAAAATTGTAAAATTGTATCTCTATATTTAAAACGACTGTGACCCCTGAGTTTGTTTCGGTATTTCTTCTCAGGGATAGTCTTAGGAAATACTATGGAAAATACCGTCGCGATTTGGTTTTAAATATGTATCAGAGACAAAAATAATTTTATGAATTTATCAATTATATGTACGGTAGACTGAAATAAATTTAAATAAACTGTTGAGACACCTGACACCTTAGTCCTCCTGCGACCACGAACGCTGCAGTGTTCGAAATGTCACGAAAAACAAAAAACCAATAATACACGCGATTAATCTGGTTAAAAGTTGTTTTATTATAATGTGTAGTGATTGCGCAAACCTAAGATATTACTAACCAATTTCCTATTGGGGTAGGCAGAGACTAACGGTTCCCACTTGCCACTTTTCTGAGACAACTCTTTCGCCTCATCTATATGTTCATTAACCTCTTCATGCATGCTCGTCGGTTTAGGTTGATCTTAACCTGTCCTTTTTCAAGAACGTCCGTAACTTGATTAATTGAGGTACGTATTATTAGAAAATTCTCAGTATCAGCCCGGAGTTTGGATATGTGCCCGGGTAGATGGTAATAGGTTCACCACCGCATGGGAATTAATAACAGCAGTGGTGTTTTTGTTCAATATTGTACATTAGACAAATACGTTTTTCTAATCAATCTCTTTGAAAGCCTTCAACTTCAAGAAGAAAGACAAAAAACTCGTGCAACACCTCCGCAGGCTTTGTTTACATGAAAAAGGATACCCTATATCACTTATGTGTTCCTGATACTTCGAAGACGGGAGTTGGCTTATATTCTAAGAACAAATTGAATGATATTGTCTTTGTTTGATACTCAAGTTGCGATAGTTATTACCCTACTAAGAAATTCCTAGTACTAGGAGTATAGAGACTATAGTCTCTGTACTCCTAGTTAGTTACACAAATAAAAAATAAAAAATAAATATAGTATATATGTATATAAGTTGGCATCCACTCTAATTAATTTACAAAATTCTTTTACTTAGAAGTGATTGTCTACGCTCGGATGATGCAACGGCGCGGGGCAGCGAGAGGACGCGCGGGACGAGGAACCGACGACAGCCGCGTTGACTACCGCGCAGCCTGAGGGGTGCGCGGGGGCGGGAAACGACGCGGCGACTGCCGCTCTTTTCCCCGTGTTGGCGCGCAACACCAGGCCCCTGACACTCGCCTACAATTGGTCGGTCGCGTACAACTGAAAGTTCCCTAATGACGACGAACGAAAATGAGTATGTTTTCTGTTACTAAAAATCATAGTCAATTCGAAAAAGTTTTAGTATTTATTATATGGTGTTTAGTTGTATAATTATAACTTTGTCTAATAATTGAGTTTGATTAAGTTATTCATATTAAATATAATTATAATAATAGTAATAATTATTAAATTAAGGTCATAATTCAATAAACATGTAATTGATAAAAAACTCCTTGATTTGAATCATTAACTTCTTGTTGGAAAATGCTCTATTATCTTTGATATTTTGATTTTGGTTATTTTTTTATTAATATAAATTTTTCATTCACTCGAATCTTGTGATTACTTGTAGCAAAATATCTGAATAAAACTATTTTATTCCAACTTGTGTTCGGAAGGCAAGTGATTTCATCGACTACTACGGACTGAAACCTTTCGAGCTGGAAGATTTGTTGCCTTGCACTCCTATTGGTAACTCCGGAAATATTTTCATGTATGTCTGAAAGCAACTTCGAAAATAAGTATTGTGTGGGCACTAATGCAATAATGCATGAAAATATAATAATTTAATGGTATGTCCTCGTTTTCTTATTGTAATATTGAATCATAGGAACAAGTTGTACCCCTCATGTAAAATTGACTGTCTAATTATGCTCCTGTTTTCCGCTTTTCCCTTCTTTACTTCTATAAGTACTTAATAATACTTTTATAGACATGTATCTGTATCTCCATACTGCGGGGAGCAAGCCACATAAATAATATATACAAAATATCAGCGGTACACCCAACTGTTTTTGGCCCAATAATCTCCATTGGCTGTTCAAGTCGCAGCAAATAAATCATTATAATGTCTACAACTTTGAAATATCTTTCAGATGACTACACATATACCTAGGTTCTCCTAGGTATATTATGTGATTTTTACTGTAGTGTAGTGTGCCATGCACTTGAAGAATCAAGTGCATGGCACACTACAGTAAAAATCAAATGGGAAAATAGGAAATGTATTCAAGTTGTTATTCAGTTGAAATAGGTAAATGTTTATTTATACAATACTTTCAACATATAGAGTCAAGTTTTCTGCCAAAATGTGTGTTTTTTTACTTTCATGGATCACAAATGTTTCTTGGTATTCCCACAAAATTGTCATAACAAAGTAAAAAAAATTAATGGCACTTCTCAATGTAATGAGATAGATAGTTTTATTATAGCCGCATTGCTATAGTTGATGTAAGCATGGCTGTTGAACATGAGTTTCTGGGTTGGACAAATTTATATCGAGGTTTCTGCTGGGTTGAGTTCTCAGTAGCCGCCCAGTTTGGAATTCTGTCCAGTAGCAATTAATTGCATTGGTGTACAATGGTATGCCCTTGCCTTATAGATATATAACAGTGATGATGTTCTCTTAAAAAATCCTACATATGATATTCTTACATTTTCAGGAACCAGATACCACAGATTTTTCTGACTGTATAGGAGTTGTCATCCCCAGCAGACAACTGAATTCTAAGAGGATTTAGGAAAACTCTGATCTTCAAAATCAACTTCAGATTGATGGCATTCTAAATTAGTAGGGAGTAAATTAGTAGCAGAAAAACTGATTCATATCAAACTGATTCATTCAAGAATGTCCTGGCAGGTATGAATTCTTCGACAAAAAGATGAATTGAAATACAGCTGTATTATAAATTGTATTGTAACAATTTTACTATGTATGGCGTTTTTATTATAAAATAAATAATGTTATTATTATTTTGGTGTTTTATTAAACAATTTGAAAATTTAAATAAATCATTTGTATTTCTAAGTATATCGACATTATTTCGATAAAAAGTACATCACTAGTTTATCGCCATGTTCGATATTTATGGACGTCATTAGTTAAACACTAGTTTTAATTTGACAGGTGTCAGTAGACTTGGGGTCCAGTGTAGAACTAAAACACGTTTCCTCCTCTCAGTGTCCTATCTGTATCGTAAAACACATATATTAGTAATCTGTGCGCAACACTTCTCTACGACGATTTTCCGCGGCGGTCACGTAGCACGATCGGGCGCCGTTTGATCTATCTTTGTTTTTTATTATACTCTATATTTATACAGTCCGCTCTTTTATTGCTGTTGACGATAGGACCCGACGACAGTGATGGTCACTATGTTCTGGAAATCTTTACTATTCTCGATGATGCCTTTCGACAAAAGAAATAGCAAAATTACTCGTAATTACAACATTTCGTTATTTTCAGTTTTTGTTTATCACAGGAATACTGGCTCCGTCCGTCTCCAATATTCTGGTATTGGTGTCGGACGAGATTGCGTTATATCGAAACTAAGTATGTATAGTTTCTGTCTTCCTAGTGCTGGAAAGTAAGAAATTGGTTTGGTCTTTTCCTGGTATTTGCAGTCGTTTAATAAATATCTGTTCCATTTTAATGCCTTTAATCCCGATTGATAATAATAGTTTACTTCTTGTTAAAAATATCTTGACCTACCTATTATAATCAAAGAATTGTATTAATAATAACAATTAGAATAGATATACGTCAGAAAATCTAGAAAAAAAAATGGATACTATTTCAATAGTAATTATCATAAAATAAAATAACAAATTCCAAATTACTCATAATTTACGTGAATCAAATTACGTAAGAAATCACTTTTATTCATATTGGAAACACAAAAAACAGAATATTCGCGCGTCACGTCACCAAAAGACGTATTAAAACGTGGAAGAAGAATTGTGGTAGTGAGCAGAGCTCGAAATGGCTAAGCGGTCAGAGCACCTAGAGTATTTATACGGGAGGCACAGGTTCGATGCATGTTGTTGGCGACAGAAGTCGACTGGCAGTATTGACAAAAATTACAATATTCCGTCCAACATACGTAGACATCTGCTCTCAGAAGTAAAGTAAGTAATATTTTTACGCACCTGTAACACCTGGTACCAGAGAATTGGTCATCGGGCCAAGTTTTTTTATTTTTTTGTTATTGTCTTCATAAAAAACCTCATTTGACAAAAGATGTTCCTTTATACCAAGGGTTCGGGTGTAAAGGTCGACCATCTTTGTTATTCGAGCCTTTATGTCCTGCACATTTGTCAAGGGATGCCCTTTACATGTACCTACGTTGTCACTTTTATTGTAAGACTGGATTTGAATGTGTAGAATAAAATATTAAATTTAATATTTAACTTAATTTATATATAACATGAAGGGAATTGTTGAGTTTGTTAGGGTGGTCTAGCTGAACTTACACTTTCAAAGCACGGTGTCATAAATTAAATGGTTGGTTTTAAAACGATCTTTGGTATAAAGCTCTCGGCAGCCATATATTCTTATTATCTTGTACTGTATATAACGTTTATTCATTTTTCAATATAAGTACTGACCTACATCTCTTGCGTTAAAACGTTATTTTAATATGTAGGTAGAATTTTTTAAAGGCGTGGGTGACCAAATCCAAAACTATAACGAATAGCGAAAAGCACTCAAAGGAATCTCGGGCCCGATTTTGATAAAAATTAAATCTATAGCATTGGCTTTTTGAAAAATCTATAATTCTATATTAATATCTTAGATTTTCGCGATCACTACACACTATAATAAAACAACTTTTACCCGGATTAATTCCGTGTAAAAACCAAAACTACACGCGATTAATCCGGTTAAAAGTTATTTTATTATAATCTATATTTCTAGCCAAGAATCAAACCGGTCCATTTCGGACTTCGGACTGTCAGTCAAGACAACCAAATGATTAAAATTTACCTTTTGAGGATCAGAACCCTTAGAAACGTAGCTATTTTCACCTAACGTCTAGTTAAGTGAAAAACCTAATATTTCAAAATAATTCTTACTAAAATATAAGATTAATTCCAATTCTAGAATATTCAGCGGTTTCCATTCAAAGTTTGGCAACAAAAGCAAGTCCACACAATAGCGGACGTGGGGTCCAGCTAATGGATCCCGTGGGCGGACCTTACATTATTTATCTGACGTTAAATAGACCCTGACACTACTGTTCTGGTGAAAAGTAATGATGGTAAGGGACGGGACACGAATTTCGATTAAGATTTTTGCGGATACATTTTAGCCTTTGTTTAGTGTGAATGATGTATTTTGGTTTTATTTGTTAAGTTAACACGTGTTGTTTTTGTCGTTTCCATTGAATTATAGGACATTTCTTCTTCTTCTGTTTCTGTCGAAATTGTTGGATTAGAAAAATATTTCAACAAATCTATTAACTACCTATAAGTGGTGATTCGTTGCATGCTACTATATGATAGCTGGAAAACGATTGTTATTAGGGAAATCTATTCTCGGTCGAGATTCTTTTTCCTGCCCGAGTCCCAAGTTACTCGGGATCGGCAGTTTTTTTTTTTTGTCTTTCATTCTCTCTTGTCAACACTTTTTACACTCACTCCCGTTTCATTCACAACATCCCCCACACTATCCTCCTTTCCTTCGGTCTCCCTATACAAGCTTAATGTGTAATTCTATACCTGAGTCATATTAGTAAACAATCTTAAAGAAATATGCCTATCGCCTAAAATTACTTTAAAAATTCTACAGCTTTTAATTTTCACTTCGAATCATTTTCTTCAGAATAAGTCCCGTAATGGCACGACCAGCTCTAAGAATTAGTTGTCGGAATTGTCAAGGACAGCGAATTCCTATGCCTATTTTATTGTAGTTTTGCACGGGTTTTCACGCACAGCAAACGGGTGAATGTTTTGGTTATGATCAATAACAAAAAAATATTTGTTATTGTTCACCGGTTACTACTCACGTACATTCTTCGGACATTGCCGCAGACTCAGCTCATGACTAAGGGCTCCGTTCGAGTTCGAAAGTAGTCGGGCAAACCCGAAGAATGTACGTGAGTAGTAACCGGTGAACAATAACTAATATGAATATGCCTCACAAAAGTTATTATACAAAAAAAAAAATCTTTGGTATTGGTATTTTTATTGATTTGTGTTCAAAACCATGGCGGTATAGCCAAGCCCTTAAATATGGCATGGGTACAGATTAACAGCTTTTATATAATCTTATTATGTATATATTTTATAATACACATTATAAATATCAACCGGTTACTACTCAACGCGCATTTTTCGGGATTGCCCGGCTAGTTTAGCCCGCGGCGATGTCGCGACTCAAACACGTTCGTCAAACTTGTTTGACTCGCAACATCGCCGCTCGATATGATTATGTCTCACGAAAAAGAAACATATTATAAATCCCATAAATAAAACAATATAACAATTAAATTTCATATTGCTACCTCCCGCACTAAAGTAGAACCTTACAATTATTAACTAAGGATCCTTTGTTTTTCCCCACTCAACGGCCTTCTAATCATTGTAACTATAATAACAAATTACGGAAGTTTAAGTTCGTATACAATTTCCTTATCGAAACGAAATTAAAGTAAAAGCAAACTTAAATAAATTGAACATTATAATAAAACAACTCTTAACCGGATTAATCGCGTGTATTATTGGTATTTGTTTTTCCTGACGTTTCGAATACTTTGCAGCGTTTGTGGTCGCAGGAGGACTCTAAATTGAACAATTATTTTAATTAAGTCTGCTTACTGTTGTACGTAACTATCACCAAAATATCCCAAAATAAAGTGTTTCCAAAGAGGGTTGACGTCAGGCAGGCGGCCGGTTATAAAACATAGCCAAAACTTTAGCAGCATGCCAGATATAGGTATGCTGCGCCGACCCCAAATAAATTGGGATAATGGCACGGGGATGATGATGATGATATACGAGACACAATCACACTAAAAACGGGTCTTTAAAATTGACAATCCAACAATCATATCACTGATATTCGCTACAGTATAAAATCCAATTCCACCGATTACATTCACGGTACGGAATGGAAACGCCTTCGAAGGCTATATTAATTGGTAGTGTCTTTTAAAAAATGTTCATGGTACTTGCAACCACCAACTCAGATGTATAAACGTGGACGAAGCAAAAAAGGATGTTAAGGAGTAAGACGCATTCTACTGTTTCTGCCTATACGCCCTACTCCCATGGCAAAAACACATGAGTTCATGTATGTACATTCACAATATTCAAGGTGGAAACGAAGCTATTCCAGGAGCGTAATGTCTTCTATTAAGATCCAGTTATCGGATAATCTTGCGGCGAGGTCTCGACTGAGAAAAGGTCGTTTCCTTCGGATATTGCAAGCGTCAACTAAATTGATGGCAGGATAATTATGGAGCAATATATTAGATTATAATTTCCTTCTGCTTGTCTATTGTAAATACCAGTATTGCTCATGCCAAAGATTAGGTATGAGCATTAATCACTACACCCAGCATAAAAATATGAGTAGGTTGAATTGACGTGCCAACATTCTGTCAAAAACAGGTATTTGCTCGCAGGTAAATACAAGGCTAGAGAGGAGAGAGTGACATAAGCTACTTTTTATCTCGAGAACATGTTATATCTTACTAACTGTGCCCCACAAACGTTGTTCTCCCATATAAATTTTCTGGATAGGGCCACCCTTATCACTTAGGGGTATAAAAAATAGCCTACCACCTATTCTCAGACCTACCAAATATACACAAAAAAATCATAAAAATCGGTAAAGCCGTTACGGAGGAGTTCGATAACAGACACTGTGACATGAGATTTTTATATATAAGATAACATTTAAACTTTCACGATTTTCACTATCCTTTATACCATTACTTATGGGATATCTTTCCTGATTTGTTTACTTTATCGAGCTCCCGATATTTCAACGCTTTTCAAGCGTCACCAACAAATTGACTTATCTCCATTCCAAGTTTTCTACTAAAAACACTACTGAATGGACACGTTCGAAAGTCATCACTTAGGTGAAATCAGAAAAAAAATACAACTTTTCAGCTAGTAAATAATTAAATAAATAAGTTAATATATTTAAAATTTATACCATCTAGTACTAACTTTGTTGAACTCGCAGCAAACTAGTAAAATACACATCTCAGTGAACTTTGCCAGTAGCAATGCACAAGGTAAACGTTGCCGAGTAATGTCAACTGTAACTTTGTCCGGAATTACGTGAAAACTGGAAAATGTCCCACATTTTCCACTAAATGTGATGGTTTTCCTCGTGTAGTTAGTTTATAAGTTTTTGTTTAGAATTTGTTATTTGATCTCGTTAACTATGTTTGTACCAATAATTATTTTGTGGCCAGCCACCAGTTTTCAATAATTGAGAGAACATTACGTTATCGTTGCACTATATTCTAATGCAACTATAATGACAGCAGTAGTAGTATTCTACACTTTTCATAGTGTGTCTATTATCGATACTAATATAATAAATGCGAAAGTAACTCTATTTGTTTGTATGTTTGTTACCTTTTCACGACTAAACGTCTGAACGGATCGTAATGAAATTAGACAAGGAGATAGATTGGACATTTTCGGGAAGGATATAATATGCTACCTTTTGTCACGCAGACGAAGTCGCGGGCACCAGCTAGTATTATGTATATATTTATACTTATATTTATTTTATTATGGATTTAAACCAACAGGCCTAAATTTTGGACCATGTACCTTCTTTTCATTCTAAGTTTGCTTGGAAAACACTTACAAGATTTGAATTCACTCGAATCTTTAGGCCCATGAAAATGAATAAAGATTATTTGAGGCAATTTTTTTACAGACTTTCATAATTAAAGCCATAAGTTGAAATACAATTTATTAGTTAACCCTGAAATTCTGTTACGGCAAACCTGTGATTTCAGATTTTATTAAAAAATTATTGGAACCAAACTAATAAACCATGTGATTTCAGATTTTATTAAAAATTTGTTGGAACCCAATTAATAACAGAAATTCATAACTTATGCTATAAGTTATGATTTTTTGTTATTAATTTGGTGATTATGAAGGGCTATTTAAGCTATTTGCTTATTCATTTTGAATTCAACCAAAAGTGCAGGTATCAGCTTTCTTCGAAATGCTAATGATTAAGCAAATGACCCAAAATATCATTGAAAATACTAATAGTATGCACCAAAACGATAAAAGATCTAGATCTAAGCTAAGATAGTGTATTTCTAGAAATACACTACTTAGCTCTTAGTCAGCGTACTCAGAAAATAAACTTAGTGTGCCGCAAGGTACTAAACTGGGGCCGCTGTAGTTTCTGCTCAACATAAACAAATTGAAAGCCCTTCTTTATCGTGGGTTTATTTATCGATGAACGTCTCAAATAAAAAACATCGAATACTAAGAAAACAACAAAATGATGCGTCCTAAAATATTTTATTCATGCACGGCACATTTTTCTAAGGATTAAAAAAAACTCGGAGAACGGATACTAGTAAAAAAAAAACTTATATCAATAGTTAGTATGTTTCTTGCTTTCCACGCAGTGAACATAAATAATTCTTACCTATAACTTGACGGCGCGATAAGCGCAGCGGTCGAGAGACCGGCTGCTACGCTGCGTGTCGCTTATAGGCTGTTATAGGTCGACTCACGCACGGAGCAAATATTTCTATGATCCATAGATAATTGTTCCGGGTCTGGGTGTGTGTGCATGTGAGATTATGCGTCTGTAAACGCACCCACGACACAGGAAGAAATTCCTCTTGTGGGGCAACTTGAAAAAAAAGTATGAAGACATATTAAACCTAGAGCATGTTCAACCTTAAATTAGGCTAATAGCCTACTAAAAGGGACCGTCCATCAAATGAAATTTTCGGAGTCGACAGCTAATCTTCGTTAATAATCTGTTTGTATGCACGCCGCGCGATCTAATCAAACAGGATTGCTGTCCGATATTCTAGGTTGTCTGGCCTGTTACTAGGTTTCTGATTTAAGTGTAGAAACATTTACGACTTTTTTACAGTTCGAAAATATTTGTTGACATTATCAAGGTACCATGTACCTACCATTCAAGACTTTTGAAAAACCTGCGTTAGAAATTTACAAATTACTGATAATTTGGATGTGATCATGGAAGACTTAATGGAGAAGATAATCTCTTTCTGTGTAACTATCATACATAAATATCATTCATAAACTGTGCCTTGTGGTATGACAATTGGACTGACAAGTGACAACTCAAAGGTCACAAGTTCGATTCCAAGGCGCGCACCACTGTCTTTCCGAAGTCAAGTGCGATAAATAAATAAATTATCAGTTGCTTAAAACGGTGAAGGAAAACATCGTGAGGAAACCAGGACACCTGAGAGATAATCTTGATGTTGGGTAAAACCATGTCAGAGACCTAGTATGGGTCTACGGGTGGTTTATACTCTGTCACTAGGTTGTTCATCAATCAAAGAACTGTGCTCTTGTGAGCTCCGATAAAAATGTAATATAAATATAGCACTCGACGATGAAACTTCAACAATATGACTCTCATTTGCATGCCTAACATCTCCAACTGCTAGACATAGTTATAATACCAAAAATAGTGAACATCTAGCTCATAGATGGTATAGCAAACTAATTTTCCGATAACGTAACTTAGTGATTGAGGCCAGGAGCCGGCTGCTTAAAGACAGTGATGGATGGTGTTCAGAAACTCCAGTAATTATCTGTTTATATAAAAATGTTCATTTTCATCATGTTCATATAATTCCATTAACGAATTATAACGAAGAAAAATATTGTCAGGAAAACTTTTGCTTGTAGAACTCATGAACCTCATGTTGGATTTCTACCGTTTTATGCTTCAAAGTCTTCTACCAACCTTTATCGGGATTCTGGAAGCATTTATAATTATTTGTGGAAAAAGAATACGATCGAAGTCCCGGATAAATACTCCAGGCGCTCTGACCACTAAGCCATATCAAGGTCGAGATACGAACCTATTCTTTTTCCACATAAAAACATGCGTTAAAAATGCCTTTCAAAGATTTATCTGAAATTACAACTGATTGTTTTAACGTGCACATTCTTTATTTGTTGACATTATTAAGTAGGTATGTACTTTTAAGTTAGTCATAGATATCCATAACATGCAGAGAGCTGGTGTGGTGGTCAATGCCCATGTCGTCTCTATATGAACAGAGACTATATTATTAGTTATGTTGATTAAGTTGTTTTATAACAAGAGTTTATTGGGCTGCGTTTGCACTGTGGTGGGCTAATATTATAACACGATAGAACACGAATACATTAACACACGCCTCCTTCAAAAGGAGGTAAGCAGAAAATTGTTTCTGCCAACGCCTTAACGCCATCTGCTACGATTTTTTCTCCTTTTACTATATATGTGGTCATACATACGCACCGTTTGTAAGTACTCACACGCTACATAACATCACCAATAAGGTCAGTGTATATACGAAAAGGACAGAAGGGAGTCCCCTCCCGGGCTCCCGGGCATTTCCACTTACACCTGCCTCGTTAATCAAGTTTCATTCATCCTTTCAACTTGACCAAATCATCTAAGCATACTCTTTTTAATTTTTGTCACTACATCTTTGAAACCGCGACGTTGTCTTATCACATCATTCCTCAATCTATGATTCATAGTCTCACCACACATACTTCGCAAGGTACTCATTTCTACAGCATTTATTTTACTTTCATCTCTTACCATACGATAGTTTTATTTTAATGAAGTCACAGGTCTTATGTCTACAAAAGTGGTCAAAATTTCTGATGGAATAAAACATTGTTTGATACAATGCAGCCTGCAATACTTTCAACACTAAGGCTACCTGTCCACTGCAGCGGAGCGAGGTGGCCGAACGGTGAGCGAGGTAAAAATCCACCAATAGAATTGCATAAAATCCCTGCTCACTCCCTCTCTCCTGCCCTCTGCTGCTTCAGTGGACAAGGAGTTGCGAACTAGTTTAAAAATTCATACAAAACAGGGAAGATGGGCGGGGAAGCGGAGGGAAGAAACGAGCGCGGGCGTATCAACCCGCCCGCCGCCGGCAGCTCAAATGACTCGACGCGTGCTCGCGGCCTATGGAAATGGAAAAACGCGTATGGAAAAACGCAGTCCGTAACTCTGCTCCGCATTACTCCCTCGCTCCGCTCCGCCGCCTTGCCCCGCTGCGGTGGACAGGCAGCCTAAAACAGTGACGTTCAACCAGAACACGTTTTCGTTCAAAACTGTTTCGGAACAGTTTCAGAATTCAATATCAACACAATGCATGGTTTTCTAAACACATGAACGTGTTAGGTGAAACGTGGATATAGATGTTGAGGCAGATGTCGGTTCCAACTAAGGGCTTTAGTACACAAGGCGATCACCGGTTTTGCGACTGTATTATTTATTTGCCCAACTCTCTTAGTATTCTAGTGAATCACGACTGATAAGCGTGATGTCTTGGGTTGGGTATCCGGGTTTATTGGATTTGAAAAATTTTTGTAGCAGCCCAGAGTTCGGTATTGGGTTCGGTAGACAAGAAGCTATTACATCGGGCTTAATACTTGGAAATACAACCATGGGTAGGAGAAGTTTTAAATAATATGTTATTGCGTAGGGACCAATTATTTAGAGAATGGAAGGAAATGCCTAAGAATAATACTAAGAGGTTAGAGTATACACGATATAGAAATAGGGTTAATAAAGTAATATGTAAAGAAAAGAATAAGTATAGGCAGGAAGAAATAAAAAAATGTAATGGTGATCCTAAAAAGATTTGGGAAAAAATTAATAGTTGGATAGGTAAAAAAAAAGCTAGTATAGATGATATAATAAAGAAATACTTAGGCAATAAGGATACAATGTATAATATATGTAGTAAGTTTGCGGATACATTTACTGAGGAAATTACTAATATAAAGCATAATTGTGATATAAAGTTCCTAGATAGATCTCAGTATGTTAAGCCTAGTAATGTATCATTTCGTTTTAAGCCGGTTAACAGGGATTCAGTATGTAAAGTTATAGATAACCTTAGCAATGAAAAGGCGCCAGGAATAGACGGCATTCGAATAATAGACATAAAGGCAATAAAAAAACAAATTTCTCCGGTTTTGGCACACTTTGTCAATATGTGTCTTTCGGGGGGTCAATACCCTAGCCTACTTAAGAAAGCTATAATTAGACCCATATACAAACAGGGAGATCACACCGATTACACAAACTACCGACCGATTGCTATCCTAACTGTGATTAATAAAATTGTAGAAAAAATTGTGGTAGGCCAGGTTAGCGAATTCTTAGAGCAGCATCATATACTATCTGACACTCAGCATGGATTCAGGCGCGGCCGTAGTACTGCAACAGCGTTGTCGAGTTTTTCGGAGACTGTGAATGACAGACTGGATCTGGGTCACCAGGTCTTGGCGTTATTTATAGACTATAAGAAAGCATTTGACACCTTGGACAATGCGATACTGTTGCAGGCTATGGATGAGTGTGGTATTAGGGGTCCAACTAATAAGTGGTTCCGCAGTTATCTAAGTGACCGAACTCTTCAGACTAACATAGCAGGTGTCACTGGGAGGGAAGCTGCAATTACCCTAGGCGTGCCAACCGGCTCCGTATATGGACCAGTTGGTTACATTATGCATGTAAATAGCGTTACTAACGTAGTAAAAAATTGTCGAGTGTATGTGTATGCCGACGATATGTGCTTACTGTATTCGTCCAGGAATATACAAGAGGCGAGAGCCATAATACAAGCAGACTTTGATAACATCAATAAGTGGGCACACGATAATGGTATAATACTAAACATTAACAAAACTAAAATAATGCACATACATTCACCACATAATCTAGTAGCAAAGAATATCGCTACTGCAGACATAAATGTACGGGGTCACACATTCGAGTGCTTGCACGCGATGAATATTAACTGTGTCTGCCAAAACTTAGAATACGTCAAAACATTTAAGTACCTGGGTCTATGGGTGGATTGTAATGCTAACTGGAAGACGCATGTTGATACAGTGTGCACAAAGCTCAGAACAGTACTTAGTAAGTTTTATACTTTAAAGGCGCCATTAAA
Organism: Xylocampa areola; assembly: GCA_935421205.1. Lineage (NCBI taxonomy): Eukaryota > Metazoa > Arthropoda > Insecta > Lepidoptera > Noctuidae > Xylocampa > Xylocampa areola. Next base: position 10,890,741 of record OW285219.1, on the reverse strand, counting down.
TAGAAAAACATTACGTGTTGTTTACTTCGCTTTAGTTGAGTCTATAATAAGTTATGGACTATGTGTATATGGTCGTACATTCAAGACTTATATAAATAATATTAGGTCTCTGCAAACCCGTTTTATGAAATACCTTGTTACACCTAAGACAAAACACACATGTAAAGATAATTATGAAAAACTGTTTCTGTTATGTAAAATACTCCCTGTTCACGAAAGGGTCAAATACTTGATGGTTCTTGAACAATTTTACAATGATAGCAATAAAATAAAAGTACAAAATATTTACAACACAAGATGTGTAACAGAACAGAAAGTGGTCCGTCAACCAATAAAGAATTATTATGGTAAGAGAACCAATAAGTATATGATCCCTACGTTATACAATAGTAATGATTGGCTAAGGAAAATCACAAATAAAACAAGTAAAATAACCTTAAAAAATAAGTTAAAAAATATGTTACTTATCAATTCCAGTATAAATTTAAATTGATAACGACTGTAGATTTACCTTTTATGTTGCTACCAATTAAACTATGTTCTATGTTATGTTAACCTAAACCAGATGTATATTGAGCGCTATTCCCGCCGACAAACTGACACACAGTTTGGTGGGTTTAATTATTTTGTATGATGTGTTAAAACCAATAAAAGCTTTAATTCTTAAAAAAAAAATTCTTAACTTGTCTATTACATTGGTGAAATGTGGTTGTACTTCTATGGTGGCCCTTCGGGAATTACAGGGGTGATATGACATTATGTTCTAATAATTCGTCGCGTGTTGGCTGTTTTCTGTGTGTCACACATTTAAAAATAAATTTAAATTCTATATTAAGCAATACTAAGTTTTTGTTAAATCTCGTGCTGTTTCTGTCACAGCATAGCTTGCTATTACCACCATCAGATCGTTATCTTTGTGATTTTTGACAGATTTTCTATAAATGCACCCCATTTTTCATATTCTGTGGAACATATAATTTTTTTTTAAAGTACTGTATGTCCATTTGACATCGACCTAACCCAACATCTACCTGCCCTGGTCCCGGACGGTCCAAGGACCTTGACATCGACCTAACCCTATTTGAAATATTTTCTTTAATATTTACTTTCGGTTAATATTATTTGACGTTGGCAAAATCCAGCCTGAGGCGAATAATGTCTGGGAGTGTCTAAGAATTTCACCAAATCCCACGCGTAGTGAAATGTAATATTTAGAGTTGTAATGGCAAGTCAAAGGTCGCAAGTTCAAATCCAACGCACAACGATCTTTTCTAGTAATGTGCGTATTAGATCAGTTGCATAAAACGGTGAATTAAAACATCTTGAGGAAACCGGCACTTCTGAGAAATGTTCCCGATAGTGTAAAGTCATGTCAGAGGCCTAGGGGTAGTTTGAACGCTGACACTCGGTTGTTCATCACCACACAATGATACTCTCTATCATAGTAGTTGCAATTTTTCACCGCTTGCATTATCTGCATATATATGGGGGCGGGCGCGGGCGGTGCACATGTTTTTGCGTGACTATCCTTAATATTGTGGAAGTAGCTGTATTAACATCACAGATTTGCATCCAGTGTAATGGGCTTCTTCAAGGTAATGCTTGAATATATTCAATAAAGGATAATGTTTTTCGATCCGTCCTGTTTCCGAACCTAACGATGACATGAACGGAGTTTAATGTTCAATCGCATTAACAAGTATGTGTTTAGATCCTAAATCCTGTACGTTTGTATTGGAAATGATAGCCAAACAGAGCATCACGTGACAATTTGTGTTGGACTGAGTGTAGAGACAGCATCAGAAGGGTGATTTGGGGATAATAGTAATAATATAATTTATTTTCAGTCATTACATCCATAAATGTACAGATTTTAACATAAGGAACATTATTTTATATATTTAAATGAAGCTCGGTGAGACGTCATCCAATGCTTCATAATAAGGCTGTCCATTTTATTTGCCACAACAGCAACAAAGGTGTTATGATAATAGGGCAGTAATGTTCACGGCATAGGTGTTCTCGATGGTGTATAAAACCATGTTAGTGACCTACAGACGGTTTAAACTCTGACACTAGATTGTTCATCAAGCACACAATGAGAGAGAGAGGTTATGATTTAATTAAAAATTAGCAGTGTGTTTATCCCTCCCTCACTTAAGCTGTTTTAGGAATTCATATTAAGTTAGTTTTAAACGTTTTCTTAAAGGTTTCCTACCTGCCTTTATTTATGTTGCCTTTTTGTTTTTACTAATGTGTATGTGTATTTAAAACTGTTTACTTTTACCACTTCTTGTCCAAATGTGAGTGGTTCGTGTGTGTGATATTTGTGTTTTTAATAAATTAAATTCTCTTATATTATTTTAGACAACCTAAGTTAGTACTAAGGCTTTAAAATTGTCTCCCTTTTCCTTTTATCCAAATAAACAGTCACAAACACGTGCCGCATACGAACCGTTTCTTTTCTGCATGTGTCTCGACACGTAAACGTGTTAGATCAAACAGATAAGGATCCTACAACCAGGCAGGTACCGCTTGGGATTGTACTGTAAAACGAGCACTGTAGTCAAAGCTATGCTATACTGTGCTCTACATGCGTTGAGACGTAAACGTGTGAGTTCTAACAGATAAAGATTTACAGAACTTGGCAAGTAATGACTAGAATTGTACTGTAAGACAAGCTGTATACTCAAAGATATGCTATACTGTGCTTTACATGCATTTGTGCGTAAACGCGTTAGATCAAACATTAAGCGTCCTGTAACCAGCCAGGTACCATTTGGTATCGTACTCTAAAACAATTACTGTAGTCAAAGCTATGCTATAATGTGCTCTACCTGCGCTTGAGACCTAAATGCATTAAGTCAAACACGACCCGACACGTAATGGGATTATATGTACTGTAAAACGAGCTCTGTAATCAAAGCTACGCTATACTAAGCTGCATGCGCTTGATACGTAAATGTGTTACATTTAGATCAAACAGTGGGGTTACTCTTGAAACTAATACCAGTTACAATCCAATTCCAATATTATATAGACGTCTTAAAAGAACGCGTAATCTATATATATAAAAAACAATTGGTCGTTTACGTACGTACGTTTTACGGCTAGGCCGATTTAGCTGATTTTGGTTTTGAAATGTTTGTCGTAGTCCAGGAAAGCTTAGTAGAAAAAATTGCGAGGAAGATAGTAAAAACAACAATTTCATTTGCCCATATAAACTGTTCTACCTACTTTTCTGTCAAAAATTTGACGTTCGAGGTGATACGAAGTACACCGGGTCATCTTGTTTGAAAATAAATTTACCTGCATTACAGTTGCCTCAATTTTAAAGCATGTTGTTCTCATATTATCCCGAATCTATAATATATTTTTTTACATTTTGGCATTTAAAAGTACGAATTGACATATTTTCAATGTCAATTGAGCGGAATTATTTTCAAGAGTAAGCCCCCTGATAAGTATGTAATGATATCTACCACGTTACATGAATATTACGCATACAAAAATAATGTCACGAATCCTGTATCGCACTAGGAGATCACAATTATGACCAACCGACGTCAACAGTTGACTTGCTACTGCCCGCCATTTAATATCACGGCGCAATCACCAGTAAAAAGAAACAACATGACATGTTCCTGATTGAAAATCGACTTAATTCAATAAACATAACATAGCATCATGCCTGTATTCCCTGAAGGGTTAGGCAGAAGTATACACAATTGTACATCCACATTTCACCAATGTTGTTATTAAGTCCCATGTAATAGGTGGTGAGCCTATTGCCATCTACCGGGCAGAATTCCAAACTCCGGGCTGCTACAGAGAATTTCCTAACAGAAAAACCCAATGACACTATGTCCGACCTGGGAATCGAACCCAAGACGTCATGCTGCTTGGGACCACTACATCAACGAGGCAATAACACAATGGCATTCGAAATCGCTTAAAATTATTCCAAAAAAAATGCGGATTATGTCAAGAATATTTGTGAAAATACAAGCCACTAAGCTATCTCGTGGCCGGAGCGCCTGGAGTATTTATCCGGGAGGCGCAGGTTCGAATCCTGCTCGCGACCGCATACATTTTCCACAAAAAAATATAACTTTAAGGTTCGCTAAGCATGCGTTAATGCTTGTCAAAGATTTATCTTTACACATTATACTCTTTTATTTATTACGCTATACTTCATCACCAAACCAATCGGCCATTAAGTTGATAGTATGAAGTTGATTACGATACTTAATCTTAGAACTTCTGTAGGTATACATTTTACTTTTCACAGTCAGTTACATACATAAGCTCATACCTTTCTCCCATGGGGGTAGGTAGAAACAACAGAACGCCACCAGATACGAAGCCACGATCATTACATATGCCTTTTGCTTTGTCCTCGTTCATACATACAGTGGGCTTACTCTTGAAAATAATTCCGCTCGATTGACATTAGAAATATGTCAGTTCGTACTTTTAAATGACAAAATGTCTAAAAAATGCAACATGCTTTAAAATTGAGGCAACTCTAATGTAGGTAAATTTATTTTAATATTACGCATTGTTTTAGGCCGTCTATTTAATATTGGAATTGGATTGGTATTAATTTGTAACCCCACGGGTCATACATGCACGCCGGTTGCGCACCTCACCTTTTTGGAGGATATTACTAATAAGGTCACTTTTGAATGTATTTAATAAACAGGCAAGTGTATTCAACTTATAGCATGTATTTAGAAAACTATAGCGTAGCTAGTAGTGTGACTTCCACTATAGACCGTCTTTGCTGATTGAATTTGAGATCAGCTCCCGCTTGTGAGGCTGAGGAGGTGCCATCGATTTACTATGTATGCAAATACTCTCTCTTTTGATGTATACTTCGGGGTTCTCGGCGAAGAAGACGGTCTCCTATATATTTTATTTGTTAAAATATTGTGCTGTGTATTGGCCATTTCATTTTCTCCCGGGTGTCGTTAGGGCGGGAGTGTGAAAATATTATTTTGGGAAAAATAGGTCGTTAGGTATAATATTGTTATATAAAAGACTGTACAAAAGTTATAAGTGGTATCGTATATCATAACTGCGTCGTTGGTCTAGTGGTCCCAAGCGCGACTGCTGAGCATGAGGTCTCGGGCCCGATTCCCGGATCAGGCAAAGTGTTTTTGAGTTTTTCTATTAGAAAATACTCAGTAGCAGCCAGGAATTTGGAATTGTGCCCGGTAGATGGCAATAGGCTCACCACCTATTACATGGGACTCAATAACAGTATTGGTGAAATGTGGGTATACAACAGTGTACACCTCTGCCTATCCCTTCGGGGGATTACTGGCATGATGCTATATTATGTGTTATGTTATAAGTGGTTTTGATTTTTTCTGTCAGTGTTATTGGAATTTTCTGCTAGGAAATTCTCAGTAGCAGTCCGGAGCTTGGAGTTATTCTTGGTAGATGGCAAAGGCTTACCACCTATTGTTATGCATGGGACGTATTAACAGCATTGGTGAAATGTGGGTCTACAACTGTGTACACTTCTGCCTACCTTTTCTTGAAAAGGGCCACCCTTTTCACCTACGGGTATAAATAAGCCTGAGACCTATTCTCAGACCTACAAAATATACACAAAAAAATTCATAAAAATCGGTCAAGCCGTTTCGTAGGAGTTTGATAACAAACACGGTGACACGAGATTTTTATATATTAGAAGACTAGCTGACCCAGCGCACTTCGTACCGCATTTTTTTTTCGGTTCGATTTTTTTATCAACGAACACAAAATAAAATTATTATCCAATTTGGTGCAGTCGTTCGGAAGTTATGCGCGTACGAACATTTCGGCGATTTATTTTTATTTATGTGAGGGTGATTAGAAGATAGAAGATGAAACCTATGTACAATGAAAAGGCACTACTGCTCTCTTTAACTGACTTCCAAAAAGGAGGAGGTTATCAATTCGGTAGTACTTTTTTTTTGTTTTTATGTTTGTTACCTCAGTACTCCGTCGTTTATGAACCGATTTGGAAAATTATTTTTTTATTTGATAGGATTTTCAGATTGGTCCCATTTAGTAAAGGATAATAAACATGTAAGTACATTCATGAAGTAGCGTTTTACGTTCGCTTTAGGCAGTTGTTGTGTTCATTTGTAAATAGGTTCAATTAGGTATTATATACATTATCGTAATAATAATGATGGTTAATGTACCTTTAAATATACTTTGCAAATTTTAGGAAACTTCCTAAATATTTTTAAAATTTGGCTGGCACCGACTCCAAAGATAATAATAATTGTATATTATTAATTGTATATAACTGTATATTATTGTCTTAATAAATTGAATTTATGCAGAATACTCTAAATTAAAAAAAAAAAATTGTAGTTAGTAAATAATGCAATTATTTTATTACTTTTTAGTGCATTTTTACTGAGAACAGAAAGATTTTTGGAGTCGAATCTTTTTTTTGTTAAAAATTATTTTGCTTACGACAGCTTAATAATCAATTTAGTAAAGAAAACGGGGTTAGTTGATGGATTCCGAGTATTTTACAGACAAAACTACCATTCAACAAAAGAATAAAGATTTATCAAAATCTATTTGTCAGTTCACTACTGTACTGTAAGAGCATTTCATAACTTTATTTTTCTAATGTCGAATGAAAACCACATTTTAACAAAATTGTACAAGCAATTTCCGCCCTTACTCCTTTACAATACTGTCTATAACAGCACGAAAGTTTGGAACATAGTTTGTAACAATAACGGACAAACTTGTAAGTCGGACGAGGGTTGTAGACGACAAACTCCGGTAAATTTTAAATCAATGAATCCTTCATTCAATTCCAGGTATTTTTCACAATAGTTTGTTTGACTTTATGGGGTCTTTCTATTTTCCTTGCAATTGGTATACTTAAGTAGAATATATTATATATAGCGGTGATAGCCTAGTGGTATGACCGTTGGACTAACAAGTCAAAGGTCGCAAGTTCGAATCCAAGGCACGCACCATTGCCTTTTCGAAATCATGTGCGTTGTAAGCAAACTAATCATCAATTCTTTAAAAAAAAAACAAAGTGCCCCTAATCATCCGAATCCCTTAGTTGTCTCTTCCGCTGTATACAGGCCATCCCAGATCAATAAAATCCGCCGACCACGTCACGCTCTCCTTAGATCCGATGATATGATCACTGTAGCTCAAGAATCGAACAAATTCACAAGCACACTCCGACGCACTCGACTGCCTCGTTATAGACCTCACCAGCGAGGTCCGCGTCCGTCGCGAAATGTCTCAACATGTCCGCTCCGACCCTTGCTCGAGCCGGCCCGCGCCGAGCCAGTAGCTTTAAATTCATCCCTTAATAATAAGGAAACTGATATGATCCAGCTAGTCCCTAGTTGTCTCCCCAGCAACGCCCTAAGCCGAGACTCGTGTCCCGCAGGGGACTCTTACGCAGACAAAACCCCTCTGGGTTAGAAGAGGACATTAAAAAAAAAATTGCTTAAAACGGTGAAGGAAAAGATCGTGAGGAAACCAGCACACCTAAGAGATTTTTTCGATGGTGTGTAAAGCCATGTCAGAGATCTACAGGTGGTGTAAACTCTGACACTAGGTTGTTCATAAACCACACGATAAGAACAAGAAGTAGAATATATTGGATTAACTGTTTCATTAGTCTTGTGGCTGTATGCTTGACTGCTTAGCATGAAGTCCTGGATTCAATTTCCAGGTCAGACAAAATGTTATTAGATGTTTCTGTTAGGAAATTCTCAGTAGCAGCCCGGAGTTTTGAATTGTGCCCGGTTGATGGCAATGGCTCACCACCTATTACATGGGACCTCTGCATACCCCTTCGGGGAATACAGGCGTGATGTTAAGTTATTATTTCGGGATATTGTAGACTCTTGTTTCCACTTTATTGGTTATGGCACAATTTTTCCATTTTCTTAATACCAACCTGTCCGTATTTTAGCTGAGCTAAAATTCTTCATGGCGTTCCAACACTCATAATCCAACGCTTACTTATTTTAGGCATAATTACTCAATTTTTTGAGTGGGACAATTATAATTATCCTGCCCATATCTTGGATACGCTAAATTCCTTGATGGTCGCATAACATTCATAATCCGACAGCTTATGAAAATCTCTCTAAGTTGGGAGAATATAATCTCAAAATATATTTGCTAAAACATCAGTGTAAAGCTGAGTCGCCTGTCGATTCCCAATAATCTGGCAGGATTAATATACTCGCAGTCCCGACTTTGGATACGACAAATCTACGAAATGATGTCTTTCTAAATGTTATTCTCGTTCGGGTGGGCAGACAAGCGAGACGATTATAATACGTTGTATTAATATCAGCCTGGGTCAAGCATACAAAAAGCCAATTTACAAAGAAACAAGCTAAAATGCAAAGTATTCTTTAATATATCAAAAGGTTTGGGCTGGGACAAGCCAGTCCCCGATATGTGAAAGGAATTGCAGACGATCAGTTCCAGCTCTCTCCCATCTATATCCGAAATGACAATACCAAGAACAGTATTAGATATTCAACTACTCTCTTACTACGACACATCAATGCTCGCCTATAGTGCATGTATTGTATCTATCTACGATCAACTGATAAACATAAGGGCTCCTACGACAAATGACGACCGACACGGTATTGGTAACAGCTCGGTGGCAGTCGATGCGTGTTGACCACGCTCGGTGGAAATTATCAATGCGCCACTGCAGTCGTCGATGCTCGGCGGCAGTCGTCGACGACTGAGCTATCCTTGACAATCTCTGTAAGAGCACTACTGGTTCACCACTTATTACATGGGACTTAGTAACAGTATTGGTGTAATGTGAGTGTACAACTATGTATACCTCTGTCTATCCCTTCAGGAAATACATGATTTTATGTAGAAAGCAGCCCAGAAGTTTCGTTCGTATTAAACCTTTTTTATTTTCGGCTTATAATATAAATAACTCGTAATCAATGATCAACCTCGCTCATTACGTGTTGCCAATTTAAAAACATTAAATCCCTTGATCTTTTACTTCACCGTAAGAAGCCTGAGATTTATCAAGAAAGCAGAATATTTTTTTACACTGGTGGGAAGCTTCGGCTCCCGCTGGGTACCACCCACCGGACGAAGCCATGCCGTAAAGCAACCTAGTCGTGTTTCGGGATATAGTCCGGTGTTACCGTTGTGGGAAACGGGTCTGGGCAGTTGTATCAACTCCCCAACTATCGTTCTCCCCAAATTAATCCAATCTGCTTAGAGTGATGAGATTTCTTCTGGATCTACGTGCTCCATCCTCGGCTACACCGTCGCTTACCATTAGTCGTGTCGGTGGCCAAACGTAAATACATTTTAGATATTAACTAAAAAAAACACAAATTTTTCATACTCGAAATATCATACTGCTCAAGAAATCATGTCATTATTTTGATCAACTCGAAACAACCACTGCATTCTTTTTTGGGAATAAGTCCTCCTGCGACCACGAACGCCGCAAAGTGTTCGAAACGTCAGGAAAAACAAACCAATAATACACGCGATTAATCCGTTTAAAAGTTGTTTTATTATAATAAAATCCTTACTAAAATGTATAGATAGATGGGTAGCCGGACCTACATAAATCTATGTTGGTAAACTTTCCCGCAGTTAATTTTAACGTCAACGGTACTGGTAAAGATTACGGGGAAACTTAGTTGCTCGTTAAAGTTGTTCGTGTTTAGTTACATAGTTAAACGGCAAGTGTCGGGTGCTTAGATGAAAAAATCATAAGGCTTCACATTGTTTTAAGATTAGTTAATCGTCTGTTCTTCATAGATACAGTTGACTTTGTAAAATTTTGTAATATCTTAGGTTTTCACGATCACTACACATTATAATAAAACAATTTTTAACCGGATTAATCGCGTGTATTATTGGTTTTTGTTTTTCCTGACGTTTCGAACACTTTGCAGCATTCGTGATCGCAGGAGGATGAACGCTGCAAAGTGTCAAAACAAAAACCAATAATACACGGTTCCAGGTTCGAATCCTGTTCGCGACCGTATTCTTTTTCCATATATAATAAAAACTTTATTATAATTTGTCAAATGTTATTTGGTCCAATTTGAATTTTATTAAGATATTATACTTAACAAGGATAACAGGTTGTTAAATGAAGATCTATAATAGCCTTTATGGGTAGCCAGAACCCTGAAAATTTAACCATGAGATATCGAGTTACCCTTTAACTGGGTTGTGGAAGTCAGATAGGCAGTCGCTCCATGTTAATATTAAGCTGTATCTGGTCAGACTGGAAGCTAATTCCAACGAAATTGGGAAGAGGCTAGGCAGATTGATATTGATATAAGCATCACGTCTGTGTTACCTGAAGGGGTAGGCAAAGGTGTACGTGTTTTTTATTAAATCCCATGTAAAAGGAGGTGAGCCTATTGCCATCTGCCGGGCACAATTCCAAACATCTGGCTGCTACTGAGAATTTACAAACAGCAAAACCCACTTTGCCCGACCTGGGAATCGAATCCAAGACCTCATGCTCCGCAGTCGCGCTTGGAACCACTAGATCAACGAGGCAATTAAGCCACAACATAGCAAAACATTATGCTTGTATTTCCTGAAGGATTAGGCAGAGATGAACTGTTTTACCTACAACCGACAGAGATTTCGTGCTTTAGTTTGCTTTGTTATTTTACAGAACCTCAAGAGTTCATGAACGTTAAAGGTAAAGTTTAGTGGAGAACCGCGTGGTTTTCAGATCCATGCTGGATTCTTCCACACACAAACAAAGTGTTTACAAAACGTCACAAATTCGTAAGCAACAAATAAAAAAGGTATATTCAAAGTTATATTTATCTATCATCATCCCCCTGCCCTTATCCCAATTCATTTGGGGTCAGTGCACCATGTATTCTTCTTCCATACATCTCTATTAGCTGTTAAATCATCAGTCATCCTTTTCTTGCCATATCATCTTTGATACAATCCATTCATTGTTTCATTGGTCGTCCTCTACTTATATAGTCAGACTCAAAACTTTCGTCGTCACATGAACTGCATCCCTCCGCATCACATGCCCATACCATGCTAAACGATTTCTACACAACTTCTCAGTTAACGGTTCCATATTGATCTTCAAAGGTATTTATTATTTATTGCATGTCGTTCATAAAATGGAGTAGTAATATTCAATAGAAAAAAAAAAACTTCTAAGTTCTGTCCACAGCTTCACCTGGGTTTAGCCAAGATAAAAAGTAACGTAACGTATAAGTTAATTCAGGTAATAAAATATCTGTGTACCAAATTTCATCTAAATCGGTTCAGTAGTTATTGAGTACAAGCTTTAGTATTTATAATATTAGTAGGATTATTAAACTTTTCAAACTTAAACAAAAATTTCGCTCTAGGCTTTCACGATAAACATTAAAAGAAAACATAATAAGTACGAATTGTAATCTAACACAAAATGATACCGTTGTAAAGTAACTCAACACTCATTATTCACGTCTCATCACGCCACAAAAAAGACACCTTAATTTATCAAATAGAGCATTTACCTATCCATCACAGAAAACAGATGATGTAACCACACTGAAATGAGTAAAGCTATCAAAAGAACCGCCTATCCACATCAACATGGACCTAAAATGTTTTCACTTTATCAAATTGAAAACTCGACAGAACTAATCCAAATTCAACCTTATTCTCATTACTGTAGGATTCATTTTAGAGTTGAAACTCTCGGTATTTTATTACACTGTAGAGCATGAAAAGGCAAGCAATTGAAAATGCCGGGATTGCAATTTGCAAGCGACGAACACGGCCGGTGTAACGGTGGTCGGCCCAATTTTCTCCGTTTCCGATAGTCTATTTGGTTAATACACTGTCGTGCAACAAATTGACTTTCCTTCATAGAGATTTGTTGACCAATAGTACGGGCTATTTGTGACAAATGGGATTTTCTGGGAAAACTAAAATGGAGGTACAAAGTGTGCGGTATGTGTAAATACTTCTTTCTAGATACCTACAGGCTTTCGTTGAAATAATATATTGATATTTTTCAGCTATAGGGTTTGTTTGTAAAAGAGCAATTTTCAAAAAAAAAACTGTTGGGCATCACAAAGCTGAGCAATGTCCTTTTTACCCTACACGAAGGACACACAATTTTTATCATAATTAATATGAACTGTTTTTTTTTTATGATTTTGTTTTTGCGTCTAGTTTTTTTTTCTAAATGTTTTATTTTTGCTGTATATTGTTGGTGTGGGGATGAATAGCATCTGTGAAATAACATAACACATACCTAACATACTTACCCAATAAAATACTAAACAATCCTTATTCTACCTAATCTATTATTAATTTTATTTACAGAGCCAACACTTTAAAAGCGAATATCAAAGATAATAAATCAAACATAATTCGTTGTTGGCACAGTCATATAAATTAATGGTCCTATGTATTATTGGGCTGTGTCGCAGGTAATCCCGGTGGATAGTGGGGCAGCCATATTGCCAATAACTGCTTTCGCCCCGGGCTTCAGCGTGAAAATGTGGCCCAAAGTATAAGGTAAGCGGAAAGGTGGCGGAAAATATTATTGTTGGATTTGTGTGACTTTAACCGTAAACCTTCAAATGACGAACAGTAATAATTTTTTTTAAGACGAAAAGAAAGACTTTGTAGGACTGTTGTAGGACTGTCGTAGGACTGTTGCGGGACTGCTGTATTACTGTCGTAGGACTGTTTTAGAACTGTTATTTGATAGAAACGGACTTGTTGTTGATGAGTGATTTGTAAATATAGAATTTTAGGGGAGTTAATAGACCAATTGTTGTATGTCTGTCTGTGCGTCTGTACTTTGGAAGAACATTGGTATTTCTTTCAGCTGTATACTATATGTAAAACCCCGAAATACAATTACAACAAACTAGAATTCACAAGTCACTTTTATTAACCTTAATTTTATATTCCAACGATAATCAATTACATATGTATCGATATTTCTTAGCACAGCTTTTTCACTTGATTTAATCATAACTTTACGACTCGACCGCTTGCGAACGAATGCCGATTATAAATTTTATCTGAGAATCATCACGTTAGTCAACTGCAGTACTTTAATAAAAAACAAATAATGTTCCCAACTTCCGTTTGCTAGTTGTCATCAAATTAACTACCGTTTTATGTTAAAAATAGACATATAAATATTAGTAATCGTAATTGTTTACAACTCGGCCATCCGCGAACCAACGAGCCCTCTCGTTAGCTTGCATTATACATGTACATTATCTTATACAAAATAAGAGAGATTCTATATTTTATCATAATATTCATAAATTAACAATATTCATAGTCATGTGTGTTTCTTTACACAATTCATAAATAATAATTCTACTAATAGATTCAATATCATTATCAGAGTACAAATAAATTCATTTCGAAATCATAGTTTTTAATTAAAAAAAATCGTATGTCCATTACCTGACATATAAAAAAAAGTAACATACGAAATAGCCCATGACATGACTGAGTCCGTTACATGGCATTAAGTTAACAATATAGCCCGTGACCTGGCTCTCAATCTACAATATAGCCCGTGACCTGGCTAAGCCCGTTACCTGGCACTTGATCCACAATAATAGCCCGTGACCTGGCTAAGCCCGTTACCTGGCACTTAATCTATAATATAGCCCGTGACCTGGCTAAGCCCGTTACCTGGCACTTAATCTATAATATAGCCCGTGACCTGGCTAAGCCCGTTACCTGGCACTTAATCTATAATACAGCCCGTGACCTGGCTAAGCATACAACTACAAATTTAAATATAATTAACTTGAGTATATCATTATACAATTTTAATCAACTTAAAGTAATTTATGTGACTTTCTTAACATACAAAAGCACATAAACATCATTTAAATGTAGTAAATATTTATAGATAAGTACTACTGGTTACCTACTTTCAATGGAAACATGTATTTTAAGTATCAGAGTCGCTCTTATTATTGTCAGATTTATCAGACTCAGACGACGAAGGCTTTCCAAAGACTAACCAAGGGAATATTTTGTCGAGGGCCACTACGGCCTCATACCGTTTACCTTTACGTGTGATCGGTGTATCCTCTATAACAAACCTATCATTCGGAAGGATTTTCTTAATACGATAGGGGCCTTGACATTTGGGTTCGAGCTTTTTAGATTGTCCTTCAATACCTGTACTTGATTTAATGACTCTTACTAAATCACCCTCGGAAAACTGAACTTGTCTTATTTTGTGCTTATTTGCCCTTTTTATATCTTTATCTTGTTTTTCCCTAATACGTTCGGATGCAGTTGCCCTAATACTTTCTAAACTATTTTGATTAGTATCTGGAGCTACGGCATTTATTACATCATTTAATATCCCTTCGGATGGACTAATAGCAGTACGACCAAACAACAACTCCGTTGGCGTCTTTTTTGTCGTAGCGTGTAATGTCGTATTTATACCTAATTGAATTTGTGGTAGGTGTTCATCCCAAAGGCCGTTAGGCTTGTCGTGATTCATTGCACCGAGTGCTGCCAAGATTGTCCTATTGTATCGTTCAACCTGGCCATTCGCACGAGGCGTAGCTACGGCATTATAAACGTGTTTGATTCCTGTAGACTTTATAAATGACTTAAAAGCGCCACTAGTAAAGCTTGTACCCTGATCAGTAATAAGCCTGGTCGGGGCACCAAAGTAGCTTATGTGCTCGCGAAAGACCCTTATGCTGGTAGAAGATTTTGTATTACGCACTGCCGTAATGTTTACAAATTTTGTAAACGCATCGACTATGACCAGAATGTACATGTTTCCACGTCTAGTTCGTATGAAGGGTCCCAGGTGGTCTGCGTGAATGGTGTGGAAGGGGATCTCCACTTTAGGAATGGGATGCAATTCACCTGTCAAGGTACCGCTTGGGACTTTATGGTGCGCGCATCCCAAACAAGCAGAGACATACTTTTTAACAAAACGCCGCATCTTTGGAAACCAATATGAAGATCTTATACGGGAGAGAGTTTTATCGTATCCGAAATGCCCTACATCATCATGGTTGCTTTTTAGAATTTGCCACCGGGCACCCCTAGGTACGACCCAACGTTCGGTACTTTCGTCAATAACACGATAGACACGACCACTTTTTAATTTATAATTTTTAAATATATCAGCATTATCATTCGTTTTTGAATCAGCTAATATACTAGCTATACGTTTTACTTCATCATCAGATTGTTGAACCGTGATGAGCCAATCATCTGCGTTTATATTTAAAATATCAAGTACGTGATGTTCGTCCTGGTCATTCTCGATGGCAGCTCTACTGAGAGCATCTACGTGAGCCATCCTTTCCCCGCACCTATATTCTATCTCACAATCGAATTCTAGGAACTGAATCCACCAACGGGCAATTCGAGGTATCATATCGCGTTTAGTCAACGTGGTGCGTAAAGCGTTGCAATCCGTCACTATTTTAAATTTTATTCCTAATAAATACACTCTAAATTTACATAATGAGGATATGACCGCTAACGTTTCAAGTTCGAAAGAGTGCATCTTTTGTTCATCAGCCGTCGTCTGTCGGCTAAAATAAGCAATAGGTTTAAATAACGCGGACTCATCTTGTTGTAAGAGAATCCCAGCTACTCCTAGTTTACTCGCGTCTGTATGTAGCTGGGTTTCGGCTTTAGGATTGTATATAGCAAGAACAGGTCTTTCTACTAAACATGATTGCAAGGCCTTAAACGCACGAGACTCTTCCTCTCCCCACTTCCAAGGGGAGTCTTTCTTTAAGAGGCTAGTCAATGGACGAGCAATTAAGGCGAAAGCCTTGACAAACCTTCGGAAAAAGCTAGCTAGTCCTAGAAACCTCCTAATCTCATGGACGTTCCCTGGAGCAGGAAATTTTGAAATAGCTTCAGTCTTCAGAGATCCTGGTCTTATACCCTTGGAACTTACTTCATAACCAAGATAGTCAATCTTCTCGAAACAGAAATTACACTTGCTTAATTTCAGAGTAAGACCATTATCTCTTAAAAGAGCTAAAACTTCCTCTAATCGGGACATAGACTGGTCGAATGAACTAGCCGGGATTAGAAAATCATCCATATATAAAAGCACATATGATCTAACCGGTGAATTCTGAATTACCCTATTCATCGTACGTTGGAACACTGACGGGGCATTCACGAGACCAAATGGCATTCTACAGTATTCAAATTGTCCATCTGGAGTTACGAATGCAGTTTTGTCCCGAGACTGCTCCGCTATTGATATTTGATAATAGCCCGACGCTAAATCGAGGGTTATAAAAATTGAACTACCAGTAAGCAAGTCGAGTTGGTCCTCAATTCGAGGCAACGGATAGTGTTCTCGCACCGTCCTACGGTTTAATGCACGATAGTCCACACAAAGCCGTTTCTCTCCAGATTTCTTATTTACTAAAACTATTGGGCTGGCGTAGGGTGAGCTACTTTCTCTAATTATTCCACTATCTAACATTTCATTGACCATTTCCCTTACTAACTGTTTTTCGGTATAAGATAGTCTGTATGGGCGGTATACAACTGGTTCAGAGTTACTTAGATGAATCACCATTTCCGTTTCTTTAGCAAACCCCAGGTCATGCAGTCCGTATGAAAAACAAGTGGGGTATTTATCAATAATAGATTTTAGTACGCTTTTTTGTTGTAAGGTTAAGCCTTCTCCACATTTTAATGATGATTCATCCATAGTCGACTCACAATTTAGTTCAACCCTATTAACAAGTAAAGCTTCATTAGCAACGATACTACGTGTTATCAAGTCTTGCTTGTTAAATTTTAAATCCTTAGAACAAACATTTTGAATTAATATGAACCCTATACCTCTGATTACGTTATATTCGCCAGGTAGTAAGTAATATTCTTCACCCTCACGACCCCTAAGTGTGCCTTGTACGTAAATACGTCCGGTATATTCTAAATCAGTTGTTATTGGAACGGTTTTAAGTTCATTGCTGTTTACAACAGTGTCGGCAGAACATAATAGTGGATATTTTACGATATTGATTTCCTTAATTTTTTTAAATATAAGGTCCGTACAGGTTTTGACTATATTAACAGTTGGTCTTTCGGTAAATGTGTGACCTACTAACAGCGGCGCGTTTAAGAGATGATCATCTACAATAAGTATTTCTACGTCCTTTTCCTCTAAGCCCTGAATTTCTATTGTACATAAAGTCATTCCAATTGGGCAGTATGGGGCACTACCAAACCCTCTAAGCATAGGTACCACCGTCTGAGTCCAGTTCAACTTCAGACGTTGAGCATCGCTAAGACGAATCAATGTACCTTCACTTCCTAAATCTACATAGCCATTGAGGACCTCATTATTTATTTTGACAGGCATTTTGTATTTAGAACTCGTGTTTCCAAAAGTTTCAACTTGCAAAACATTTTTAGTGGTCTCACTGCTACTTTGATTAGTCTTAGGACAGCTGGACGTTGAATGACCCATTAATTTACAATTATTACATCGCAATTTGGGCTTCGAGCATCGATAAAACGTGTGTCCCTTTTCGTTACAATTGTAGCACGTTACGTTTTCAAATCTATTATCCTTTTGAGAGATATTACCGTTTACTGTATTATTACTACTAGTTACAATAGGTTTGTAACGCTTATCTTTATTGATAGCAGTGTCGGTCGAACTCTTATCGTGGCCAATTTTAATAGATTTTAAGAATTTTAGCACGTGTTCAGGTTCGGTAAATGCAGCTGATTGTGCCCCCAACCTAACGCTCCTGTCCTCTATGCCAAATAATAAACAGTCTACAGCTCGTTTACCCGATATTTCGCACCTATTAAGCAAGTTCATTTTTGCGTAGTAATATAATTCAAGCGATTCTCCAAATTTGACCCGTTTGCTTAACATTTCTGTTAATAATTCTGCATAATTATCACGTGAAGGAAAAGATTCCCTTAGTTTAATTTTCCATTCGGCCCAGGAGTATAATAATGTAGGTAGTCCCTGGTACCAGGTCTTTGCAACCCCAGTTATTTTTTTTAAAGCGTAATGAATTGTATGATTATCACCCCAGCTATAAATCTTTGCACATTCTTCGATTTTATGTATCCAAGAATCTATGGACTGCTCTTTACATAGTGGATCAAATTCTGGCAACACATTATTGAGTACTGGAATTTTTTCACGCTCAATACCCTTAAAGTCTTTCATCACATCAATAAATTTATCAAAGAAATTAATCTGCGATTCAGCATACCTCGACCCAGGTCTTGAGCTGTGGCTGCGATCAGCTTCACTGGATGATGATACTGAGCTCCGGCGCTGTTTACGGCGGCGGCTAGATGTCGATGCTCGTTGCTTGGAACCTTCGCGCTCCGTGCAGCTTCCGTTTCTGCTCCGTTTCGCTTTTGCCGAGCGATGATGTCGACGCTGCGCGGTGCGTGATTGGTGTGATTCACTAGAGCTGCTTCGAGTTTGCGATGACTCACTGCTTCCTCTCTTCCTATTACGTCTACGCTTTGGCATCTTGGTACGACCTCGATCAAATACAAAAATATTTTAGTACATAGCATAAATAAATAAATAATAATAGGGAGGACACACAGAAAAAAAAAATCTAATCTTAAATCTTATAATCTTTTTCATGAAATTAATCTATTTATGCTATTAAAGTAATTAATCAAGGCGAGTATGCGGGTATGTATAATTTCATTAAATAATGAAATTCTAACGTTTCAATATCAATCTTGACCCAATATACAAAAACGGTTATTTATTTTAAATGTACGGTAGGAATTACTGCAAAACTACATTTTCAAATTAAAACTGGTTATAAAATAAGATTTAAGTACTACCAGATATGTAACAGTTTTCTTTAAAACATACTACGCAATGAAAAACGAGAGAAATAAAAAGGAATAAATACAAGCACAATAAGAAATTAAGTTAATACTTACGAACCTTTTTCTTTTTGGTGGGCGATGTTATATAATTTGATTTAGGTTTATCCCACTTCTGAGATGTAAAACCCCGAAATACAATTACAACAAACTAGAATTCACAAGTCACTTTTATTAACCTTAATTTTATATTCCAACGATAATCAATTACATATGTATCGATATTTCTTAGCACAGCTTTTTCACTTGATTTAATCATAACTTTACGACTCGACCGCTTGCGAACGAATGCCGATTATAAATTTTATCTGAGAATCATCACGTTAGTCAACTGCAGTACTTTAATAAAAAACAAATAATGTTCCCAACTTCCGTTTGCTAGTTGTCATCAAATTAACTACCGTTTTATGTTAAAAATAGACATATAAATATTAGTAATCGTAATTGTTTACATATATTTGTCTTCGTCATTGCCTTACCTACTTCAAATTGAACATTTTTTGATACCAGCGATCTACTATGTGCCGGAACTCTCTTTAAACTTACACCATAGCTGATCTCCAATCTTACAGTGAAATTAGGTCGCGTCTCGACTGAACCGGTCTCATATAAAAGCGAATGATACTTAGATACCCTACATTCTGTGTCATGCTAATGCATGTAGAATCCTTGTTTTGTAGCGAAAGATTTTGTATTTTACCTGTAATTAGCAAATTTCAGTATTTTTTACTGTCTTCTGTACAATTTTAGGTATTTTCTGGAAAATAATAGACTATCTCTTCAACAGACTTCTGCATTCATCAAGTGAATGTAGGAGTGGCTACTGAATGTGAGATCCTGAGATCATTCATTCAGAGTGACTTTCGTCACTGACCGTACCAATTTTTCTACATTTGATAATATACGGAGCGTTAAAAAGTTCAACTTTTACTAAAGAAATATTAATGTTGTAAGTATATTCATAATTTTCCAATATTTATATAATTCCGATACACACGTTTCCAAGCTTATCTGTTAATTAATTAAATCTTGTATAATGGCGTATTGTGCGGAATTAATTATAGCCTGCAGCTAGGGTTGTCAGGTGTGTCTGACTCAACGCCAACATGTTTGGGTAGAGCCGATCAAAAATGCCATGTCAAGGCCATTAAAACGGATTAATATTATTTTTTGTTAATTTTTATATTCCTAGTAATATAATACTAAGTTGAAATCTGCTAAACACACACAATACGTCGAAAATCATTATTTAAAGTAAAGCTGTTGGGGCTAAATGTAAAAATATTAATAAAAAATAACACAAAAATATTCACTCCAGATATTACATGGTGGTTTGTTCAAAATGGGTGTACACTAGTAAAGTATCCAACAACTGAGAATATAGACGTTGTTTCATGAACTATGCTTATCTTCAATAAGAGCGCCTGGAGTATCCATTCGGCGGACGCAGGTTCAAATCTACTTCACCACCTTATTTTTCCTTCTATTTTTTGCCAAGCTTTTCAGCGCATCTAAACGAATGACATGAACACGTAAAAACGGGTTGTGTTGAAGGAAGAACAGGCGAAATGACAGAAATGTTCCTACAATATGTCATTTTGTAATTTTTTCCGACGATGACGTGCGTGGTGCCTACCCTAAATTTAACGGAACATTTATAAATTTAATTTAATTAAAACTGCCTCTTTGTGCACTCGGCCATTTATTTTGGAGACTTGGAGCGTACGACTATATTAATGTTTGAGCTTATAAGAACAATTTACTTGGAAGTAGTATTGCAAAAGCGCTGCCCGCTAAATTCACTGGTATGTTAGGTCGTTATGAAGTAGTTTTGGTAAATAACATGATGCGGTATAGGTATAATATGTTGGGAAATAACTTTTTGTAAAGAGTTTTTGTAACACTATCGAACGAAACGATTTTCGACACTGTAGAGCGATACGATTTTCGACACTATCGAGCGAAACGATTTTCGACTATAACATAGCATTACGCCTGTATCCATGAAGGCGTAGGCAATAGTGTGCTGTGTTACAAACTAAATCGCTTTAATCGTTTTGTTGCCTTTTCAAATTTAATTTTTCTTTTGTACGGAGGCGGTAAGTAACTCGTATATTTAGATTAATAACATCAACGGTATCTGTAATTGAAATACTTAAAGCTAATTTCGACCTACAAAAAAAATATGACGTTGCTAAATCGGAGTTAAGGTATTTCATGATTTAGTTTCCGACTGTACTTAAACAAGAGCAAACATTGTGGTTATCGCTGTTCAGTTCAGAAACTGTAATCAGGAGAGTAGTTTGAGGTTCTGTTACTATTCAGAGGTCCCGTTTATATGGAAATCACGCCATGAAGTTCGTAATTAGTTCGCACTTGGCAACATTATTGGTTCTAGAAATTAGTATAATTAATCACAAATGGGACCCAAATATTAATGTTCACTACTCTACATGCTAGATATGTTTATGGTCGCAAGTTCAATTTCCACTAGCGTCTAATATCTTTAAATGTTTCGTAGAAAGATAATGTTCGGATTGTTTTGCAATCATACCTTTTATGTGACTGTACATTTATTCGGACTGAAGTTGAATGTAAATTAATTGGAAAATTATGTGTATTGTTAACATTAAGCCTAACAATCGGCAGTGAGTACAAATCTCAATAAACCTTGTTTGTAACTGTGTCAAGATTCGATGGTTTGCAAACGCGATTGCTGAGCGTGAAGTCCTAGGTAAAATTTCCGGGTCGGGCAGTGATAATGGGTTTTTTTGTGCCCGGCAGTTGGCAAAAGACTCACCATCTATTACATACCTGGGACTTATTAGTACTATAAATGAAATTGGGGTGTATAAAAGTACATCTCTGTCTAACCTTTCGGGGAATAAAGGCGGAATGTTACGTTTTATTATTAGGGTAATTAATGAATGAATGCCCAGGTTCGGACTGCAATTGATTGAAATAGACATATAACAAAAGTAACCTACAAACAATCCAATCAATTCAACTTAATTTTCTACTAACAAATAAGACCTGCAAACGTTCCATGTTTGGTTGATACGAGTATATGTGTCGCAGGAATGTTGTCAAAGTAGTAATATTAATAATTTGACTACTAAAATTATAATTCTAATATTTTTTTTGCAATCGCTTACACGGAGAATGAGAGACATTTTCGAGGTTTCAATAACTTCTTATGTTTAATAACTTCTTCTGATCTTTCGACTTCTAAGTAATTCCTATCATGTTATTGTGGCTTATTTTCTTATTTTATTTACTTTCCTAATATTAACTAATTATTGTCAATAAAAAGAAATGCTCGCTCTTTACTGCATCTGTTTAATAAAATAGTGAATCAAGTGATTGAAAAGAACATGGAATTCCATTTCTGTAAGCTTTTCATCACTATCGGTAGGTAGATCTATCTGAAGGTGTTCAATAAAATCACAACATCAAAAAAACTAAGCCGTGAAAAATTTTGAGACGATTGACTAAAATATGTATAGGTAATTATAATATCAATTCCTGGTAAGATTATAGAATGACGGTTTTCAGAATATCCTGCGACATGTACCATTATGGGAATAAGGAGACCCCTATAAATGAGTTATGGCTCTAACATTATAACTATTATTAAGTTTGCCTGTCGCAACTTGACACTGATGTGATCGACACAAAGGTTGGGTATAAGTTCACTAATTACTGTATCGTGTACTAAGTAATTAAGTTTGGAGTAAGTTTTGGGTGTGCCTAACTTGGATTTATGTGGAATGAGTTTGATGTTTAGGAAGGTTTAAGTTAAATTAGAAGTGAACGGTGGTTAATAATGAAAAATTCAAAAAAAACTGATAAATCTTTGAAACGCATTATCGAATGCTTAATTAACTCTAAAGTCATAAATAATTGTGGAAAGGAAAATATGGTCCTAGACATGATTCGAACCTCCTCACGACCTTTTAAACAGAAAGAATAATAGTGAGGAGATGTTGAGATAACTTGGTTGATAAAGCGCCTCGAGTATTTATTAGGGATGCATGTTGGATCCGGCTGACGGAGGATATATGTTGCCATAAAAAAATTACCTCTTTAGAATTTAGCCCAGAAATTGGGTAGCCAAACTTATATTGAATTTCATAGTAACTTATAGAATGTTTACTGATATAAACTATGTCTGCTTTCTAGCTACTGCGCGATTCCCTTATATAATCAAAATTTGTATGATCAACAGATTTGGGTCTTTCTAGAACTCTAGAAGCATATGGGATTAGTGTCAAGAGAAATGCCTAAGAAACGTTATACATTTTTATGGAAAGTAACATATGGTTCACATAGTAATATCTTAGGTTTTCGCGATCACTACACATTATAATAAAACAACATTTAACCGGATTAATCGCATGTATTATTGGTTTTTGTATTTCCTGACGTTTCAAAAACTTTGCAGCGTTCGTGGTCCAGTCCTCCTGCGACCACGACACACACGATTAATCCGGTTAAAAGTTGTTTTATTATAACATATGGTTGTGAGTAGAATTTGAACTGCGCCTCCCGGATAAACACACCAGGTGCTCTGCCAACTGAACTATCTCGAGCTATACTCACAACACGATTTTTTTCTTACAAATTTCGATACGTCGTATGATGCTATCTATTAACCCTTTGACTCACTAATTAGCAGACACAATAGATTTTAATTGTTATGACGTACATAGTTATACGTGCGTGAGCTTACATGTTTAAGTTTCTATATAGTGACTGAAATTTGTTTCTTTCAACAAAAAATATAATTTTGGAGTTCGCTACGCATGCTTTGATGCGTTTGAAAGATTTATCTGTATTTCTCAGGCAATGTTTTGTACAAAAAATAAAAGCTCTATGCATAACCCGGAGTGTGACGTGTTTGCTAGTAGAAGTAGTAGTGAAAGAAGAAAGTTTTTGTTGGAAAGCTTGAAGTTCTGTGAGAGAGATGTGTGATAGTCTTATTATTTGGTATGTGACACCTCTGATTTATTAAGTTTATATAAATATATTTGAAGTTACAATATTAAATGGAAAAAGAATACGGTCGCGAACAGGATTCAAACCTGCGCCTCCCGGATAAATACTACAGGCGCTCCGACCACTAAGCCATCTCGACCTCTGCTCACCACCGCGAATTCTTCTTCCATATTTTAACACGTCTTATGGCGACGTTTCGCTAAGCATGCGTTAATGCTTTTCAAAGATTTATCTTAAATATATTTGATTTGTATCATAAATGTTATGAATAGTGTAAGTGGTTTGGTCCACCGTTCTATTCATTAAATAAATAAATAACGCAAAATTCTACCTTAAGCCTAAATGTTAAAAAAAAAACATTTGTATTAGTAACTTAAAATACGGTGCAAATAAATATATTCGTATTTTTAATTTTCAATATACCTACTTTATTGCAATATATTGCATTCTCAGTGTACCCAATCTTGTCAAAATACAAACTTGGTAATTGAATTTGTTTCACTAGTAATATAAAAAAAGTTTATTGTTTTTCATACATTGTTCTGCATTACAAATACTGAGGTAATCCCGTTAGGCAACTTCCCGTATTTTACGTTAACAATGTAGAAATCAAGTAAACAAAAACGGTATTATTAATACTTATAATAATTTATGCGAAAAGTACGATAAGCATGTATGTGCGATTTATAGTGTGCATGTGTGTGTCTAAGTTAGGTGGTGTGTGCGTGCAAGGGTGATTTGTTTGAGAGAAGTATATAAAATGTATGTACCTGTATTTCATTTGTATTTAAAATACTCAAGTCCCACAAAGATGACTTCTGCGTCACATGAATGCGTTCTAGATCAAAGAACGCCAACTAATCGGTGGTTGACTGAATACCAGATGAGCACTCAACTAGTGCCGTAGAAAAAACCTGTTCCCAATGTCCGGGATATAAAATGTCAAATAATTTCTGAGATATATTTCCGATTATGTTTTTCCCGAGTCATCTAAATTATCCTCTTATCTGTCAAAATGACCATGTGAAGTAAATAACAATTAATTTTATATTGTGTCTACTATTTGACATTTTAAGTTTTAACGATGTCTTATATTTATTTATTTATATCTATATAGGGAAATTGTTTTGAGATTCGGGATAGCTGAGTTCGCAGAGTGCCTGGAGTATTTATCTGGGACGTTCAGGCTCAAATCCTGCTCACGACTGTATTATTTTTCCACAAAAATTTATAACTTTTTTTTAAACTCCTTTTACAACGTACCACTATTCGTTGCGTGTAAAAAGTTTTTTTTTCTCTATAAAAGTTCTACTATTAGTACGCTCTATTAATATTCAATTGCATGATAAATTTTAATGAAATATAATTTAATAAATCGATTCTGAATTTTCCACTTGGCACTCCACTTATATCCCGGACTTTCTTGACAGCACTAGACAGCAATCGTCGCATCTAATATTTATTGGACGCTGCGCTGGGTGCAGCGCCGCATGGAATTAACCTCTGAACGCTGCGCCACTACGGTTTAATATTAATGCTTATTTTGTGCGACTAAAAAGAATTCACACAGTTAAAAATTAAAAAAAATCGTTTTTGTGCGTAGCATCACGAAAGTATTCCCCGAAGGGGTAGGCAGAGATGTAAAAAATTGTACACCCAAATTTCATCAGTGCTCTTATTAAGTCCCATGTATTAGGTGGTGAGCCTATAGCCATCTACCGGGCACAATTCCAAACTCCGAGCTGCTATTAAGAATTTTCTTAATGAAAAACCCAATAGCGCTGCCCAACTTGGCAATCGAACTAAAGACCTCATGCTCAGCAGTCGCGCTTGGGATATCTAGACCAACGAGGTAGTCCTATAGACCGATTATAAAGTATTGGTAAATTCTTATTTTAAAATACTAAAGGAGCATTCATAGCCAGTTGCAAACTCTGGTCGGTAAAGGATTGTAGAAGTAAAGCAACGCCTGGCACCATCAGTTTGCAGATGGGTGACCACTTATAGTTATTTCACTTGGGTATCACCGTGCTTCGGAGGGCACGTTAAGCCGTTGGTTCCGGCTATCCATCCGTACTAATATTATAAATGCGAAAGTAACTCTGTTTATTTGTTACTTTTTCACGACTAAACGGCTGAACGGATCGTAATGAAATTTAGAAGATAGATTGTAACTTGGAGAAGGACATAGGCTACTTTTTCCCATGTAGACGAAGCCGCGGGCACCAGCTAGTTGTTAATAAATAGCAATCACTAAGCCATGTCAGAAGCCCATTGGTTTGATCAACCAGGTTGGCGTCTAACCTTACGAAAGAAGAAGTATTATTAAAAAAAAATGAGACAAGCGCGCCGCCGTGTTGTGTTTACCATTGGTGTGCCAAGCCATTCCCATCTGAGCGCGATCGGTGAGAGGTGGCGTCAGTGGCGTGCATTGCATATAGGCAAATATGCAGTGCCTACCTCAAAAAAATATCTAAATACAACCTATATGCAGTTTACCGTTTTTGAGGTAGGCACAGTAAACTGGATATAGTAACTTTCGTGAGACACATTCATATTAATTATTGTTCAACGGTTATTACTCACTTGCATTCTTCGGTACTACTAGTACTAGTTTCGAACTCGAACGGAGCACTTAGTCAAGGCTCGACTAAGGGCTCCGTTCGAGTTCGAAACTAGTCGGGCAATCCCGAAGAATGCAAGTGAGTAATAACCGTTGAACAATAATTAACTGGATATAGGTTGTATTTAGGTAATTTTTTGAGGCACTGCATATTTGCCTATATGCAATGCACGCCACTGGGTTGCGTAATGTTTTTCTGTGCGTCATATTTGTATGCGTGTGTGTAGCATTGAGAACCTAAAAACGGTGCAATAAGAGCAAAATTATGAGCAAGTGGATTTTGACTCATTACAAGGAATCAACTTACCTTTTTTTTACGTCAGGCCTAGTCACTTTTGTGCAGTCAACTTTATACAAAAGCTAGCTTATGCCCGCGGCTTCGCCCGCGTGAATGTCGGTTAACACAACCAAAAGTAATCATGACTTTTTGATCCCGTTCCTGCTTTCCAATTACCGCTTTATAATTGTCCATTTTTTAAAGTATTAATATGTATATAGTATGTTATCAATCATTGTTCACCGGTTACTACTCACGTGCATTTCTCGGGAATTGCCCGACTAGTTTCGAACTCGAACGGAGCCCTTAGTCATGAGCTGAGCCCGCGGCGAAGTCGCGAGTCAAACTGGAGCTGCATCACGTTTACGAAGCACCTAAACGGGATACACGCGAAGATGGCAGCCACGGTTGAAGAAGAAAATAATGGAGTTCTGCCATTCTTGGATGTTCTCGTCATCCGTGAACCTAGCGGTCATGTGTCCCATACTGTCTTCAGGAAACCGACACATACTGACCGGTACCTACGAGCAGACTCTCATCATCACCCGTCACACTTATCATAACGTACCTAGAACACTGACATATGCATATGACATACTATCGTGGACTTTTCTGTAGACCTATATAAGATACACAATTCCACCATACATCATTTTGTTATATCTCAAAGGGTTTAGGCAACGTTTTCGAACATCCGAATCAATATGACATTATAACGATTAATAGGTTGTGGTAACGGAACCCATCTCCAATATGCCTAACGATTATCAATTACGTAGCAATGCGGGTCTACTCGAAGATAGACGTTCCACTGCATATTTAAAACGACATTATGATTTTGAAAACATTTGGACAAAGGAATGTACGACGGACCTGCCTTTATCTAACTAAGTAAAGTACAGATAAACCTTTAAAACGCATTAACTTATTTTTTTTTTTTTGGAACGAATAATACGGTCGTGAGCTGGATTCGAACCTCCCTCATAGTAGTCAAAGCGCCTGGAATATTTATCCAGTAGGCGCAGGTTTGAATCCTGCTCACAATTTAAAAGCAACCATATTAATTTATTCTGTTCTATTTTCTTTTTCCTTCTTCGTTTCGTTTTCCATGAATACTATCATCATTTCTCTTCCCTCTCGCACCTTTCACATCCATCTCTCTCACACACTGAACGTTCCTTTCTATGCATCACGCTTATGTTCCTTTCCTATATATATTAATGTATTAAAAACTCATCAGTGACACCTGTACCCTACAGAGGGTACTCCTAACGTAACTACCCAAAAAAAGGGCTGTTATGTTTTTAGCGTCCATGTATGTACGTATGTTTGTGAGTTTTTTGATTCCACCATTACTTCTAAACGCCTGTTCCAATTTAGATGTATAATTTAAGGATACCCCACATTAAAATCCTTACATTGTCCCGGGTAACATAGGCTAGTCAGATTTTGAAAAATGGATACGTGCTTGTTACTTTTTTAATTAATATCATCATGTTAATTAAGTTGATATGCCCTGGCTGAGGGCCTTAATTTTTTTTGCCAACCACAGGAAATTCTAGTTAAGCTGTTGACAACCTCCTAGCAAGAAATGCAGATGCATAACATAAAAAAAACGCAACGAGAAAGTGCGCAATATAAGTCCATGTGTTTCCACATACACCCTATTTCAAATTCCGGAGACTCATTGAGAGATTCTTTGATGGGAATTTCGATTATCAATGCTTGAAGTTATTGTGTTCAAACTGTTCTATAAAATGCAATGGAATTTTTCGATACGTAATACCTCATACAATTTTTATTGTTAATCGAATTGGTTCTCAGAAATATAGCACCTTAGAGGACCAGACGGAAGACGCTTTCTGACTAAATATCGAACAAATTTTCTCGCCACTTTTGGTGGTGGGGTGAGATAATACACAAGCACAAAAGAACTTGTACTAAAAATGTCATTAACGGTATTAAAATACATAAAAAACTAAACTCAAACAAAAATTTTTGTTACACACGATTAAATCGTGTACTATCTATCATTGTAACCATACTGATAAAAGGTACTTTTATATGATTGGGAATCATATGCCAGTGGCGAGAGGGGTGCGCCCGCTAAAACTACTCCAAGACTAATTCCTTCAAGTATAGCACTGACTTTACTGAAAGGTTTCTGTGGAAAATAATGTTGAAGTATAACCTTAGTAGAAAGTATATCATTCCGGAGTCAATTGTGCCCGATAGACGGCAAAAGACTGATCAAGTCACCACCCATGGGACTTCTTAACGTGTGAGCTTACATATTTAGTTGAGTTGTCTCGTGCTGATGACAGTTATAATCAAGGTTATAATCGAATGGAATTATATATATCGATGGTGAAAGGCTATTCGGTTCAAGTGTAATAACTGTGCTTTAAAAAAATAAACTTTAAAACAACAGCCTTTAGAGACATTTTCATATTACACTAAAATGTCTCTTAAATCATTTACCTTTCAACCTCTGATATATAAAAACCTTCATTCTGAATGACGTTTGACGTGGACTCACCACTCTAGGAATCACAGAATCGATTAGATCTAATTGTTTCTCCGTAAAACATGACATAGTATCACGCGTGTATTCCCCGACGGGGAAGGCAGAGGTGTACCAAGTTGCTTCTCCGTAGTCTGCATTTTATTGCTTGAATCCTGATTTAATCCTTCAAACGGCATTGTTGAAATGTTGGTATACAATAGTATACCAACATTTCATATAATAATATACCTCTGCTATACCCTGCGGGAAATACAGGCGTGACGTTATGTTATGTTATATTCATACAAAACATATTATAGGTACACAAAAATCAATAAGATGTAATTTATTTTCGTTCCCAGGTAAAGTTAATAAATTTATATCCCGTATATCTGCAGGGCTTCGGATTGGGAGCCCCACAAATACCCGCTAGAATAGATTTAATATGGCGGCTGACTTGGTACCTAGCTACATATTGTGTATTAGGTTTTCTTGGGAGTACTTTAGGTACCTACTATTTATCGTATAGAATCAAAACCAAATATATAAATAAAAAAGAAGGAGCAGTGAGAGCCTAGTTGTAAGACCAAGGTTGGACTGACAAGTCAAAGGTCGCAAGTTCATATCCAAGGCACGCACCACTGTCTTTTCGAAGTGATGTGCGTATTATAAATTAATTAACACTTACTTGAAACGGTGAAGGAAAACATCGTAAAATCGGAATCAATTCATCGGAATCCAGCACAGCTGAGAGATGTTTTCAATGGTGTGTAAAACCATGTCAGAGACCTACGGGTGGTTTAAACTCTGACACTAGGTTGTTCATCAACCACACGATAAGAAGAGGATTTGAAAAAAAAAACCGTTGTAAGCGAATAACTTGTTTTTATGTTCGTAATAGTTCGTTTTTGGCAGATAAAGGAAACTATGGAGTACTTGGTACTAAAATAATTGATTTGAACAGGCATCAGTGGGCTTACTCTTGAAAATAATTACGTTCGATTGACATTGTAAATATGTCAGTTCGTACTATTAAATGCCACAATGTCTAAAAAAATATTATAGATTCGGGATAATATGAAAATAACATGTTTAAAAATTGAGAAAAATTACGCTTTATTTTAAGGTGTCTATTTAATGTACGAAACTAAAGAACACATATCTAGCAACGTTTAACTGTAAAAATATCACTCGATCAGCTGATTGTGTGAGAGGATTATGTGGAGTGGCTGACGTCATTGCGCTGCAGGAAACCTGGTTGTTACCTCATGATTTAGCCTACTTAGGCACATTACACGATGACTTCGCGTATACGGGAAAATCTGCTGTCGATACGTCTGCCTGAGTACTCATAGGAAGGCCCTACGGAGGAGTTGCCCTCTTGTGGAGGAAGGCGGTTTTCTCAAAAGTGTCGGTAGTGTCGTGTAATAGTAATCGTTTAGTTGCTATTAAAATTGATCACACAGATCGTTCAATGTTAATTTTCTCGGTTTATATGCCTATTGACTCGAGTGATAATATAATAGAATTTACTTCTTGTTTGAGTGAGATTATTGCGATTACCGAAAACAGTGACACGGAAACGGTGTGCATATTAGGAGACTTTAACGCTCACCCGGGTGAACGTTTTGCAAATGAACTGTCAACAGTGTGTACGGAGCAATCGTGGTCGTGTGTGGACAGTGAACTGTTACCGAATAGTACAGCTAACGGTGCGTTGCGTTGGTTAGATCATTGCGTAGTGAGTAGTGCAGCGAGACAATTAGTAATAAAAGCGGCTGTTTTGTATGATGTTTACTCGTCGGACCACATTCCTTTGATTATTGAGTGCAATATGAATTTAATAATACCTAAGTTAGTGTGCAAAACCAACTCTTGTAATAAGGTCATTTGGGGTGAAAGAAATGTTAAACAAATTCAGGAATATTCAAACTTTTGTCATTCAAAATTAAGGTTAATAGATTTTCCTACAGAATTTTGTAATTGTTCTGGTGGAATGTGCTCTGATCCTAGCCACCACAGACTGTTAGATGAGATGTATGAAACAGTTATAAGTATTATGAAAGAAGGTGCATATATTACATATGTAGGTACTGATAACTTGAGCTGTAAAAGAAAATATGTGGTTGGTTGGAATGTGCATGTGCGGGATGCTCACAGGGAAGCTCGCATGCATTTTCAGACGTGGTTGCTACATAATAAACCCACATCGGGGTATATTTACACAAACATGTGTAAATCCAGAAAGGTTTTTAAAGACAAGCTAAAATATTGCCAAGATAATGAGCAACAAATTAAAATGGATATTATAGCTAAAAATCAGACAGATAAGCAATTTGGTGCATTTTGGAAGGCAACAAATAAATTAAATCCGCGATCAAGTTTTCCGGTGAGCGTGGCGGGCGTGCACGAGCCAACAGAAATAGCAAACTTAAACAGCAACAGTTTAAGATTGAGTCACCACTTGTAAGCACGGCACAGGTTGTCGATGCTGAGCCCATTTCTGGGGACATTAGCGTTCGGTTTACCCCTAAGGAAGTTGCGTCGGTGGTAAAAGTAATGAAAAGAGGGAAGTCACCAGGTCACGATGGGCTCAGCATCGAACATCTGAAATACGCCGGGGTGCACTTGACACGCGTACTTGCTATGCTGTTTAATTTGTGTGTCAGTCACTGTTATTTACCAAATAGCCTCATGTATACTGTTGTGGTGCCTATTATTAAAAATAAAACTGGGGATGCCTCTGATGTCTCCAACTACAGGCCTATATCCTTAGCAACTGTTACAGCCAAGGTGCTGACCGTCTGCTTGATACACAATTGGCTAAGCATCTAGACCTGCATGACGCGCAGTTTGGCTTTAGGCCGGAGCTGTCCACTGAAAGTGCTATATTGTGTCTAAAGCAGACGGTGCAGTACTACAAGGAAAGAAAAACGCCTGTCTTTGCCTGTTTTTTGGACCTATCGAGGGCATTCGATCTTGTCAGATATGACGTGCTGTGGAACAAGTTGTTGTCTGAAACTTCTTTACCGATTGAAGTTATATCAATATTTAGGTATTGGTATAGCAATCAGCGCAATTGTGTAAGGTGGAACGGTTCCTTATCGAGTATGTACCGGTTGGAATGCGGAGTAAGGCAGGGGGGATTAAGTTCGCCTCGCCTGTTCAACCTGTACGTGAACCAGCTGATTGCTGAACTCAGCAGCTCTAAGGTCGGGTGTCATATTGACGGAGTGTGTACTAATAATCTTAGTTACGCAGACGATATGGTGTTGCTGAGTCCATCAATCAATGCCATGAGGAGACTAGTGTCAATTTGTGAATCATATGCGGTGGCCCATGGGCTCAAATATAATGTTTCTAAGAGTGAACTAATGCTCTTTAAAGCAAGTGGTTTTTCTTATCCAGAATTTCCAAATGTATTAATTTGTGGCACTCCATTGCGTAGGGTCTCTAAATTTAAATATTTGGGTCACTGGGTCACCGATGATTTAAGTGATAATGTTGATATTGAAAGAGAACGCAGGTCGCTGGCTGTCCGTTGTAATATGCTGGCCCGCAGGTTTGCACGGTGTACGAATTCAGTGAAGATCACGCTTTTTAAAGCATTTTGTCAATCGTTCTACACCTGCAGCCTGTGGGTCGGTTATTCGCAGCGGGCCTACAGCGACCTGCGCGTCCAATATAACAATGCACTCAGAGTACTGTTGGGGCTGCCGTGGCGTTGCAGTGCATCAGGGATGTTTGCTGAGGCGCGGGTTGATGGCTTTGCCGCCATAATCAGAAAAAGATGCGCCTCGCTACTCACTCGCGTTCGTGGCGGCACCAACACTATACTGAGTGTTTTTGTAGATAGGTGGGAGTCCCCCATGCTGCAAAGATGGGTGCGGCTTCATGTCGTAGTGTAGTGGTGCAGGCTGTCAATACTAACATTAGTTTTTTAAGCATATTGTTACTAACAAAATATGGACCTAGTCTGAAATAAATTTTTATTATTATTATTATTTTTGTTTCTCTTTTATCTCGGGATTAAACCCGGTCCTTTGGAGGGCTTGCCTGGAGACACAGGTCTAATATTATTATTAATATTGGAATTGGATTGGAATTAGTATTAGTTTCAAGAGTAACCCCACTGAGCTATATAGCCTGTATTTGTATCGTAATTTTATTGAGCTATCCGTTTTTTTTTATTTAAAATTGTATGTTGCCTAAGCGGACTACTTTTGTAGGGTTAGCTAGTGTACAGACATAATTTAGACTTTTGGATTATAAAACGACGTGACTTGAGATCCAAGTTTTGAGATTAAAAAACAATATGGAAGTTAGCTAATTTTTGTATGTTTTTTCACTATCTCCCTTTTTAATCTAACATTATCGTAAATCAGTAAAAATAGCCTTTGTTATACAAGGGAACCCCGTATTTTATATAAAGCCACCCTAAAATTTTAAATTAAAAAAGTTTGAACGCACAGAGAAAACAGAGGAGCATTTTTTATTATTATGTGTGGCCAGTTTGTGTTAATTTTTCACTACAACTGTCTGAAAACAATTTTGTGGTCGTATTTTGTTTTTATGCCAGTTTTATTTAAAACTAAACTTGCGTTCTTCTTTTTTATTTGTATTGTAATCTAGCAGTGTTGTTTTTGGTTATTGAAATAATACGTATGTTAACTTTCTGGACTAAATTTTTTCGTATTCCTTATACAAACTTCATACAACAATTATTTCACTCTTTACTTTTATATAATATCTTATTTATTTAATTCCTTACTTTTATCATCTTGTATATGCTCTAAAATAAAGTATTTTCTGTCCGTTTTAACATCTGATGTCCAAATATAATTTCGCACAGGATATGCTTACACATCTACGCTACGCCATTCGCAAATAAAATAAAGAAAAAGATTTAATTCAATTTTTTTGAGGAAAGAAAATTACGGCCCTACTCACGACTATGTTTGTCTTTTTTATTTTTTTATTTATTCATGTACACACAACATACAGTAATAGCTTTCTACGAAAAAAAAACCTATCTTGTATGGAATTTGACCAATTACGAGGTTTGCTTTTCCCGCCTAATCAATGTGTGAACATACTAAGAACTAAGACTATATTGCGAATAAAACATCACAATTTATGTTTTTATATAATACTTATAATACTGTCCTACGATATTTTCAGAAACCCAGATTTTTCTGTTCATTTGTCTATACAAAAACCTATAAATTAATTAGCTATAGAATTATTAGCTCAAAATGCTCTTATTCGATTCAAATCTCGACTAAAATAGTCGCTATTTCCAGTGCACATGTTTCCGAATCCCCGAAAAGGTTCGAAACTCTAATTGGACAAAGTTACATACAGCTACTCCAATATTTGAGTTCAAAGGGATGTTGACCAAGGCAACTATTTGGACAGGACAGAGTAGTCTGGCAAACATATAGGATTAACTACCCGTAGTTCTGTAACTAGAACTTTCTATTTCGAAATCGAAAATGTACACGCTGAAATTTTAATGGTTATTTTTCCGCGGTGATATGATTTTATGGTAGTACAATAGATCAATATGATATTTTTTATTAGATAAAAAAATGGCAGACTAATTGCGAAAAACCAAAGTCAAAAGAGACCTCGAACCAATATGCCTGTATATAACCTGCTGTGTTACGTATTACTGAATTCTTTTGAGTGAATTCCTATTTTAATACTTATTTCATTCCATAAGTTTTACTCTATATTTCGATAGTATTACTGAGGACAAATCGTTTTACCGCTGGCACACAACCATTAAATTCACATTCGAGTATTCACTCTAAAATAAGTAAGTATTCACGAATGAGTTCTCTATAATGTGTGTGAGTTTCTTTTTTATGGTTATTGGAAAAGCAAGAGTATTTGTTTCAGTTATTTAAAATTGTGCTAACTTTATAAAACTAAGTGCGTCGCGCAGTCAGAACCGCGAAATGCCCCTTTTCCCGCAAAAGTATTTTTTGGTAATTAAATGGAACTTTATTGGTACCAACTGTCATCGAAATCCGTTAATATAGTTTTTGCGTCATTGATTTACAAACTTCCAAACATTCAAACTTTTACATTTATGATATTACTTCTTTTACGTAACTTTTGAAAATAAATAGTTCAAGGGCAGAAAAAATTAAATTCTTTCGGAAAATTCAATAGAGTGATGTCTACCGGTAATATAGGTAAGTATTGTGATACCTTTCGCTTTTGTAGGTAAGCGGTAGGTATCACTTACGTAAATAAGCGGTATAATTTAAAGCATATGTTATCAAACTTATTTCAGCTGCCGCCCACTTTGAGGCCCCAATTTTTGTGCTTACGGTGAATATGTCCGGATTTGCAAATATTGGCGCCAATTCTAATGTAGCAAACTAAACTAAATTTAGAGCATAGCTGTCTTTTACTAATCGTTAATATAAGAGCAGGACGGGATGACATCAAATTCAAATTTAATCATGTCAACCTAAGTTGTCCATACAATTTACGTCTCTAATTTTAGTGGCCACCTAAACCTGTGCCTCCTAAAAACGTTCGGAGATTTTAATTTGACGTGTCTAAATTCAAATTTGACATCTCTTGATTCGTCCCATCTTGGTCATATACTAACTTTTGGTAAAAGACAGGAATGTTTTAAATTTAGTTTAGTTTGCTACATTAGAATTGACGCCATTATTTTTAAACCTGCGGATAACTTTCTTATTTATACGACGATTCATGAAACAAGATTGGTTCGAGTATTTGAATTTGAATACTGAGGATTCTTCGGTTTCCGCGGGGGTTTTCAGTATATAAGCCTGAATTCATCAGTCATCTGTTATCGCCCCTAGATCGCTTTCACGAAGCCTATATTATTTTTTGCCTTCTCTGTCCCTCTGGAATTCTTCAACACCAAACACTGATTTAAAACGATAAAGCTTATATTTCTTTGGAAGTTTTGACATAGTCATAAGAAATCATAGCTATCTCTCTGTTAGAACTGGCTAGAAGTTATTTGACGTTGCTAAAATTAGCCTTTACTATTTAATTATACTTTCAAAACTATGTATCCTCAGCCTTACAACTAAGTAAGATTGTAGTCACAACGAAAGGTGTTTCAGATAGAAAGCTTGAAGGATATAAATGGGGTTTCTTTGATGTACCCCAGAGTTCTACAAGGTATGTTCGTGTCGAATAGGGTAAAAATATTTGCGGTCTTATCGGTTTTCGGGGTCTTCGGTAAGGAAGGTACGATTTAGACTTAAAAGATATTTCCGTTGGGATCTCAAATAGTTCTGTAATACATAGTTGGACTTCGTTTGATTTTCTATTACTGATGTAATTAATGATAAAGATATTTAATTAAATAGAAAAATTTTATACCCTAGAGTTATTATATTAAATGTAAATGTAAAATTACTTTAGAGTTCGCTAAGCACGCGATTTTATCTTAATTAGTATTTAAAAAAAAAACTTTAACCATTTTCCTTTACTTAGTAAGGCAAATGACATGACATCACTATTGAACTTTCCGAAAGAATTTAATATTTTCTGCCCTTGAACTATTTCTTTTCAAAAGTTACGTAAAATACGTAATATCATAAATGTAAAAGTTTGAATGTTTGGAAGTTTGTAAATCAATGACGCAAAAACTATATTAACGGATTTCGATGACAGTTGGCCTGAATATATAAAGTTTTTCTATTCAGGCCTATACGCCTGTGGTGGTGGCCGAGTGGTTACGGGCCTGCCTCTTGAGCCACAAGTGGTGGGTTCAAACCTGGTATGTACCAATGTGACTTTTTCAATGTCATATCGACGGGTGCAAAGTAAAAAAAGTTAACTGCAATTTTGCGATTTTTTTATTATTGCAGTAACTTACTAAAAATATAATGGTCTACAACATGGCAAAATAAAAATTACAAATTTGCCATTATTTATTGAACTTTTGTCACGTAAAAAACGACAACTACTTCTATTATTAAAATTGCACAACGTAGATGCGTTTATCTGCCGCTAGCTGTATTTACGCAGGGGGCGGGATGGGCGCGCGGTCAGTCATATTGTGTCATCAGTCAGGTAACATGCGCTTCGCCGGCCGGCAATAACATTGTTCGTTTTTGCTTGTAATTGTAATAAAGTTTGTGGGGAAAGTGTTATCATAATAATAAACATTTTGAGTAGAGTAGTTGGCGGTAGTCGCAATTTTCACCGCTTGCACATATATTTGCATATATTTGCGGGCGGGCGGGCGGTGCACAGGTTATGAATGACTACCCTCAATATTGTGGAAGTAGCTAGATATTGTATTTATTTGCATCCATAATGTAAACTATTGACTGTCTCTCGATTCAAAAGAAAATAGCCCTAGAACTGTGTACTCGTTTCATACAGAGTCCCATTACACAAGAAAAGACTCAAACAAAGTATATCTGGCTGACTTAAATTTGTCTATAATGTTTAAGTTATATAAGACATGGGCAGAGGAGAATAATATTGTGGGCAGAGTACAGAGAGTACGCCAGTACCGGGATATAGTAAAGAAAGAAATGAACATAGCCTTTTACGTTCCAAAAAATGATCAGTGCGACGTACCTATGTACAGCATTTAAAAATTGCCCTCTTTCAGAAACGAATGCAATAGACCAATACAATAAGCATATAAAAACATTAAAACATTGCGAAATCCTTGAAGAAACAAGATAAAATTAATGCTATTTCTAATCCTGAAACTGTAACATCGGCTACGTTTGATTTTCAAAAAAATATTAACTACGCCACACGGAGAAACCAGTTCATTTTATTACAAGCGTAAACTTTCTGCCTACAATTTTACAGATTTTGATATGGGACTTTAAAAAGGAATATGTTACATGTGGCCTGAAATTTTGGCTAAGCGGGGTTCGAATGAAGTAGCTAGTTGCCTTTATAATTTTATTCAACAATGGACTGAAAAAGGTATCAAAGATGTTCGCCGGTGGTCCGATAATTGCGGTGGTCAAAACAGAAACCGCATAGTATTTCTCAAGTAAGTATACATACTTGAGATTGAGTTCTCAAAAATATCTCGAAAATTTATTTACTGTCCTCAGGAATGGTATACACTCGTTTGATGGTGTAAAACGTCTGGCGATTCTTATGAGGTAATAGAAATAACACAAGACGAAGTTTTTCACAAAAAAATACCGGTAGTGAAAATTTTAAGTGGAATCAAGTACGAGAAATAATAGTTAAGGCAGAGAATCCAAAAACACAATATTTTACAAATATTATGTACATGAAGCAGAACCTAAGCGAATTGACTTGCTCCAAAAAAGAAAGACTCAGATAGATCTTTGAAAATCATTAACGCATGCTCAGCGAAGCTTAGTACCTTAAAGAAAGACTCGTTCTCATTGTGGCTTTACAATTATTGATCCCAAAAAAATTTATAACAAAACAATTAAGATTACAACTGCCAAGTACAAAGACTTTTAAAGCTTCTGCCAGCAAAATATAATACCTCCTAGATATCATAGCTTTTATAAAAATTTGAAACATACTTGCTATACTGACGGTAATGATACTGAATAATTTGTGCAATATATTGTAAATTATACAATATTATTTCAGATTGTTTAATATTTAATTAAGTTTTCTACTTAACATAACTTCGACGATTCGTATTACTTTTAAAAATACAGAATATTTACTACTAAAATTGAGATAGGTAGGACTAAGTAATTAAAACGACTAAAGTATTGATGTTGGTGATGATCATTAGACTGATGTTAATTATTTTTAAGTATCAATACTTTCTAGATTTAATTTTTATTGTTTTCTTTTGATATGTTATAAAAAGTTTATTTTATATTGTTGAGTCTTTTGAAATTCAACAAAACAAAGAACCTGCATTTACCTCATAAATATTTAGTCAGTTAATTAATCAGTCACAGTTATAACAAGTTTACGTATTTCTCAAAAAAAAAAAACTTTAATTAATATTTCATTTGACGTCCTTCTAAATCTTGTACCTTGCACTAAAGTTCAGACGTAGAAAAAGACATCTGCGCGTTTATGTTCTCAACTTGGTGTATTTAGGATCGATCCTAGTCAAAAACGAATTTGAATAATAAAAAATGTTACAATTTTAGTATTTCCTCAAAATATATGAATTAAATCCAGATTTTTTAATTCCCGTGTAGACACGACCAAGTGGTAGTTATCACAGATGCCGTATTTTAAAGTACAATGTAGATGCAGATAACTGCAATATATCATAAATTAAACATAATTAGATAAAACTAAATATAGACACAAATGTCTCATTAAAAAATAAAGTAGTTATGAAAATTTCAACAAATTTGGTTTAAAATTAACAAAATGAAAGCACTTTTTCTTTATAAGTGCTCTCCTGAAAAGTAGCTGTTTTGTATATAACTCTTTTCACTTTGCACCCGTCGATATGTACTTTCTCAGTAAATGTTAGACATCGCAGACATACGATGAACGAAAACATCTTGAGGAAACCTGGACTTGATGGTCTGAAGTCGCACATCTGCAGTGAGCTAGCGTGGTGATCAGTGCCTTCTCTGTATTAGAAGCGGCCCATGGCCTGCAGTGGGACAGTTATGGGCTAGTTATGTTATGTATGAGCCAAATATTGGTAGTTTTTTGTTAAATTCATAAAATTTTAAATATCACATAGCATCACGCCTGTATTCCCCGAAGGGGTAGGCAGAGGTGTACACAATTGTACACCCACATTTCACCAATGCGATTATTAAGTCCCATGTGTGAGGTGGTGAGCCCATTGCCATCTACCGGGCACAATTCCGAACTCCGGGCTGCCACTGAGAATTTCCTAAAAGAAAAACTCAATAACACTTGCCCGACATGGGGATAGAACCCAAGACCTCATGCTCGTCAGTCGCGCTGGGACCACTAGACCAACGAGGCAGTTAAATATCTCGGAATCTAATAGGTATGTTTCGGACAAACATATAGGGGGTTAAATTTGTTGCATTTTAGCTCCTGTATCCAGTTTTGCTGGGTTTTGTCGAGTGACTAATAACTCTGTAATTTATATAAGTAATCCTCTTTTTGCAATAAACAATAAATCAATGTTCTCTCATCTTTCCTAAAGCCAATAAGTTTTGTATACGAATGGAACCCAAGACTACAATAATTACCACTACCAATTTACCTATGAAAGTTGTCGGGGCTGTTATTTACGAGCAATCCGTTAAGGATTCAGGACGAAAACTCCGGATCTCCAACGTAGGTACTAATTTTAATTCAGTTTTAACTTTTTACATTAGGTAAGTGCATCTACCCACACTGATGGTCGGTCGCAGTGTGCTTGCATCACGTGGTGTGACGTAACCCTCATCCGCTCGCACCTCCTCGCGCCCCGGGAATCGGTTAGTGATCGGTGGGGTTAACGAAGTTACATTCATGTAGGGTCTCCTTACAAAGATACATGACCTTAATCTCAACCAATAAAGGTCTGTAAGTAGGGATCAGCCATTAAAGGTGTTACTCCTATCACCGTGTACAAAGCGTCAGGTGTTCTAGAAGTTATTTATGTAGGTGTTAGAGTATCTAGGTAATTTGAGATCCTCTCACATTGACCGTTAACGGAATAAGGGTAAGAACAGAATTGACTCGAACCCACTAAAACTCCACAGTATACCTCCTCAGCTGCTTGAGGGCGGGACGCGGGAACGCTCTCGCACACAACCGCGAACCCGCCCGCAGCCGTCCGTTGCCGGACTCCCTCACGGGGTTGGGTATTGCACCCCCCCCCCCTACGGCACACCAGACTAATGGCGTGCCGCAACCACCTCGGAGACCATGTGCAATGGGTGCCAGACAACCCCGTGTCTGGACGCCCAAGGTCCCCTGCAACGGGTCAGGTCTGTGGCCCCGCCGCCTGCCACTACGGCCGCAGAGGATAGGGAGAGCGGCGCATCGACATACCGGCACTCCTCTCCCACCGCGGCCCCCATCCCTCAGCTGCGATGCCGCCCATACGACGCCGCAGCCCACCTCAGTTGCGACACCCCCCATAAGGCCCGCAACCTACGCCGGCGCCGCTCCAACACGGGCTTGAAGGCAAAGCCCTGAGGAGCGGCCCTCCTCGGGTTCCGTTAGCTTCACCGTGGGTGACCAAGCCACGGCTACTAGAGCCCCCCCACCACGACAAGGTGGAACCCCTGGGGGGGAAGAGTATACACCTAACTCTTCAAAAAATACGTCGTGAGCAGGATTTGAACCTGCCTACTCGGATAAATACTCCAGGTGCTATTTCTTTGCATAAAAAAATATAATTTTAGAGTTAGATTTTAGATTAAAGAGTTATTTGTATCTGTTTGTTAAATTAATATAAATATTTTTGTGGTAGTATTTTTCTATATTATTCCTATGATCTACTTATTTTTGGTACTATGTCAGGTTTAAGATAACTTTATTTCTCAAAATTACTCACATTCACTTACATGAGAAATAAAAAAATAGTATAAGACAATAGATAATTGTTTTAAATATTCAACACAATGTAAAAAAAAATATGAATAAATAAATAAAATAAATATATTTTGGTGACGCTTATAGTGGATAATTTGGGATACATTGATATTCATTGAATAGAAAAGAATTGTCAAACAATATCGCCTAGATGGGATAGAGGGTGCCCACAGTGACACTCCATTTCCGTACTTCAGAGGGCACATTAAACCGTCAGTCCGGCTTTCGGTTATTACGAGCTAGCGTGGATTTTACCACCAGACATGCTGAAGACTTCTCATTTTTTAATTCAATTTTATAGCTTTTGGAAAAGAAAAAAGTTGGTGAAACCGCGAAGCAATAGCAGTGCAGTGCGATGCGCGGTCTAGTACAGTCGCATTTGCGCTGCTCACTCGGCACGAATATTTATTCGCGATTCGCGCGGCTGTAGCCTCTGCCCGATTTTGGTAGCTATGAGTTCACAACCACTCATAGCCAACGAATTGTTGGCATTTATTAAGCATGCCATTGATTATATGGACGAGGTCAGCATCTTGCAGATCTGCAAGTCCACCTACAAGGAAGAGGAGATAAGCAGTGCCAAGTTGCTGCTATTTCAAACGCTCGGCAAAGTTAGCCAGATGCCGTCCCGCCGAAGAGATGGCACAGAGAAGAGCCTCCAGGATATCATCACCCTGTTGAAGGAGACCGACCCGGACGACGTGCCCGATTTTGTGGTGAAGGACCTGCATAAGCTACCCCCCATCACATTCGACCACGTCGACGTCACCAGGCTGCTGAAGGATATTACAACCCTGAAAGCGAGCCTAGCCGTGGTGCAGTCCAAGCTGGAGGTGTCAGATAACACCATCAGTGAACTACGTACCGAAGTTGTGTTATTGCGCAACGCAGTCTCGGTAAGTAGGTCACCTGACGCCACCAATGTAAACGCACGTCGCGGAGCGCAAAACGCATCCATCGGCAGTTTTGAGTCGGCGAGTTCAACTGCGTCACCAACCGCCAAGAATGCAAGCGTTGCATTGCGTTCCGCCGCCGACCCTGCATCGACACCGGCAGAGCAACCGACTCGCGTAGGTACGTCAACCCCGAAACGAGCCTACGCAG
This sequence comes from Xylocampa areola, assembly GCA_935421205.1. NCBI lineage: Eukaryota > Metazoa > Arthropoda > Insecta > Lepidoptera > Noctuidae > Xylocampa > Xylocampa areola. Next base: position 10,847,808 of record OW285219.1, on the reverse strand, counting down.
CTATCGTCGCCGCTAATAAACCTGCTGAGCCGCAAAACTCGCAGTCAAATAAAGCGGAAAAATCAAAAGGGGGTAAGCAGAGCTGCGCTAAAACCAGGAAGGATTTTAACCAGCGGGGTCCGAAGGAGGACACGAGTGATAAGGATGGCTTCATCAAGGTGGAGAAGAAGAAGAAGAAGCCTCCTTGTCGGAACCAGTGCGGTACCGCGCTGGCAGGACCCAACATGCTGCTGCGTCCAGCAATACCTACGACGCAGCTGTATGTGTCCCGCCTACATTACTCCACGAAGGTCGAGGAGATCGTGGAGTATATTCGAGTGAAGACCAACTGGAGTTTGAGGGTCGAGAAGTTGGATTCGCGCCACAACACAAACTTCATATCGTTTGTGGTGCGGGTTCCAACCCAACATCTTCAGACCTTCCTCAAAGAAGAGTTTTTGGCCGAAGGGTGTCGTTTACCGACGTTTTCGCGGCCGGCTACGCGACACCAGTCAGTGTAACACGACGCCGTCATTTCGTGTGCAGTAGTTATAAGTTAAATTAATTAATATGTATTAGTATATTTATAGTAAAATGTTTATTTGTGTGTATTTTATGTTATGGGCCAAAGTTGCCTGAAATAAAGGTTATATTATTATTATAATAGCGGTCGCTAAGTTAGAGGCCGGTACGGGTGGCTTGAACAACTCTGATACAAGGTCGGCTTCTAATCACTCGAAAAAAGAAAAAGATTCGGTTCCGAGCCGAAAATCGAGAACTAGTTTGTTCCAAAACTTCTCAATCTAAATTGCTTCGTTAAGCAGGTTTGTATGAGACGACCACACTTTCACCTTCCTTGGGGATACAAGGCAATCCAGAGCCTCCTTAAAAATACGATCAGAATTGCTTTAAAAAATGCTGCCTATCGACTTGTGCCACTTGATCTGCTGGTCGATTGGGGTCACATGGCAACGTTTTCGGAAATATTCGTTCGAGATTTTCTCGGGCCAGTAGATACCGAGAATTTAACAAAAGCTTCGACTTACAAAATCCTGGAGCTGGTGCAATATCTAACTTATCATCCACATTGTGCACCAGGATAGTTAATTCATTAACAAAAGTCAGAACAGACTGCAGCTTACAGTGAAGAAGAAAAGAAGGTAAGAAACCCCCCCCCCCCTTCTTTTTTTCGTCACTTCAAGCTCTTAAAAGGAGAGTTATGTTTTTAGGGTTCATGTATGTATGTAAGCATGTTTGTAGGTATGTTTGTGAGTTTTATATTCCATCACAACTTCTAAACGCCTGAACTGATTCTAATATATGGGGTATCGTTAGATTCCTTGCATTTTACTGGATAATATAAGCCAGTAAGATTGATTTTTTTTATTAAATATTACAAAAAACTATGTTTTTTTAATTTTATTTTTTTATTTAGAAGGTTTAGTTCATTTAACCCATTTTCATCGTGTCAGGTGTTTGTCAGTTATTTATGTAGTGTTCGAGTGCCTAGGCAATTCGGAGGAGCTCTCACAATGACCGTTAACGGAATGAGGGTAGGCACAGAATTGATGCGTGTTACGTTCAGAGAACTGGAAGCGACCACTTGTTGACGGCTGTCCAAGGTTTGCGATGTAAGCGGTTTAGATACCAGCAGACGCTACAGGGCAAACTTGTTATTATTTTTCTTTTTATTTAGGTTGTAGGCTCCCTACTTTACGTATATATTTATATTACGTAGGGGTTTCGTATGAAATGATGTTCACCCATCAATAAACCGACCACGGCAAGCGCAGCTTAACCTCAATCGTTCGAACTGTGGAGCTGCTACTTAGCCACAAGCCCCTCTCAAAGTAGTAAAACCTAAACATAAATTATTAACTAACAGTGCCTGCAACTTCGTTGGAACTGGACGAATAGCTCTTTATATTAATTATTGTTCACTGGTCTACTACTCACGTGCATTTTCCGGGATTGCCCGACTAGTTTTGAACTCGAACGGAGCCGTTAGTCATGAGCTGAGCCCGCGGTGATGTTGCGAAGCAACCACTACGTGTCTTATAATAACTTTCGTGAGACATACGAAAGTTATTATACAAAAATAGCACTTTATATCCATCTCTTCTGAACCCTGCAAAATATTGAAATGGAAAATAATTAATATATAAGTTTGTAACTTAGACAGCAAAACAGGTGTAATGACTATAATTCCTTCTATCGTTCACAGTAACGTCCGGTGCCGTCGATACACTTTTATTGCCACAAGGCAAAGCCTTTTGTACGGCTATCGCAGCCTTTTACTATAAATAAAACAAAGTGTGACAAAGAGATATTGCCTCATTTATCTCCTGGGTTTCATTACCAACCAATGCTGTTATTACCTGATACCATTATTATAGGTGGTCAGCCTATTGCCATCAACCGGGCACAATCCCAAACTCCTTGGGACATAATAACTACATTCGAAAAACAATAACAAGTTTATTGCTTCTGAGTGATTTTGACATTTCTAAAAGGTTGGTTTAGAACTTGAAGGAATTAGATTATTACTGGAGTAGTTTTAGCGGTCGTACCCCTCTCGCCACTGACATATGATTCCCAATCAAATACCTTTATACCATTTACAAGTGCGATGCTAAGGTATATTAAGTAACATTCCTTCCTGTCCTACGCAAATTTTCAGAGTCTACAATTCTATTAAAGTCCACTTATCTTTCAAAGCAGGCAGTTATTTTTCTTACTAACTCTCCCTGAGTTCCATAATTTCTTTTTAATGAAAAAACTGCGTTTCCACGACTTTGTAGGCGAAACTTCTCGTTTTGTTAACAAACTGCAATTTTTTTGTTCTGGAAATTTGGTAATGAATATTATAATTTATGAGTTGTTCGTCCACCTTGTGATTTTTTTTTTTGTTTCATGGAATATGTTTATATAAAGTTATTATATTAAATGGAAAAAGAAAAATACGGTCGTGAGCAGGATTCAAACCTGCTGCTCCCGGATAAATACTCCAGGCGCTCTGACCACTAAGCCATCTCGACCTCTGCTTACCACCGCGAATTCTCCATCCATATTTTAACTAGTCTTTCAGCGACGGATAGAGATCTGTCAAACACATTATCGCATGCATAGCGAACTATGAAGTTTTTTTTTTTTGTGGAAAGGCTAATACGGTCACGAGCAGGATTCGTACCTAAGTCTCTCGGATAAATAATCCAGGCGCTCTGACCACTAAGCCGTCTCAACGTCTGCGTACTACTCCCAATTTTGGTGACGCTATCGCTATCTATGTCGAAGATGGGTTTTTCTGTCAGGAAATTCTTAGTAAAAGCTCGGAGTTAGGAAGTTGATAGTATCACTTCTGTTCTTCACAGAGCACGTAAAACCGTCGGTCCTGCACCTAAACTCTCTCCGGTCGTGTCAGATTGCCGTCCCTTCGGACTATATGAGTTCATTCCACAAAAATGTATGAACAGTCCATATAAATGTGTTACTACGGGATAAGACCTTAACCTATTATCAATCACTATATCTAACTGGTGTCGACTAGCACTGGTCTACGAGTGCAATCGTATCTAGTGACCTAGTGTAGGAAAGTCCCACGTGTCCTTAGTCTACCAAAACAATATTCTTCAATCATCAATCATCATCATCCCCCTGCCCTTATCCCAATTTATTTGGGGTCGGCGTAGTATGTATTCTTCTTCCAATTTCTAGTTGTTTTTGAAATCTCATGGTGCTAAAGTTTTGGCAATGTTTTATGACCGGCCTGCCTGACGTCAAGCGTATTCTAAAATCAGCAATACGCTTTCGAAACTAGGGTTACTTCGGTACCATATTCCCGTTATGCAATTGTTTATTTTCAGCTGTTAATCTTTAACTAATATTGATCAACATTGTACTAGCTAAGCAGCGATATCCTAGTGGTATGACCATTGGACTGACAAGTCGAAGGTCGCAAGTTCGAATCCAAGGCCACTGACTTTACGTGAAGGAAAACATCGTGAGGAAACCAGCTCACCCGAGAGATGTCGATGGTGTAAAAAGTTATGTCAGAGACCTACGGGTTTAAAGTCTGACACTAGATTGTTCATCAACCATACGATAAGTAGAAACATTGTACTTGACATTGCAAATAGGAAGATAAAGTATTTTATTTAATTATCCAAGTTCAATACAATTAAAATAAACTTCTGAACAATTTAATTAAATAAAACTGAAATAAGTACTTACATAATACGCGAGTAATCAACAAAGTGTTAAATAAAATCCAACGCAGTTCATCTCACCTAAAGTTGCGAATTAAACTTTTTGGAAGCAATCAATTAGATCCATTACACTTCACTTAAGATTAGGGTACACTAGCGAGATTTTTCTAGGTAGTGGTGTGAAGTTCTGGTGTGCGTAAAAAATTACTGCATGGAACCAAAGTAAAGGGCAGTGTAGGAATGTGTGTGCTTCTGGTGAGACTAAGGCCAAAGATACAACAATATTTTGTCTAATCGAAATCGTTGAATAGTGTGCCTCAGAGTAGGAAAATGCTTCATTATAAAACATTTCATCTGGAAAGAGAAGGTAAGCTCATGAATCAGTACTAAATGAAATTACAGGGGTGTAAACTTTTCAAATCCATTATTGTAGTCCCGGTTTTACACAAAAACAGTTAAAGACCTCCAAGTTTTAATTAAAATACAGTCAGGAAGAATTTGTTAATTTATCTTAATTATATTTAGGAATTAAACGATACCTTTTTAGATGTCCGGATATAAGAAACGATCAGTTACGGGAATTTCGAAAATTAAATTGCTAGTAATTGTATTTTATTTCAACCGTAAATTGTATAATCTAATTATCTTTGGGATATCTTATATCTTCCATTTTCCAATTGAATAACAAATTAAATTAATATTTCTAGAGCTGTTGAATTTCTCCAAACTTGTAATAATAATTTTATTCTTCTTTTTCTTCTTCTTATCGTGTGGTTGATGAACAACCTAGTGTCAGAGTTTGTACCACCCGTAGGTCTCTGACATGGTTTTACACACCATCGAGAATATCTCTCAGGTGTGCTGGTTTCCTCACGATGTTTTCGTTCACCGTTATAAGCAGTGATAATTATTTTTTAATACTCACATGACTTTGAAAAGACAGTGGTGAGTGCCTTGGGATCGAACTTTCGACCTTTGACTTGTCAGTCCAACGGTCATACCACTATCACTGCTAGGCTATCTATCATGCACTTAGCCTAAAAACGCGCAGACTAGTCGACAGTTCGCGTGACCAGAAGGTCACGCGAACTGTCGACTAGTCTGCGCTTGTTTCTCGCTCAGAAAATCTACCAGTCGTCTGGGCACTATGCCAGATGACAGCGATGCCCAGCAATACTTCGATGCCTAAAACATCTTCATTTTAATGTTGTTTGTTAGTACATAGGATAAATAATTAATTTTAAATATTATAACTGCTTCGTTGGTCTAGTGGTCCCAAGCGCAACTGCTGAGCATGTGGTCTCGGAATCGATACACGGGTCGGGAAAATTGTTATTGTGTTTTTCTGTTATTTAAGTTCTCAGTAGCAGCCCAGAATTTGGAATTGTGCCCGGTAGATGGCATTAGGCTCACCACCTACATGGGACTTAATAACAGCATTGGTGAAATGAGGGTGTACTACTGTGTACACCTCTGCGTACCGGAGAATACAGGGGTGTCGCTATGTTGAAATATTACTAATATTTATACCCATTTAAAACAAATGAAAGGTATTTAACCAAATAAATTTTTAAAGGTATTAAATAAACATTACAACGGATGAAAATACTTCTTTGTGAAATTCTTTATCAGTATAAATTCTGTATTTTGTCCAACTCCATTCAGTTGAATAAATCCGTTAACAGTCGGACAGTGTTAGCGATGTTGCAACCTAAACACAACAATAGCAGTCGATGATTTGTGATCGTGAGTCCGTCGCAAATCGTGTTCCGTTCTACGCGAGAAGTGCTAGGCGGAACTTGCACCAGGGATGCTCAACATTTGTGTTATTTTCTTTGGCGCCGTTAAACTTTATGAGAAGCGTTAATAATTATTATTGACATTTCTTATAGCCAATAACTGTATAAATAATTGGGAAGGAATTTAGTCTCGAAACACAGAGATTGATTACATGATTCGGACGTTAAGGTATTAGCTAAAATATGAAAATCTCGTGTCACAGTGTTTGTTATCGAACTCCTCCGAAACGGCTTGACCGAATTTTATGAAACGTTTTGTGTGGATGTGGTCAGTTTGAGAATAGGTCTTAGGCTATTTTTCATACCCCTAGGTGACAAGGGTGGCTATCCAGAAAATGTATATGCCAGAACAACGTAGGCAGGTAGTATTTGTATAAATTGTCACATGGAAGCCAATAAATCTTATCTTTATGCGTTTATTTCACTAATGAGCGCACTACTAATACTGTGTCAGAATATTAATGTCTTATACCACACGGTCCCTTTAACTAAATTAACTAGGGTTCGGGAACCGCAACTACATTCACCATTACATCAAAAAAAGTTTATTTAACTATTTATCCTAAAGTTATAAATTTTTGTGTAAAATACCATCGTGAGCAGGATTTGAACTTGTGAGCAAAGGTCGATATGCGTTAGTTGGTACAGCTCCTGGAGTAATTATCCAAGAGGCGCAAGTTCGAATCTTCCCCACGACCGTATTTTTCTTTCCACAGAAATGTTTAAGTTTAGAGTTCGCTACGTATGCGTTATTGCGTTTGAAATATTTATCTATATATATTTATTTAGGTTACCATGAAGGATTCTACATTTTGTATCACATACTGTACTCAGTTCAAGGTCCAAGCCTATCATCACCTAACATTTCACTTATAACTACTGCATCCTATAATTTAAGTCTTTGGGGCAATTCACGCTAGACCCTATACATTTCCGCACTAGTACAGTAATACGCTATTCAAACTTTTCTTAGCAAGTCAAGGCTCTCTGAATAATCAAAGGAATTTCTACCCATGGGCTTATAAAAGTATATGTTACTGTCCAAATGTCCAAAGTTTCAGGGTCTAACAATTGATTACGCTGCGATATATAGTGAGAACTTTTTCAACAACCATCCATCTTTAACATGTGCTAAGGTCACAGATGTTGTGTTGTTTTCCTTACTGAAGACATATTTATTATTCAGGCACGGTATAAACTACTATGTTTAATAACCGAAAAATATTGAAGGACCTGTTCAGTAAATGATACAGAATATTATAAACAAAAAAATAATAATTAAAAAAACAACACGAAATCAACATCTTTTGTAACTTCTTAGTAGGCGCAAGAAGGTAAAATACATATTTTTTTTTCAAGTTAAAAACTCTTTGATACTCTATTCCAATGTTAATCTCGTGAAAAATTTCATTTGTGCTATGTTCATTTTAGTCGACATTTTCAGAGAATTCAACAGCATATAACTCCGACGGAGATCATGAAATTTCATTTCTGTTTTATATACCTGATAGGTAAAAGGTTTTGTCTAAGCAATTATATATTTATTAGACAACACCAAATAGTTAAAAGTGACTTCAATACCTTCACGTTTAGATCTCAAGCTACACCACCACGCACAATCTACGACATTGAACCAAAATCTTCGTTGAGCACCTATATTTTAGAATCAGTGCTTATGTTCGTAGTAGAAGCCTTAACACGACTTTCTACGGGTTTAGACTAATATCGTTGTTAAGACCGAATTGTGTGGATTCCAGCTATGAAAACAAAATGTTGAGTATCTCCATTTTAGAGCCAATACTACGACCAAATGTTGAGTACCTCTGTTTTAGAACCGGTACTAATGTTCGTAGTCCCCCTACCGTGAGTGTACGATTCACAATCTACGGCTTTGTACCAATATAGTTCTGTTAAAACCGAACTGAGCGTGTAGATTTGCACTGAATCCAGCGAAGTGGAATAAATGGTTTCAAGCACTAAGCACGGTGACCTCAAAATTATTGCAACGAGTTGATAACATTATTTTTATTACAGTACAGTAACATACGTAGGGGGTAGGTAGAGGTGTCCACAGTTGTACACCCACATTTCACCAATGTTGTTATGAAGTCCCATGTAATAGATGGCGAGCCTATTGCCATCTATCGGGAACAATTCTAATCTCCGAATTACTAATGAGAATTAGATTACAGAAACCCCAATAAAACTTTGCCTGACCCGGGAATCGAACCCAGTCGCTCTTGGAATCACTAGACCAATGAGGCAGTTATAAAGGAAAACATCGTGAAGAAATCGGCACACCTGAGAAACGTTCTCGATGGTGTGTAAAGCCATGTCAGAGACCTAGGGGGGGTTTTTAAACTCTGACACTATGTTATTCATCAACGATAACAAAAAAGATGAACCCATTGTGCCCCACTGGCAAGGAAGAAAGGTAGGCAAGATACATACATAATAGTATATTGTTCAAGTTAATCCTACATGCTGCTGCAACTGCCTCGTTGGTCTAGTGGTCCCAAGCGCGACTGCTGAGCATGAAGTCTCGGGTTCGATTCCCGGGTCGAGCAAAGTGTTATTGAGTTTTTCTGTTAGAAAATTCTCTGTAGCAGCCCGGCGTTTGAAATTGTGATAGATGGCAGTAGGCCCACCACCTATTACATGGGACTTAATAACAGCATTGGTGAAATGTGGGTGTACAATTGTGTACACGTCTGCCTACCCCTTCGGGGAAAAAAAGGCGTGATGCTATGTTATGTTATGTTATGTTGAATCCTACATTTGTATTAATTTAGTCGTGGTGAAGTTGTTCTCTTCACACACGACGAGTGAAAAGAATTATAGTCTATTTTTCTTTACATGTCCTAAGTAGTAAACAAATATGGCGTACCTACTGGTAGTCAGAAATAATATTTTTTTTCTTAAATTATTCTTAGGGTTGGGACACAGCTGAATGAATGAATTATAGGAATGAATGAAGTATAGGAACGAATTACGAAAAGTAACTCAAAGATTTCTTTACTTTATATAAGGTCCTAATTTATTAGGTAATTTCCTTTGAAAGGTAGGTAATATATAAGTCAAATACATTCACTTAAGCTAAGAATTAAATGGACATAACAAATTATTAATTATAGTACTAGTAAGACGAAAACTGCTCCTTGAACGGCGACCATTAAGAAAAAAAATATGTTGTAAAAATATTGAATTATGGCTTATATGAATCCTTATCACTTACACATTGACCCCTTAAAAGGAAATTACCTTATAAATTAGGACCTTATATAATCAGTCATTAGTTATAGTAATTAGTAACGACCAGTAATTATTATTAACATACTAATTACTGGTATTGTTTCTATTAAACAAGATGAAATTAATTAAAATATAACAACACTCCTTTTTTGGGCTCTAGTGTAAAAAATTGATTAATGCAAATAGACAATGATTTTTAAAATAATCAAAAGTTATGGCTGATTCTGTACAATCATGCAGTACAACGAGTAGGTACCTACTTTTCTGTTAACATAGTACGTAGGGACGTACGAACAAACTTGCGCCACCCGGTGATATGTATACTCCAGGCACTCTGCCAACTTAGCCTCTACTCCCACTCATAAAAAGCCCATAATATACAAATAATATACCATATATTATTATTATTAGGGAATTAGTCATTATATACAAAATTAGGTCTGTTCTACCCTATTACATAAATTTATTATTACATATATATAATAGCCTCAAACCAGATTATCAAAGTACCAAATCATTTTAGTTAATTAACTTTGAGCGCAAAATTATGTCCTGAGCCGGGAGCGTTATAGAGTATATAGGATTATGTAAGGCGTGTTACACGCAAGCGGATTAGTTTGCGACTGATTTATTGCGTAACTTTTCTTACAAAAGTTTGTCTTTGTTACGGAAATTAGTGTACTAATAAAATGAAAACATAAAACCGTTTCGTATGCCATTATATGAATGTCAGATTTTTTGAAAAAACAATTTTCTTATTTTTAAGATTAAATGAATTATTATACTCAACTGAAAGCCTTGTGAGTACGTTAGTGATAAGCATTTTAATATTATTAGTTTATAAAACGGTTTCTCTTTTATTTAATAATTTAATTAAATATAAACATTTTCGTGGAAAGAAAAATACGGTCATAAGCAGGATTTGAACCTATGCTCCTCAGTCAAATACATCACGGATCCTGCCAACTAAATTATCCCAACCACTGCTCACGATTTCGATTCTTCTTTAACATTAATACTCACACTCACTAATATTCAGTCTCTATACAGTGACTGAACTGTTTCTCAGTCTGTAGTTGTATTAAAAGCAATGTTCACAACGATATGAAAAACTAAGATTGAAAAAAAAATCTTATCAAATCATTGATAGCTCAAATCCTCAATGTTCTGATTAATTTAACTCACAACATAAGCGGTGTACTACGTTCGAAGCTAAAACCAATTTACCAACTCCAACATTTTCGCCAATCCGTCCAACCGTTGCTATGGCAACTTGAAACGCTTGAAGGGATCACTCGATCAGTCTCCTACAATCATTGAAGCGTTAAGTCGATCGTGTGCAGTCGCCCTTAGGAAACGGATATTGAATTGGCGATTTCAAGTTTCGAATATCGTTTAACGGAAAATAGAAATGTTTGTATTTAGAAAATACATTTTGAACAACCGTTTCTATTTCAGGAACTTTAGTAATATTTATTTGAAAGTCATTGCTTCGTAAACCCATTTTACAAGGTGTACAACTTCGGAAAATAGCTATAATTCAAATACTGAATTATCATTTATGACTAAAGTCACTTCTAAAGAGTGGTATTTTTAAAGTTGTATGTACTTACTTATTTATTTGTAAAATGATTATCAACAAATTATAGTAGTTGGACATCCTATTATCCCCATACCCTATTAAATGTAAAGTAAGTACAGCCACCTACTTACACCCACCTACTTACACAATGATCATTATTTTCATTTTGTTCTAAATCCAAAACTCGCATAAATCTTTAAAAAAATATACTTAACACAAAATATTTTTATTCAAAATTCTAACGAAGTGAATGATTTTTTTTTAGTTTGTACAAAACAAATATGCTTTGAAGCAAACGTTTGCTGCATTGGTCACCCACTGTGAAGCTAACGGAACCCGAGGATGGCCGCTCTTCTGGGCTTTTCCTTCAAGCCTATGTTGGAGCGGCGCCGGCGTAGGTTGCGGACCTTATGGGGGATGTTGCAACTAGGTTGCGGCGTCGTATGGGCGGCACCACAGCTGAGGGATGGGGGCCGCGGTGGGAGAGGAGTGCCGGTATTGTCGTTGCGCCGCTCTCCCTATCTGCGACCGTAGTGGCAGGCGGCGGGGCCACAGACCTGACCTGTCGCAGGGGACCTTGGGCGTCTCCGAGGTGGTTGCGGCACGCCATGTGTCTGGTGTGCCGTAGCGAGGGGTGCAATACCCAACCCCGTGAGGGAGTCCGGCAACGGACGGCCGCGGGCGGGTTCGCGGTTGTGTGTTCCCGCGTCCCGCCCTCAAGCGGCTGTGGAGGTACACTGTGGAGTTTTAGAGGGTTCGAGTCCCACATAACCGCTCTGTCCCCCCGTGTCAGAGCGGTACGCGAGGGCATTTCTCCACATACAAAAAAAAAGGCTATGAGGACCAGCTGTATTATCTACAAAAATAAATCTGTGCTTTAATAGTGATCATATTGTACAAAATTATATAGTAACAAAGGACAGGTCAAGAGCACCTTAGAATGACGAGCATGCATGAAAAGGTTAATGAACACAAATGAAGCGAAAGAGGAGTGTCAGAATTGTAGCAAGTGAAAATCTAGTAGTCTCTACCTACCCCAATGGGCAACAAGGATTGTATGTATATATTCAGTATGAAGACCGCAACAATATAAAAAACAATAATAAAGCTGAGGTCAGTGCCTTATTCGTCTCGTGATATCTGCTTATCTGATATTTTTTTCTTGTACTATGAATAGGATCACCAGAAGGCCACGCCATTTGCGGTACGCTTGCGGTGGCGGCGTGTCCTCTGATATGACGTAGTATATGCAAAATACTTTAATTCTCTTTTCTTAGACTTTTTTCGATTTGTTATCAGTTACACCAATAGATTCAGCCGTTGTCGTCTCCCGCAGAGCCAAGGTGCCTCTCTCCTTTCACTCCTCAACATATAATTGGTTTCGTATAAATTATACAGTCAAGTTATAGTTATCTATAAGCAATTTTTTTTTTCATTGGGTTGTGTTTTATCATAATTAATATTTTACATAGAATAAATAATTATTCTTAAATTCCCAAAATTATTGTTGAAGTTCTTTCTCGATTGACAGACTTCAACGAAACAACCGCGTAGATAAATTTATACCATTTTATCTTAACATACTAAAATTACTAATCTATGATAATAGTTACTTTAACACAGCTTCAAAATCATCTAAACCCAACAACGCAGTGCACTAGCCTAACCAAATTGCTTCCGATCCACCCCGCAGCGTCCCGGGTTTGACATAACCACGTTAGGATTAGGGCCGTCAGACTAGGTACAGTAAAATTATACTCCGACGTAACTATGTTAGAGCCTCGGACCGAATCCGACTAAGGCTGTGTACACGCGAGTTACTCGTGACAGTCACCATGTCAGTGACAACTGCTAGAAGAATAATACAACTAAGAGGACCAAAAAATAAAAATTTACTACGCAGACATAAAAAAATATGCCAAATCATAGATCTCATTCATGCAGTTATTTTTTACTATGGAGACAATAAAATCATCAGAATATTTTTATTTCATCACAGGATGAAGGAATTAGGCATACTACTTTTTGTGGAGTTTATCTGCACACGCGTGGCTGGCCGGAGCAATTCTTTACCAGAAGTTGCGTGTTGGAATTATTCAAAAACCAATTCGATATTCAATCACATTACATTTTATGTTCATTGTTTTGGTTTGGAAACGACTGCCGCATGTACTAGTCAGGAAACTTGTTGAAAGGGTTTTAGTTCCACGATTGTCGTTGGTACGGTTTGTTCCGAACTATTGAAGATCGGTTTTTGGAGTCAAATCTGGGTTAAAAACCCCATCACTACTTTTCCACCTCTTTTACTTTTACCTCAGTTAACGAGTAGGATTTATTCAATGTTCTTCTGATTCTAAAATATTTTTGTTTGATCATGCCTTCCGTGTCAGAGTTTGTAACGATACTGAACTGCAGGTTAACTAGAAACGCCAGACAAAACGGCCACTGATCTGGTACACTATTCTTTTCACGAATAGCCCATTGCCGATGTGCCCCCTTCCTTAATAGTACGTTGACGCAATAGAGCCGTAACGCAGTTGCCTCGTCAAATTTTAGATGCACTGCGATTTGGTATAAGTGTCGATAGTTTTGATGTCAACGCTAACTGTGGCCAGCCTGCATAAATTGTGAAGTGTCTGTACCCTTCAACGGACCATAACCAGCTGGGGTCACGGTGAATGCAGCTGCGAACCCTGGACTTCGGTAAAGCCGTACCGTATGGATTCTAGTCTAGTCTATAGACATTCTGAATTATTTTTTGATATTTTCTGGACTGATACCCTGCCTTTTATAATTTCTGGACTGATCCCCCATTTTGTTAGTCATGTTTATTAATGATTAAGTGACGGTCCTACATGCATTCGGCATACCTTCAGCTAGTCACCTTTACAGTGAAATCTTTTAAACGCATTAACGCATGCGTAGAGTACTCTGAAGTTATTCATTTTTGTGGAAAGGAAATATGTATGCAGGTTTCGAACCTGTGCCTCCCGGATAAAAACTCGGGGCGGTCTGATCACTAAGATCGAGATGGCTTTTCACAAAAAATTATAACGTTAGCTAATAACCTTGTCAAGTAGATTGTGCAAACTGATATGTTAATAAACATTTAGTGCAATCACGACCACGAACGTTGCAAAGTGTTCGAAACGTCAGGAAAAACAAAAACCAATAATACACGTGATTAATCCGGTTAAAAGTTGTTTAAATATAATGTGTAGTGATCGCGAAAACCTAAGATGTAAAATCTTGTTAATAAACATGCCTTTGCCACATCCAAGTTTCTTAGTGCTCAGCCTTGCCATGACGTCTGTTGAACAAAATGAGAGTTATTCCTACGAGAATGACTTCGTGTTGCCAACGCGACCACTCGGCTTAGACTTGTTGAATGGCATACCATAGTGACTAGAATGTATGTGTGTAAACTTAACTTTTAGAACTAAATTTTTATAGTTTGGGTTGTGATATCCGTTTGTTTGTCCCGCCAGATTTCTGCTCTCTACAAAACTTAGATTTTTATGATAAAAGAACACAAATATTAATATATATATATATATATCAACAAATTGTATGGAAACTATACTCTCCTTTTATCATCGGAGTCTAATCATTTTATTTCTTGAAAATTACTTTAAAATAAGAAGACTTTTATTTATTTAGAAAATATTTTATTGGAATGTAACAACACAGTTTTGTTCGCCATTTAAAAGGGTGAGACCAAACAGTGAAAATTGACGAGAACATATTATAATAATAATTGCCTATACATTCATAATGATTAAGTAATGATAAATAAAACATTATTCAAAATACTTAAAGAAAGAATGGGCTACTTACAAAATAAATTTTTCATTAAATGAATCATATTACTTTAAAGATTCACATATTCTTGCTTTTAAAATTTTAAGTGCTGATTATATAAAAATTAATCCTTATTTTAACTATTACAAAACTTGCAAAAATGCTTAATCTTAATAATACGATAATACGTAGCTATCTAGTTTTTAAGAAGATCGCTACAATTTAAAATTTATTATTATAAACTTAGATCCTTAACAATATTTATTATATTGAACTAAATTTTTTAAAACAGAAACTTTTTCAATTAAATTGTTATAATATTTAGAAAGTTAATAAAATAAATACTATTCAAGCTATTTATACTATATGCTATAATTCAAATATCTAGGGCTCTGCCCGATTTAATTTATATTTTAACTTAGAAATTATCATAATTCATATTTTTCTACGTTGATCTTTTACTCATTATTACTTATAAACAAAATACATAGGTACATACAAGTTGTCTTATAAAATAATATAAATCAATTTTGTAACAACATAACAATCCTTGATGTGTTGTTTTACTTGAGTTGTACTAACACCATAAAGTATGTTACTACAGCACCAAGCACCTGGAATTATTAAGAAGAGTTAATATAATATTCGCTTTAAGAAGAATTATAATGTTTTCACATACATGTTTTCACTTGGGAATAGAAATTCGGTAATTGTAACCATGAAGAAATCGTGAACTTTTTCCAAAAAAATAATATTAGATGACCAATTTATCTATTTCCTTGTATATCTCCATACAAATAAAATTTATATATTATTATACCTTGAAAACCATCACAGTACCTACAGGCCGGTGAAATTCAATTAAAGTGAGAATTACTGTCAGATTTGTGAACGACCACGATTTTTTTATATGGTATCTAAGAGGCTCTCTGGAGCGGTACTTTTTGTGTCAACACTTAATGGAAAACGCCTATTAATCATCCTGATACAAAGTCATGACAGCGTTTTAAAATTTGTACTCAGAGATACAATAATATTTAGCCATACATACCGAAGCAAACAAATCCAGCGATACAGTAAAGAACTTGGCTCCGGAGATGCTCATTGCCTTCTGGCACTGCTGGCATACGATCTGGACGAAGGTCTTCGCTTCCTCAGAACCATCGTACCACTGGCACGAGTAGGCTGCTTCCATTACTGAAGAACTCTGATGAAAGACAATAGAAGGTTAGAAGGAAGAGACAGAAACAAGTTCCTTTTTTAACATTATTCGACCTTAAGAATGTCTCTTCTATGGTCTTCTGTAATCCACAAAGCGCCCCACTCTTAATCTAAATCACTCCTGATAGTTCGATCCACGAATCTGCACATATTTCAGATGAGACAGGCAAAGGCTAACAAAAAAAAATTGTTCGGTGCGTCTTTATTATATTGAACTGTGTGGACAGACTACATATTATCATGGGCGACACAAATCACATACGCCGTTGCAGAAGCCAGTCTAATAGGAAATTATCAATTGCAAAAAGAAATTGATAAGCGTCTGTATTTCTTTTAACCTTTACCAGGATCGAAATATACAGCATGTAACATAAATCCGAAGCAAGAAAAACGTAAAAAAAAATGTGTGGCATCATAGAAATGTAATATAAACTTTATTTCTTTTTTTATACCTATTCGAACAAAATGTATAGAGCAGCTGATTTTTTTTCGTGTTATCTTAGTTGGTTCCATAATAAACATTTTTCGTAATCATGGGTACATTCACCCCTTAAAGTATGACTACCGACTACTGTTACACATTGTATATTATGTATCTGCCTCGTTGGTTTACTGGTCGCAAGCGCGGCTGCTGAGCCTGAGGTCCTGGGTTCGATTCCCAGGTCGGGCAAAAGTGTTATTGGGTTTTTCTGTTAGGAAATTCTCAGTAGCAGCCCGGAGTCAGGAAGTTGGTGGTGTGACACCCCCGTGTCTCGGAGAGCTCGTAAAGGCGTCGGTCCTGCGCCTGATCTCCCTCCGGTCGTGTCGGATTGCCGTCCCATCGGAATATGAGACTGAAGGACTCTTCCTTAGAAGGAGTGCACCTGTGTTTGACACTGTCATCCTCTTTAAAATAACTTTTGATTTTAAACACAGACATTTCTTAATTAACCGGTTTGTCTGTTTCAGAAGTTCGGCCTTTAAGTTTTGTGTAGAACTGGAGGTCTTACACCTTAAGGTACGGAGATGAAAAATAAAACCTTCCGTGTTGAGTGCTGTAATATCACTAATTTATTTCGTGCAATTGACGTAAAATGTAAATAACAAAGTAGCGCATGCAAACGCTGAGTGTGCTAAAACTACATACATGTGTTAATGTACAGGTTCACTGTACATACTGCCATTTTTAAGAAAGGACTAAAAGGAAAGTATTTTTAACCTATATGATAACTTAGGTGCTAAGTTTGAACATAATAATCCGATGAGTTAACTAAATGATATAATTGATTTTAAATGAAGTTATAAGATGATGCTAGTCTTTGAAACTATAATTAGATAATTATTGTTTTATCTTTCGCACTTAGGAATGAAACTGAGATTCACTGAGCGAGGGGTGACCATAGGAGAGGTTCCCTTATCGACATTACTTCTAGATTTACTTATTTCACGGAACGCATTTAACAACACTGGCACACCTTCACTCACACCCTCTGTAAGCCCGGTAGTGTCAACTCGCGTCTCAGCCACCGGGGATGGCTGAACTTGCCCGTTCGTTACTGCTGCGATGTCGTGTTGAGGCCCATCTGAGGTCTTAGCATATCGTCTTACAATGAAGTACAGACCGATACTGCCGAAAGCGATTAGTAAGGCTAGGGTGATATATACGACAGTATAATGATGAATATCGTGAACGCTTAACTCAGTGGTAGATTGTTCCTTCAGATGGTTTATCTGGTCTCTCAGCTGATTCAAGGTATGGGTGTGATTTTCAGGAACTTCGAATCCATCTGGTAACGTAGTGTTGATAAGAGAATTGAGAATGGATACCTCTGAGACTTCGATATTCGATTGCATACTCATATGATGTAAGAAGTTATTGTGTGTATGTATACTATATTGGTCCGATTTCACGGTGCATCCTTGACCTAAGTCAATAATTCCACTGTCTCTAATTACAGTAGTTGTTGATTCCGAACTACAGAAAATGCGGAGGTGACACATTCCACAACAGGAATAAAACCAAGAGTTCATGTTGTGTAACTTGATCCAGTTATTATGGCACGTGGATACTTCTCGTTTACAACTGGTGTCACTATCTACTACCTGTATATCACATAACGATTGTTTTATTTTTAGATTGTAAATAGGTTTGTCAAATGAGCATAATAACTTATTGTTATTTAAGACCTGAATGCACGCTTGCAAGTCATTATCCGATACAAGTAGAGCGGTGTCCTTTTGGATATTATAAGCGATATATGGCGTAGTCGATACTGTTCGGACACGATCTGATCCCCTTTTCTGCGGAACTGAGATTATTTTATCTAATTCAAAAATATCGCTGCTCACAAGTGGTATTTTTATTTCAATAATAAGGTAGTTTTCATATAATCTCGAGGACGCCTTCATTATTTTATACAAGTCGGATAAATTTGATGTCTCAGTGGGGATAATGAGGTTCCCCTGTAATTGACCGGATATGATATTGACCTGACGTTCTAACTGTTCAGGAGACAGAAGGTAAGGGTCAATACGTCCATGGCTAATATCGGTCACTGTGTCAATAAGTATATGCTGAATGCGCATAAGATTCGATAGTATTATACTCGCTGCTAAGGCGGATGATGTGACGTACATGCAATTTCGATTATCGAATCGTATTTTATTAATTTCTTGAGACACATTTTGAAGATGTTGTTTGATAAAGTCGAACTGTTTGTTCATGGTTGCCTCATTACGACGTAGAATATTATATTCAGATTCTAGGACTAGGGTTTGATTTCGTAGTAAACGTTGAAGATGATTCTCATTCTTTGCTACCTTTTCAATATCTTGTTTGTATTGTTCCGCAAATTTTTCGTCTAATACACCAAATAACGTATTTGCCAAGTAACCAACTCCATTAACTAATCCACGTTTCGGCCTTCTTAGATATGGAGTCCCAAGTAATGTATGATAATGTTCAATTTCCTTTACTTCATGTTCTAATTGTAAGATGACACTTTCATATTGAGTTCCCATATGAGCTGCTGTTTCTCTTATATGAGTAACGTAATTTTTTATATCCACAATTCCACGATAGTATGTGGACATATTGTAAAATACGACGAGTTTCCAGTCATCTTTTATAACTTGCAGATCTGATATCCTATCGAAATAAAGGCTTTGATTCGTGGTAAGTTGCGTAACATTGTATGTCGTAATTTTTTGTTGTAGACTGGGTGACACAAAAGTAAACAATAATAAAGTTGTTACGAAAAGACTTTTTAAGGTTGCCTGCCTGCGTGGTCGTGTACAACGATCTTGGGTTTCAATTGGCACAGAAGGTGTCGTAGCTTCATTTTGCTGTGTCGAGTATTGTAATGATGATTCCATTTGATTTATGGGCAGAGGTACGAGTTTGTTGGCTGGACGTTGTATGACGTTGTTACTTGTTTTGAGAGTAACGACTCTCACATAACCATCTTTCCCAGGATGAACATTCTGTACTCGACCCAGTGGCCATTTGCCAGGAGGTAAGTTCTCATCTCGGATAAGAACAATATCATTGATCTCAAGGTTATTCTTGGGTCTCCTCCACTTAGTCCTAGTTTGCAAGTGCTGTAAATATTCCATTGACCATTTCTTCCAGATGTTCTTGACCATAGCCTGAACTAATTGCCATCTGCACTGCAACGTCATTGAATCTGGTTCCGTGGGAGGCCTTGATAAAATAGGTCCTCCTGTTAGGAAATGGCCAGGAGTTAAACAATCTAGTTCTGTATCCTCTGATAATTGACATAATGGTCTAGAATTTAGACACGCCTCGATCTGGCATAACAGTGTCGCAAATTCTTCGTAGGTAAGCCGTTGGTCCCCTAGGACTCTCTTCAAATGATATTTTAGGCTTTTCACGGCCGCTTCCCAAAGACCTCCGGCATTAGGCCATGCAGGCGCGTTAAAATGCCACTCAATGTCCATATCACTGATGTTCTTGTACATATCTAAGTCAATAGACTGGACGATCTCCATATACTCCTTTTTCATGAGTCGATTAGCGCCAACAAAATTTCTCCCATTGTCGCTGTACATGTGGCTTGGTGATCCGCGGCGGGAGCAAAAGCGTCTAAATGCGGCTAGGAAAGCGGGGGTGCCCAAGTCAGAAACTAGTTCCAGGTGGATCGCCTTTGTTGACAGGCATACAAATACTGCCACATATCCTTTTACAGTCTTAATACCGCGCCCCTTATTAGCTTTTAATTCCACATGCGCCGTGAAATCAACACCGGTATGCGTGAATGGCCTAGACGGAATAACTCTGGGCTGTGGTAAATCAGCCATAATTTGTTGATTATTTGTGTTACTGAATCGCCGACACCTGACACACAGCCTTAACTGTCGTTTCACAGTCCTAATACCACTGATAATCCAATATCTGGTCCTTAAGTAGGATAATGTTAGTCGGGGACCACCGTGCAGAGTTGTTATATGAGCTTGATTGATTAAGAGATTGGTGAATCTGCTGTGACTTGATAGGATGATGGGATGTTTTGCCGAAATGCTTATACTAGCGTGTTTCAATCGACCACCAACCCTAAGAATGCCATTGTCATCAATAAATGGATTTAAACTACAAGTCCTACTTTTCGAATTGACGAATTTATTACAGTTACGTTGCAGATCTTGCAATTCTTGATGAAATTCTTGAGACTGCACTTCTTTAATAATTAAATTATTAGCCTCATTTATTTCCGATGTCGACAATACCTGACTATGTGTTGCAATGTATTTGTCACCAATTCTCCTGACAAAACGTAATACCCAAGCTATAATTCGCACAATTTGTGCCAATGAACTATGTTTTTGTAACAACTCAGAAATAAATGTAATATTGTTTTGAACTAAGGCGGAGTTCACACAGACTGCTTTCATTTCAATAGCTAGCGAAATAATTTGTAAAAACTTGTTCATAAAACAATGGTTCTGATTTTTGGGTTCAATTTAAATTTTCAGTCGCTTTTTCTCTTTTTGCTTGTCTCGTAAGGGTCTTAGCGTAATGTTAAATAGTCTATACTATTGTTCCTCATGAATCTGGCTATCACATAAAGATTTTTTTGAATCAGCTCTATAATATTAAATACAGATTATAACTATGTAGCTATTTATAATCTAGATTTCTTAAAACTACAAATGAAACCTTTGATTAATTCAAATTTACCTCTTCAATGAGCCTGTTGCCGAAGATGCAGAAGTGGAATACCTGTCCTAGAGTGTAGCTCAGGTAGCCAATAGTACTGAAGGCATAAACATTTATACCGTTGATCTGCAAGAAGAAAGAAGAATGAATAAAGATAAATCTTTGAAAAGCAATAACGCATGCTTAGCGAACGCTAAAGTTATTATATTAAGTGGAAAAAGAATATGGTCGTGAACAGGATTCGAACCTGCGCCTCCCGGATAAATACTCCAGGCGCTCTGACCCCTATGCCATCTCGACCTCTGCTCACCACCGCGAATTATACATCCATATTTTAACACGTCTTTTGGCGATGTCATTGCCATCTATTTAGTCCCTATACAGGTGACCGAACCGACACGACCAACTTTGAAGTTAATACAATGTCGTAAAGAATGCAATTACCTTAATTTTAAAGATAAATCTTTGTAAAGCATTAACGCCTGCTTAGCGAACTCTAAAGTTATTATATTAAATGGAAAAAGAGTATTTATCCGGGAGGCGCAGGTTCGAATCCCGTTCGCGACCGTATTCTTTTTCCATTTAATTTAATAACTTTAAGAAGAATGATATTAATGATCTCCTAAAAGTTGTCTTTGTCTTCTTTACGTTCCTTT
This sequence comes from Xylocampa areola, assembly GCA_935421205.1. Classification (NCBI taxonomy): domain Eukaryota; kingdom Metazoa; phylum Arthropoda; class Insecta; order Lepidoptera; family Noctuidae; genus Xylocampa; species Xylocampa areola. The sequence continues at coordinate 10,826,158 of OW285219.1, read as the reverse complement.
ACAACTGGCAATGGTTGGGAATGAGCATCATTCTTCATCACTCTTTTACAATTCTACACCATAACTGCTGTCTTTGGCTGGCGTTCTTTTTATTGTCAATTCAATCGTTATCGTTAAAATAAATTATCTATTACTAAAGCTTTACATATACCTTTTGTAGGCCTTCTAATGTCTAAAAGATAGTAATATCTTAGGTTTTCGCGATCACTACACATTATAATACAACAACTTTTAACCGGATTAATCGCGTGTATTATTGGTTTATGTTATGCTGCAAAGTGTTCGAAACGTCAGGAAAAACATTAACCAATAATACACGCGATTAATCCGCTTAAAAGTTGTTTTATTATAATGTCTAAAAGATGAAAGAAAAAAAGGAAAACGCCTGCCATATGTGAATATATTTCACACGTTTTTGCGTACCATAGCCACTATATTACCATTTTTAAATCTTACTAGCTTAAGTTATTTGGGAGAATGTAAGGATTCTAATGAACCCCACACATCTAAATTGGTTCAAGCGTTTTGAAGTTATGGTGGAATAAAGAAACTCACAAACATATACATATTTATACATGAACCCTCAAAACATATCACTCCTTTTTTGGGTAGTCGTGTAAAAAGCCAATAGGCATGATGACAGATTTTGAAATCTCCTTTTATAATGTAGGTACGTCTACTATATCCGAAAAACACATTATTTTAGCAATAAACTAAGTTTCAACGGAAATTATTGCATTTTAATCTATCTAATTTGATTTAACCGCGAAAACGCTGCTGGGTGCATTGCCGCCGTTTTGACGTCATGCCTCAGCATATTTGACATAAGTTGAAGGCATAATGTACGGCGATTATTGACATTTGACTGAGGAGTCACGTCATTCGCTGTGATTGACGTTTCAGTCACATGGCCGATTCAGCATTAAATTTTATACTTTTATTTTATTGAAAATCTTAATGTTTTTAATAAAACTAGGTAATTTTTCAGAATCCTTTGTGTCTATATTTACCTCTACAACCATTTATTATTTGGTTCTTCAATACTGTCTCTTGCCTATTATAAGAACACTGTAGATGCTTGAGTTGTGTATCCAGACGCATGTTTGCATTAACGCGGTATAGCAGTCATATTCCCGCAACCACACAGTTCATTGTTTATTTTATAACAGTAATATGTCAATGTCACTGGTTATTCCGTCGTGTTGATGGTTTCCTACATTCACACGTGGTGCCCAAATTTTGCAACGTCTACGGAGTTATGGCAGTATAGACGTTACTCAATGTACAGGTGTTCGGGCACAAAGAGCAAGACAGTACGTGGGATATTGTTTGTGGGTCGACTCCACACTTACATCCCGTCGCCTATTCGTCAATGTAGCTCCACTTGCTCAATCAGAAAAATTTATATAAGTATATCAAAAAATATCCTTCGTTTTTTCATCCCCCCCTACTCCTTTGATGACTCAACGTGAATGATTACATACCCCTACACCAACAAACGAACCCAGACAAATCCCAGGAGGTCTAAGAAAATATTCGGTCTATCTAAAATATTATCTTGATCACCGGATATAACAAAATGATACGTACATAAAAGAATGAGTGACGATTATTTGACGTCGGTCTGTAGCTGATCGAGGGACCCAAAACCCGAAGGTTGGACCAATAACGGACCATTACACACAATGTTTTTACATTTGTCAAACATTTTATATGTTTTCGACGAAGGTATTAATGTAAATCCTTGTACCAATCACTTGTACAAATACCAACAATCTGTCTAGCCTTTTCCCAATTACATTGGGGTCGGCTTCCAGTCAAACCGGATGCAGCTTAATACCAGTATTTTACATGGAGCGACTGTCTATCTGACCTCCACAACCTAGTTACTGGGTAACACGATATTTCGTGGTGTGACAAGTTGTCAGACTCTCAGGCCGTCAGTGAGTGTAGTGTATCACGGGCTTTATAATACTAAAGAAAAAGTGGAAGTAGGTGAAGAAAAATCTACTGCATCAATGATGGACTAAATTCGCTGCATCAATCTCGTGACCATGATACGTGCAACTTGGTCGAAATGTCAACCGATTCAAAGGTATTTATTGCGCGTTAATTCCTTCTAGTTTCGTAAAAATCCTTAAATCAATCATCGCAGCTGTGTTCAAAAAGACTAGGCGTTCTTCGCTATCTCAGTTAATATCGAACTTATGGTCACTTTGTAGTTCATTTCGTCGTATGTTTTTTAATATTTTTGCTCAACTATAATATACTAGCTGGTGCCCGCGACTGCGTCTGCGTGACAAAAGGTAGCCTATGTCCTTCTCCAAGGTCCAATCTATATCATTGCCAAATTTCATTTCAATCCGTTCAGCAGTTTAGTCGAGAAAAAGTAACAAGCAAACATACAAACAAACAGAGTTACTTTCGCGTTTATAATATAGTATGGATTAGTATGGATAACGCAATAGCCAATACGCTAAACAAGTTTCACTCAGTCATATGAATACTCTTTAGACCGCTATCTTTCCTGATGGAAACGATAGGTCTACGCAAAGAGTACACCCAAGAGTTGCTTTTAAAATTACCTTAGTAGCTTGGTAGGCCAGCAGAGTGAGAGTGATGGTTGACACCAACATGTGGAACAGAAGGGCAGTCCCGTAAGTGTCGCCTATAGATGCCACTAGTCTGAAACATAACATCAGTTAGTAATAAAAAAGTGGTACTATGGCAGTTCTTTTCCATCTAAATCATCCCCCCAATATTATGGTTCAAGTATTTCTTTATTAGATTTCCAATTCCAAAACTGAAATCCAAAAAAGGGCCGATTAAAAAATGTATTTAAACATAATTGTTAAGTCTGTCATCGTTCAAGAAACAATGGCTTTTAATGGTCATGATTTCAGAAATTCTCTCCTTCTTCTCAATGTTTTTTTTTCTACTGGTTAATTACTACAAGCAAACCAAAGCTTGGCAATTAGGAGGGAAAGAACTCAGACAGAAATTGAACAAAACACATCAAACAATGTTTGAGGATAACAAACAAGTTAATTAGAAAGCTTGTTATAACCAGACCAAGCGGAACAGTACCAATTACTCCAAAAGTACACCAAAAACCACATTCTGTTGGAAATTAGTTATATTATGCCAGAAATATCAACCATCCATTATTCAATTAAAACCACAAATGTTTTCCAAATATAATTTCATATCCCAAACTTTACATTCGGAACGAAAATCCTTAGTTTGAAACTTCAAACACGATGTTAGCCGAAGTTTGTCGAAGTTGAGAACTAGGGGATGACTTTCTACCGCAGATAGGGCTCAGGAGAATAGTTTGGTTGTGGTCACTAGGGGTCAATTAACTTCAATATGATGAGCTGTACTTAATTTATAATTGTTATTTGAGGAAGCCATGAAATTTGGGAAGTTTCGGATTGATAGTTTGAGTTAATTAAGATTTGTTTCTTTAGGCGTTCAAAGCAAACTGCTCCTGCGGTCTGAATTAATACTTTATGTAAGTAAAGATTAGTTTTCTTCTTATCTCTTCTTTATTGTGGTTAAGGGCAGATCTATGTAGTACCAGGCTTGTCAAAGCCACCCGTAGGCCATTTGCCTGGGTATAACGACTGCTAGGACCGACAGTTTAACGTGCCATCTGAAGCACGGAAAATCTCTGATAAAAATGCTCCTAGCTTTCATGCATCTACAGTCGGATCACACCAAGTTTTGTTTGATCTTTAGTTTGACCTTGCGCAAGTCCGTCACAATGGATGCAATATCTAGTTAGCTTCTACAATATTAAGTGTAATCATGCAATTACTTGTGTACCACCCGCTCGCCCACGTACGCAAGCGGTGGAAAATAGCAAATACCAACAACTACTCCACACTATCCCCCCCCACTTCACGGGACTTCATCAAGAGCTATTAGGCTATGCACACAATATAATAGATGTCAACGATTGTTTCCCGATCACTGTTTGCAATGAGTTCTGGTTCTTAAGGCAGAACCAAGCACGAAGTCAGGGTCATAATAAATGCCTATTATTATGACCCTGACTTCGTGCCTCGTATCGATTAAATGTCATAATGCAGTTGTTCCTTCTCACATATTTAATATCACTTAATATTGTCCTTGTGTGTATAGTGAACAATCGATATAAGTATTGAACCTTATAATGTCATGAGGCACGGTTCCTAGCAACATAAAGGAATACAATCCTGAGGAGAATTTGAATTTGTCCCCCTCGTATGAATGCTCTGGTGTGCCTTTTGACATCCGCCAAAATTAAATTAATTAATCTCACTCAATAGAAAAATGTCATATCGGAAACCTACGGGTGGTTTAAACTCTAACACTACATTGTTTATCAACCATACTATAAGAAAACGAATAGAAAGTTTTCCTGGATCCTTACCTGACCACATGCTTATGCCGCTCCACCCAGTACTTGATAGCAGACCTGGCCAACATCTCCTGCTTCGGGGTCAAACCGTTTGGATTATTGTTATTATTCTGTGCAAAGTTCTGGAGTCTTCCGCCAGCTCCTCGTAACGTCATGCCGAAGTCCTGCTGCGTGGAGTAAATACCTCGAATATCTACGTCTACGGCGTCTGGGATCTTTTCGGATTTTTCTGTTGATTAAATTTGTTAGAGAGATGGTTTTAGAGATAGTTATGCAAGTTTTGTGTCTCCTTCTACCGTTTCCTTACAAGGATAATAAGTGTGTAGCACTGATTGTCTAGTATGACCGTTTGACTAGTAGGTTAAAGGTCGCAAGTTCGAACCCAAGGTCACAACGTACCATTGACTTTTTTAGACATAATGTGCATATTATACATTAAATAAATACTTGCGGTAAAGCAAAACATCGTGAGGGATCCAGCATTCCCGAGAGATCCTTTGGACTATCTGTAAAGCCATTTAAGAGACATACAGGTGCTTTAAACTACGAGTTTTTCATAAGCCTCACGATAAGAAAAGGAAAATATTTTAAAATGGATGTATTAACAAAGGCAGGACCAATAAAAACTCACCTGTAGAGGATGCCCTGAACAATTCAGCAGTATTCGGCCTATAGGTGTCCAGTGAAGCACTCAGTTCCATTAGAGGCTTCATGATCGCTTTCAGATGCTGCAACTGCTCACACGCGAAGATTAGCCAGCAACAAAACATCACATCCATGAGGTTCGCTATAGCCATCGAAAATATTAGCCAGTATACCTGATGAAGAACAAATTAATATAGATGAATTTGTTTTTTATAACTTAATGCGTTGACGTTACCGTAAGATTTAATAAAAGCTGTTTCTTTTATTATTTTGGACATTTTAAAATATAACAATTCGTATCAGAAAAGCCGATTGGCTTGTATTTTGGCAAGATTTTTATGTTATACAACATAATTTTGAATTTATAAAGGTGAACAAAACGAAATTATAATAAGGTTAAAATTGGAGTCATAATAAGGTTGTTCAAAACCTGGACAAACTACATCACTTAACAAATTCAGACATAAATTTAAAAAAAGATTAGACATTGATTTGCCTGCACTTTCAGCTTGACTTGAACCTAAAACAAAAAGCCAAAAAGTTTAAAAAAGTATCACCCACTTGGAAAGCAAAAGCAATGATGTACATGCTTCCTGACATAGCGTTGAAGGGGTACCAGGCTTTCAGCGGCAGCCTGGGCACTGGTTCCGTCAAGGTCTCATTGGTTTCCTTGTTGGTAATGAAACGGATTGACTCTCCGAAGAATGTTAGAGTTATCCAGCCTGAAGAATGAAAATATAATGGTTATACTTGTGATGCTGTGTCTATCGTGTCAGCAGTCTGTTAGCTTCCGTAAGATGTTTTTTTTTTTATGTGTACTATAAATAATTTTCCACGTAAAAGAAACCTGCTTTTATTACTTGTTTAAATGTAACAAAAGATAGTTTTTTTTTTTTTAATCTTAACTTTTTCTAGGGGATCCTATAGCCACCTTACAGCTCCATCATCAGACTCTGGATATCATCTAGAGACAAAGTACTCGTGAAGACGAATCATACGAGCCCAAACTCAAAAGGGTTATATCGTTTTATAACGGAGTTCCTATGGCCACCTTCCAGCTCCATCATCAGATCCTGGATACCATCTAAAGACAAAGTACTCGTCAAGAGGAATCAAACGATTCCTAATTCGATGGGGTTATTGCGTTGTTTCATTACAGAGTTTCCATGGCCACCTTCCAGCTCCATCATCAAATCAGATCCATGTTATCATAATATTGCATTGTCACACGATATACAGATGCGTGCAAAATTTCAGCTCAATCGGAAACCGGGAAGTGTGTCAAATTTAACTTGCATGATTTGATAACAGACAGATAACGGGTTAAGTGAAACTAAATAAAATCTTGTAAAAACTAATTTACTGCGAAGAAATTAAATACACATATAAATGTCTGATGAATAATTTCACGGTGTGATAAGATTCTGAAGGAATATGAAGTGTATACAAAAAATAAAATCAGATAAATCTTTCAAATGCCTTAACGGATGCGTTGCGAACCCTAAAGTTATTAAAAAATGTTATTGTTAAGAAACATTAAGGTCTACCGCATTTTAATAAGCAGCAGTTGATTTCTCAACCACTGCGCTAACTTATTTATCAATGTGATACAGCACATCAAACAATCTTTTGAAATTTAGCCATTTTACTGCATGCAATAAAACATAAGCACTATTCTTATTCCTAAACATCCAATAACTTGCGTACTAAATGGTATACCAGATTGTAGCCGCATTCATGGTCTAAAAGCTTGAATGGACTACTAAATTAGGCTAATGTAGAATGTACAGTCGACAAAAGAGATAGGTATGCAGGGTCGTCACATATAGTTGAAGTGTTCTTAGAAACCGATGGAAGTCATGGATTGAAACTCAATTCAATTAATGAACTGCTTATTATCTACTTTTTAAATTAAATTACATTTCAAAACATCCATCGGTTTCTAAGAAAGTTTCAACTATATCTGACGACCCTGGATACTTATCTCTTTTGTCGTCTATACATAAACAAGACTTGACCGCAGTGTGTTTGGGCAGTACGCTATGGTCTGAGTCGACGTAATGTGACAAAGTCGACGGTGCACAATAATGGGTAGGTACATTAGAGCCCGACTGTGTTTGCTGGGTTAGGCTCCAAGCACACACTGCCTTTGTCGATTTTGTTTACGATCGTTCATCACATTTTGCAAGTAGATTGGAGCAAACTGCAATGATCCATAACGTCGATAGAACTAAAACCGCTACTTCCGTTGAATTTCATTTGCACTTTTGCTGTATGTGTATCATTATCAGACACGAGTTGGTTGGTTGGTTCCATGGCATCTATCGAATGTTTTTTTTTTTAAATTAAAATCTGACATAAGTAATGGTTATTATTTTGACATTTGTATGCCCAGGAGGCTGATCACAGAAGAACTACTTTAAGAGAAAAAAGACTTTGTATCTAATTTAAGACCTTTTCTACCTGTTTCTATCTGTGTATCACAAATAAAGAATTTGAATTTGAAATTAATTAGTAATGTGACAGTCGATGATGCACGATAGCATATATATACATTTTTAAAATATTAAATGACCAGTTTAAAGACAAATTCCCATTAAAAACTAAAAGTATTTGCAATAAGTTTCTATTTAGCGATTGGGCGACTAACGGTATCCGCAAAAGTAGGGAAAAATTATTTGATCTTTACGGTTTGAAGCCTTATAATAACAATGAATATTTTCATCCGTATGTTAATACATATTCTAAAACTTTTAAAAGCGTTTGCAAAACTGCTAAAGCTATTTATATTAGCAATAAGATTAAAACAGCTGATGATAAAATAAAAACTACCTAGAAAATCATAAATAGTGAAACTGGTAGAAATAAAATGCGTAGTTCAAATATCAAACTGGAGACTGCACATGGTCCCATAAGCTCCGATTTAGAAATAGCTCAGGAATTTGAAAACTTCTTCACTGATATTCCTTTTAAAACGACAGAAGCCCTTAATTCCTCCCCGCAGTTTCTGTTGCTTTACTGAGAAATAGTTTACATCCGTGCACTGTGGAATTTCAGTTCCAATATACTAACCCTGCTGCTATTATTAAGGCCTTTAAAGATATAAAGATCAAATCAACTGAAGATATTTGGGGAATGTCTGTAAAAGTTTCTAGGTCCATCATGGAAACAATTGCACCCTATTTAGATTCAATATTTAACTCGTGCGTAGATCAAGGGGTCTTTCCTGATCTCATGAAACACAGTAAAGTGATACCGTTGTTTAAATCTGGTGAAAGTAAAGATCCCAATAATTAAAGGCCTGTATCAGTGTTGCCGGTTCTCAGTAAGGTTTTCGAAAGAATAATGCTCACGCAGATGCTGCGTCATTTTAACAGAAATTCGATATTTCATGAACAGCAATATGGATTTACTAAAGGCCGTTGTACAACCGACGCCGGTGTTTCCTTAATGAAGTACATTTTTGCTGCGTGGGAGGAAGCAAAGGATGCTATTGGCATCTTCTGCAATCTGTCGAAGGCTTTCGACTGCGTAAATTACGAAACACTTTGATTGAAACTCGAGCATCACGGTCTTAGAAATACGGCTCTTAGTTTAATTAGATCATATCTACAAAATAGGATATTAAAAGTTCAAGTAAATGGTGTTAACTCATTAGGGTCTGAAATTAAAATGGGTGTTCCTCAAGGCTCAATATTAGGTCCGTTCCTTTTTTTAGTTTATATAAATGATTTGCCCTATTTGCTTAAAGACCAGCCGAAAATGGTGTTATTTGCAGATGATACCTCTTTAATTTTTAGAATAGATAGACGCGTACCTGATCCTGACGATGTAAATAACACTATCCTTCAGGTTCAAAATTGGTTCGCAGCAAATAACTTAGTGCTAAACGACAAAAAAACTAAATGCATAAGATTTGCTTTACCGAACGTGCAAAGAAGTGAATGTAATATTGTGTTAGATAAAGAAAAGTTAGAATTCGTAGATAAAATGGTTTTCTTGGGAATTACGTTAGACGAGAAACTACAATGGGGTCCTCATATAACATCACTTACAGGAAGGCTTAGTTCAGCTGCTTACGCAGTTAGAAAAATTAGGCAACTAACAGATATAGATACCGCGAGACTGGTGTACTTTAGCTAGTTCCATAACATCATGTCTTACGGTATTCTGCTGTGGGGACGGGCTGCTGACATCGAATCGAGTTTTATACTACAGAAGAGAGCTGTCAGGGCCATATATAATCTACGTCGTCGCGAATCTCTTAGAGAACTTTTTAAGCAGATTAATATTATGACGGTACCTTGCCAATACATTTATGAAAATATTATGTATGTAATAAAAAACCTGAATCTTTTTGTAAAAATATCTGATAAGCATAATTATAATACTAGAAATAAAAACAAAATTGCCCAACCACGGTTTGATTATCCAAAGTACACTCATCTTTCATGGGATACTGTATTAAATGTTACAATAAAATTCCTCCTAATATTCAGGAACTAAATGAGAAAAAATTTAAAATCTATATAAAGCGCACATTATGCAAACAAGCATATTACAAATTAGGAGACTACATTGAGGATAAAAATGCTTAGAAACATGCTGGTCCTGCTCCATAGGACAACTCAACCAGTACAGCCCATCTGCTTACTAATCTATCTCAATTTTGTCAGGCGTATACGCAATGCATGTTACTGTTAAATGTTATATATAAAAAGAGAGAAAAAACTCTTTTTTTTTTATTAGACTCATAACTTCTTTATTGTAAATGTGAGCACCATGCAGCCATTAACATTATTCTAGTAACGTGACTTGAGGTCTGGTAGTTTGAGATGTCATACTCACATAAATGTCTTACTGTGGTGGCGTATGTGTTGGGTCATTCTGTTCCCTTAAATATGGTTAAATATGGCGTGATACTCGTGAACGGGTGCCACAAGTTGGGACTGGTCAGCTCTAAACTACCAAGACTTGTAACTATTGTTGGAATTTTGTATCTTCTATTGTACCTACGTGTACAACTATATCTGCATCGTTATCACATAATGTCTTTTTATCAATAAATGTACCTAAATTATTGTAACACAACATTTTAAAAGAGTAACCATGGAGTTTCTTGCCCGTTCTTCTCCATAGGAATCTACATTTTGGAACGTGGCATTTCTTGACTTTCAAAAGTACCTTTATATGGTCTAATTGGAATAAATGATTTTGACTTTGAGGTATGTAATCAAATATAATATATGTATGTACATGGTACATACACATATTTGGGCTCGACTGTGTTTACTGAGCTTTTGGTGGGTTTAGGATAACATCCGATGAAGTGGAAGGTTTTAGTAGTTCAAATATGTAGTTCAAACATTTCATTGACGGCAAGTCATATGAACATCTTACGTTGCGATGGCTTCTGCACTTTATCGCTCTTAGGTTGTACTGTACTCTGCGTTCAAGGGTAGTTTCAATATTAAACGTAAGCTGGAAAATGATGCATTCAACTGCCGAAACTGAAAGCCAATTGTGCAGAGTTTAGTGTTAAATCCAGCGATTGAACACCAAACTCTGCACAATTAAGTCTGCAAGAAAAGCAATTGCCTTACTCATTACTGATTCGGAAAATATCGTATTCACGTGGGCCCTTACTGCGTTGTCGTTTACAAGATGGTTGGTCATATTGTTCTAAGTATTTTTGACTATTATACTCGCTCAACTGTATAGCTTGTTTTAATTGCTGCTTGCTAACTGATCAACCAAATTATGTGGTTACTGTGAAAGTCCCTAATATTAACAGTCACGAGGAGATATTGTTATGGCGAAGCTGTTTTTCACATGGAATGACGCTAAGTTGTTGATAATTAAAGAGAATATTTTTGCGTATTTTAGCAAATGGGGTCGGAACCCATTCAGTACTGAGAACCTCACCAATATTAAACACCGTCATATTATATTTATCGTAGTAATTATCAAGAATCATATTACTGAAAGTTTAAAGAACAGTTTGGAAAATTAAATGCTTTTTTTAATGAATGAATGAAATATATATTTGCGTAAAGCATCGTATACAATACAAATTTATATGGCACAACCATGTTTAGCTAGGATAAGACATTATCATACATCCAAATTTTTTAAGTGAGACATATCGTTAAGGAAGCATTAACAATGAACATTAGTTTTATTATCTATAAATTATTTTATGCTATAAAAATTATATTTGATTAACCATTTATAAAATGTTGTTTTAAATAATTATGTTTTCATTGTTTTAAAATGCCTCGGTATTTACATATAAATGCGGACACACATTGCCAGGCAGTTATTGTTGTATTTAGCTAGTTTAGGCAAATCATTTAACACTAATTTAAAGGGATCTCGTCTGTTCCGAAGATTCACATCATTTGCAGTCTTAAATAATTGTTTATTTTTATAAAGTTATAATATTAAATGGAAAAAGAATACGATCGTGAGCAGGATTCGAACCTACGCCTCCCGGATAAAAACTCCACTACCAACTAAGCCATCTCAATCTATATATTTATTTTTCATTACAAACATACATATTTGTTAAATGTAAAGTATCGGTAACGGTAACAAACCAAGTACCTTAAATATTTGTTGACATGAGTCGTCAGGTTGAAGTCCACAAATTGCTCTCATGCACTTTTTTTGAGCGAGGAATGTCTAATATGCATGATGACAGATTTTGAAATCTCCTTTTATAATGTAGGTACACGTCTACTATATCCGAAAAACACATTATTACAGCGATAAACTAAGTTTCAACGCAAATTATTGCATTTTAATCTATCTAATTTGATTTAACCGCGAAAACGCTGCTGGGTGTTATGGCGCCGTTTTGACGTCATGCCTCAGCATATTTGACATAAGTTGAAGCCATAATGTACGGCGATGATGGATATATAACTGAGGCGTAACGTCATTCGCTGTGATTGACGTTTCAGTCAACATGGCCGATTGCAGCATTTTATACTATTATTTTATTGAAAATCTTATTAATCTTAATCTTTTTAATAAAACCAGGTATTTTTTTAGAATCCTTTATGCCTATATTTACCTCTACAACCATTTATTCTTTGGTTCTTTAATACTGTCATCATGCCTATTATCCAAACTTCTTTAAATTTGAAGTACTTACCTACTTTTCGCTTCCAGGAAACCAAATATCTATAGTTAGGGACGCACCACCGACTTTATCTAATCATAAGTGTATTATAAATTAATTATCATCAACTAGCAAAACTTTTCTTTAACCCCTTGGCTCATCCACGCCCACAAATACGTACTTCGTAACAATAAAAATCTGCTGTGTCTGCTAATGAGCGAGCCAACAGCTTAAATGTGTAAAAAATCCATAATAGACGCTTTGCCGGACTCCAACCGAGTAAAAACAAACCTTTACCGGGGTCTGGGATTGCAAATACCTTCACCGCAAACCTAATTATGTTTTCGATAGTCTGCCAAGCCGTCATACAATCAGATATCGTGTTACCCAGTAACTGGGTTGTGGAGGTCAGATAGGCAGTTGCTCCATGTAAAATGCTGGTATTAAGCTGCATCCGGTTTGACTGGAAGTCGACCCAAATGTAACGGAAAAGGCTAGGCAGATTGAATGTCTCAGACGTCTCAGAGGCCTGGTTTTAACTTTGACAGTTAGGTATTCACCAATAAGGGGAAGACCATTTTATTCACAAATAATATATTAATATTTTTTTGCTTTTTCCACCATCATTGCAACCTGGTCAAAACGTCAAGCAATTCAAAGGTATTTATTGCGCGTTAATTCTTAGTATATCTAATCTAATCTTATATCTTTAAACGAGCAATTCTTGTATATATATATACTCTGAATCTCGGAAACGGCTCCAACGATTTTCATAAAATTTACTATGCAGGGAGTTTCGGGGGCGATAAATCGATTTAGCTAGATTTCATTTTAAGAAAACGTCACCTTACCAATCCGATTAAATCCGATTAAAGCTCGGTCATCCTACCTGGCTGACCGAGCTTTAATCGGTTTTTTTCTAAATAGTAATATAAAACGTTCCACTTACTGACGACAGAGAGAGCTGTCATTGCACAGATGAAGTACAGGAGTCTCCTCATCTTGGTCAGCGCGATCTGGTGGTAACGAGCGTCCGACTCCGTGAAGAGAGGATGGCTGTTTGACTGGTTCCATACTGCGAGGGTCCTGGGAGAAAACAACTTTTGTTAATAGAGGAAATTTGACTTAGCTTTGTAAGGTTTACGATTTTTAGTCTATGGCACCGTCATTCGATTCTCAAATCGAGTGGCGGAATGATCGATAGAATGTTTCTAAGAAAATGTAATGAGAAGGGACGGCGAGGGAGAGCATTCTAGTCTGGACAGCCACAATGGCTGGACGTGTCTTGTCTTGCAAAACCAGCAGATGGCGGTTAGAATCTAAAAAGTATTTATCTTTGAATTTGTATCGCTGTATGTATTATGACCGGAATATCAACTTTAATAAAGTATCATAAAGTGTTGTGGCTGAAGTTAGCTTTATCTTATGTTCTTCTTTTTCAATTTTATCAAATTATTTCTCGAACCTTGTCATCTCTCTATCTTTTCTTTTCTTTTTTATTACTATTTTTTAAACTCTTTCATCGTGGATGCATTTACAAACACATAATCTCACACGTACACACAACACGCCAGAAATTTAAATTGAATTGTTGAAATTGCTTTGGCTTTTTATTCAGAAGGCTATCCTGGACGCCCTACATGATTGCACTTACATAACCTTACACAGTGATATCTGAACTTTTTTCGCCATTTCTTATGTAATATAATAATACTTCTCCCGACCGTATTTCGGTCACGGCGGCCTATATCCACGGAGATTAGCTAAGTACACAGGAGATATTATAGTGGACAAGTGTATGCGCAAACACAGGTGCACTCCTTCTTCCTTCACTGTCATATTCCGATAGAATGGCAATCAGACACGACTGCAGAAAGATCAGGCGCAGGACCGACGGCATTACGTGGTCTCCGAAACACACCACCAACTTCCTGACTCCGGGCTGCTATTGAAAATTTCCTAACAGAAAAATCCAATAACACTTTGCCCGACTTGGGAATCGAACCCAGGATCTCACGCTCGCATGCGACCGCGGTGCAAAGAGGTAGTCAAACAAAAAAACCCTATAATAATGTAATGGTTAATTAGTATATTCGAATAAGCCCTGTCATCGCCTTTAATACAAAAATATTCGGAACTTCCAACTTAATTATTCCGGTCATTTCAGAACGGATAAATAAATGATGAGTTTGGGAACCGATAATAGTACCCGATTGAAAACTTCAGCTGACGTGTGAACAAAAACAGCTGAGTTTAGTATAAAATTCAATAGCAAAACCTTTACATAAGAACACTAAAAGTAACTAAAATTAAATACATATAGTCACTATATGTATTTAATTCGCACCGCACGTCCATATTTATACTTTGATCTTGAGCTGGCCTTTTCTTGTAGGGAGGTTCAATAGTATGTCAGGCCAGCTTATACTGGTTTTTTCACCACCAACGTGCGGGTTACTATACGTGTACAGTCAAGGACAAAAGTCGTTTAACACACACCAATACTGCACCGACCATAGTGCTCATTAAATTGTGATGATATGTTCATCATATATATCCGATGATCGTCATCAATCGATACGGTATTTAAGGCCTAAATGACATATAGAGTCGAATAGGAGGATACAATTTTGTTTGATTTTAAATATATGAAATTTCTTTCATAAATTCTGTAAAGCCGTAAACACCAAAGTTACAATGTTAAATGGAAAAAGAATACGGTCGCGAACAGGATTCGAACCTGCGCCTCCCGGATAAATACTCCAGGCGCTCTGACCACTAAGCCATCTCGACCTCTGCTCACATTGCATTGCATCTTTTTCCATTTAATATTGTAATTTTAGAATTCGCTAAGCATGCGTTAATGCTTTTCAAAGATTTATCTTGAATTATTAAGGCAATTGCTTTATGACATTGTATTAGCTGTAAAGTTGGTCGTGTCGGTTCAGTCACCCGTATAGGTACTGAATTGTTTGCAATGACGTCGCCATAAGACGTGTTGAAATATTTCAACACGTCTTATGAATGGAATGGAAGAAGAATTCGCGGTGGTGAGCAGAGGTCGAGATGGCTTAGTGGTCAGAGCGCCTGGAGTATTTAACCGGGAGGCGCAGGTTCAAATCCTGTTCGCGACCGTATTCTTTTTCCATTTAATATTGTAACTTTAGAGTTCGCTAAGCATGCGTTAATGCTTTTCAAAGATTTATCTTGAACCGTAAACACCACTTAAGAGAAGGGAGGCCCTTTGACATTTAAGGGCTGATTATGTTATGATATATGTATAGCAATATTCGAAACATTATAATGAAAGTAAAACCCAAGAACTAGTACATTGTTTCTAAAAGTTTTTTTTTTTGATTCCGTAATGAATATACCTACTTACTGTCATAACTTAAAAATCTAGCGAAATTTGATATATGCCCAAGACTTAATATCAGTCACCAGGTGACTATAAGTGACTATGTTGAAATTTTGCAGCATCTTATGAAACTGGAATCCAACACTCATATACAAAAGGAAGGCAGATTATGATAAACGTCTTAGAGAAGTCGCAGAAAGAAATAGAACATATGAACGTTAGGAGTAAATAAGGTTCAATATGAATATTAAAATACTCCTTTCATAAAAATCATGAGTCAATTTTAAATAACGGTCACGGAAAATGGAACATTTGCATTTCTTAAAAGAAAATTCAAACGGTTGGATTTGTATTTTAAAATATTCCGTTTCGTTACAAAAGGATCTGAAGAGGTTCTTTTTTCAAATCTTAACTACGTTCCATTTTCAATCTTTGAACGTTAAGTGCTTACTATTTATGAAAACGGTTCGTAATTTAAATTTTACTTTTAAGAACTTATTTAAATTCAGCCATGTTTTGGATAAGAGTTAGACTTTTTAATTTGTTTTTAGAAGTAATCCCTTTTAACGTCAAAGCTTTGAAATTAGTAGACTGCTCTAGAATACAATAACTTTTTTATCTAAAGGTCTGTTTTTTATAGGTTTAGTTAGTCCTGTGTAATTATTTTTTATTCTCATTTCTTCTATCAAGAAAGACGAGTAGGAACGTAGGCTTTTAAAATTACTTTTATACCTATATTTTTACATTATATATAAAGAAAGAAAAAGAAAAAAACTGGTCAAAACAAGTACACAATTATTAAGCATGCCTGTACTCATGTGAATTGTATCAGTTGGGGCTAACTCTATTTGAACTTGACCGGAGCTCTCATATTTTCGTGTTCGTATAAACCTTGGTG
The DNA here is from genome assembly GCA_935421205.1 of Xylocampa areola. NCBI lineage: Eukaryota > Metazoa > Arthropoda > Insecta > Lepidoptera > Noctuidae > Xylocampa > Xylocampa areola. The sequence goes on along the minus strand of OW285219.1, from coordinate 10,809,726 downwards.
AATCCTATTATCTATTTTATTATTGTATAATAATAAGAAAATACTGTAGAAAGTGCATAACACGTGTACACTCAATTCATGCATTCCAAACGCAACTAGCACAATATGCTATCGATATGGACGTCTAAATTGTTTTTTTTTTATAATTGTTTAGAAACGAATGCATTAAATGGGCATGAGTCTAAGTGACGAACATATCAATATAGTTTAAGTTAATTTATTGTTCTCAAATAAGTGTTATTTTTAGAATGAAGTTCCTTATCGCGCGTTGCGAAAGGGGGCTAGACGGAAAAAATTAAGACGAAAAGTTGTAACGACACTTTTTGCTATAGTAAGCTATTGTAAGCCGTGCGGCGTGCGCATGTTTCTCTGTCTGTCTCTCTCTCTCTTATAGAAAGCAAGCCAGATATATATATTAATATTATTATTTTTTGTTTTTATTATTATTATTATTATTTATTTATTTTCTCTTTAACTATGTTCCATCCGGGTGTTCCTTGACACCTCTCAAGTTTTTGTTTTTATATCTACTTAATATAAAACAAAGTCGCTTCCAGCGACTGTCTTTCTGTTTATCCGCCAACTCCTCCTAAACCACGCAACGGGTCTTGATGTAATTTTCACCATCGCTTAGATAATTTTTCACTGAAAGTTTATATATAAAATTAAAACCTAATTGAGTTTTCTATAAGTAAAAAAAAAGACTATATTGCAACCAAGTCGCCGAAAAAATAATTTACATGGCTTACGTAGGCTAAACGTAACTTTACATTTTTTTTCTAATTTATACCCGTACGAAGCCGGGCGGGTCGCTAGTTGAGAATAAAATACTTTTAAACCTAAACCTAAAGGCAAAGTAAGATCCGTACCTTAAAAACAATCATTTGAAATACAATGGTACAGAAACAAAATATTTCGGAACAATTTTTATTAACATCCATTCGTAATAAAACAGAATGAAACGCCAGAATGAAAATAATTTCCTATTTGAAATCCTTTGTAAAGCTTGTTAAATTAAATTTTGGCGCTATACCTCTGTGCCAGTACATTTGGTTTAAATTGCTTTGTTTCATCAAACAAACTGGAGGTTTGAAAAAATAAAAAATGTTATTACAAACATTAGCGATTTATGGAAAAAGGAGGAATATAATTATCTATACTACTTATTTTAATAAAAGCTAAAGAGTCTGTTTTGAAAGTAGGTACTAATCTCACTGCAAGTCGGATTTAAAAAAAAATTTGAATTTGAAATCCTAATTCTTAGAGAAGGTTGTAGGCTATTCAATATCAGGCCACGAACCTTAGGAGCCGAGCAAAAAGGAAGCGGGTGTAACCGCGTGTCACAGCTAGTATATACGTACACTCGAAAAACTGCTTCGTTGGTCTAGTGGTCCCAAACACGACTGCTGAGCAAGAGGTCTCGAGTTCGATTCCCGGGTTGGGCAAAGTGTTGTTCAATTTTTTTCTTAGGAAATTCTTCGCAGGAGCCCGGAAGTGACTATTTTGAAATTGTGCCCGGTAGAAGGCAATGGGCTCACCACCTATTACGTGGGACTTAATATCAGCATTGGTGCAATGTGAGTGCATAGCTGTGTACAGCTCTGCCTAAACCTTCGGGGAATACAGGCGTGATGCTATGTTATGTTTTGTTATACTACTAAATACAATGAAGCTAGAGAATTTGTTATGAACGCGCTAATCTCTGAAACTGCAAGTCGGATTTGAAAAAAAATTGAAAAATAAAATTTGAATTTGGAATTTTTATTATAATAGGAACTGAATATACCACAACGCCCGTATTACCCGATGGGTTAGACAGAAATGTACCTACTAATGTACACCAGCATTTTTCACATATTATTAAATCCCATGTGAAGCTGTGAGGTGTGCCTATATCCATCTACCGCAAAATTTTCTAACACGACCCCAGAACCGAACCCAAGACCTTACGCTCAGCAGTCGCGCTGGCGTCTACTAAACCAACCTTATTACCAATGTTTTATTGTATCGTGGTTCTATTGACAGACAATTCATTTCAAATCCATAGACATAGTTAAAACAAACGTACAAATACTCGAGTCATTTGCCAATCAATCAAGCGACATAAAATCAGCCCTCTTCTTCTCTGTGCCAACCGGCAAGTCCTTGAAGCAAAAATAATGATGGTTCATTATAGTTTTTTCGTGAAGGATTATATATTTTAACTCCTTTGAAGTCCAAGTTAAAGAATTCCCAATATTTACAGAAGTGTAGTCGATAAGGTCGTTCATTCATATAATAGTATATTATGATACGTGAGCTAAGTTAGTCATCACACTCGAGGCTGGATTGCAGCCCGAGTCGAAGGCGAGGGCGTAACGAAACCAAGTGTGTATTAACCAAAACTCACGGGTTTCATATTATGGTTTTTAATAATATTTCATAAAATTATTGTGTCAATTAATGGCGCCGATGTCATTTTACCGCGTAGTGTGTGCGAATTTCAACTATGCGCGCGCTCAGCACGAGCCCTAACTCCTATTACTACGTACTAATGCGATAGTAAAAAGGAAAAATAGCACGCGTGCTTATTACATTAAGATAGGTGCATTAAGAGCAGTATTACGAGCAAGTGTGTTAAAAAAACACACACACAATCTTAGATTAGTAATAAATAACTAACCAAGAGGATGCTATTGAAAAATTCAATGCTAAGTTTGGATTAAAGCTGAGAAATCATCGAGTCGGTCAATTGAAATCTCGAAAATGAATGAAGAAATGAAATGAAGGAATGGAAAAAGGCTTTCTTCCTCTCAAATTGAAATGTATTGCCCCTTTTTGCTTCCTTTGTTAATGTTAAATGCTTTTAGAGACGAATTTTCAATTGTCAGTTAGCTTCTATAAGAGCAATTTCTTTGATAATTTGAAATTGTGTCGAATAATCAAATATAGTCTTGAGACAAAAGTTACTGAGTTATTCACTGACTTTATTGCTTTAGTGGACGCAAATGCAACTGCTGAGTATTCGAGTCCCGGGTCGGTCAAAGTGTTATTGTTTTTTTTTTATTGCATAATTTTCAGTAGTATTGAATTAGTAGTGAATAAATAGCCTAGAATATAGATTTGTGCCTACCCCATAGGAATAACAACATGGTGTAATATAGAAGTTTAATAATCCTTCGGGGAATATCTACATGCGGATGATGTTTTTTTGTGTTTTTCAATACATAGACCTACTTTAATGATAAAATACAAGATGGCAGAGCGTTACCCCCGGGACCTACCATATTTATTGATAATAATATAATAAAAATACTTAATCAATTATAATTACTTTAAAAATTCTACGGTTACTTATAAGCCAAATTTATATATATATTTTTTTAAAGTGCAAAATTTTCCAGTATTATTCCATTAATCCCGATCGGTTTGGTGGCATTGTCAAAGACAAATTCTTATGCCCGTTTTTTGGTGGATAAACATAAGTAGGTTTTGTTGTGCGCAAAACACGAGTAAATATGTTAGTTTACAAAAAAAAATAACATTAACAAAAAATTGTACCACTTACAGTATAGTCACCATCTATATATACAGCACCGGTATTGACAGCTTGTATCTAAACCGGGAAAAACGTACCGGCGCAAAAAATAGTAACTTCTTCATTATAAGCTAGCTTTTAAAAAATAGATCTGTCGACGTATTCGAAAAAAACGAAACCGGGAATCACGTACCGGCTTAAATAAATTGTACCTCCTTGATTGTAGCAGTGATAGCCTAGTGGTATGACCGTTGGACTGACAAGTCAAAGGTCGCACGTTCGAATCCAAGGTACGCACCACTGTCTTTTCGAAGTCATGTGCGTATTATAAATTAATTATCGCTTGTTTAAAACGGCGAAGGAAAACATCGTGAAGAAACCATGTCAGAAACTTGGTTTAAACTCTGATACTAGGTTGTTCATCAACCACACGATAAGAAGAGGAAGACCTCCTTGATTATAAGCTAGCATATAAGCTAGCATATAAGAAATGTGTCTGTTGACGTAATCGAACAATCTAAAACCTAAGGGATGAATCCCAAACCCCGGTAAAGGTTACATGCGAAGCGTGTGGATCGTGTATAGTCGGTAGGAGTTTGGTACAATGCCCATGATGGAATTCCACACACAAAAATAAATAAAAAGGCTATTACAATTTCAAAATTAAATTTAAATATTTATTTAACAAAGGCTTTATAAAATAAAATTAGTTCGCGTGCAAATTTGAGTCGTTTGCTGGTGGTTCCGTGACACATTTTAAGTGTAAGCGACGAATGAGTTAACTGTTCTTAATTAATAGCCGTCTTTAGGCCTACTCTAAGATTTTAATAACTCTAAGGCCAAGATATTAGAAATTACTTAGCACGTGCTTTGAACTTAGCATTATTACACTGTCACACAACTGTCAAACTACAAGTGCAAGATAGGGACGGGAACATAGCTAAGCTAAAACACGTGTGAAGTAATGTTTATCTGTCTTTACCTTGGAGTTGTTCAAACCACCCGTACACAGAGATTTCAATAACATTCTGCCCAGCCCGGAATTGAACCCTGGACCTTAAACTTAGGCGTTCTTGAGACTACTAGACCAATGAGGCAACTAATTAGGCTAATTGACTAATAACGCATATTTTAAGTACCTAATATCCAAACGGACTAAGGGTCCTTCAGTACAATTTAGTGCTGAACCCTAAAAAACTCGAGTATCATTAAAATAAATTGAAACAAAACCTAGGCAAACGTTTAATTGTAATTTAAATTTTTTATCTTCGTAAAACTGAAATTAATTTCGAATATTTTACAAATAATAAAAGCTAAATTATTCCAAGAATTAAGTAATGTGGCAATAAAAAATAATATTAAGGCTTTATTCTGTCGTTCAACTACTTTCGTAAACACTGGACAACAATTTAAGAAGGTTTTTAATTTTATTAATTAAAAAGTACTTAATTTCGCGAAAACTTTGCGAACGAATGACCGCGATTGTGACTTTGAAACAATAAGTTTTTCCCTAAATTAAAATATTGTGTCAGAATAGTACCTACCCACTCAATGTCAAAATTCAAAGCAAAGAGATTGAATTCGGTCCAAATGTGGCCTAAAATGAACTAACAGGGGATTTGAGAGATTTCGATACAGGCATAATTTATAATCCAAATCGAGGAAAAAAAAATTTGCTCAAACAAAAGTGATACAATATCAGTCGTTAATTTAAAAAATACACTTGATTTTTGAACTTCACTCTTTTAGAATTATTATTTAAGGACTAAACTCCTTAGTTTACTCTTCGTTAGTTACAGACAAATAAAAAAGCGCCCTTAGAAATGAGCTGAGCCTGCGGTGGAGTAATTAATACTAACGACATAGCCGCTGGCTCAGCTCATGACCAGAGCTCGATTCAAGTTCGGAACTCTCATCGTTCGGCATCTCGAAAAAAATACATTAAGCGTGTGAGAATGTGTAGCATTAGTCTCACGAAAATTATAATATTAATAAATTATATTATGTTATTTAGGACATACCTGTAAAAGCTCTTGGAGTTTAATGCAAAGAAGGCCAGTTTGATCAGCGTATGGGTGAAGAACAGCACTGTGATGGTGTTGGCCGTCAGCTCATTGACCTCGTCGGAGTACTGGGCCATGTTGATGCCCAAAAAGGCAAAGTGGACGAAGATGAGGACCGCGTGAACGCTTGAGTAGATCTTCCTAAGAAGCATTGACATGCCAGCATTTTCTGTACAGAAATTTATGGTAGCATTAGTTTTATAAATAAAGATAATTAGTTAATATTCTTTTTTAGATTTATGTTCAGAATATGTTGCAGTTCTTATGACTGACAATTCAATCAATCTGTCTAGCCTTTTCCCAACTACATTGGGGTCGGCTTCTAGTCAAACCGGATGCAGCGTAATACCTGTATTTTACATGGAGAAATTGCGTATCTGACCTCCACAAATAAGTTACTGGGTAACATGATATGTCGTGGTATGACTGGTGGTCAGACTTTCAAGCTTCTGACTAGCCGTAACGGCTGTCATGGATCTTAATTTGACAATCTTATAAAAGACAAAATTGTTTAACATAAAACTGTTGTGGTTTCAACGTAGCACTAATTAATAATTATAAAAAAAAAACATGTTATAAATAAAATAAGTAAGCATACGTTGTACCTTTTGCATACATAGATAAGAAAGAAAATATATGACGGCATAGATAGAAAAAGCAAACAAGAGCTCGTTTTCCAAACGAAAAATATAAATACACTTGATGAAACTCAAGTAAAAATATATTATCTAAAGTCAAAAGAATCGAATTTTTAACAACCAAATTCCCTGAGGCACCTTTAGCATTATCTTCAAAATGTTGCTCTTCGATAATAACTTTTTACGATCTTGTTATGACACCGATAGAAGTAAAACGATCTCGACGAAATACTGTTATATTTTCTATATAAAATATTATTTTATCGATCCACATTCATATTTATAACTTCTTCTACGCCAGCTGCCACAACATCTAAGAAGAATTTATTATTTTACTTGCTCATTTTTTCGCAGCTCATGTATAATTTTGTGTTATGTTTTTTTTTTAGATTTAGTAGTTAAGAACTGAGGCCAGTACAGATTAATCTTCTTTTAAAAACGCATTAACGCATGCGTAGCAAACTTTTAAGGATATACATTTTTGTGGTAAGCAGTTGTTAGATATGATAAAGAGGTATGAAGTTTTCAGGGACTGGTCCGTGTTTGGCATTATCCAGTTTAACTGGTCGCTCGACAATTATAAAGGGATTTGTTCCCGTATGTGATTTTTCAATGTCTTGGATCATAATTTTAATCTAAAAAATCACTAGCTTACGGTGAAGGAAAAGATTATGAGGGAAATGATCTGAAGTTGCCAATACGCAATGAGCAAGAGTTTACTGACGCTATTTTTTTGTTTGTATGAAAATTATCTGATATTATTACTAAAATATACCTATTTTGGTACATTACCGTTTCACAAAATAACACATTATATTTACCTGAATAGTAATTGAAGAGAAAGTGGCCAGCTGCCTGCATCAGCTTGATGTTGGGCATCAAGTCTGACACCAGGCCCGGCGGGATTTTCGTTGTGGTCATCATCTGAAACCAAATTAGGTTAATATCTTACATTGCATTATAGGTTCCTTTGCCTTAGTCGTAACTAGATTGGACTCGGCTTCCAGTCTCCAGCTTAATACTCCACTTTTACGTGAAATTACTGCATATCTGACCTCCACAACCCAGTTACTGTGTAACATGGTATCTCGTGATCTAAACTAACTAAACCCATTTTGGATTTTACGATTATAAGATACTCGACTATCAAAGTTCTTTATTAGACGAGGACCAACGCTTAAACTTGTTCACCGAGACACGGAAGGGTCTGGATATAAAATGATGGTCACTCATCCTCAGAACCACCACGACAAGCGCAGCGTATTCCCCTTCAGTTGGTCTGTGCAGTTTTTAATTAACTATGGATCCCTCTCTTGTATTACATTGATTATTACTATATTGGAAATTAAGACCATTCTATTCTTCATTTTTTTGTGTTATGTTGCTGAAATCTGTCCTCTTTAATAATTGAGGACTACACAGAAGTTGCTGTTCGACACATCAAAAAATTCATAAAAACAACTTTGAACATTTGTATAGAGCCAGTCCAAAAGGCTCTGGAGTGGAATAGAAGCCAAGCAAGCCCAAAACAGTTGTACTAAAACTCACTTGCTTGCGTACTTATGATATTTGATATTAATTCATTAAATTGCAGGTGGAATTAGGATGTTTATCATGAATTACAAAATATGTAATATGTTGACTCGCTAATTACTGGACAAAATAGATTTTTATTGTTATGAAGTAAATTTTATACTTCTCCCATTTAAAGAGATATCCTTTTTGCATTGCGTTATTTTCTACGCAAGAAATTCAATGTCGCAACCTTCAAAACAATCGATACAATGCAATTCACAATACTATCACTTGTTGTATTTATTTTAATTTTTGTAATACGGCTAAACCAGATTGACTTAATAAAAAATAAAAAAACTGTAACTTACAACACTCACCAAAAAGATTATAATATATTTTGTATTACAAAAAAAAAATACCTTGAATTATTTCCAAAATATTCCTTTCCAACAACTAAACTGCCCACCAGTTACGCTGGCGAAATATTAGATCCCATTTTTCGGAAATATTGTAAAACGCGTGTTACTTTCACACTTCCAATGAGTAAAATGATCGATTTTAGAATTCAGTGTCACATCAGAAATATTCTTTGATGACGTGTATTTCTTGTACCCTCCAATAGCGTCGCTTGTCTTGTGAGAATTCCCAGCTGCTAAAACACCCGGCGGTTTCTTCCTCTTAATTATGGATGATTGAATGTGTGTTAGTTTCTTGATAATTATGTTCTTGTCCATCGATTGGTCGGTCGATAGTTTCAAATCGGTCAATGTTAGTTTTAGTACCGTTTGTTTTAAGTTTTTATTGTTTTCCAACGTTTGATTTTGTTGTTTGTTTTTCGGAATGTATGTTTTTATGTTTGCTTGTGCCGTTTCTAGTGAATGGGTAATTAAATATACTGCTGCGTATGTTTATGGTCATTATTATATTATTTCAAGGGTTTCGATTGTGACATTAGTAATAATGGTTATAAAATTATTTCAAAGCGTGTATCATTTACACGATTAACATCATAAAACACAAGTTCGTATTCTGCTTTGTATGTAGTTTTGACGAATAATGAAAAGGACGATTGAATTGTGTCCAAATTATGGCCAGTAATATTACAAATAATATTCACTGAAAATCATCTTAAGAGGGGAGAGAGATTGAGATATATTTTCTGCTTCGTGAAGACGAAGAATATTTATTGCCATTAAAATATGTATTCATCTTTATATTGCAAGTTGTATCTTCAGACAATACTAATATTATTTCAGACTGTTGTCGAACTTAGATCTGTAAATCTGTATTTATTTTTCCAGCGATTCATCTCTCTTATTTGACATTAATCGAAACAATTCGTGCTTTCGTTGTGTTTCACCAACTTCGAAAAAAGAGGCGGTATAAAATTCGAGAAAATGGCTTCGCCGACAGCGACTTCGTTGATGCTGTTGGTGCACTAGTTAATAAATAGAATAGAATAAACAAATCATCAACTTTCGGGGAATACCTACGCTTAGACGTGGCCCGCATAATGTCTACCGGCTACAGTTCTTACTCTAGTGTGCAACAAAGAAATTTCAATAACACTTTGCCTAGATCCGAAAATGGCATCCATTCGACCAACAAAATAGAAAATACATTCACAATACCCTGAATTTTCGATCATGGAGGTCTACCTCCACGGAGATTAGCGAAGTACGCGGGATATATTGTAGTGCATAAGTGCATGCACAAAAACAGGTGCACTCCCTCTTCCTTCACTCTCATAGTATGGTGGGGCGACAATACGTTATGATTCAAACACAGGACCTTACGTCCAGCAGCCGCACTGCAACCACTGTACCAACAAGATAGTAAAACATAAATAAAATTATTTTTATTATTCTACATTTAATTACTAATACCCCCTTAAACGCCAGTGGGTAGCATTCTCAAACCAGTTCTCAGAAAATGCAGATGATTCTAGAGTCACAGAATATACAGGTTCAACCGCTCAACTGCCGTGCAATAGAATTGTTTTGAAGTTTATTAATTTCCTTCGGAGTCGGCGTTAAAGTCTGGAACTAAAACATGGATTAGTTCTAGTAAGCCAGGTCTAGTTTTCCGAACCTAGGAGTAGGGAACTCAGTTATTAGTTATGTAATAATTTAGTTTCTTATGTATCGGGTAGATTCTGCTTTTTGCTAATTTTGAGCATTTGTAATGTACTTAATTAGGATACGGTCTAGTGGATATGATACCTGGCTCTCACCCAGGAGGCTCGCTTTCGATTCCCGGTATCGGAAAATATTTATGAGAGGCTCGTGGCTAAGTAACAGCCGCACAGATGAATCGATCGAGGTTAAGCTGGGATTACCGTGGTCAGTCTGTGAATGGGTGACCATTATTTCATATCGAGTCTCCTCCGTGCCTCAAAGAGCACGTCAAACCTTCGGTACCGGTTGTCAAATAAAGATCTATGACAGCCGCCACATGTAGTCAGAAGCTTGAAAGTCTGACAACCAGTCATACCACGAGATATCGTGTTACCCAGTAACTGGGATGAATGACCACCATTTTGTATCGAGACCCTTCTGTGCCTCGGCGAGCATGTTAAGCTATGGGCCCCATTGTTAAACGAAGATCTATAACAACTGTTTCAGGTAGTTCGAAGCCTGAAAGTCTGAAAACCAGTCTTACCACGAGATATCGTGTTACTGGGTTATGGAGGTCAGATCAGCAATAGCTCCATGTAAAATATTGGTATTAAGCTGCATACAGTTAGACTGGAAGCCAACCCAACGTAACTGGGAAAAGGGTAGGCAGATTGACTGTATTGGACTTAATTAATTTTAATTATACATCTCATTTTATCGTGTGGTTGATGAATAACCTAGTGTCAATGTATAAACTGGCCGTGGGTGTCTGACTGTGCTATGAAGAATATATCTCTCGTGCTGGTTTCCTCACGATAATTTCCATCATCGTTTTAAGGATTCTAAATAATCATTAATAGGTATGTGCCTTGAGTTCGAACTGCGAGCTTTGACTTGTCAGTCCATTGTTTATACCATTAGGCTATCACTGATAAGTCAGCTTTTGATATAAGGTTATATCTGTTGAAGTAGACTGTATTAAATTATAATGCTGTTTTATTGAGAGAAAGGGTTACAGAGGTATAGAAGGTCTTCGATATTGTTCCCGGTGAAGTCGGTGGAGAGGTGACCGATATGTCGCGCTAGTTGGAATGCCGCACCCGACCATCCTCCATCTCCACCTACGCCCTTCGATCCGCGCCGGCGATGTCGGGATGATATTCTTGACATCTAATAATTCGACAATTGAAAATTGACTTTATGATAATGAATTTAAGATAAATTTTAATCGTCAACCAATTTTATTAAGTCTTTTGAACATACTAAATGCCACTACCAGGTACATCCTGCAATTATTCAACTCGGTTGCACCAGTATAACTTTACCCATAACCGACGTGTTAATTTATTATTTTGACAGCTTATATAGCTATGTACTATCGCGAACACTCCCGCATGACCACCACTAAATTTTGCGTGCACTCAAAAAATACAAGCGCTCTGAGCCCCGCCAAGATCAAATGAGATCGTCCTTAAAATTCACAAAAAGAAGTACATGTGATGCGTTACTAAGCTGCGCAATGCAGATTGCAACTAATTACGTTCTCGCTTTCCTAATAGGCGAACACATTATGGGGGTGTGGCAAGCCACCGGCGTAGGATATAAACAAAAAAAAAATTATGGTCAGGCGGCAAAGGTCGCGATAGTTCATTCTGTCAAAATTACACAGTAATATTTTTGTTATAGAGATGATCACTAAAAGCTGTTATTACTTAAAATACACAAAACAAACACGTCTGCTGAATGAGGAAGGTAAAAATGTAGCCGCCATCAGTTTAATTCTATTGTATTATACGATAACATTACTGTAGACAGTTTATTTTAACGTAGGTATTAATAAAACTCATTTAGACGTTTATATTTAACTAACGAATAACAAGATAAACGTTTAATGAACTCAACAATTAAATGTTTAACTTCTCATTTAGTTGAGTCAGTTGAGTGACGAACGATTCGTTTTAGTGTGGATGTTTTTGTGTAAGTGTACTTGTTAATTGTTTTGTGTTGTTTAAGAGTTTTTTTTTTTTTTTAACGTTGCCCCGCACTAGGAATTTCTTCCTGTGTCGTGGGTGCGTTTACAGACATATAATCTCACAAGCACACTAACACCCAGACTTCTATGAATTTTTTTTCGCTCTTTGTAACTTGCTATTTATATGGTTTCTATGTATATGATTTAATAAACTTGATTTCTCTCTGTCTATTTAACCGGTCATTTATTTTTATCTTTTAATAAGTAATATTTTTTAACAATTGATTAAGTTGGTGCAATTCTACCTAAAATCACATCAAGAATTATGCATACTAATATTATAAATGTGTAAGTAACTCTGTTTGTTTGTTAGTTTGTAACCTTTTCACGACTAAACGACTGAACGGATCGTAATGAAATTTGGCAAGGAGATAGATTGGACCTTGAAGAAGGACATATCTTACTTTTTGTTACGCAGATGAAGTCGCGGGCACCAGCTAATCCAGTATACTTACCAGTATACTTCTAATACCAAGTTCCCAGTCAATCCCATAACATCTATAAACATTAACTACATTATTTTATAAGTCTTCAAATAACATGTAAGCCAAACCACTGAGTGTTAGTTGCCAATAAAAGCCAATTCTCACGTTACGACCATAGAGAATCGAGTGGATTTATGAAGTAATATCGGGCAATATGACGCTCTATATAGTGTGCAATAACCTTAATGTTTGGGTGTTGTGTTTTTATTTATGGGCCGATTATGTGGTACATAATTGGGTTTTTGTTACAGTATTTTATTGTGAGGTTTTGATGGTAGAAATAGAAGGCTGAACATGTCGTTTATTTGAAACTACACCATTATTCTCCTTTCTTATTACATACATACAGACATAGCATCACGCCTATATTCCTTGAGGGGGTAGGCAGAAGTGTACATAATTGTAAACCAACATTTCACCAATGCTGTTATTAAGTCCATGTGGTGAGACTATTGCCATCAATGGGGCACGGTTTCAAACTCCGGGCTGCTAATGATAATTTCCTAACAGAAAAACTCAATAACATAATTTGTCCGACCTGTGAATCGAACCTGAGACCTCATGCTCAGCAGTCGTGCAATGGACCACTAGACAAACGAAAGACTAGAGGCAATTTATTTATTTAATTAATAAAAATACACCAGCAGCATATACATATAACAATTCTTTACACAATATTTCACAAATTATAGGCGTCAGACAGAGGCTGCTTAATTAGGCTAATAATAATAGAGTTAACATAATTATTATTATTATAGTTCTGTCCTTTTACCAGCGATGCTTTTTACAAGTTAAAAGAAAAGTGTGTAAGTACCATTGCAGTACACATTTTTTATAATAAAGCTTCTTGTTATTTAGATTCAGATCGATCGACCGTTACCCAAAAATAGTAGTTAATATAGGTATTTCTGCCTTAACGTATATAAAAAAAAACATTATAATTATAAGATTTAAAGGATTGAGATGTTGTCGGCGCCTTACAACTGCAAAGTGGTAACGCTGAGTTTAGTAAATCTGTAAATTATTGCTAAATAAATATCGCCAGGCGTCTCCTCAAGACGTATACAGGGAAGGTTGAAATTGAATAGTATCGAACAAAGATACGGTAGTTGGAAGGGTTATATTACGGAATGTCAACGGTCGTGGGTTCACACCCCGTTCGTGTCTATTATTTTTCATATTTCCTTGAAAAATAGTAATGAACCTAACCCATTTTTATTTAGTCTCACTTTAATAAATCACTGTGGGGATAAATCACTGAGTGGCTCGTGGCTAAGTAACAGCTGCACAGATCGATCGATCGATCGAGGTTAAGCTGTGCTAGCCGCGTTTGGACCATAATTTTATACTGAGACACTTCTGTGCCTCGGAGAGCAATAAGCCGTCAGTCCCGGTTGTCAAATTAAGATCTATGATAACCATTACAGGCAGTCAGAGGCCTCAAAGTCTGACAGCCAGTCATACCACGTGATATCGTATTACCCCGTAACTGGGTTGTGGAGGTCAAATCGGCAGTCACTCCATGTAAAACACTGGTATTAAGCTGCATCCGGTTTGACTGGAAGCCGACCCGACCGAAAAGGCTAGGCTGATATATATATATACTTTAATAAATAACTGTCGCACAATATGAATATATTTACAAATACTTTATCTCACATGCACACACACCCAGATCCAAAACAATTATTTGTAAATAATTTAAATATTTGCTCGAAATCGGACACAGCAGCTGTTCTCTCTGCGTCAAACGGGCCGTCATTTTTAATACTTTATGTAACATTATTTAATTACATTTAGCAAAGCAACAGTAACACATTAGTATTTTGAATACTTACGGGTCGTAAAGACCCATATACGATTCGAAGGACCAATTCAAGATAACAATGAAAATTCGGTGCACAAATTTATACCTACCATTTGAAATTAATCTCGCCCCTACAAAGTAATAGATACCGCGCAAGATTCACAATCTATAACAACTTGAAGTTACACTAATTTCATTAAGTTAGGTAACGATGTAAACTTGGCTGCCACTTAAACTTAGTATCTGATAACAAGTTTCCGTACAATATTCTGTGATTAATGTAACATTCGTGACATTTCTCTCCTCCAGACCAAAATCCCGCACGGCAGCGTATCTCTGAGGACATAAGCCAAGTTCACAGGAGATATTTTAGTGCACAAGTGTCCCTATGCGCAAACACATGTGGGAAGAGGGAGTGCCTCTTCCTTCACTCTTATAGTCCGATGGGACGGCAATCCGACACGACCGGAGAGAGACCAGGCGCAGGACCGACGGCCACACAACTTCCTAACTCCAGGCTGCTACTGAGAATTTCCTAACAGAAAAAACACTTTGCCCGAGATGGGAATCGAACCCAGGACCTCACGCTCAGTACACCAAGTACCACATTGGGTACTTTTCAGTACCTACTTGCGTTTTGACTTCTTCTTATCGTGTCGTTGATGTAGAATCTAGTGTCAGGGTTTAAACCACCCGTAGTCCTCTGATATGGATTTACACACCATCGAGAACATCACTTAAGTATACTGATTTCCCCACGATACTTTGCTTCACCGTTTTATGCAAGCGATAATGAAATTCTAATACACATATGACTTTGAAAAGAAAAAAATAAGTGGTGCGTATCTAGGGTTCGAACTTGTAGTCTTCAGCTGCCAGTCGAATAGTCATACCCAATAACACTTTTCCCGATTCGGGAATCGAACCCAGCACCTGCATCAGCAGCCACGTTGGGACCATTAAACCAACAAGACAATCAACTATCTTAGTTTCCATATGTTTAACTGCAAATTAGTACCTAGTGTTTATGACTGCCTCGTTGATCTAATGGTCGCAAGCGCGGCTGCTGAATGTGAGGCCCTGGATTCGATTCCCACGTCGGGCAAAGTGTTTTTTTCTGTTAGGAAATTCTCAGTAGTAGCCCGGAGTTTGGATGTTAGTTGTGTGACAACCCCGTGATACGTAGAGTACGTAAAAGCCGTCGGTCCTGCGCCTGATCTCTCTCCGGTGGTGTCGGAGTGCCGCCTCATCGGACTATGAGAGTGAAGGAAGAGAGAGTGCACTAGTGTTTTCACAAAGGGACACTTGTATTATTTATATTGTATACTTATACAATATACGTTCAAACGTTTTTTTATCTGTAGAATATCAGTTCCTATTTCACCGATTTCTATTTTAGAAACAAACCCACATTGTCTGACTAAAGCTAAAGCTGATATTGTTGTTCTATGTAAGTCGACCTTCAAAAATTACCCACAAGCACACAGAAGCAACAAATGTATTATTGTTTTCCTTCAAACAGCTTTATACTCTGTTATTTCTCGTTTGTTTCCGGTCGGCTGATCGGTGAGTTTGAGTAAAATTAACAATTTTAATTACGAAAAGCGTAATTGAGTTTTCCGTGCAGCCAAGCGGTAAATAAATTGATATTAATGAACATGTATCTCGCTATGGAATAATTTGTGATTTGAGCACCTAATTCGATTAGAATATGTTTGATAGAATACACTATCATATTATTAACAATGTAAATGGCGTCACATTATCATGGTAAAAGAATGAGTCGATGTTTCTATGTCGGTATTTGAAGGTTCTCTTTCAAAAATCAGCTTAATAAGTACAAATTGTTTTCATGACCATAAAATGCGAAGTTAAAGCGGTAACAACATATACCTAACACTGATTTTCCAAGCAACTCGAGACGTAAATAATCACTAACCTAATAAAATAATAACCAAATATTCACGAAAACACATTCATATTTTATTTAAATCAATCAACACTAAATCCAAGCCTTAAAAAAAACACGTAAACTAAAACAAAACACAAAAGAAATACCTATCCTTCGAAAAGGTACCTTTGTTACAATTTTATTGCCCTGAAAATCCCTGTACGTTTCAACGTATTCAGTCAAAGTCCTAAGGGACTTAAATATACAAAGCTCGGCATGGAAATTCTGGTCCTGATTAAGCTTGGTCGCGGACCCGACATAACTTTGGTCCTGAGAGACGCAAATTATGAAACTGCCTAATCCTGAATTATGAGGATTGTCAGCCCTTGGTAATCTGTGTTAAGGAAGATACAAGGTTGTTGGGGAATGTGTGGGGTCTTTTGTTTACTTAAAGCGTGACGTAATATGACTTTTGAGGCTGAAAATTAATTCAACCTCCGAACATTTATTTACATACTAAGGTCTTAGCTTTCTTTGCGACTTTACGTATTTTTTTCTCTTTTTTTATTAGAGACTTAATTTATTTTTAAGAATTTTGCCAGCCCCATCATGTCCTTAGCTTATTAAAATCTTAATTTCTTAACGCTATTAAATACAAATTTGTACACAAATATAGCTTCATTACTAGTAGGGTCAGCTTTGAAAAATACCTAAATCCATACAATTTAAATTTAATCTTTTACATAAGCTTTGCATTTCTAAACTATTCCGGACACATTCCATAACAAGATGTGTGAGATCTGCTGGTGTATTACAGATGTTACAGTTAGGTGAAAAGGATTTCCTCATTAAAAACGCAAATTTGTTTAGTGGTATGTATCCAGATCTTAATCTAAAAGCTATTTTGAGCAATTGCCTATTCATTTTACAATAAGAAAACCAGGGTACGTGAGGAGGCTCACATTGTATAGTCCTTTTTCTTTTGATCTGGCGTCAAAATGTACCTTCCACTTTGGCTGATGATGTGTGTGTGGTGTTGGTGGTGTCAGCACAGCTTAACCTCGGTCGATTGATCTGTGCGTCTGTTACTTAACCACGAACACCTCACATCTTGATTGCTTAATTCCTGCATATAATACTAATAAATGTTCGTATCAGGCATTAACATTACCTTCGAAACGGTAATGTTACGACGCTATAAATTGATGCGCTAAATCCATTTGATGTTTACTATTACGACCTAAAGTTATACCCTGAGAAATTACGTCATTGTAGAGATAACACAGCTATGTAGGGAACATCATCGCTACCAAATACCGTATCTGGTAACACAATAATAGCTACTGCCTTTCCTTACTGGATATATAATGAAAATATTCTCCTTTACAGGCGACTGAACCGACAGTATAGGGACTGAATAGATAGCAATGACGTCACCAAAAGACGTAGTATAATGTGAAAGAAGAACTAGGGGTAGTAAACAAACGCGAGTCGAGACGGCCTCGTGGTCAGAGCGCTTGGAATATTTATCCAGGAGGTGCAGATTCGAATCCTGCTGACAATCGTATTTTCTTTCGACAAAAAATTATAGTTAATATTAATATTCTTCTTTTCTTCTTGTCTTTAGTCCAAATTACTTAGAGTTGGTGTAATAATATGTATTTCTGTTCCATTATGTCTGGTCAGTCCAATACTGTAATCAATTTTTACCGAAAAGCACTGCACTGTAATGAGTAATAACCCTATTACCGCCTACTGGACACAATATCTTACTCCGGGCTGTCAATGAGAATTTCTTAACATAACATAGTATAACAAAGCACCACGCCTGTATTCCCCGAAGGAGTAGGCAGAAGTGAACACAATTGAACACCCCCATTTCACTTGTGCCGTTATTAAATCCCATGGTAATGAGGTTATTGTCATCTATCAGGCACCATTCTAGACTCCGAACTGCTACTGAGAATTTACTAACAGAAAAAGCTAATTACACATTGTCCGACCTGGAAATCGAACCCAAAAGACCTCATGCTCACCAGTCGCGCTTGGGACCACTAGACCAATTTCCTTACAATAACCCAATAGCACTTTTCTTGACGAAGATATCCCAGGATCTGCAAAGCTCCCCCCCAGGGGTTCCACCTTGTCGTGGTGGGGGGGCTCTAGTAGCCGTGGCTTGGTCACCCACGGTGAAGCTAACGGAACCCGAGGAGGGCCGCTCCTCAGGGCTTTGCCTTCAAACCCATGTTGGAGCGGCGCCGGCGTAGGTTGCGGGCCTTATGGGGGGTGCCGCAACTGAGGTGGGCTGCGGCGTCGTATGGGCGGCACCGCAGCTGAGGGATGGGGGCCGCGGTGGGAGAGGAGTGCCGGTATGTCGATGCGCCGCTCTCCTTACCTGCCGCGGCCTTGACGGGGCCGCCACCGTTGGATGGCGGACGCGGTGGGGCCGCAGGGGAAGAGGAGTGCCGGTATTGCGAGGCGCCGCTCTCCCTATCCTCTGCGGCCGTAGTGGCAGGCGGCGGGGCCACAGACCTGACCCGTCGCAGGGGACCTTGGGCGTTCAGACACGGGGTCATCTGGCGCCCATTGCACATGGTCTCCGAGGTGGTTGCGGCACGCCATTAGTCTGGTGTGCCGTAGCGGGGGGGTGCAATACCCAACCCCGTGAAGGAGTCCGGCAACGGACGGCTGCGGGCGGGTTCGCGGTTGTGTGCGAGAGCGTTCCCGCGTCCCGCCCTCAAGCAGCTGAGGAGGTATACTGTGGAGTTTTAGTGGGTTCGAGTCCCACATAACCGCTCTGTCGCCCCGTGTCAGAGCGGTATGCGAGGGCATTTCTCCACATAAAAAAAAAAAAAAAAAAAAGGATCTGCAAAGCTTTCACCCACCAGATTGCTGAGATAGTATAAAAAATTTATTATTAAATAAAAAAAGAACGCCTGGCATGTGACATTGCCATTATTTTTTTTTTTTTTTATATTACTCGGGTAATATAAGAATTCTATCGATACACAAATCGGATCAGGCGTTTAGAAGTCATAAAGAAATTCACAAACATACATACATGAACCCTCAGTTTTTTGGGCATTCATGTAAAAGATCTATATCGAATATGGTGTTCCTCAAGGCAGCATTCTCGGTCCAACCTTGTTTCTGGTATATATTAATGACCTTAGCCAACTCTCCCTTAACAAGGGCAAAATCTTTACTTACGCTGATGACCCTGCCCTCTTTTTCAGTGATGACAGTTGGGAACTAGTTTTCAATACTGCGCAGTCAGGCTTCCTAGTAGTATCCCAGTAACATCCTAACCTTAAACGTGAATAAAACCAAATACATAGCCTTTGCTCACAGACTAAACTTACTTCCTGATACCTCTCTTAACATAATTGCACATGAATGCAATGCGGGACATTCCTCGTGCTCATGTCCAAGTCTCCTCAGGACAGACAAAATAAAATATCTTGGTATTACAGTAGATCAGTCACTAACCTTCAAACCTTATCTGGAAATACTTGTATCTAGAATGCGTAAGCTCATTTATATTTTTAGAATCCTCAGACACACAGCAGATTGAAGAACTATGAAGATGGTATATTACTTTTTGCGTCAATCGATCATCGACTACTGTATAACGTTATGGGGTGGCGCCAGCAAAACCCACCTTATAGAAGTTGAAAGGGCTCAACGTGCCATTCTTAAAGTTGCTGCTGGACTCCCTTTCCGTTTTCCATCTCAAGACTTATATAAAGAATGGGATGTTCTAACAGTAGGCAAGCCTTCATATTACACACAGTCTTAATAAAACACTCCCAATTACAGTACGACCCAAATGTAACATCATATAAGCGCCGCAAAGATAAGGTTTGTCTACCAGGAAGATTCCACTGCTCACATGCGCAGAAATTCTTTTGTTTCCTTGGCTCACACCTTTACAATAAACTAAATTTACCCCTGAACATATATCCTCTTACCAGATCAAGCTGTAAAATATCAGATACCAGTTATCTTAAAAATCTGAATTATCAGGATACTGAAAATCTCTTATCTCCTCCTATATAGCTTATTTTGAATCTATCTTACTTAGTTATTATATTAAAGTTATTATATTAAATGGAAAAAGAATACGGTCGCGAATATAAACTCAGCTATCACTACCGCTATGTTTGTACTACTGCTTAACTATTGAAATTTTGATTAAACCCAACGCACTTATTATACATACTAACACACACCTTCACTCATTCATCACACACTACCACTCTGCTTACACTCACCATACACTCATTCCATTCATTTGCTCATACACCACTCACACGTAGAAATCACACAAATTCACTGATATGTTAACTGAAATCCATTTTTATTTTTCTTTTTCTCCCTTTGTTACTTTATTTTATCGCTCTCTGTCACCAACTTGTTTGAAATGTACTGTCTCATGTTAAACTGATCGCTAGCACCGGGTGGAAGCCTGGTGACCTGTAATACAGGTATTCTCATACCTACCTCAGGCACCAGTCTCTCACAATGTTACGTTCGTATCCGCACTATGAGTAACTTTGTCTAGATTTAAGGTAACCTTTGTGTAGAGAAAATAAAGAATTTATTTATTTATTTATTATTTATTATCTTCCTCCGACTCATCAACCTGAAGTGAGCTTAAAACGAAAACTCACAAAATCTGGCGCAATTTTTACCAATAACAATAACAATTGAATTTCACTTAGATCAGCATCCGTATATAAAATTTATAAACAAAATCACCCATATCAAAGTCGTTGTGTACAAAGTATACATAATTTCCGAAAACCCAATAAGGGTCTAATTAATTTTTTATATATACATTCAGTTCAAACGGCCCTATTATTAAATTCGGTTCGGTTTTTTTATAAAATTTCAGGAAAATAAGAAATCATTTTGTACGAAGATATTCTGAATTATATTATAGTAGAAGTTTGGGTCAGGGACTTCTATTTAAATATTGAAGGGAGCAAGTATGGATAATTTAATATGGCGGGGTAATTAGTAGGTAATTACGTAACTGACTTTAAATAGCAATTAAATAATTTTAATTTTGACAGTTAATTTTCAGAAGTGAGTGTGTCAGAATCTTCAGAATCGTAGTGAGTGGAAATCGATGGTCTCTGTCTATCCCAATGGGGAAAAGGGGTGATTGTATGTATATTGTTTCAGTAAGGTACAATTGTCGTGTTTTAATTGTGCATGTCTAATGTTAGGCTTTCCAAACGGCCGTGCAGTTACAGTCAAACTCAAACTCTAACTCAATTTTTTTTCCATATATGTGCATGGTTCCAAGCAGTTGGTCTTATGGTGAAGACCGGCAAGAAACTCCATAGACACTCTGTTAAAATGATGTGTTCTTTACAATTAAAATGTATTAATGTGTGAATAATGCAGGTTAATGTTATAGAAAATTATATAAAAAGCCAAAATTATAACCAAAGCTATTACGAGCTGACCGGTCCCAACAGACAGCACCCGTTCACGAGTATGACGTGCGCAGCAGCATCGCTAAACTCAACCATTTTGAAAGGAACTCAACGACCCAATACACAACGCCACCATCAGCAAGACATTTTAGTGAGCATGACAAAGTTATAATCCCTGGTTATAGGCTGTTGTATATGTGTGTACTTATTTAATGTAAAGATTAACATTAATGTCCACATGATGCTCACATTTTACAGTCGTGTAGAAAAGTGTTAAGGCATAGTCCACAGGTAGAGACATGCTATTATACAAGTAGTTTGGTTACGCTGGTGGCACATCTTAACGGCTCTGTTAAGATGTGCCACCAACGTAACCTTTAAACCGTTCGGAAGGTAATAGCATAAAATTAGAAGTTTTTCGCCATTTAAACGTAATGTTAAATTTCTACAAATATCTAAACCTATCGAGTCTTTTCCATATTCTATCAGTAAAAATACTTATGATAAATTAAACCAAAAATACCTTTCCCTTACTTACTTCAACTGAATAATTACTGAACTCAATTAAATGAAGTGCCTGAATCCGAATTCAGGGCCAATCACGCCACTGAATACAGTTTCTACCAGGTTTCCTCGAAAATAACAAATTCCGAAGTTCTTACATAGTTCTGCCAGGTCTGCGAATTTACTCACTTGGGACTATTTATTTAATACTACAATAGTTAACCGTGCAGTAGATTTTCCAAAAAAAAATATTTCATAATAATTACGAACAATATCTAATGAAAATAATTAAAAAATTGCCACTGTCATGTGTGAATAATATTTTTTGTTTCACATCTTTTTGTGTATCATAGCCATTACTATTTTTTTTTATCTTACTAGCCTATGTTACCCGGGATAATGTTAGGATTTTATTGATACTCTATACATCTAAATCCATTCAGGCGTTTAAAAGATATGGTGGAATAAAAAAAACTCACAAACATACTTAGTACTTTGCTTAGTACATACATACATACATGAACCCTAAAAACATAACATTCCTCTTTTGGGCAGTCTTTTGTTAAAACATCAGCCTAATCGGTCGAGCACTTCTCAAGGGATGATCACATGTTAATTATTGTTCAACGGTTATTACTCACTTGCATTTTTCGGGATTGCCCGACTAGTTTCGAACTCGAACGGAGCCCTTAGTCATGAGCTGAGGCCGCGGCGATGTCGCGAGTCAAACTCAAACTAACTAAACTAAAACTAAACTGAGTTTGACTCGCGACATCGCCGCGGCCTCAGCTCATGACTAAGGGTTCCGTTCGAGTTCGAAACTAGTCGGGCAATCCCGAAAAATGCAAGTGAGTAATAACCGTTGAACAATAATTAATATGAATGTGTCTCACGAAAGTTATTATACAAAGATGATCACATGTATGATAATCACATTTGATTTTAATTTATAAACATAACATAGCATCACGCCTATATTCCCTGAAGGGGTAAGCGGCGGTGTAGATACACAGTGTACACCCACATCTCACCAATGCTGTTATTAAGTCCCATGTAATAGGTGTTGAACGTATTGCGGGCACAATTCCAAACTCCGGACTGCTACTGAGAATTTCCTAATAAAAAAACTCAATAACACTTTTCCCGACCGGGAATCGATCCCGGGATTTAAAATATAAATGGGTGTATTTAGCAACAGCTGAATCCGGCAGACCGGCGGAGCCGCATTGCCCGCAGAAGCCGGGAGATGCTTAGATAAAGATGATCTTCTTCTTCTTCTTCGTGTGGTTAATGAACAACCTAGTGTCATTGTTTAAATCGCTCGTAGGCCTCTGACATGGTTTACACACCACTGAGAACATATCTCAGGTGTGCTGGTTTCCTCGAGATGTTTTCCTTCACTGTTTTAAACAAGTGATCATTAATTTCTAATACGCACATAACTCGAAAAGCCAGTGGTGAGTGATTCGAACTTGCAACCTTTGTCTTGCTAGTCCAACGGTCATACCACTAGGCTATCACTGCTTAGATAAGGATGATATAGCAACAGAACGCTAGAACGTGCAATTTGGCAACCGCAACTGACTGAAGAGATCTGCTAAAACATTAAACATTGATACGGTCTCGAAATCGCTGATCGTCGACGCTAAAAGTAGCATATATGCTCTCGTCAAGTACTGCGGGAACCCGTCCGAAAATATTTACCAGGTCGGTTTCTCTTTGTTATGGAGTTTCTTAAAACATGTCTTCTTCTTATAGTGTCCGAGTTTAAACCACCCGCAGGTCTCTGACATGGCTTTCCACACCATCAGTAACATCTCTCTGGTGTGCTGATTTCCTCACGATGTTTCCTTCACCGTTTTAAGCTGGTGCCAATTTATACGTAGGGAACAACGAAGAGTTAGTGGAGCGTGCCTTGGATTCGAACTAAATAAAATTATTACTTTCTCTCTTTCTTTCTAGGCTATTACTGTTTATTCTGGAAAGACTAATACGTAATACACCACTTAGTCTTCAGGTGACAACACCCAACATTCAACATAGAGTAGTGGAGAAATAGCCTAAGGCTAAGTTCGCGCTACAAAAAATATCGTTGGATAAATCTTGGCGAATTTGAAATACATTTCCACGAACATTTTTAATCGCCAAATCATGCATTCCTGAAGGATTCCCAGTGTTACAAAGTTCTGATATTAAATCCGAACGATATTTTTTCGCTTTGCGGTCTTAGCCTAAAAATAAATGTTTCAAGTATGTTCAAGAACATAAATACTCCCATCCAATCCTCTTATAATCAGGTGATCAAATCACAATTATATTCAGCAATCACTACAGATTACCCAAACATTTCAGCGTTAATGTGCTAAGATTACAAACGAAATGGTTAATTAAGGCAGTCTTAACGATAACCTAGCAAGATGAACTTCATCAGAACTTGAGCGAGTCATGAAACTTTTCATTAGCGCATGAAATTAACCGTGATAACGCGGGTTATAGTACCACTCTTGGTTTTAATGAAGATATTCTCAGTTTGTTGGTATAAGGAATAAGAGTTTGTCTTGCAAACAGATTGCGGCTTAATGTTATCTTCTAGAATGACAATTTTCTCCGCCGATCTTAACCACGGTGACTTTATTCTTCTTTGTATTGTTCTTCATCTTCTTGTGTGGCTAGAGGCCTTAAAGGAATTAGTACTGGAGTAGTTTTAGTGGGCGTACCTCTCTTGCCACTGGCATATGATTCCCAATTAAATACCTTTATACCTTTTACCTGTATGGTTGCAATAATAGTACAACTTGTTTGTGTTTAGTTTTTTTATGTGTGTTAATACTGTTACTGTAATGACGAGAGCTATTTATTGTTACTTCAGTTCAAGTTTTTTTGTGCTTGTGTATTACCTCACCCCAAACCACCGCCAAAAGTGGCGAGCAAATTTGTTCGATATTTAGTCAGTAGTCGTCTCCCGTCTTTTCCTTGGCCGACCTAGTGGCAGAGTTCGCCGTTGGCCTCTTACTTGGCTCTGATATTAGGAAACAATAGCCGAACCCGATGGTTGCCAGTCTATGACAGTTGGACTGGCAAGTCAAAGGTTGCAAGTCCGAATCCAAGGCACCTCTGACTTTTCAAGTCACGTGCGTCTTAGAAATGCTAAAGGAAAACGTCGTAAGGAAACCAGCACACCTGAGAGAGGTCTTGCATGGTGTTTAAAGCCATGTCAGAGGCCTATGGGTGGTGTCAACTCTGACACTAGGTTATTCATCAACCACATGATGCGAGAGACCGATGGTTTAACGGGAGAAAAGACCAAAAAATGGCCTATGATTTTTGCAGCATCACAATTTGAATCATACCTAACGTAATGCCTAGGAGGTTCTAGGTGGTTCGTGATTCGTGTTTCGTGGTTCTTGGAGGTGTTATTTCTCATAACAAAGCCGTATTTAGTGTATAAATATAACATAACATAGCAAAACGTCTGTGTTCTCCGAGGGGGTAGGCAGAGATGTACACAGTTGTACACCCACATTTCACCAATGCTGTTATTAAGACCCATGTGGTGAGCTCATTGCCATCAACCGGGTACAATTCTAAACTACGGGCTGCTACTGAAAATTTCCTAACAAAAAAACTTAATAACACTTTGCGTGACCCGGGAATCGAACCCCAGTCCTGTTGTTGATTAGTCGCGTTTGAGATTTAGATCAACGAGGCAGTTCATATTTAGTGTAGAAATTTTTAAAACTTTATGAATCCTTTTAAAAATGAAACTTCTTGGAAAATATTGGTTTGATAGTCTAAACAAGATTATCGCCATTTTCTTAAGACTTAGACCAATCGTTTATTAACTTCATATACCCTTGTACCTCAGAATCCTTCAGCTAGCTCGCAGCTTCCCAGCCCCAGTAATTATACGTAAAACATGTACCACCAGAATATCCTGACCCCTCACATGTTATTGTCACAGAACTTCATCTTTAGACAAAGAAAATAAAGAGGTCTCTTTAGACTGGTTCGGCTATCTTTATTGTTATTGGAATTAGGATATTATGAATAAAATTTACTATTCGTGCTTAAAAACAGATGGGAAGTAAAGTTGGAATGAGTTCATTAAAAATAGGTTAATTTTTTTTTTTTTTTTTAGGTTTCTACGGCACCTTTAATGGGCTAATTAATGGATGCAAATAATTACAATATCTAGCTACTTCCACAATATTGAGGGTAGTCATGCATTACCTGTGCACCAGCGACCCGCCCACAAATATATGCAACTACGCAAGCGGTGAAAAATTGCAACTACCACCAACTACTCTACACGTGCTTCTCCCTCCCACGGGGCATCATCAGGAGCAGCTTTAGTAATTTCTTAGGTTTTCGCGATATTTCCTAACAGAAGAACACAATAACACACCCGGGAATCGAACCCAAGACCGCTCAGCTATCGTGTTTTGGATATCTAATTTGACCAACAAGGCACATACCTAACATACGTATTGTTTACTATATTGATCTTGACCAATTGCCTCGTTGGTCTAGTGGTCCCGAGCGATACTGCTGAGCATGAGGTCTCTTCAATGAGGGGCTTCGATTCCCAGGTCAGGTTAAGAACCCCCCCCAGGGGTTCCGCCTTGTCGTGGTGGGGGGGCTCTAGTAGCCATGGCTTGGTCACCCACGGTGAAGCTAGAGGAACCCGGGGAGGGCCGCTCCTCTGGGCTTTGCCTGCAAGCCCATGTTGGAGCGGCGTAGGTTGCGGGCCTTATGGGGGGTGCCGCAACTGAGGTGGGCTGCGGTGTCGTATGGGCGGCACCGCAGTTGAGAGATGGGGGCCGCGGCGGGAGAGGAGTGCCGGTATGCCGATGCGCCGCTCTCCCTACCTTCCGCGGCATTGACGGGGCCGCCACCGTTAGATGGCGGACGCGGTGGGGCCGCAGGGGAAGAGGAGTGCCGGTATAGCGAGGCGCCACTCTCCCTATCCCCTGCGGCCGTAGTGGCAGGCGGCGGGGCCACAGACCTGACCCGTCGCAGGAGACCTTGGGCGTCCGGACACGGGGTCGTCTGGCGCCCATTGAACATGGTCTCCATGGTGGTTGCGGCACGCCATCCGTTTGGTGTGTCGTGAGAGAGAGTCCGGCAACGGACGG
The DNA here is from genome assembly GCA_935421205.1 of Xylocampa areola. NCBI lineage: Eukaryota > Metazoa > Arthropoda > Insecta > Lepidoptera > Noctuidae > Xylocampa > Xylocampa areola. Next base: position 10,782,575 of record OW285219.1, on the reverse strand, counting down.
CTGCGGGCGGGTTCGCGGTTGTGTGAGAGCGTTCCCGCGTCCCGCCCTCAAGCAGCTGAGGAGGTATACTGTGGAGTTTTAGTGGGTTCGAGTCCCACATAACCGCTCCGTCTCCCCGTGTCAGAGCGGTATGCGAGGGCATTTCTCCACATAAAAAAAAAAAAAAGTTCGGGTTACGAAATTCTCAGTCGCAGCCCGGTCTGGTGGAAACGCAGCCTGATTGTTCTACTATTATATAGGACAAGGGTTTCTTCTTAAAATTCATACTACAGTCAATTTACCCTACAAACTATGATATAAATTATGCATTAATAATAAATAAACCCCCTTATTTAGAGGGATACAATCTCTAATACAAATATGTTTAATAAAAGTCCCAGCATGAATAACATCTTTTGTGACGTCACAAACAAGATAATGCTGAGACGCTGAAGTGTCGAACCCTTGTCACGAATATTTTAGTCAGTGCGTGGAATATACATGATATATGTATGTCTTTGTAAAGGGCTTTCATTAAATTGCAGGGTCAACAGAATTTGAGGTAAGATTTATTTAGAGAAAATCTGATTAAGGTACATGTCATTGTACTTACAATGAATTTTGTGAAAAATAAATGTTACATACCGTATGTATCAATAATAATTTTTTGCGTAGTCACTGTAGCGTAGTGTAGTCACCGTAGGTAGGTATCGTAATCATAGTAGCGTAGTATTATTTCGTAACCGTAGCAGAGAAGCTGCAATTTAACATTGTCACTGTAGTATAGCGTAGTAACCGTAGCGTAACGAAGTCACCTTGGGTATAGTAGCATACTGTTATATTAGAACCGTAGCAGAGTAGTTGCAAATTTACGTTGTCACTGTAGGATAGCGTAGTAGCCGCAGCGTACAGTAGCGTAGTCACCGTAGGTATCGTAGTCACAGTAGCGTAGTGTAATTTCAAAACCGTAGTGGAGTAGCTGCAACTTAACGTTGTCACTGTAGCATAACGTATTAACCGTAGCGTAGCGTAGTCACGGTGGGTAGTCATAGTAGGTAGTAACGTAATGTCATTTTAGAGCCGTAGCGGTGTTTTTGTAACTTTGTATAGTCACTGTAGCGTAGTGTAGTCACCGTGACTATCGCAGTGTAGTAGCTGTAGGGTAGCGTAGTAACAAGTAGTTGTAGTCCCGTAGAGTTAAGCCCGTATGTGTGAGTTCCAAAGAAATAGAAAACATTTTTTTTTTCTTATCTCCTACTAGTTAATGTTCTGCCAAAGTTCGAATTACCAAAACCTATTTCGAAATGAAAAATCAAACCAAAAATATTTAAAAAATGTTAAATCAAAACAAAAACCTTTGAATGAAATCTCAAGGTTACAATATCATCTTCCAATATTAATGACAGTATAAAACAATTGTCTCGACCCTACACTCCCATCACAGCAATCGCATTAGACCCAAGTTGTACAAAAGTACAAGTTCCATTGAAAAAATAAAATAGCTTAGGAGTACTGAACAAATTGGTATCGCACAATGTATGTCACGTAAGTCGACTGCGAACGTGGAATTTAATACCTGTCCCTGAAAACGATACGAGCCTTTTAATATTTCTTAAGGGTTTCTGTAGTTCCCGTCAAGGTGAATAGAGTCGATACTGAAATAATTAATATCATAGTCAAAAGATTTCTGAAATTTTAATGGATTGTTTTCTGCGGCTAAATGATTCTGTTTTAGAAGTAACTACAATAGATTAAAAAAATTGCAGAATAATTGTGAATAACAAAACTTAAAAGTGACCTCAAACCTATAGAAATACCGAGCTTCGCGCAGCGCAGACAGTCTGGCCGTCCGCACGGTCGTTAATAATACCTGCGGCGTTATGTATTTGTGAATTACTCGTAGTATTATTTCTCACGCTTTTGATTTGGTTAATTATATTTCTTTTTTAAATTTTACTCCATGTTTCGATAGTAGAAACCTACTACTGAGAGCAAATCGTTCTGCCGCGGATAAACAAGCATTATTGAAATGTAGATGTGCTACAATAGGTAGCTCTATTAACCCGTCGGGGAGTACGGGCAGATTACACTGTTATTTTATGTTTTTATACAGGAAATAAAGATATGATGTGTGTTTATATATTGTAATAACGACAACAAAAATATGATTCAATTTATCATTTGTAAGTAAGCCGAGGAAACGATTTCTGTATATTGTTCACGTATAAAGTTTATTACTTATGTATTTTTACAACCGTGTTTGTTTGATAGGCAAATAAAGTAATAAAAAAAGTTTTTCTATCACCTTACTTTAATAATATCAAGACAAAAAAAGTTTTTATAAAAATAATCGTAAAGCATCTAATCAGCCATTATTAACGGGAGTTCTACAACACACGGTTTTCCAATATCGAGCCTACATTTTATGATAGTATATAATCGATTTATACGAGAACGGAGCACAATGTGAGCACTTTCATAAGACGATATCGATAAAACTTTACAAACGAGATTATTCAGTCACTCTAAACATTATAAGTTGTTGACGTGAATAATGCTGCTGCGATCTCGTGTAGGTATCGACAGCAAATTTTATTTTGTGGAAATAAAAATACTGGAGGAAAGACGGGACAAAGACGGGACTGAATACGAGTAGATAGTTAATGAGTTATAAAAATTTAACGGGGAAAAAGAAAGAAATAGTGAGCAGAGGTCGAGATGGGTTAGTGGTCCGAGCGTTTGGAGCATTTATCCGAGAGAGGCGCAGGTTTGAAACCTGCTCACGACCGTATTCAGCTTTCCACGAAAATGTATAGGGACTGCTGAACGTGAGGTCCTGGGTTCAATTCACAGGTCGGGCAAATAGTTATTGGATTTTTCTGTTAGGAAATTCTCAGTAGCAGCCCGGAGTCAGGAAGTTAGTGGTGTGTCACCCCCGTGCTTCGGATAGCACGTAAAGCCGATGGTCCTGTACCTGATCTGTCTCTTCGGGTTACGGTTTGTCGTCCCATTGGACTATGAGAGTGAAGGAAGAGGGAGTGAATCTTTGTTTGCGCCTAAACTTGTGCACTATAATGGCTCCTGCGTAATTGGCTAATCTCCGTGGAGATAGGTCGCCGTGACCGAAATACGGTCGGGAGGAGTATTATTTATTCAGACATAAAAATTTTGTATTTCGTAGACCACAGACACTGTTCAAATCATCTGCAACTTATGCCGACTCCATTTGAGTAACAGTATTAGTAAAATGTGGGTGTAGGTACAACAGAAAACTCAATAACAATTTGTTTGAACCGGGAATCGAACCCAGGAGCTGAGCAGCAGTCGCGCTTGAGACCACTGGACCATCGAGATATTCAAACAACTTATTCTTAGAGCTATTGCTTAATCTATGTGTCCCAAATAAACTTATGTGCGATACATCTTTTGTGTGTGCGTGTATTGCCTGAAGGATTTGTGTACAGAGAGAGAAATTAATAATAATATTTCCAGATACGACAAGATATACAAATCTACATAAATATTTTTTTTTCTTTTATGTAATCGTTGCCACACTAAGAATTTCTTCCTGTATCGTGTGTGCGTTTACAAATATTTAATCTCACAAGCACGCACAAATCCAGACCCGGAGCAATTATCTATAGATCGTACAAATATTTGCTCCGTGCAGGAATCGAACCTGCGACACGCAGCGCAGCAGTCGATCTCTCGACCACTGCGCCAACCGCGCTGTCAATATTGTAAAGTAAGTATCATTAAAATGAAATTCCATTAAACCTATATATATATACAAAATGAATCCCTATTTCCCTTGCTCACGCCACAACATGAGAACCGCTGCACTAAATTGGATAATATTTTTTTTGTTGTGTTCGTCATTGCCAGGACAATGTTGGTACAAAAGTTTTTTTTTTAAATCGTACAGTAAAGTTTTTAAAGGGTCGGGTAGCACCGCGGGGCACAGCTAGTTTTGAATAAAAATACACTACACCATCGGCGTCGCTACAACCATTTCAAATAATCCGCTTACCCGACAAAGCCCTAAAGTAAATCCGATTTGTTAGCCTTTCGATTATTAATCGAGTTGGTCGATTGATTAATCGTTGAGGGCAAAAGGTGGGTAGAATCGTCCTCGCCGATTAATTTCCGTAATCGTGTTATTTATCTTATAGGATAACGGATATACTATATAAAGGTTTTAATCTCGTTATAATTAAATGGCTAGTATTTTTTTAGCTAATATTTTTTACGCTTTAATGTTTATTATAAATATTAAAATATTTCAAGGTTCATATCTGTAAGTGAGTTTCTTTAATCTACCATAACTTCTGAACACCTGAACCGACGAACTAAAATCATAAAAAATGTATATCGAAGTATGTGGTACCGTCAGAATCCTTGCATTATCCTGGCTGGTAAAATAATGGAGTACGCAATTGAATATCAAATAAGTTGTTTTTTTTTCGATTATGTATCTTGTCTAGAAGTCTCTTTCATTAAATAAACATTGGGTGACCAATCAGAAAATTTTTCACAGAACTATCCCCCGAATGCGATATAAATTCTTCAGCACATTTTACCCGTTGAACACTGACATAACTTGATTTTCACTTCTAATAACACCGAGGCGTGGTTTTAATTTTTTATTTCAATAGTTTTATTTAGATAAAGTGCTATCGAAAATATGTTTTTCTAGCCACGATAATTACAGTTGTCCAACAATTGATAAAATGAAGCCGGGGCGAGTCGCCATTTTTTATAATATTGAAATTCATTTTCCGTATATTTGTGTTTGCAAAATTCAAAAAACAGTGCATAGAAAAGTATTTTCATATACTTTTAATTTCGCAGTTCCTTCGATAATATGAAATTATAAAGGTTTTCCGAGGTTCAGACTGAGCTCCAGCGAAACGGGTTTAGCTCGTAACTGTATACGCTTTAACTTTGACTTCATTTTCGTCGAAAACATATTCAAATAACTAGTATCGTGTTCTCGAGTTATACCTTATGTAAATGAGTACTCTATTAACATGTTAATTAGTACTGCTCCTAAAACTTTGTAGGTACATATGAAATCTCTGGCCATGTCTTAGGGATTTTAATTAATTCAATTTTGATGTTTTAACTGATTCTGAAGGCAAACATGGGGGTATATGTGCGGGTATGTGTTGTACATCGTATAATTTAATAATACTCCCGACCGAAATTTTGGGAACGGCGCCTATCTCCAAGAAGCCAAGTACGCAGGAGATATTATAGTGCACAAGTGTAATTTATTTTATTACATGCTGTGCCCCGCGGTTTCACCCGCAGGGTTAAAACTTCTCCGTACGATAAAAAAATCTTATGTAAAATCGTTTGAAAAAAAAAAGAATTATCCAATTTGGTGCAGTCGTTCTCAATTTATGGCGTGACCAAGGGAAATTTGCGGGTAGAAGATGTTGAAAAAATTATAGGGCTCGTGGCTAAGTAATAGCCGCACAGATCGATCGATCGAGGTCAATCTACGCCTGCCGCGGTTAGTCTGTGGATGGGTGACCATTACTTCACACCGAGACCCGTCTGAGCCTCGGAGAGCATTTTAAGCCGTCGGTCCTGATTGTGAAATTAAGATCTATGACAGCCGTTACGGGTAGTCAGATGCCTGAAAGTCTGACAACCAGTCATACCACGAGACATCGTGTTACCCAGTAACTGGATTGTGGAGGTCAGATACGCAGTCGCTCCATGTAAAATACTGGTATTAAGCTGCATTTGGTTTGACTGGAAGCCTTGTACACCCACATTTCACCTATGCTGTTATTAAGTCCCATGTAATAGGTGGTCAGCCTATTGCCATCTACCGAGAATTTACTATCAGAAAAACCTAATAACATTTTGCCGGACCTGGGGATCGAACCCAAGACCTCATGCTCAGCAGTCGCGCTTGAGACCACTAGACCAACGAGGCACTATCCTAAATAATCAATCAGTTTCAGTAATTAAATTACGGTTGTATCAATACGTGTACCAATGAAATAGCTTCCATTAATTATTAAGTCCTCTTCGATCAATAAAGATGTACTGGGGTACCCTTGTTCTTCAACTGCTACGGAAGAAAAACACAATGTATGTAGATTAATAATATCGCCTTGTAATTAACCTGTACATTTATAACATCACGCTCGTGTATTCATAATAGCATAGGCAGAAATGTATTGTAGTATACCGACAGTTTAAAGATGTAATTCTTGAGTCGAATGTTTGACACGACTGCCAAAAAAATTTATGTATGTTTGTGAGTAATTTTTTTTTATTCCACCATTACTTCTAAACATCTGAAGTGATTTAGATGTATGGAGTATCATTAGGATGAAAAACTGCCCCCTCCCTCTCCCCCTATTATCTATTAGTTATGGCGATAGGGTCACCATGCAACTAAATAACGGCTTCAGTGAAATATTATATACTGTCTCTTTGGTCCAGTGGTCGTAAAGGCAACTGCAGAGCATTAGGTCCTGGATTCGACTCACGGGTCGGGCTGAGTTATTGAGTTTATCTATTAGAAAATACTACGTATGCTAACGCTATTTGTACATTAGTAAAATTCAGCCATGATCTTTTAAGATAACAGCACAATGATACTGGTATATAAAGAAGTTTAGGCAATTAAGAACCCCCTCGAATCTATAAGGGAAAAACGTTGGGTGTACCATCCCCCGAGGGTGTTTACCAGAAAATACTGCGGTTTCCACGTAATAATGTTTTATGTTATTTGTCCATTTTCTACGAAACCCATTAGGAAACCCAACTCTGGGCTCGTTTTATCACGTAAGCAGTTAACATATATTAATTTACTTCTTTTCGAAGTTCAGTAGGTACACTCCTGGCGCTATTCTTCTTATCATATGGTTGATGTCTGCCTCGTTGGTCTAGTGGTCCATCGTGCAACTAGCACACCTTTAAGATGTTCTGAATGATGTGTAAAGCCATGTGAGGGGCCTAAGGTTGTTACAACTCCCGACACTAGGTTCATCAACCACACGATAAGAAAAATAAAATATAAACAAATTGGTTACATCGCTAGCTCAACAGTGCAAGAACCTCTTTTACTACTCTACTCGACTCACAAGATTACGCTTGTTGGGCCTCACCCTTATTTTTAGTCTCAATATTTCCAGGTGGTTGAGAAAAGTTATCGATTTGTACGTTACAAAATGTTTAATACAGCCTCATTAAAATGGGAAAGTTTTGTGGTCTCCCCAAAGGGGAGCGGTTGTTTTGTATAGATATCCCGAATACAAAGAAATTCATAAACGGATCATTAATCTCTATTAAATTATGTAATCGAAATTAATGCGAGTCCATGATTTCAATTTTAAATTCTAAGTAATAGCAACAATCAAATTAAAATAGATACTTAATTAAATTAAGATCAATTCTATTTTTTTTTTAAATTAACAATAATGACCTAGGTATGACAGGGGACTTCGAATTAATTATTTTTTTCAAACCTATTACCGCATAGCTACCTGGAAAAAAAATACGGTCGTGAGAAGGATTTGAACCTCGACCTGCACTCCCGTATTAATACTCCAGGCGCTCTGCCAACTAATTATGGTTCAAATCCTTCTCACTACACATTTTTCATTCCACAAAAAATATTCTAGGGCATTCATATTTAAGCTATAACAAAATTTACCATCACGCCTGTGTCCCTGAAGGGTAGGACAGAGGGGTACTGTTGGACACATAAATTTCACTGATGCAATTATTCAGTCAAGCATAATTCCAATCTCTGGGCTACTACAGAGAAAACTTAACATGCGTACCCTAGTCTAGAGTCAATACATTTCTTGTGGATCTTCGTGCTTCATTCTCGGCCACACCGTCGCTTACCATCAGGTGATATGATAGCCAAACGTAGATCCAGTTTCGATAAAAAATAATTTGCTCTATCCAGAAATCGAACCCAGCACGCTCATTAGCCGTTCTTGCGACCAGTAGTCAACGAGGTAGTCTACAATATATGAAAATACCAAAATAATTATTTTCATCCTTGAAAAAAAAAAAGATTTGTCCATTTATTTGCCGTATACCCATTCTCTTGAGTGCGACCCTGTTGGAGGGCAACAGTAATGAGGGTGTTGAGATTTGAGTGCCTCTCAACTCATAGGTACTGACTTCAACGAGCTGACTTCGCGGACCTTAAGTAACTTTGTTTAATAATGTTGTCAAGTTAAAATGGCCGACTTCTACTTATCGTGTGCTTGATGAGCTACCTAGAGTCACCGTAGGCCTCTGACATGGCTTGACACACTATCGAGAATAAGCCTCAGTAGTGCTGCTTTCTTCCCGATGTTTTCCGTCAATATTTTAAACAAAAGATAATTATAATAAAACAACTTTTAACCGGATTAATCGCGTGTATTATTGGTTATTTTGTTTTTCCTGACATTTCGAACACACCAAAACAAGCCAAACCAAACCAAAAAACCAATAATACACGCGATTAATCCGGTTAAAAGTTGTTTTATTATAATGTGTAGTGATCGCGTAAACCTAAGATATTAGTAAAAGATAATTAATTTATATTAATAGATATAAATTAATTATATTTTATTCATAATACGCACATGACTCGAAAAGTCAGTAGTTCATGCCTCAGATTCGAACTTGCGACCTTTGACGGCTACTGAATGGCTGACGAGAGCCTGTAATTGTTTACAATCTGTTCCATTCTTCTGTAAGTTATTCAATAATTGTATAAAAACTATTATTTTAGACTTTTATATATACTGATCACTTTTTTCAGGACCTCAGATACAAGCCGTGCCGTAGACAATAAAGTATGACGCAGATTCAATAAAAAAATAAATAAAAAAAACGGCTAATGTACTTAAATATACGTTTCGGGTTGCGCAACTAATTTTAAATGCGAATGAAACTGCAATAATTAATTAATCAAACATTTCACACGTCCTGTCAGTGTTTCAGTAATTGTTTAAAGCCAATAATCTTGGATAGTTTATTCATGTTGAGAGAATATATGAAAGGTGATTAACAAAAGGTTCGACCATCTACAAGGCTGGTGTAAGTGGAAATACCGGAAGGCGACGCTCTAGAGGGGTACACAGTGACCTTATTAGTGATATCCTCCAACCTCCAACAAAAATCTCAGCTGGGTAGTACTCGCGACAGGTGCGCGTGTATGACCAGATAAGCGTGGAAGCAAAAGGCATTTATTTTAAGGATCGTAGCAGGTGGCGTTCTGTAGTTTCTGCCTACACCCATGAGAAAAAAAATGTGGCAAAACTAAATGTATATTTATGTATGTGCACGTGTTTGAGTATATTTGTGTGAGTGTGTGTGGTTTGTGTATGTATGCGTTATATACTTATCTTCTGTCCACCAAACAAATGTATTAGAAGGGAGGTACCAAAAAACAGTGCTTTCTGTAAAATAAGCGTTACTCCATTGGAAATTATATTATCTAGAAGGTATAGTTTCAGCTAACAAATAGGTACAGACGGAGTGGTTGTGCCAAACTTTGCTATTTCAAACAATATGTGGAAGTTAGTATAACAATTTAGACTCAAATACCTGAGTGACTCTACAATATATGTATATTGTAATTTAAGTAGGTAGGTATATCTAACGTAGAACATAGTGATGAAACATTTTGTGATTTTATCAATAGAGCATTTTATCAAACACGACAAACAAATAAATAGACACTTAATGCATAATAACTTTTGTGAGACATATTCATATCAATTATTGTTCACCGGTGAACTCACGTGCAATTTTCTTGATCACCCGACTGGTTTCGATCTCGAACGCAGCCCTTAGTCCTGAGCTGAGCTGCGGGCCGGTAAACAATAATTGAGACACATCATGATATGACATAACAAGACGGAATAAAAAAATATAAAACCACTTTTTTAAGTCTTACTACTGAGTCTATGTTAACCGGGACAATGTAAGGGTTCTAACGGTACCCCATACATCGAAATCGGTTCCGGCGTTTTGAAGTTATGATGAAATAAAGAAACTCACAAACATACATACCTACATGAACCCTAAAAAAAACACTTTTTTTTGGGCAGTAGTGTAAAAATCATTAAAGCATGCGAAGTAGAAACTAAAGTTATGCGGTTTTGCGTAATAAAGAAAGATACGATCTTGATATCTAATCTAAGCTAACATCTGCTCAGTAATCGGAGAGTAACCAAGAACATTATTTTGGAAATATGTGTATTTTATCTGTGGGGGCTTGTTAACTATAATGTTGTATTAGTCTGTAAGCCTTCTTAAAATTAAATAAATATAAAAAAATACTACTTAACATGATTTTCCGAAATTCACGCGGCCGGAGTGGCTGCCACAGTTAGTTATAAATATCCATATCTATTCAAATCGAAATATTTATGAATAAATTCGACAATAGCTCTACTCAAATTCTTCGTCGCTTTAATATTAAATGAATTTTACGTGAACAACAAAAGCCTATTTTCATTAAATATTCAATGTTTGAGCTTTGTTACAATTTTATTATATTCAAGAGTATAATATTAAGGTCGCTCGCGAGACATTTTCATTTCAATCTTCTCATTTGTCATTCCAATGAAATATTTTATTTATAGGTACGTATAATAATTATGAACATGAAACCTTTTTCTTTCTTTATTCGTGTGTGTAAAATACTTATAAATATTCAAGATTAATCTTTGAAAAGTATTAACGCATGCTTAGCGAACTCTAAAGTTACAATATTAAATGGAAAAAGATTCGCGGTCCCGGGAAGTGATCGCACCTGCATTCGCCGCAACACCGATTGGGTCCGTCGGCAACATGGACGGATCCCAACATTCCTCATTCGTGCAAGCTGGCCACAGTTGTCCTCAACAGGCACTCCGGAGAGGCGCGTACGCTGATCGCAACGCGCTTCCGTCTCGGGCTTATTGCTGGTCGGGCGACCAACTACCCCAGTCTCTCATGGCCAAAGATCATTGAGAGCTCTCCGTCGCTAAGCTCGCCTTTACGGTAGGGGCTCGCGTTTCTTTTACCAATGCCGTTATTAAGATATGTGTGTGATATAGGCATAATTCCAAATGCTAGGTTGCTACTAATATGAAATCCTAATAACAGTTTGCCTGATCCGGGATCGAGCCCAGAACCTTACGCTCTGAAGCCGCGCTTACGTCCATCAGCCACACACAGGAACTTATTTAATATAAAAGATGCGAGTAAATATATCGATAGCAGTTTATATTTAAAAAAACAAAAAGCTAGCGATTTCCTATAAAAAAATATTGACATCATTTTTAGGGTTGCGCATTTAAAAAATAATTAAATTATAGAGTTCGAATCGCTGCACTTTTTTAACTATTTTGTCGGATGAACTGATTTTGTGAGGTATACTATCAAAGGATAGCAGATGCCCACTCTAAAGTCTCCTGTCTTGGAGGTTACGTATACCTCGACACATATAATGCATTATTTTAGAACAAATTTGATTACCATAAAAAATGTTATAGTGAGTCAACCTTAAAAGATGGACTTATGCTGTCGGGGACTTTTTTAGAACTTTTAAAGATGAACAATCCGTCATATACGATTTTTACATAACTATACCCGTTTACGCAGCGCACACAACGGAAGCTTTCAAAAGGAATATTTTTTCCCGTTTTCACAACATTTTTCAATGAAGCTCCGTTACTATTGGTCGTAGCGTGATTTTATTTAGCCTATAGCCTTCCTGGATAATCCATTTATCGAAAACGGCCATGAGAGACTATCCAACAGAAAAAAAACGGACTATTAGTTCCTGAGATTAGCGCGTTCAACCAAACAAACAAACTCTTCAGATTTATAATATTAGTAAAGATTTGTATAGATTAAAAGTATAGTGCATTTTTGGAGCTTAAAGACGCTCGTATTATCAACGCCGACCGACAGATCATGATAAATGGAACCCGTCAATGGTTGTACTTCTTTCTTCTCCTTTCATGCGGTTAGGCAATCTACTGCCTAGAATCACTAAAAATATAATTCTAGAAGTGGTGGTGCCACTTTTTAGCGGATAGACTTGGTATAGTCTAAGTAGGTACTCTAAGTACTTATTATTAGTAAATCAACATGGCAATTACGAGCATAATTCATCACTTGTATCGCATACTCACAGTACCAGGTCGATAGCTAACAGTAAGTATGATGTACCTAGAGTTAATAATTACTATGGAGATAGGACATTAAGAAAACGTTTACCATATTTGTTAAATAGCTTGCCTGTGGACATCAGAAGAGAAACTAATAAAAACAGGTTTAAAAGATTATTAAAGGCACACCTATTGGATAGTATACACACACCATGAACTATAGTATACATAGTAAATTATGCATAATCACACACTATATTATTAAATTCCCAACTTAAAACATAAAAGACTCACCTGAGTCCACAGACAAACTGTTTAGAACAGTTTTGTGGACCTATATATTACACTAAGGTTAAGCACTATTCTGTAATAATAATAGATAAATAAAAAATAAATAAGTGTATTTCTTTGGTCAATATGAAACAACGCTTCGCACATGGAACAAAATTTTGCATAATTTTTTATCTGTCGCATGTGTATGTAAAAATGGTAATGTGCTTTGTATAATGACACGAGTGCCCAAAAAAAGGAATGATATATTTTTGGGGTCCATGAATGCATATATGTTAGTGAGTTTCTTTTTTCCACTATAACCTGTTAACGTCTGAATAGATTTCAACGTATGGGGTATCGTAAGAATCCCTGCATTTTCCCGGGTACCATAGGTTAGTAAGATTAAGAAAAGGCAATATTAGTCGCGGTGGTAAACAAAAAGGTATGAAATAAAAATAAAATAAAAAAGCACCGGCCATGTTGTGAACTAAAAAGTGATAAGCAGTTTCTGAAGAATTTATGCACCTGATACCGAGGTATGTATAACATGCCACTGATTTTCCTTTGTTTGGATTGTCTGCTGTTTGATGGAAAAAGCTCAAAGCATGTACATGGGACTCAATAATTTCATCGGTTAAATGAGGGAGTATACACTATAGGTATAGGGCACGGCATAATAGCGATGGTAATACCCGTAATGAAGGAGTGGCTGAAGAGGCGACATGGCGTCCTCAACCCAGAATGACGCAGATGCTCTCAGAACATGGGTGCTTTGGGAAGTATCTACGTCGCATATAGCGGAAACAGACGTGAAGTTCCGAGGACACAGCGCTGCAGACGCTTGAAGGCTGCCCTGCTTGGACAGAGCGCCCATAATCTAATCGAGGCAGTTGTGGTGGCCGATCTCTAGCTTCCGGATTTTGTTATATGGTCGGGAGCCTGGGGACGGCTCCCGACCTTTTACGAGGAGGTTATGCTGGCGAAGGAGGCGGTGGAAAGAGAGAGAGGGGTAAACTCCCTTAATGATCTCCGGCTACGGTGGACTGTGGCCGGCCTGCGCAAATGTTGGGGTCCGTGAATACTTTCGACAAAACCATCACCTGCCGGGGTCGTGGTGAATGCAGCTACCATCCGGAACCCCGGTAAAAATTAACGGAAAATCGTGTGGTTTTTAGTCGGTAGGGTTCCGGCACAGCGTCCCTGATGGATTTTCCACACAAAAATAATAATAAAAAGGTGTAGATAAATCTTTGGGAAGCATTAACTCATGCTTAGCGAACTCTAAAGTTATAATTTCTTTTTCCATTTAAAATTATAACTTTAGAGTTCACTAAGCATGCGTTGATGCTTTTCAAAGATTTATCTGTATTTGTTAAGGTAATTGCATCTGTACGACATTGTATTAACTGCAAAGTTAGTCGTGTCGGTTCGGTCACTTGTATAAGGACCGAAAAGATAGCAATGAGGTCACCAAAAGTCGTGTTAAAATGTGGAAAAAGAATTCGCGGTAGTGAGCAGAGGTCGAGATGGCTTAGTGGTCAGAGCGCCTGGAGTATTTATACGGGAGGCGCAGGTTCAAATCCTGCTCACGACCGTATACTTTTTCCATTTAAAATTATAACTTTAAAAAAAAAGGTGTACGTACCACATACATATCTGCTTAACCCTTCGGGGATACAGTCGTGATGCTATGTTATGAATAATACTATTTTATTGGACGTAGTTCTACGCACGTTTGATTTTTTGTCCACCGCTTTAAATAAACAAAAAAAAACAATATTGTGTGCTCACAGCACTTTTAACACTGCATTTTAGAGTGGTAGATATTTATTCACTCAATAAAACACGGTTGGGATACAAAAAAGGATTTCGTGCTTTATTTGGATGAACGAACGGTTTGACGCATGCGGGTAGTTTTTGGTGAAAAATACCATGTGTTGTTACAAAGTGGATAAAATATTAAAAGACCAACTGTTAAATTATAAATTTTTGTGAAGGGAGCTTCCCGGATAAATACTCGAGGCGACCACTAAGCTACCTCGACCTCTGCTCACTACCCCGAATTCTTCTTCGTAGTTATTTTAGTGACGTCATCGCTATCTATTCAATTCCTATTCTAATTTATAACATTAGAGTTCGCTACGCATGCGTAAATGCGTTTGAAAGTATAATCTGTAAACAAAATTAACCTAATAATTCACAATCTTATCTTTTTAGGAACGATTTTATTTAGGACGAGGCATCCGCCCTCGAACCTCTCTCAGAAAACGTAAGTACAATAATCTCCGGCCACCATGATCTGGCAGGCAGCCTGCGTTCGCCAGTCCAAAGTATGGTAGATTTAGATATAGAGCTTTAATCTAACGGTCTCATTTTTCACATAATGTACAAGATGAAATTCATTACAACATTTAAGAGCACGTCTGCCATGTGTTAATTAAATTTTTATTTAATTATTTTTGTAACTTCTAAATCGGATCAGGCATTTAGAAGTTATTGTGGAATAAATAAACTCGCAAACAAACATACATACATGAACCCTATAAACAACACGCCTTTTTTTGAGGCAGACGTGTAAAAACATGATAATGCCATTCCAAAAACAAAAAGCCTAAAATCCTTATTACTAACCTTTCAACACCACAAAAAAGCTGTAAAACAACAAAAACATTGTGCTGTTCTCGCAAAAATGTACAGAAATGTCACAAAACTCTGTCGGTACACGTTCCGTAACACATTGACACGGAGTAAGAAGAAATGGAGGCCAATGCTCACACGACTCAATATATTACTACTCGTCGTCAGAAAAGGACAAGTCAAGAGCAACTTCAACTAACGAACATGCTTAATGGTTTTCAATAAACGTAGTAGCAATACTTACCACTTACACCAAGTTTAGTAAGCCAATGTGATATTCATTGCCTTGTATGTATAAGACTCTTGAGAAAGACCTTTATCATGCACATGGACTGCTGGCTAATTAAAATTATGTGCTAATACAATTCAACTGACGTATTCATAACATGTCTTATTATGTTTAATGTCACACTAGTCTGTGACAGTCAAATTAACGATCAGTTAGGTTAAATTTGTTGTTTTCTAGATCTATCCCAAAGAAAACGACAAATTAAACCAAAATTGACTAGAAACTCCATAATTATTGGTGGCTATTAAAATAAGTTTCTTATATTAATTATTGTTCAACGGTTATTACTTGCATTCTTCGGGATTGCCTGACTAGTTTCGAACTCGAACGGAGCCCTTAGTCATGAGCTGAGGCCGCGGCGATGTCGCGAGTCAAACCCCGAGCGAGGCCTCAGCTCATGACTAAGGGCTCCGTTCGAGTTCGAAACTAGTCGGGCAATCCCGAAGAATGCAAGTGAGTAATAACCGTTGAACAATAATTAATATGAATGTGAATCAGTAAAGTTTCTTATACTTCGAATAATACTTTATTCGAGGTATAAGAAACTTCTTTTATTATTATGCGAAGATAATTTTGGTTTTGATTTACGTTGATTTATCTTGCATCTTCTCTTGCTTTCAAGGCCTTCAAAAAATATGCGTATTAACACTCCATTTTTACTTCAACTTCGTGCACAAAAGAAAAGTAAAAGTCGTTATATTTTTACGACAAAGTAATGACGGCCGTAAACTTCCGACTCCCTGTTTGTGCCTTCAAGATAACATGTGATTATTAAATCATGAGTTTTGTTGTGAAAACGTTGCGACAAAGTATGTTTAGACACAGTAATGGGTGGCCATCACAAATAAATAACGAGTACGGAATAATGTAGGTACAGTCAGCAACACAATTCTATAAACATGCGTCAAAACTGCACCGACTGATAGTAGGTACTGTTTATTGTATTCTGATTGCTTTTTCTGTATTTATATGATGACAAGACTAATGTGTTGTTCTTTAGTCAGTTAGATGGATAGTTTGGAGCTCGAACGTTTTATAAATTTGGAGATGTTGAGCGACTTTTGTCGTTAACCGTACTCAACCTTTAGCAGACCGATAAATAAATGAATTTATAAATATTTATTTGGGACAGAGCCCATTTTATTTGTTAGAAACTATTTTCTTAAGATCAATGTTATAAATACAGGAAAAAGAAACACTTACAATTTTATAATTCTGTCGTAGTTATTCCCACCTAGTGGGCCTGTGTGAGACAATAACTACTAGATGCTATTATTTTGCAGAATGCTGTTGGTGCTGCCGCAGCATTTCCTAAATAGCAGATTCTTCCTAAATATAAAATAATAATATAATTACGTACTTAATACTAACCAACAAATAGCAAAATAATTCACAGTTCGTGTCTTCCCTTAGCGTATGCTATTATGCGTCACACGACTCGTTGGCGCGCGTGAAGAAATATTTTCCTTTTACATTGTCTCTTAAACTATGCATCCAAATAATATACAGGGCTACTACAAAGACAAAGTTTATCTTCATAAAATTGTCTTGATGATGAAATAACTTTAGTTCGAAAGGATTAATATCCAATGCCTAATAATAATAAATAACGCTCATAAATCACTTTAAAATTGTATCAAAATACCTTATTGTGACTTAAGTAACTATACGAGATAGACATATGCCACCGCGGTCTTTTTTTTAGTTTTTTGTTTCCTTGGACTAGTGGTCCCAAGCGCGGCTGCTGAGCATGAGGTCTCAAGTTCGTTTCTTGAGTCGGGGAAAGTGTTATTAAGTTTTTCAGTTAAGAAATTTTCAGTAGCAGCCCGGAGTTTAGAAATGTGCTTGGCAGATGTCAATAGGCTCACCATCTACTACATAGGACTTAATAACGGTATTGGTGAAATATGGGTGTACAACTGTATACACCTCTGCCTACCGCTTCGGGGAATACAGGCATGATGCTATGTATGTATGTACTAAGGACCAATATTTTTGTAGAACATTGTATTAACGTATCACTAACCATTACCCCAGCGCACGCGGTTAAAGCAGTTCGGAAGCGCTTTTTCTTCCGACTTAAAAAAATACTATAATATTAAAGGCTAGGTGTAGCCTAATATTAGATAGCCTACTCATCACGAATCTGGTTGTCATATACCAAAGAATCTTTCAAATCTGACTGGTTGTTCTAGAGATCATCGTGTATAAACAAAAAAAAAAAACGAAATTGCTATAGCAACGGTCATACCATTAGGCTATCACTGTTTTCGCGTGATTAGATTAGTAACCTATTCTTAGAGTTATTCAATTCAACCCGCATCTAATGCTTAGCGCCTGCAGCCGCCGACACCTTAATGTCATCCCTCCGAAGTACAAGGATGTTGAGATGAAAATGCTTCTTGCAGTCGCTCATCTACAGATGGACCGTGTCAGGTATTGCTTAACCTGAAAGATTGTTTACCAAACACTGTTTTCGACAAACTATGAGCGCTTCCAGGAAAAAGAAAATGTGTGCTTAAATTCCTAATTTTTAATTCAATAATGTGGTAACATTTTAGGGATTATAATTTAAAAGTTTAGGTTAGTAATTCTACAAAATGGATACTGATTGAAGTTGCTAGTGTTAAAATGATAAATAAAAATATTATGCGGTAAAAATGTGTATTTATTTTGCACCAAACCCCAATTCTACATTCATAGGTTTAGTTACTTTCAAAGAATATTCCATCGTTTACCCAGTAACTAAAAATCAAACGCTGAAAATCTCGAATATAGCGCAGATGAGAAGACGGGGCAATAATGTTCTTCAAAAGTCACATCAGATCATGCCAGACTTGAGCCCACAGCCTGACGGGCCAGTCCCCACTCGGCCACTATGACAACAAAACTCTAATGATTCTAAATGTTAGTAGGTCCAGTCAAAATAATTATAACGGTAACTCCCTTTGACAACACAAAGGCCCTTGAAAGTCTCGTGCTATTTTATATATGCCTACTCCTGCGTTTGGAAATATCATGCAAGCGATTTAAGCCTTAATGGGGCTCGACCACCAACATTTCCACAGTACATTCAAAGCCTGAATAGCCCAAACGTTGTTCAATTTTACGCGTGCCATAATTCCCGCCATTTTTCGCACACGCGGCCGCCATTTTAGCGCTATTATCTCTTTTATTCTTCCATCCTTATTCCCACGGATTATAATAAAATAAATCCCTTGGGAGCATAATAAAAGAAAATTCTTTATTGTTGAACAAAAAAGAAGAATTACTGCCGTAGTCGTAAACGCTTGAGTTTCAGCAAAAAAAAGCTCCTTTATCGTGATGTAGATAAAATTGGCATGGAAGTGTACAGGGCCGTCTTCATATTTCGAGCTGGGGTGCGAAAATTAGCCTGCGCCTCTTTTCAACAAAATAACGTGATTTTAATGCTAAAAAATGTCGTAGTTATGTAATTTTATTGAATTTATTAATAGTGTTTGTTGCATATGAATTGGCTTGCGCATTGCAACTTAGCGAGAGGTGAGACAATGCACGATAAAGTGGCTCTCGGACGCGTCTTAGTAAAAACTAAAGTACATTTAATAAATGAATCAATTAATTAAAACTGTAGCTGTTAAGGCATTGTAGTATATTATGTATATACATAACTTATTGTCAATAATTTATACGTATAAATTATACATTCTGTTAGTAAGAAAATATATAATGGTCAGCTTGGGTCTCCTAGGTCCCAGCACCCGGGTGCCCGCGCCCCTTGCACCCCTTGGGTAGATCCGGCCCTGATTATATGATAAAATTTATGGATGCGAGTTAGATGTCGTAGTATCAAAAACTGTTCTTGTGAAGATACTTATTATACAAAAACTAATCTTACGTACCTAATGAGCCAATTGTACATACGGGATGTTTGCCACTGAGGTATACCGATTTCCACTTGTGACGATTCTGACACACCTCTTTCGTTTAATCTATGTTCTCTCCATGTCCTCTTCATTCACGCTAGTCAGTAAAGCTAACTCATGCCACTTGTACACACATCAACACGGTTTAGGGATATTTCATACTCAATTAAATAACTCGAAAAGTACTGGCCGCATTGGAATCTTTTATACACCGATTTGTTTGTAATTTATCTCAGACTAATTCCAAATTCAAATTTTTGAAAATTCTTTTGTTTCGGTGGCATAAAAATTTCTTGATGTGTAGGAGAGGGAGTTTTCATTTGTGCGAAATTTAGAAAACAATACGAATTACATTTAGTTACAGTTTTTTTTCATTTTTAAACGAAAGATAAAGTTAAAATTGTGGTATTGTAGCCATGCAACGCCAACATTTGACGAGGGCGGAGATGTTACGAGCTGTGGGAATGCTGGAAGCTGGGTCTGTTCAGCGTAATGTTGCTGAGGCCATAGGGACCCACCAAAATGTAATTTCAAGATTGTGGACACGCTATCGTGCCACAGGTGAAGTAGCGGAGAGGCACCGGGGGCCAAGTCGCATCACTACCCCCAGACAAGACCGATTTTTGCAAATTACTGCGCGAGCTCAACCAAATGCAACGGCGACTCAATTGGTCCAAAGGCTGCGAGTGGAACACCAAGTGCTTGTGAGTGACCAAACTGTAAGAAGGCGACTGCATGAAAGCAATCTACGCTCTCGTAGACCACTCCGGGTCCCACCTTTACGGAGAGGCAATCGTGGACGACGATTAGAATGGGTTCGGAACAACGTGGACTGGGGCCGTGAACAATGGTCCAATGTGCTGTTCACGGATGAATCCAGGTTCGGCTTCCATCCAGATTCACGAAGGACGCGGACGCGTGTTTGGCGAGTTCCTGGACGATGGAGCCGTTTTCAGAACCCTCAGGAAGTTCACCCATACCAAGGAGGAACAATTATGGTTTGGGCAGGAATTCGTCTTGGAGGACGGACGGATCTCGTTTGGGTGCGGGGCAATATGACGGCAGAACGATACGTCCAACAGGTGCTGGGGCCCGTAATCTTGCCCCACAGAACACAAATGGGGCAAGATTTCCTGCTCATGCATGACAATGCCCGGGCACACACGGCGAGAACGGTAGCAGCTTGGTTACATACACACAATGTTAGGGCCTTAGACTGGCCTGCTCAATCGCCAGATCTAAATCCCATTGAGCATGCGTGGGATATGCTGCAAAGAAGAGCTCTGAAGGAAGTTCCTGAAAATCTGGCTACAGAAGATCAACTTTTTGCGCACCTCAGAAGGACATGGGACAATATTCCGCAGCAAGACATTGACAACCTTGTTCTGAGCATGCCGAATCGTTGCCGATGTGTTATGAACATCATGGGCGCTTTCTCAGACTACTAACTTCAAGTTTATAAACACAAATTAATGATTTTTCTATTTTTTTCAGTTTTTACTCATAAATTAAAAGTTAATTCATATACGGTTTCCGTCTATGCTTAATTTTTTTTCCACAAAATCCTGAAATTTTAATCGAAGTACCTTAACCATTACTAGAAAATGGTAGAATATTAAATAACGTATCTTTTAAATATATACATGTCATATAAATAATTAACATATTGATAGTAATTTGCTTTTTTAAAAATATCCCTAGACCGTGTTGATGTGTTTATATACAAAGGATATAATATACATACAGGTAGGCATTAAACGTTTCTCCTTTCGTAATCCCAGCCGACTAGATTAGTGGGTACGTCTTGATAGGTTTCCATTCGTCTAGCGGGGTTGTCAACGTTTGAAATTTTGATATCCAAGTATAATTCCATTGGTGATAAACCAGTATAGGTAAAAACAACTAGAATTTTATTTGTGTTGGATTATTCTTATTTGTTATTCCAACAATTCAACGTTCAACTCATACATACATACTTTCTCGCACACCCACTATACCTAGTTTCACCTCTATTCGCACTCCCTTTGCAATACTTAATTTGCCGTGCTGCTACTAAGAAAGTCCTTACAAAATACCCAATAACACTTTTCCCGACCCGGGAATCGGACACAGGACGTCACGTTCAACAGCCGCGCCTGTGGCCAGTGATGCAGTTGATAGATATTTCAAAATGTTTTTTTGTTTCTCCCTAATTTCCGCCGTATTTTTGGTGATGGCAGCCCTGTCTATTATTATTTTTCGTGATTGATGTAGAGATTAATATTTGGTGACGCTACGACGACGAGACGTCAACGCGACGCGACGCAATTATTTTTCAGTTCAGTCATCCGAGCCTAATATTTTCGTGTCAAATTAAATATTTTTGTCGTGCTTAAACACAAAGACACTTTCGTATTAGGTACTTATCAAGAATTATTGGAAAATTATTTTCATATTTGTTGGTGACGTCAACGCATTGGCTGCAAAGTTAGTCGTGTCTGTTTACTACATAATGACTAAATTAATAAAATTTGTCATAGTGAGCAAGTTGACGTGAGCTAGTTCGCAAAGCGCTTGAGGCACCGGTACAAGTGGCACCGGTTCGACCCATGCATTGCATTTCCATGAAACATCGGATCAAGTCTGTATTCTCAGAAAGTTAAAAGTGTACTAGGTGTACTTACTGTTGTACACCAATTCCGTTACTAAATCCCGTATGACAATATAATAACTGGTGGTGAGCCAGTTCCCATATGCCATTGGCTAGGCACAATTCCAAATTACGGGCTGTTACTGATAATATCTTAACAGAAAAACCCGATGACACTGCCCGCTCCGGTAATTGAATTCACAGCACAGCAGCCACGCGTACTCATACTACATCAATATGGCAGTCGCATTTTCTTCCCACAATAATTATAGCTATAATAATGTATCAAGTCATATAATATACATCTAGTACTACATCCTGTATTAAACCCACAAGCATTTCTCGTACATATAAATATTTAATAAACAAGCCTAGAATCTAGAATGTAATAGTTATAAGTTCTCTAATGTAATGTAATTTCCCAAAGGAGACTTCGGCCTTTAATAACAGACATCATTAATAATTAAACTAGAAAGGTATGTGATGGGCCAAACCCGATTTTAGGCCAAACTAGTTTAGCCTAGGCCTAGAAAACCAATACGAGGTTATTATTTTTCTAATCATGGGTAAAGGCTGCAAATGGCCGCCCACTTTAAGTGTGTGCGTGCTTACGCAAGCTGCGATTGGTAGAACTCTCCAATTGTCGTACTTTGATTTATTTGTGTGCGTATAGCTTACGTGTCTACGAATGAAATTGTAGGATCCAGTATGCTTCCCACATTTTCTGTGCACTTTTACGTCCGTTTTTTTTTGTGCTTTAGCCTAGGCTACGTGCCTCCGGGTAGTGAATAACTGTAAGTCCGAGTATCAGTCTTACCACGAGATACCGTATTACCCAGTAAGTGGATTGTGGAAATCAGATAAGCATTCGCTCACAGTAAATACTGGTCTGGTTAGAAGCTATGCTGTATCTGGTAAGATTGGAAACTGGTCTCAACGTAATTGGGAAAAGGCTAGGCAGACTTCACATAATTTACTTAAAAGCATTCTTTACTGGGATCATAATTTATCACAAGAAGAGATTAATAAGATTTTCAGTCTGATGTCGTTTGGAAACCTACCTTTGTTGCTAACTGTATTCACAAGAAGAATTTATGTCAAAAACTCCAAAATAATACTGAAAATAAAATTATGTATATCAAGTAGAGAACCCCTTGTAATAAAAACAATAAAAAAATCTGGTTTTTTTTTCACAAACACTAATTGAATAATTAATTGAAGTACTTTTAGGACTGTCTACTGTGGTTTATATAACTACCGTTAGGGTTCTAAAAACTATGGTCAATGATTGATTCTAGGGCACTGCACACGCCCTTATAGTATTATTTCAAAATCTGTGACACACTGTATAATTTTATATTTTATATTATTTTATATTTCGAATAATAAATTTTAGATTCCTTGTGAATAATTTTACCTTCTTTATTCTAAAACACGAAATATTTTGTATTAAAATTAGACAGTTTCCTGTGTATCCACTGGGTCAGCACTTAGCAAAGTTTGAAAGTTAAGGTTAGAACTCAGCGGGACAGCGGAAATACGTACCTACACTTTAAAATAAGATTCTTGCTTCACATTTTTGTATCGTTTGATTAGTTTTATATTTTAGTTTCTAACTTTTAGGTTCCTACTTTTTGCTGGGAACAGGACAGTCTGGCTATACCAGCAGATGCTTCATAGTCTGTAAAGTACTCCATCACATATGCTCTTCTACTTTTCCTGGTACCTGCCTATACCAACTCCGAGACTGTTAAGGGGCTTCCGGGTTATCTAGGCTATATGATGTCCTAGTGGAAAATGTTTTGCTAAGGATAATCGGGTGTTAAATGTGATTTTTTTAATGGAGCTTCGGTGACTACTGTTGGGTTTTTATAAACAACACATAGCTGGAGGAGAGTTTAAAAACATAACATGACCGGTGGGTTTTATAAAACAACATAGCCAGAGGGCTTTTAAAGACAGCACATAGCTGAAGGCGTTTTAAAAAACCCGCTCCGACTTTTACAACGAATCATAACTGGAGGGTTTTTTTAAAACATAACAGCTGATAGGGCTTTTAAAATTAAACATAACCGGAAGGGTTTTTAAAACATAACATAGCCGTAGTGGCTTTTAATTGTTAGAAACATTACATAGCCGGAGGAGTTTTTAGAAACATAACATAGCCAGAGAGGCTTTTGAAAAACATACCCACATAGGCACTACGCGGCTTTTCCCACAGCTTATTGGGTATATTTGCCGGTCTGAAAACGTCACTGTCACTAAGACCTTACCATCTGAAGCCGAGCGTGAATCTGAGCGTACCCTTAACATGTAAACTGTTAACTTAGCGTCTTGGACCGACTCGCTCTACGCTCTTTTGTTTTGCTTTTAAGTGTTAGCATAATGTTTGCCTCTATTGCTACGGTTTGTGTAGAGGATAATGACTGTGGTAAGAGGACTTTGTACAGAAAAATATTGGTTAAGTTCTTGAATATTTAATCGTAATGTTTATGGACTTAATCTTGATTGTTATATATTTTTTAATAACACTTCTTTTTTTGGGCGGTCTTGTAAAAATGTTGGCCTTATCGTGAGAGCATATGAGTATAGAGACACAATGTACTAACTACAAATATTTGTTCTGTGTGGCAATCAAAACCATAACATTCGGTGCAGCAGCCGATCACACAACCACTGTGCCATCCATAGTTTATGTCACTCGCATTTTTTTTTATCAAACAATTTTTTTTTTTTTATATTCATCTGTACCCTCAATTTAAGAGGGCTTGTGGCTAAGTAAACGCTGCACAAATCAATCAATTGAGGTTAAGCTGTCGTTGCCGCGGTTAGTCTTTAGACCGGTGACCGTCATTTCATATCAGGACAGCTCCGCCTCTCCTATTGGTCCCTGTTGAAAGATGACCTAGGTATAACAACCATTATGGGTAGGTAGATGACCATGTCTTACCACAAGATAATGTATTACCCAGTCAATGGGTCGTGGAGGTAAGATAGGCGATCTCTGGTATCGGAGGTAAAGTAGGCAAGCAGGTGATTTATCATCAGTAGATATAAAAAGTTTGAAATGGAAATAAAATATACGTTAGTAATTTTAACACATAACTACTGAATCAATGCAATCAAATCAATCGAAATGTCGAGGTAAATACTTCGACCTACTTACGTTATGTTATTAGCAGGATTTAGTCCCGTTAGAATTCAATAAAATATATGTTACCTTAATCTTTAATGCATTAAGATTTCATTTGAACTTAAGTAAGCCTTATGTTTCACGCGAATAAAGATTCATATTTCTATTTCTTAGATTATTACTATTCTAAATTCGTGAAACATTCCGTTCTGTCTACTGATATTTCTAAAACTTAAATAATTAATATTTGGCTAAAAATAAGGTACTTATTATTTTAAAAATAATACTAAAATAACATAACCAGCCCGAATCTGTCCCGCTGTAACACAATAGCCACTTCTCATACAGAGACGGAACGAACATTGATCACACTGAGGATTGGCCACTTTCCTTACGATGGTTCCTTTCACCGTATGTCAGTGATGAGATTATCTAAACAAGACATCATCAAATATCTCGACAGCGCGGTTGGCGCAGTGGTCGAGAGACCGACTGCCGCGCTGCGTGTCTTGTGCGATTATTGCACGGAGCATATATTTGTACGATATATAGATAATTGCTCCGGGTCTGGGTGTATGTGTGCTTGTGAGATTATATGTCTGTAAACGCACCCACGATACAGGAAGGAATTCCAAGGTAGGGGCAATGTTTGTTTTAAAAAAAAAAGTATTATTGGTATTATGACAAAATATACTACTATTTAAAATAAAAAATAAATGATTTTATTTCACATACACCGTAAAAAAATAAAAATAAAATGTTTTTATTTCACATACACCCTAAAAAAATGAAAATAAAATGATTTTATTTCACATACACCCTAAAAAAATAAAAATAAAATGATTTTATTTCACATACACCCTAAAAAGGCACATAAGTAACTTCAAAATGTTGATTAACCATATAGATTCAGAGTAGTAGAGTTCAAATCACGTGATAAGAGATAAAAATCTTTTTTTTTTCTTAACCTTCGTTGCAGCACTACAAGGCAAAGAACCCCCAAGTCCTATTCTATTTATTCTTGTATAATAACTTTCGTGAGACACATTCATATTAATTATTGTTCAACGGTTATTACTCACTTGCATTCTTCGGGATTGCCCGACTAGTTTCGAACTCGAACGGAGCCCTTAGTCATGAGCTGAGGCCGCGGCGAGTCAAACTCATATTTTATTCTATTTATCTCTGTTTTTGCTGGTTTACCACCAATTCTTGGCAAAGCCATCGAGACTATTACTCCACCCCTTTCTTGGCGACGTCTGGGCCACCATACGTCTGTTGGCAACCACCGCGTTACTTTATTACCCTAAGAGAACAAAATGACATTGAAAAAGTCACTTTGAACATATCAGAGCGTAATTAAATTACGAAAGGTAATATGTTAATATTTTAATTGCAAAATACCAGAATCCTAAAGATAACTAACGGAGTAAGAATCTGTTATTCTGAGAATCTCGAAAGCACAATATTATTGTTATTGTATTCTCGAATAATTTGATTTATGCCTAGTAACTGTAACAAGGTATGCAAAACAGGAATGTCTAATTGTTACATCCAGATTCCCAAGAATCTTAATAAATTTAGGCACAACAGCTAACTAATTTAATCGCTTACGATTTAGACTGACAGGCTGGTTGTGTACAATGCGACTGCTGCTGGTTATGTTTTTTCGAGAATATGGTCTACTAGTGATGCTCCAGAGAAAGCAACTTCCTAAAGTATCGATGAATACCTACAGCTTTTTTCATCAGGCTCTTGAACTAGGCATCTAGAGAGAGCCTTTTAAGATGTGAATCAAGACTCTTCGATATTAGTCCATTAGCCGAAACGACTATCGACACCTACCCATATAAAGTCTACGCCCCACATCTCGACAACATTGTGTGCTAGACAAAATATTCGGATTTGTTTATCTTTCTCTGCTTTCCCGAGGTTCTCGTAAGGAGAGTATTATCAACAATCATTGTGCGGAAATCTAATTGATCTATCTATCAGCTATATATTAAAAAACATCTATTGTTAAAAAACATCTATTGTTGAATAATTATAAATAAATTTGCATCATGTAACTGATCTTTTGCAACAATAATGTTATATTCAAGTACAAATATGTATTGCCTACTTCATGATACATCTGTATGTAAAACTCAATTCAGGTTTCCAAGATACAGTTGCCTAGTTTGGAAACCGCAGTTACCATGTGATATATTGTGTCTTTTTCGTATTAAACAATTTTTGATTTGATTTGATTTGATCATAAATCACTGATAAAAATACATGAGGTAATAGGTACTAGGCGCCCATAACTTTGTAGCTGTGTAAATACCACACAAGCATTCTTTAACAATTGTGTAACATTTGAAATAAATTGCTTGTCGTAAACAGAGACCAGCCAGTTACCAGGGAAGCAGTTAAGTAAGGGAGTCACGTATGCCTTACTATACGTTCTTACGAAACTGGTGTGCACGTGTTGAGCATCGCTAACTTTGTAGGGATAGATGGAGTGTGGTGTAAACAGAAATAAAAGAGCTTAGGAAACAAGAATTTAAAAGTAATCACCTCATAACGAAGTTTCAACAAGCCATGATAGCCTAGTAGTATGTTCATGGGAATAAGAATTAAAACGCAAAGCACTCACCATTGACTTTTCGTATATCTAGTCATGTGCTAAATTAATTAACACTTGCTTTAACAGAGAAGAGAAACATCGTTAGGAAACATCACACCTGAGAGATATTCTCGATGGTGTCTAAAGCCATTTAAAGAGACATAGGCGAGGCTTACACTCAGACACTAGGTTGGACATCAACCATAAAATTAGACGAACCGGGATTTCGTAATTCCTGGATAGTATAGCTGGTATACATTTTTAAGATTTCGTAGTCTAATAAGGAAATACGGAACCCTTTACTTCCGTAATGTCTGTCTGTCACAATCTCCTGCTATCAGCAGTAATTAATAAAAATCCATTAAACTACGAATCGTCTGTTTCGTGGTATAACATACACAACATCATGTAGAACGGTAATTCCCATCAACGGACAACAACCACACACTGCCGTTGTTGTGGAGAATATAGTTGCTAATTAAAACATTGAACCCCCGGGGAGTTGATTGTTTTAATATAACCATATATCGACCTGCCTAGCCTTTTCCCAATTACATTGGGACCGGCTTCCACTCAAACAGGATGCAGCTCAATACCAGTATTTTACATGGAGCGACTGCCTATCTGACCTCTACAACCCAGTAACTGGGTAACCCGATATCTCATGGTATGACTGGTTGTCGGACTTTCAAGCCTCTGATTACCCGTAATGGCTGTCATATATTTTAATTTGGCAATCGGGACCGACGGTTTAACGTGCTCTCGGAGGCACGGAGGGGTTTACCGCTTCTGTTTAATCTGTATGAACGCCAAAATAGTGGCGTGGTCTGGCTTACCTTTAGGCAATTGATCCCAAGGAAAAATTTAGATTTTTAACTCCTAAGCTTCACCAGATTTTTATACGATTGCCCAAAAAAAGCACGTTTTTGGGGTTCATGTATGTATGTTTTTATGAGTTTTTTTATTCCACCATAACTTCTAAACACCTAAACTGATTTCGATGTATGGGGTATCATTAGAATCCTTACACTATCCCAAGTAACATAAGCTGGAAAGATTTAAAACAGTAGTAATATATTGGGTATATAAGTATAACACACATATGGCAGGCGTGTTTTTTTTTTTGTTATTTTATTATTTTGTAGATGATCTTATAACTCAGTGTCTGGGGCAAAGTAGATGAAAACTTGAAGTCAGGAAACTCAAATCTTAAATTTATTCTTCATATAGCATTCCCTCGTTTTTTCCAATCCGTTCAGCTCGCGCGCCCGCCATAGAATGTGTCATCGGCCAAGAGAAAACCGTTAAAATCGTACCAATGTCCACATTGAGCTGTACCAATGTTCTCGAGAACATTGGTACGATTTTAACGGTTTTACTGACACCGCCATTACTGACTTTATTAAAGTTGTCAACGTAAAAATATTCACCAGTGAACGAGTCTTTTAGTTGATTTCATATCGATTACCGTTTATATTGTAGTAAATATTTGCAAACCCTAACAATTACTTTCATATTCTTAGTTGCTCTTATTTAAAATCGCTCTTCTCTTACTTAATAAACCCCAGATTCATGCGTGGCAGTTAAGAGCGGACACTGCCCAAGCTGAGCAAAAACTTAATCACATTTCCTTCACCCTTAACTCTACGGGAAAGAATTAAAGTAATTGAATTGGAAAGCTTGTCCAATCTCAACCAGTTTGTTGTGGAAATGTGTTTTTTATGTTGGAAGTTGGGTGGAAGTGGTCGAGGAATGAACGATGGTTTTACTTCTAATGGGTTTCGTGGAAAGCGAATAAAACTATTTACACTTGTTGATATTGGTGGGGTATCGTAAAGACAACAATAAAAGTGTCTGTAAAATATGAAGTATATTAGAAAATCGTCGTGAGGAAGTGAGTGCGACAAAGCGAGGGTACTTGCAGCAGCCACCGCGTCGCTTACCGCCGGTCGGAGCGGCCGTCGTTGATTCCACGTCTCGCATGCCTTCTTGTGTCCCCACGCTGTGACATCATCCATCCGTGCGTCGACAATGCAGAGACCATGATGCCAAAAATATAATGGATTTGTCAGAATCCACATTTTTTTTTTTCGATCGAAGACTTAGTTATTAAAGCAGTATTCAACTCGGAATAACGTTAAAGTAGTAACTCCATCATTGAGCTACCGGCTGCAAGTATGGCTGCTGAGCGTGAGGTTCCTTGGTTCGATTCCCGGGTCGGGCGAAGTGTTATTGGGTTTTCTCTTAGGAAATTCTCAGTAGCAGCCGGAATTAGGAAGTTGGCATTGTGACACCTGTACGTGCTTCGGAAAGCACGTAAAGCCGTCAGGCGTGTCGGATTGCCATATCATCGGACTATGAGAGTGAAGGAAGAGGAAATGCACCTGTGTTTGCACATACATTTGTGCACTATAATATCTCGTGCGTATTTGGTTAATAGGAGACAGGCCGCCGTAACCGATAATGCGGTCAGGAGTATAAGGAGCCACTTACTGTTCGTGAAGTAGGTACTAATTATTCTCACATAGGCACCGGCACTAAACTCACATTTGTATGCGAGTCGTAAAATAAAGTATCATAAATGCCACCTTTTCGACACTTTCCTACATTTTTACGAGGTCTCTAGGATTTATGATAGACCCTACGGTTTTACGGCCACCATTCTGTACCCACTTTAATATTTCTGTTTTTATTTCATAAGTTTTACCATAAAAATAGGACCCTAAATTATGAAACTTTTGCAAGAACAATTTTGTTTTGATTAAAGTTTCGTGAAGACTGCCGTTGGACGAGATTTTTTGAACAGAAAAACAAAATAGAGTGGAGTTTTTGGGTAAGTACAGGTTTTTTCTGGCTTTCTGCCAGCAAGACCAGTCTACTATCGTTTGGTACGGCTCGTAGATGTATATATTGTATAACTAGCTGATACCCACCGACTTCGTCTGCGTGGAACTTGATATAAAACAATATGTTTTTTTGTTTTGCTGGAAACCCTAATTATTTTCGGCTAAAAGAATAGCCTAAGTTACCCCTAATATGGTCAGCTACCTGCCTGTAAAATCTTATCAGAATCGGTTTAGCCGCTTCGAGGATTACCCATAACAAACTGACAATAATTTTAAGAACTGATTTTTAGGTATAGGTATAGTGCAAATAACTGTATGACCTTAAAAAAACTAATATTTTGACGTTACAAACAGACACTTCAATTTTATTTATTTGTATTGAGTATTAATGTCACAAAATAAAACTAAGGTGGACCATTATTTAATGTAAGTGGGTGCAAAATCGGCAATACAGCTCCAGTGGGAGGCTTCGGCCGCGGCTGGTTACCACCCACCGGATGAAGCCATACCGTGAAGCGACCTAGTCGTGTTTCGGGATGTGGTCCGGTGCAACCGTTGTGGGAGACAGGTCTGGGCAGTTGCATCAACTCTCCAACTATCGTTCTTCCAAAATCGATCCCCTCTACTAAAGAGTGAATAGGTTTATTCTGGCTCTATCCTCGGCCACACCGTCGCTTACCATGAGGCGAGTTGGTGGACAATCAAGAAAACTACCTTGCTGGAATCAACGGGAAAAATCCCCGGTGGTGCGTTCCTGAATTTTTGTTATGATTATATCATGAGTGCTTTACATACACTTACCTCACATGGAGACACACCCTACCTGAAACAATGATCTGTTTATCTTACGAATATTAATTGTTCCGTGGGTCCTGCGCGTATAGGCTTGCATGAAAGGCCGTTACCAGCCCTCTTATTTTCTCAATAAAAATATATCTCAATAATGATATCTACACCACCTTTTTATAAATATATATTTTTATAAAATCTGCCTAGCCTTTTCCCAATTACATTGGTGTCAGCTTCCAGTCAAACCGGATTCAGCTTTAATACTAGTATTTTACATGGAGCGACTGCCTATCTGACCTCCACAACCCAGTTACTGGGTAACGCGATATCTCGTGGTATGACTGGTTGTCAGACTTTCAGGCCTCTAGCTACCCGAAAAAGCTGTCAGAGATCTTAATTTCACAACCGGGACCGACGGCTTAACGTGCTCTCCGAGGCACGGAGGGGTCGCGGTATGAAATGATGGTCGATCGATCTGTGCGGCTGTTACTTAGCCACGAGCCCCTCTATGAATATATTTTTATATGAATATAAAAAGGTTCATGCTAAAACGTAATTGCATTAGGTTTGTAAATATGATAACACAATTTTTAGACAGTCTTTGCTTCTTACAGGAGGTAGGAGGCAATATAAAGTCGGCTTGATTAAGAAGTTTTTTTTTTGTATTTACGATAATATCTTTTTTCTCATGTGTGGAGGTTGAGGGCAACTATACAAACTTCATAACATTCAATGTGTGTCATACTGAAATAGTTCTCTTTGGTTCTTACAAACAATTGCCTTTCTCAGACGTTACAAATTTCAAGCTAAGCAATATAGAAACAATAGATATAATTTCATAATAATATTTTACTACAGAATTTATGGTGACGTTTTCTGCTTTTCTAGAACTACTTCATGCAGAACTTCCTAATATTGAGTGAATAATCATTGGATACCTCTGGCAACAGATTCGTTCTACGTAAAATCTGTGTATATCAATATAGATTATTTATGTAATTAACACTTAAATTAGTCTCAATTATTGTTCACCGGTTACTACTCACGTGCATTTTCGCGGCCTCAGCTCATAACTAAGGTCTCCGTTCGGGTTCGAAACTAGTCAGAAAACTTCCGAAAAATACACGTGAGTAGTAACCGGTGAACAACATTGATATGAATATGTCTCAAGAAAGTTATTACACAAAAACATAAATTACTCGATTATAAATAGAGAATTTTAATAGCAGCCCGAATTTTGGAGCTTCATAACGGTCCCATTGAACCTAATATGTCGTTTTTATCTGGGAAATGTAAGTAACACAACAACCTCTGCGTTCAGGATACACAGTTTGTTTTTAAATCACCATACTTCTACCATAACCAGCCCATAACTGTCCTACTGCAAGGCAAGGGCCTCTTCTCATACAGAGAGGGCACGACCATTGACCACCACGCTAGCTCACTGCGGGTTGGCGACTTCAGACCATTAAAGTCCAGGTTTCCTCAGGATGCTTCCCTTCCAGTGTCTTACATTAACTAAGATAGTATATGTGGCATTGAAAAAGTCACATTGGTAATTGCCAGGTTTGGACCTACGACCTGAGGTCCAAGAAGCGGACCCGTAACCACTCTGCCACCACGACACCCATAATTCGTCTACGACTTAAAAAAACATCATAACATATCAACGAAAGATACAAGGCCTTCAACAAAATCGATGTTATTTACTCAAATATCTTTTCCTATCAAAATATTCCATAGAAATTGTCACTACCCAACAATTCCAACAATATATTGGGTACAAAACAAGCATCTAAACAAAATAAGCCCTAAACAAATTGAATTCAATTTTTCCAACACAAAAATGTTTGTCGGACTATACAAGAAACGTTTCCTTTTCATCGTAAAGGTGTGGTCTCAAATTTAGCGGAATAGGAAAAGGCGATTTGTGATCATGGTTTCCTTTTAAGTCTTCTTCCTTTCTATACTATCCTGGTTCCCAGTTACTTGCAGTCACCACCCCCAAATAAATTGAGATAAGACTCAATTTAGTTGGGGTCGGCGCAGCATATATCTGGCACGCTGCTAAAGTTCTGGCTATGATTTATGACTGGCCGCCTGCCTGACATCAACCCTCTTTGGGAATGCTGTTTTTAGTGGTAACCGCCACCGATACGGTCTCCTTCTATTTTTCCGTGTCAAATAAAACATTATCCATGTACCAGGTTCTGATGTTATTCTACTATTACATCCACTAATCGGGCTACCCTGACAGTCGTCACCATAAGTGAAAAATAAGGTGACGACTCAATTCTCATTCATATGATTCGACATATCTCTACTTATCCACTTTCACAAACTTTCATATTAAACATTCTCTTAGGGCCGATTTTTCAATCCTCGGATAAAAGTACCAATAGCTACCTAAAGAATAAAGTTATTAGTCTCTTTATTCGTCTGATAAGTGGTTGTCAATTTTTCAATACATATTTAACCTATGAATAACTATCTGCCCGAATAACACATCTGTGAAAACGCTAACTTCAAGGTGGTGAAACAAATATACAGAATAGACGAATGTTAGAACGGGACGGACTATTTCTTTGTTTGGTGTTAATGTCAAACAAATAAGCGTCAGCGTGTTACTTTTATTTTCTGAGTTTATTTTGCTTTTATTACGTTACGAGGTTGTTAGTTTGGGTGTGTGGTGTTTTTCGTGTAATTAGAATGCTGCAGCTCATTACCTATCTCAAGTAAATTTGCAAAAAATAATAATAATAGACAAATGTTTTTGACAAAGCCTTTTTATTATCAAGTATAATTTTTATTTTAATGAATAATAAAACAAAAATAAATCACACACGTTAAAGTTATCGACCCTCGGTCTTACGATTCTTTCTTTTCATATAAATTTATAATGGCTTCTTCCTCAATTGCCATGTCGTCAATACTATCGAAAATATCCATTTGAATTAACGTACAGTATCGAAAACTAACCTCAAACTAGTAACATCAACGTCGGTTATCTAAGGAATAAGCGGTTATCTGGCCGTCAAAGAGTCAGATATATTTATAAGTCACATGTATAAATAAAAATAATGGATATTCCTGTTAGTTCAAGAAATATCCCTTTATAATCATCGAAATAACATCATTATTTTTTATCTCGAAATGTTTTTCTGCAAGTGATAATTAATTTTGAATACGCATCTAACTTCAATGGTGCCTGCCTTGAATTCGAACTTGTAACATGTGGCTAACCAGTTCAAAGGTCACCAATATATAACAATAGATATAAAAAAAAACGGTTTTATCCAATAATTTGCAGAATGATACTAAACATCTGCAAGCAGAAGTCTGTGCATAATTACATAATTAGACTTGATGAATATCATATAAAGCTGTAACGATACCATTTGGAATAGACAAAGTACCAAACAATCTTTCTCCAGAATAAGCGTTCTCACTGGCACCCCACTACTTCGCGCCCCTCGGGGTTCCAATATTAGAATACGTTGCACGGAGAATATTTCGGCAATACAGGATAAAATTTGTCCGTAATGTACATACAACCGCTCATATCAGTGTGAGTGTACATTGGATATTACATTGTTATTATAATCATTATTATTTTCTCATTACCTTTGTGAAAATTTGGTTTATCTTTCCACATTTTATTTTGTACTAGCCGTGTCCCTGGTTTTGCTCAAATCAAAATGCGTTTAAAGCTAAACTAATATTTCATTCATAACATACTTACCATATTTGGTTCCCTTTGGTATAAGCTAATAGGTACTACGTATTACGTACTACGAACCTGACAAGCATGAACACATGCTCATTTAACTTGTACTTGACGAACGATCCAATATTATTGTTGACTAGCGTTATAATTGTGAAGCTAAACTAGCCAGAAACCCACTCAAAAAATTTCATCAAAATCGGTTGAGCCATTTTCAATTAACGAGCGGCTATATGAGTAAATGCCACAAACATGTAAAATCATCTAATATTGAGATTACAGTAAAGATGTATTGAAAATGATCAAAGAATCGGAATACTATAATGTAGACCAATTTATTTTAAAATAACATATTGTTTTAAGGCGTTGATTTAACATTGGAATTGGATTGGAATTGGTATTCATTTCCCGAATAAGTTCATAGTGATTTTGAATGTCTCCTAAATCTATGCTATAAAGCGGAAGAATTATTTTTTTGTATCTTTGTTTGTTTGTTCGTTCATATTATAACTGTTAGTAAAATACACTAATATTGTAATTTAGTTAGTTAGGCCACAACAGAATTGATGCCAATATATTCAATCTAAACAGAATCAAAGATAACTTCAATTCCGCAATATTTCCATTGTGGATTAAATTAATGGTTAAGGGTAGGTTCCTTGTTGAAAAATGAGTGATAAATGAATAAGGGTATGATTAATGGCATAAAGGGTTAAATTAATCCAGGTATAAAATAATGATTTATGATAAAACCGATTACAGCCCGGATATCATCACGACGGTATTATTCATTTTCTGTGCGGCTAAAAGCGTAGGTTTATAGACTATTGTTCAAATTAATTAAATGCTATTTGCTGTTCTATACGTAAGTTTAAAAAAAAAACTAAATGTATTATAGACTAAGTATATTTAAAGTTATTATATTAAATGGACCATCTCGACCTCTGCTCACCACCGCGAATTCTTTTTCCATATTTAAAACAGATCTTTTGGCGACGTTATTGCTATCAATTCAGTGACATACGGGTGATTAGAGGTGGTGAGCAGAGGTCAAGATGGCTTAGTGGTTAGAGCGCCTGGAGTATTCATCCGGGAGGCGCAGGTTCGAATCCTGTTCGCGACCGTATTCTTTTTCCATTTAATATAATAACTTTAGAGTTCGCTAAGCATGCGTCAATGCTTTTCAAAGATTTATCTTCTCTTAAACTTAAATATATTTAACTGAAAGACCGAACTGAAGAGATTAGATTAGCAAAGATTCCGGGACCTCGGTAGAGGACTCGGGCACAGCGTCCATGATGAATTTTTAATACATCCCATCGCCAGAAAAATAAGCTGTATATCCCGAAGGTGAGGCACACATGTTATGGTGTGTACAAAATTTTGACTGCCTCGTTGGTCTAATGGTGACCAGTGCGGTTGCTGATCGGTCCTGGGTTCGATTTCCAGGTCGGGCAAAGCGTTAATGGGTTTTTTCTGCTAGGAAATTTTCAGTAACAGCCCGGACTTAGGAATTTGGTGGTGTGACACCCCCGTGCCTCGAAGAGCACGTAAAGCCGTCGGTCCTGCACCTGATCTCTCTCCAGTCGTGTCGGATTGCAGTCCCATCGGACTATGAGAGTGAAGAAAGAAGGAGTGCACCTGTGTTTGCGCATACACACTTGTGCACTATAATATCTCCTGCGTACTCGGCTAATCTCATCAGAGATAGACCGCGGTGACCGAAATACGGTCTGGACGAGTATTATAACACAATTGTACACCCACAACATTTCGCCTGACCCGGGAATTGAACCCCAAACCTGTCCGCAGCAGTTGCTCGTGGGACCGCTAAACCAACGAAGCTAGTTTATGAAATTTCTCTATATCTATGTTACAATTTGAATTCAATCAAATGGGGCTAGTTTAAGTTTACATGCTGCGGTGAGATGTCGATACCAGGCGAGTTTGTAATGGCAGTTATGAATTTTAGGTGGTTTGAAACATGGCAGAAAGGTGAGCGATAATATTAATTAAACTATTGTCAAAATTCGATATGTTGTCGATAATTTTTTATTAGATACTACACAATATGTATCTTATTAGTTAAGGGTACATGAATTTATTATTGTGACTGTCAAATAGCGGTATTTTTTAACCTAATATTAAAAATTTGACTCGCGACATCGCCGCGGGCTCAGCTCATAACTAAGGGCTCCGTTCGAGTTTGAAACTAGTCGGGCAATCCCGAAAAATGCACGTGAGTAGTAACAGTGAACAATAATTGATTAATATAATGTTTTCTCAACGTTCATAACATAAGGCTTCGCCGACGGTCAAACAAACATTAAATTATACCAACGGCATAGCTGTATTATTTGGTGAGATATGTGACATTTTAATTGAAGCTTGTATTTGTACATGTATTTTCATATTGAATTTACATTGTGGACTAATTAAAATCAGAAATCAAACTGCATCGAAATGTAAACTCTACAATCCCCAACATGACTTTCATCATTATCAACTTAGCATTATCGGTTAAAGTTGAGATAATACCAATTACATAACCCAAATAATTTTTTTTAAATAAAAATTGAAAAAATTATAGACACGAACAGGATTCCAACCCATAACCTTTGTCAGTCTGTGACATCGCTCAACTAACTGAGCTACCGCGTCGCTTGGTCGCATTTATAAAATTTCAAGTTCCTGATGCCTGGCGATACCTATTAGCAATAATTTACTTATTACTAACTCAGCGTTATCAGCACAATCCTATTTCATCACAAAATTATTTTTATACATGAAAACAGGTTATTTATCTAAGGAAATAAAAGTGTCATGGTGACCAAGTAGTTTCGGGCCCGCTTATTGACCCACAGGTTTTTATTATTATTCTTTATTGTACACACGATACACAATACAAATAATGAAAATGAAAAAGGATGTACAAAGGCGAGCTTAACCCATTAATGAGTTTTCTGACAGCAAACCTTTGAGTGATAGAGAGAAGAGAAGCAAATATGAGGACAGAGTCAAGTGTACAACACAAATAAAAGACTAGGAATAGTGCAGAATTATAAACCATACATAAATACCCTATTAAATATATACCTACATATATGATATGATACACACTACATATATATATATAAATATATATATACTATATATAAAAATATATACATACCTATTATTCATGCTGAAACGAAATGCTCCCTGACTCTTCTCTTAAAGACATCCAAAGAATGGCTGTCTCGAAGAGAATGTGGAAGAGAATTCCAGAGGCGCACTGGACGTATAGTGAATGATCCATCATAATGACTTGAAGTGTGACGAGTAGTCCGGAGAAGAAGAGAAGACACTAAGCGACATGGTTTTCCTCTGGGGACAAGATACTCCAAGCGTTCTTTGAGATAATTCGGGAAATTGGGGTTGTGAAAAACAGAATAGAGAAAAGAAAGAATGTGACTATCTCGACGCTGCCGAATAGTCAGCCACTTCAATCGAGTCCGGAATTCTGACACATGATCAAATTTCAGGTTTTAGGTTAAATCTGGCATGTACAGTCACGAGAACAAACATGTAAACACAAACTTATAAAAACTCTAGCGTGCGTCTTTAGCGTGTATTACTAAAATAATTAGGTAAATATATAACACAGATAGAAGAACCATTCCTTCTACATATCGACATACATTAATACTACTATATTAATCAGATATATATTCATATAGAATTTAAAAAGTGCTAACATGTTTGTGCTCGTGACTGTACCAATGTGACTTTTTCAATGCCATTTGTCATTGTACCTTCTAACTTACTCTTAGACGTCACAGACATACAGGTGAAGATAAATAGCTTGAGAAAACCTGGACTTTATGATCTGAAATCGTCAACCCGCAGTGAGCTGGCGTGGAGATCAATGCTCGTGCCTTCTCTGTATGAGAAGAGGCCCCTGCCCTGCAGTCGTCCCTCTGCAGGACAAGTGCTGGTTATGTGTGTTTCTAAGAAAACATTAACAACAATAGGCAGTTTTAGTGACCTTTGATTTGCTAGTCAGAATTTTAATTATACTCCGTCTACTTAGCCTTTTCCCAATAACATTAGCATCGGCTTCCAGTCAAACTGGATGCGGCTTAATACTAGTATTTTACGTGGAGCGACTGCTTATCTGACCTCCACAACCCAGTTACTGGGTAACACGATATCTCGTGGTATGACTGGTTGTTAGACTTTCAGGCCTCTGACTGTAAGGGATGTTATAGATCTTAATTTGACTACTGGGACCGATGGTTTAACGTGCTCTCGAGAGGCACGGAAATTTAATGATTAATCATGACTGAGTATCTCTAACACAAATCAACTTAAAATTGACACATATTGTAACAAAGAAAGCAGCTTAAACCTGCGGAGTTACTCTTGAAACTAATACCAATTCCAATCCAATTCCAATATTAAATAGACGCCTTAAAACAACACCTAATCTTAAAATAAATTTACGTACTTTACAGTTGCCTCAATTTTAAAGCATGTTATCTTCATATAGTCCCGAATCTATAATATTTTTTTTGACATTTTGGCATTAAAAAGTACGAGCTGACATATTTCCAATGTCAATCGAGTGAAATTATTTTCAAGAGTAAGCCCACTGAACAGTACTCATAGTTAAATACCTTCTAATAAATTATTCACACAAGGAGCAATGAGTAACAGCGACTGTAACATTCTCTGGCAATTGATTGACACTGGCAGTGCACGATTATCTCTTTGAACTCGAAATTTGAAACTTTACTCGAGTTCTGTTTAGATCGCGACGGGATTAAGAAATTTGCTTGAGAGACTGTGACGTAAAGTTGGTGTGTGGCCTCCAAATAAGCGGTATATTGATGTATTTCTTTAACATTGAACGGAACCCTAAAAATCGATTAATTCTTGTCCAATGTCCACTCCTTGGGTTTCTGTTGTTTTTGCCTACCTGCTTTAGAAAAAGGCGTGCGTTTAAGTCCGTATGTCCACTCTTAAATACTTTTTTATTTTTTCTTGATCACGACGTCCTTTAATTAAAATTCACTAGAGGAAACAAGAAGAAAAATAGTTTATCTTTGTAGTTGAGTATTTGAAATATTAATATTAGGTTCGAATTATATTTTGTTTTCTTTATTTGATCTTTCCACTGGACCATATAAATTTTTGTGTTGCGCCACAACTGAAATGATTTTATATGGCTTTCGCAAAAAGAAATTCATGATTTCATGTACTTAGTAAATGGAGAGATAAATAGGGTTGCGGCCAGTACTCGAGTAGATTAAAATATATTTACTTAGCTGGGACCTACCTACTTTATTAAAGTTATATAGCTTTCAACTGACCGTATGCCCGATGAAGTGTGGGTCATTGAATTCGACGTCTTATCCCTAAGAAAATGACTGGATAGTCAATTGAAATAAAAGCTAGTGTACATCCACTCTAATTAGGAAATTGTCAAAATCGTGGCTTTGCGAAGCAACGGGATAATACTGACTGACAGTAACAGTAACGCTTATGTAAACTCCACGCTCGTGGCCTCAGCTCAAACTTGTGAACTTTTCCAAAGTGTTTTGTATTCACAAAACGCAAAGCATTTTATTATAGAAACTTGTACGAATAGCTGATTCTGATCCCAGACGAAGTTGTTCAAAATTTTAATGCAAAAGTTTACAAGACTGTTTGGCAGAATGCTCATCGAGTTTACATGAATTGTCTAGACTAGACAAGGGTTCAAGATTTTGAACTACTAGACGTAGGTACGAGGCAACTAGCAGACTTGATTTACTTTCACTTTTATTTTGGCCTTTTTAAAAATTCTCTTTATATAACGAAGGGGTAAGCAGATGTGTATCTACATAGTTGTACACTCACACTCACCAATACTGTTATTAAGTCGAGATATTTCCATCAATCAGGGACAGTTCCAAACTCCGAGCTGCCACAAAAAAATTGTTAATGATGTGGAAGAAGAATTCACGGTAGTAAGCAGCAGTCGAGATGGCTTACTGGTCAGAACGCCTGGAGTATTTATCCAGGAGGTGCAGGTTCGAATCCTGCTCGCGACCGTATTCTTTTTTTATTTAATATTATAACTTTAGAGTTCGCTAAGCATGCGTTAATGCTTTTCAAAAATTTATCTGTATTTGCTACAAAAAAAAGTCCTTGTGGATTTAACTATCTGTAGCAGTTTAGAGGTTTAGACAAAGAGTGGGGAATGGCGTAATGGCCACACCGTCGCTTACCATCAGGCGAGTTGGTGGCCGAACGTAAATACATTTTTGATAAAACAAATATATTATGAATAAGGCTATTGATATTTAATGTTCTTCGTCTACTCAGAAGAGAAGCAGTAACCTTAAAATTTGAAGCTAATAATGCGTCTAAATATGATTTCACGAAATACATAATACTGTTACGCAAACCCACAAATCACTAAACTTAGCTAAAGGGTTGCCAACACAATTAATTCAGGCATCACCAAAACATGATTTCATGAAGAAAATTAAATTAGAACCAGCCTAAACCAACACCCCTATTTCAGTACACCACTATTTAAATCAGACAGACCGCATATTTAATACCAGCCTGGACGGTCGGTGTCCGGTCGGACGCTGCAAATAAAGCTGTCCGGTACCAGGACAAGTCATTAATTCAACACCACAGGCTAGAGAATTTAAACGGTTGTCCGGTGAATCGTTGTTAATTATTTTCGGAATTGGTTTATCGCGTGTCGGGTCGCCTTGATATTAGTTTAATATATTTTTTTGTATTTTTTTTTAATATATACTAGATGATGACGGGTTTGATGTTTTGGACATGTTAATTACTGAGGACTTCCGATTGTTCGGTAGTTTACAAGCAGAGTAGGTTCAAAATGAAAACAGATGTTTATCTCAATTATTTATATAGGTACATACATAAATTTTACCGTATTTGATATTGAGCGTTGCAATCAAAACTATAGTTCAAAAAACAGTCGAGTTACTCTTGAAAATAATTCCGCTCGTTTGACTTTAGAAATATGTCAGTTCGTACTTATAAATGCCAAAATGTCAAAAAAAAATTATATATTCGGGATAATATGAAGACAACATGCTTCAAAATTGAGGCAACTGTAATGTAGGTTTTTTTTTTAAATTACGTGTTGTTTTAGGGCGTCTATTTAATATTGGATTTGGATTGAAATTGGTATTAGTTTCAATTGTAACCCCACTGTTTTTCGACGAGAATTTAACGACAGAGTTAGTAATAAGTTAATTAAACGAAAATAAAATATTTTCTTTATATCAGTTCGTCAGCAGTGATTCCGTATTAATCTTGCAAATTCGGAAAAAGTATGGAGTGGTAATCGATATGAAAAAAAAAACGCTATAATGGTGTTAAATAAAATGTACTAAGGCACTCATAAATAGTAAAATACTAGTGCCGACATTAAAATAATTTATCACAAAAATTTATGGCGCATTACTTTCTGCATTGCAATGGTCGCTGGTTCGATTCCCGCACGTTACCAATATTTGAGTGACTCATTCAAACAATTATTTGAATGATTCATTCAAATATTTCTAATGTTTGTCTTTATCTTACAATTCTGACGGCTCTGGGTGAGATTTATGTCTTTATGCACCCACGATGCAATTCCTCCAGTGTGGTAGAGATTTATAAAAAAACATAAAATTCGCAGTGTATAACTACGCGGTATTCCATTGAGCAAAACTCATAGATTTCCTCATTTCACTCATGCAACCATCCATTAAACATTCATAGCTCTTGGCTCTCAAAGAACAGAAATGGGTCAGCGGGCCATTTCAGCAGAGCTCACACTATTGTGCACGTACAGTTCAACATGGCTTAGTGGATCAAGTGGGATGTGAGTTGTTCGCAAAGTTTTGACAGAGAAAAATATTGAAGATTTGAATGTGCTCGCTTTGAACAACTATTCATAATATGCTTTGTGTTCACGCAAGATAGTATGTATAAATAATCAAGTAAGTGTAGGTAAAACATGTAATTTTATTTCTCCAATGGCGAGACAACTATATTTGTGAAATATCATTAAGCACATTGAGCTACCAATTTGTCTAATAAAGGTACCAAACAGTAATAAATGCTGGTGATAAGATTTTCAAGATGCAATCATTAGCATTGATTGCATCTAACCTAACCTAAACAGCACTATATAAATGTAAATAAATGATCTCCCTCAAGTTCGTTGTCATGCAAGATGTCTCTTATATGCCGACGACTTGAAACTTTATCTTGAGGTAAGCTCCGAGAATGACTGTTTGGCGCTGCAGCAAGATATAGACGCGATATATAAGTGGAGCATAGGCAATAAGATGGAATTTAACTCTTCTAAGTGCTTCACTATGACCCTCGGTCGAATGTGGCACCCAGTGAATTTTGAATACAATTTAAATAATGACACTATCACAAAATCAACAGCCATGAAAGATCTGGGAGTCACATTCGACCAAAAGCTCACCTTCCACGACCTATGGCTACGGTAGCAAAACAACTACCAAAGGTTAGGTTTTGTTCTGCGTAATTGCACACGCCATCAAAATAATATTCAATGCGCTTGTGCGTAGCAAATTAGAATCCAGCTCTTGTGTGTGAAATCCACACGAAAGTACTTACGCGCTTCTATTAGAAAAAGTACAGAAAACGGTTCTTAGGTTTCTGTACAAGCGGATACACGGCTATTACCCTTACCTCTATCCGACCAAATTTCTACTGGGTTGCCTCGGATATAACTCGTTAGAGGTAAGGTGAGCACGTGACCAGCTCACCATAGCCTGTAAGATACTCCATGGTACTATAGGCGCGCCTGATCTGCTTGCTGTGCTGGCCCGCTTCTTTGTACCGGACAATTACTGCCGGGGAAAACAGCACAGTTTTTTTGCTGTGCCTCCGTGTAGCACCGTAGCGCGTGCTAAGTCCCCACACACTCTGGCTGCACCTAATGATCTCTTGAATTATATCCCAACAAACGATCTGTTTTCGGATGAATGGACGAAGATTTTATTAGCATGTCAGAAGTACTGTGAGAGAGATTCACGAAAGAATTGTTAACCTACTTTATTTTTAATTTTGATTTATGATTTATCTGTTAGTTCTTTTTTATTTGGTATATGTTTAGTAGTATCGTGTCTTGATTTCTGTATTTTGTTAAAAATCTTTATTTCAGTTACTGTAATTGGTTTTAGAC
This sequence comes from Xylocampa areola, assembly GCA_935421205.1. Taxonomy (NCBI): domain Eukaryota; kingdom Metazoa; phylum Arthropoda; class Insecta; order Lepidoptera; family Noctuidae; genus Xylocampa; species Xylocampa areola. The sequence continues at coordinate 10,738,400 of OW285219.1, read as the reverse complement.
CGTTGTTATTGAATAAATAAATAAATAACCATATTTTCAATGCAAATAAATCTTTGAAACATTGATACTTTGGTCCCGCCATGTTGACGTTTACCAATTATTGTATGAGAGGTACTTTTTTATTTGAAGACCCATTTTTCTTGGGCACAATTGTTTCGATTTATTGATAGTATTTACCTTAATAAAATACACTTTCTTTTACCTTCTACCCATAAAAAGACTGCCTCGTTGATCTCGAAGGGTAGTGTTTCTGTATATTTTTTTTAAGAAATTCTTTGAAGACTGACAGAATTGTGACCGATAAATTGCGATAGACTCGCCACCTGACTACCTGGGTCTTAATACCCAAGGCTTAAATGTGGATGTACTTACTACAGCCACCTCTGCCGAACCCCTCGCAGAAAGCGTGATACTATGTACCTACGTAAGAAAAATAGATCAAAGTCAAATAATAATGACGATTCTGATTAATTTATCATTTATTTGTAGATACAAAACATCGATCTTCAAAGCAATTATCTTATTCCTACTTACAAATCAATATTTATGATTAGCCGAATAGTTGGATTTGCCGCTGGCCGCTGACGTCACGCCGCCAGATTGGTATTTACCCTGGGTTGCTAAACCGTTCGCCTGTAACCAATCAAATTAAGAACCTTTAATTAAATAGGTACTTGAAGATTATGTAGAAAAGATAAGTAGAAAAGTATTTATCCAGGAGGCTCAGGTTCAAATCCTGCTCACGACCGTATTTTTGTTTCCACAAGGTTGTATATTTTCAGGCTCAGTTTGGTTTTTATCCTTTTCATAAAATCTCTTGACCATGTCGGTTCGGTCACCTGTATAAGGACTGAATAGATGGATATGACGTCGCCAAAAGACGTGTTAAATATGGATGAAGAATTCGCAGTGGTGAGCAGAGGTCGAGATGGCTTAGTGGTCAGACCGCCTGGAGTAGTTATCCGGGAGGCGCAGGTTCGAATCCTGCTCGCGACCGTATTCTTTTTCCATTTAATATATATAATAACTTTATAATAAACTTTTTTAAACCTTTGTTCTCTTCAGGAGTTCCAATTGAGCGGCCTTGGTATTCGCATCCTTGCCTGCCCAGGTCTTCCAAACAGACGCCTGCAGTGCCCTTCCGTAACTGAAGGTCAAAGCCCAGGGCTTGTACTTGTCCACTTGGTTGATGGCATTCAGGTTCACTGAGGCATCTTCCTCAGAGAGGCCACCAGAGAGGAAAGCGATGCCTGGTTACAGATATAGGGTAAATCAATTACTATGTGAGATATAAGAAAAACTAATAGATATACCTACCTGCCTAGCCTTTTCCCAAATACGTCAGGGATAGCATGCAGTCTAACCAGTATTTTACACGGTACAACTGCCTATCTGACCTCCACAAGCCCGTTACTGGTTATCTCATAGTGAGACTGATTCTCAGACTTTCAGATATCCGACTCCCCGTAACGACTGTCCTATAAGACCTATAAATCCTTTGATAATCCGGACAGTTTAACATGTTCTCCAAGGCACGAAGGAGTCTCGATATGAAATAATGGTCAGCCATCGACAGAACAACCACGGAAAGAGCAGCTTTCCCTTAATCATTGTTCTGTGCGGCTATTTCTTAGGGGCAAGGTCTTACAGTACAAGTAAAGGGATAATTCCGAAAGAAAAAAACGTTGAAAATTGAGGCAAATTTTGGTACTTACAAGTTTTCGCGAAAATCTAAATTTGCCCATATGTTTTTAACGTGTTGTCTCGGGACCTTGATTTTTATACACCTAATAGGGACTATAGACTTCAATATTTGGTATAAATTTCACCCGTTCCTGCGAAAATTGGCGGTGAGACACGGACAGACAGACGGACAGATGGTACAGGCGGACAAGAAAGTGATCTTAAAGGGTTACTTTTTTTACCTTTTGAGGTATTTCGTACCTCAAAAGGTAGGCTGTTCGGTGATTACCTACTTCAAACACATATGAGGCTTCAGGTAAAGAAAAAAACACTTTTCCGTCATATACCTGGTACAGCAGCTGGAACAGTCCTCAGTAAAGCAGTGACGGTAGCCTCGGCGATGTCCTGTGGAGTACTCCTCTTAGAACACCCCTGACCTGGTGTCACCTGGAACACATTAACAATGTCATTACTCCAAAACGACCTAATTGGTCTAGTGGCAGCAATCGCGGCTTCAGAGTATGAGGCTTTGGGTTCAAATTCAAATTCAAATTCAAATATCTTTATTTCAAATAAACCATATTACAGGCACTTATGAAAAGTCAAAACTATGTGCACGGTTCCAAGGCGTTGATCTTATGGAGAAGAGCCGGCAAGAAACTCCATAGACACTCTTTTTAAAATAAATTGGTTTAACAATAAATAAGGTCATGTGAGAATAATGCAGGTTAATGAGCAGACTAAGAAAGGAAAGTAAAGTTATATAGCCTTTTAAAATGATTGCCAAGGCAGTTAGGAGCCGACCAGTCCCGACAGACAGCACCCGTTCACGAGCATGACGCGCACATCAGCCTCGCTTAGCTCAACCATTTTGTAGGGAACTCGACGACCCGATGTACGACGCCACCATCAGCAGGACATTTTAGCGAGCATGACAAACTCGTAATGCCTGACAATAGGCAGTATGTATGTAATATGAGATTATAACTAATATTAATATCCACATGATGCTCACATTTTACAAAGTTATATATTATGGAAAATTTCATAAAGAAATAATAATGTAAATTTAAAACTAGTAGGTTCGATATGGATGAAATTTGGCACACTGATAGTTTATAACCTGGAAACCAATTCTGATGTCCACGCAGTCGAAATCGGGAGCAGAAGCTAAAAGGTATGTTATATCATCAGCATAGGTGATATGGGGGTGTACATTTGTATACCAGTGGCGTCACTTCTAATGTAGCAAACTAAATAAATTCACTCCTGTATTTTACGATCAGTTACTATATGAGCAAGATGGGTCGAATCAAGAGAGTGATGTCAAATTCGAACTTTGGCGCGTCAAATTAAAATCTCCGAACACCGATATTTTTAGTAGGCACAGTTTTAGGTAGCCAATGAAATTAGATACCTACGTCAAACAAAAATTGTGTGGAAATTTTAGGTTGACTTCTTTTTTATCTATCTTACTAATTAAAAGGTTTTTCTTTTTCTTTTAAAATACTATAATAAGATAAGAGTTAACGGCGGTGTCTGAGCTAGTATAAACTATGTGACAGATACCGGCGCCGTCCTCCTGCAAAACTGTGGGTACGAATTATACAATTTATTTTTAAATAATAAATATAAAATTAAACGTTGTAAGTTACGTAAAATTTAGTTATTACAATAAGAAAAAATCAAATTGAATATTTGCGAGTGGTCGTGTGTGTGTACGTGGCCGTGTGCGTGTTATTAATTAAATTTGAATTTGTCCCGCTCTTATATTAACGGTTAGTAAAAGACAGTAATGCTCTAAATTTAATTTAGTTTGCTACCTTAGAATTAACGCCAGTGTACACCTTTGTCTACCCGTTCGAAAAAAACATGCCTAAAGCATACCTACATAAGTATGTAGGTATGTGTGTTCGAAAAGAAAAAAGTTATTCCCTCGCATTTTTAAAAAGCCATAGAAGAAGAAAATAATAAAACGGTCTTTCATCGCGAGCTCTAATTATGCGAAGTCACGTTCATGAGAAATAAAGAGATCAGAGTTTTAGCACGCCTGGAGGGCCGTAAATAGAGCAAAAGGGGGTTTATACTAAGCTTCTTATACACCTTTCAATCTGCTTTTTCAATATATCCCTATAGCTTTTTTTGCTTTTAGATACTCGTAGAGTAATATGGCTGTTGTTTCATCTTGCTATGCAATTACGATAAGAATAGGAACGTAAATGACCTCTATCCGTCCTGTACTAGTTTTCCGACCAATAGTCTAACGATAGCCTATGGATATTCAACAATAAAACGATACTATTGATATAGTCTATAGTCGATAGTATTGAGTAAAAACTAACTGCTTCGTTGGTCTTCCCTAATCGCGACTGCTGAGCATGAGGTCTCGGGTTCGATTCCCAGGTCTGGCAAAGTGTTATTAAGTTTGGAATTGTGCCCGTAGATGGCAATAGACTCACCACCTATTACATGGGACTTAATACGAGCATTGATGAAATGGGGGTGTACAGCTGTGTACCCCTTTGCCTACCCCTTTGGAGAATACAGGAGTGATGCTATGTTATGTTAAAAACTAACAACGATATTGAGACTATAAGTAGTATCAATAGTTTTGTACTTTCTATAGTGACTTCAGTCATAGGGACCAATACTATCGAAAGTATCGCTAATTATCCTCCACTTACTGTATCCTCCACTATCAATAGATCGGGAACACTATCCTGTACCATGCAATTTGAAAATATATATATATAAAACTATCTTCTGCCTGCGAATTCGCCTCTGTAGAATTCAGAATTGGGTCCAGTTGGGATAAAAAGTATTTTAAATGTCAACCCAGGCTATACACTATCTGTGTACCTAATTTCATCACAATCCGGTTTTAGTGAACCATTTCACTTTGCAGGGCTACGATATTGTTTGTTCTATGAAGACTAAGAAGAATTATAATTGTGATTTATAGACCATAATCAAAAACCGTGACATCTTAAACACAAATAATTTACGACAGAATCGCCGATGGCAACTAGCGCTACAAAAGCGAGCCGTTAAGCGCTCAAATTTCAAGTGGTTTATTCACTTTCTAGGCGGTACTCGGGCTTACGCAAGCTTTGAACTAGCTGAGTAGAATATTCTTAGTAAGGAACAGTTTATCAATTCTTTTTTTATATACTTAAATCGAATGGTTTCAAATATTGTTTTATAGCCAGCCCCCTTAAGGCCCTTCATTCCTTGACCATATTTACTCGTACATTAGTTAATGTATCATCTATTATACTTACCATGTTCGGTTTCAATAGCGATCCCTCCAAGAAAACGTGGTGGTCATTCAACGCCTTGTAGACCGCAGCTAAAGCAGTTTCAGTCACCTTCTGATTTCTAACGATGTCATGGTCACCTAGTATCATATTTGTAAAGTTGCAATTAGAATTTTTTATACATAACACAAAAAAACGTACTCTTAGGGAAGTTACGAAAATATAATAATGATAATAATAACTATAAGTTATTTTATAATATAGTATAAAGAAATCAAACATCGGGTGACACAAGAGCTACCTGATATGGCCAACAGCTGCGGCGAATGCAGCTGCGCTCTCGGAATGGTTAGAGGAGAACATAAAAACACCCACGTCCAATGGAGGACGAAAAAATTGCTAATATGATGATGATTGCTACTATCCTGGTAAGTTCTAGATGAAGTGCCTATACCCTACTATCTAGCGTATACATATATAACCTGCCCACGACTGTCCAACTGGAGGGTACGGGCCTATTCTCACACAGAGAAGATACGAGAATTCATTACCACGCCTGCTCACTGCGGGTTAACGTTTACAGACCATTATGTCCAGGTTTTCTCATGATGTTATCCCTTACCGAAAGTCTGTGATTTCGTAAATTAACTAAGAAAGTTAATGTGACATTGGAAAAGTCTTATCTGGCGTAAGTGTGTTAAATAAAATAAGCCTGAACTAAGTAGTGGACAGATTCATAATACAAATGATAACTGAGATAACGATGAATGTCGCAAAATGGTTCTAGACAAAGTTCCCATCTAGGCAAAATGCATAATTTATAATTTAACTTTAAGCTAAAACGATCATAATGAGGCTTTTGGTGTTGCGCGCTTGGCGCAGTGATCAAAACCGGCTGCTGCGTCGCGTGTGGCAGGTTCGATTCCTGCACGGAACAAATATTTTTATAACCTACAGATAATTGTTCCGGGTCTGGGTGTGTGTATGTGAGATTATACGTCTGTAAACGCACCCACGACACAGGAAATAATTCCTAGCTTGGAGCAATGGTTGAAAAAAAAATGAAGACTACTCAAAATGAATACTTTTTCAACATACTTGCTCGTAAACTTGCTCGTGGTTCTAACTGCACGGCCTTTAGGTTCTTATACCAGTTTATTGTACATGCGTGCTTTTCAATTAACACTACCACACTTGCGCAGATAGAGCCCACTAAAACTCAACCATCATTGCAATAATGTCGCTTTAATATGATTTCTTATTTTTTTTTTATCTTTTTTACTGAAAACTTAGGTACACATGACTTGTAAAATAATATATACTATTCTCTTTCTTTCATATAATTCATATAATAAATACATAACCTAAAACAATCAATACTGTATTAATTACTTCAAAAGCAACAATATTGACGATAATCAGTTAAGCCTATTCGAGAGCAAATTAATTATGGTCCTGCATTCAATTCACAGTAATAATTAACTATATTGTTATATTAGTTTGTGTTTAATAATGTGTTTGTATTGTATTTCAATACGGTTATAGGTATAGTTAACACTTCATTAAAAATGTAATGTACGTTTAGGGGCCTTTAGGTAACTTAACATTAGCTTCCGTCGAAATAACGAATAATATAATCCTGAAACATTTGGTATCACCGTGCCTGTTAAACATTTAGGATACAGTTAAGGTCACTATAGTGACAATTATATAAAAAATCGGTCCACGACATTCGGACAGACAAGCTAAAATTGTTGTTTCAAATTCTGAATCGACAGTAGAACAAAACATTAGAAAAATATTCATATGTTTCACTATTGGTGAGAAATTAAACGAGGTTGTCCACCACCGTGATAAAATTCAGCTGTAGAGCATTATAAAAAGAAAACATCAAATATAAACCTACTAAAATTCAGGAAAATTTCATTTACCATCAGTCTTCAACAGTTCTACTCACCATCCAACAAGACGTCAGGTTCTACAATCGGCACTAAACCTTGGCTCTGGCAGATGGACGCATACCTCGCGAGCACCTGAGCGGTGTCACTGATAGCCTGCACTGAAGGCAAGTTCTCCCCAATCTTGAGAGGGCAGCGCCATTTTGCGAAACGACACCCTTGCTTCTTGTACTCAGCACAACGTACCGCTAAATCATCTAGACCTGGAAAAAGTTGTAGAAGTTCTGTTTTAAACCATTAATATTTTTTCAGGTATTATAAATGGAAGGACTTCTGGGAGACCTTTCCCAGAAGTGGGACAATATAGGTTAGGTTTTTCTTAATTCGAAGTAATTTTTAAAATAATACGTATTTTGGAAAAATACAGTCATGGCTTTCAAAATGCGTGCCTGTCCCCAATGAACATTCCAGGTACTCTGTATATTAAGCCTCTCGACCTCTGCTTACTGTTCAAAATTCTTCTTCTATTTTATTACGTCTGACGTCGACATCATCTATTCTACCACTGTGTCCCAGTCCACCCAGTCCAGTTTGTCCAACCAAAAGCATCCATACCTTCCATATGCAGTAATATTGTTACTAAATATTTACCTTGAGTAGTAACCTCATCTTGCGAGAGGAACAAAGGAACTGCATCCAAGTCTACCTTAATGCCAGGTATGATGTTCTTCTTCCTCAGAAGTTCCATAAATGAGGTACCATCATCAGTCTTCTGGTAAACGGTCTCGTCGAAGAGGATTACTGCTGACACGTTTTCGGAAAGATTCTGAAATTATAGAAATTAAATTGATTGGGATTTCTTATAATACGGTGACGTTGACGTGTGATGGTTTTGGACCTTGTTATCTTCAAGACCTTCTCCAATGAATCAAACACAGGCTAAAGGTAGTTAAAAAACGCTGACACATCATCTCTGAGACATCATCTAAAGATATAGGTATGCTGCGCCGACCCCAAATTAATTGGGATAAGGGCAGGGGGATGATGATGATATTATTACGTCTGACGTCAACATCGTAGATTCAATCACTGTGTCCCAGTCCACCCAGTCTAGACTTGCATGCAAAGACTTTAGTCTTCGCCATTTCTTTGTCACACACCTTCAATACCGGTACTCACCAAAGTACTGTGAGTGACTACTAGGGAATAGAATTCCCGTAACACTTCCGAAAAAGAATTACACCTTTCTTATACAAAAACGGTTTGTCCCATGTTTTGCATTAAATATTGAACAGTAGCTACAGGTCTGAGGGTCCCCTGTGAGACATTTCTAAGCGAAAAACACAAGGAAGGTTAAATGTTTTCCCTTAAGACACGTGAGGAAATTTTCGATAGGAAAACTTCCTGATGTTTCTATCCCTCACTCTCCAAATACGATTTGTTTCGGAATATATTTTACTCGTACTTCTTAAGCCGTGGATGTACTTTGGGTGTAGGAAAGCGCAGCACAAGCATTGCAATGTGTGTACCTATAGTATTCATGACCAGGCGTGCCCAAGGGTATTATAACGTGCAACATACGTAATGACAGAAATAAACACCATTGGGATCAGTCCTTTTTTTTGTGAGGCAGAAAGGATGACGCATACTGCACCACCCGGGGAGGCGGTGCTGTTATGTGAAGCTCGCACCCACTAAAACTCCGCCATGTTCCTACTCCGGCCTTTGGGTGGATGAGCCGCGAGAACTGCAATGCAAGGCCATCGGGACCCGGCGCGGCCCACTTCTGAGCCTTCCACGTTCATTTTGACTCTCCTTCAGCGATGTCCGGGCACACTTGGGACATTACCGCAACTAGTCCTAGCCTAGCATGCGACTGGTATACTTTTTACCACACATGCACAGCGTGCGTCGTATGCCGTGGACGGCGCACGCCTCACAAAATTCGTACATGGCTTTCATTGGATGGAGCTGCTTGCTTTTCTTCCAGATCCGTGATGCATTCCTCTCAATCTTATAAAAAAGAAAAAGACTAGGTACTTACTTCAGTAGTGAAGAGGAGCTGACGATATCTTCTCCTGTTGTTCTCTGTATTTTCCAAACCAATAGCCGCCAGAAGCTTGCCAATACCCTCTGCAAATACCGTAAAAACATTGAACACAGAAATAAAGGATAACGTCACCCCTGTAATCCATGAAAGGTCAGGCAGAAATGTACTGTTTTACACCCACATTTCACCGATGCGGTTATAAGTTCTCATGTAATAGGTAGGTCTCAAAATAGAACCTGAGGTCTTTTTGGAGGTGCGGGGGGGATAAAAAAACATCCAGCCTTTGGGGATAAGACCGGGGAGTGTGAGATTTTAACCTCACCAAAACCATCCGATGGACACGTGAAGAGGGCTCTTAAGAGACTAGCTCCGAAAGAACCTGAGGTCTTACCTCATGCTCAACAGCGACCCCTGTGACTACTGAGGCATGCCAACAGTTGAACATTACAAACAATAATTGCTAATGAAAAAAAGGGGGATATTAGGCCTATTTTCTATGTCTTGTCTGTCTGATAACTAATGTTCACGGGGCTCTCATCAGCAGAAAACAACATAAAGTTTATAACTCTGACGATTTTTTATGCCCTTACCGTTTACCTCGTCGACAGCCAGGATGCCCTTCCCTGGAGCCACTATAGCTTCAGCCGTGCGCCGCAACTCCTGCTGCAGCTCAGGCTCGGGGTAAGAGAAGTATGTTGTCATCCTGGAAATACAATTAAGTTAATTGATATATTTGCTTAAATATTATTTTTTAAGCTTTGTTTGTGCCTTCTCATAATAATATCTTAGGTTTCCGCAGTCACTCGAAACATCTGAGAAAAACTAAAATAAATTATAAGCGATTAATCTGGTTAAAAGATTTTTGATGACGATGTGTATATATAGTATAATTTTTATAGCGATACAAAAATAAACTATTATATTATAATTAAAAATAAATAAACTATAAAAAAATACGAATAAAATGTACTCGGATCTAGTTTATTACATTCAATGAAAATAAAAAACGCGCGTAAACCGACTCGTTGGTCTAGTGTTCGCTAGTGCAACTATTGAGCGTGAGGTCTTGGTAACTATGTATTTCCGAGTAGGGCAAAATTATAATGGATTTTTTTTAGTAGGAAATTGACAGTAGCAGCCCCGAGTTTGGAATTCTTGCCAGTTGATAACATTATATAACTGATCTTTGGCAACAATAATGTTATATAAAATAACAAATATTTCCTACTTTATTATATTTGCATCGCGTGTAACAAGAATTAAGTACCTACCTATTCCCTACACAAGAGAATAAATGTATTAATATCTCTGTATACCAGAATATTAGAGACAATTATTAAACAGATAAGTCTTTTTAACGCATTAACGCATGCAGAGCAAACACTAAACTTATAATTTTTTGTGGAAAGAAATATTCGGTCGTAAGCAGAATTAGAACATATAAATATAAAAAATTACAATTATAGGTATATAATATATCCTCCCGACCGTATTTCGGTCACGGCGGCCTATCTCTGAAATTAGCCAAGTGCGCAAGAGATATTATAGTGCACCAGTGGGTTAGGGTTATAGTACCTATACACTTTCTTTTCCTTTCCTTCAGTCTCATAGTCCGATGAGACGGCAATCCGACACGACCGGAGAGAGATCAGGCGCAGGACCGACGGCTTAACGTGCTCTCTAAAGCACAGGGTGTTACACCACCAACTTCCCGAGTCTGGGCTGCTACTGAGAATTTCCTAACAGAAAAACCCAATAACACTTTGCCCGACCTGGGAATCGAACCCAGAACCTCACGCTCAGCAGCCGCGCTTGCGACAGCTAAACCAACGAGGCAGTCAATTCATAAAAATTTACAATAATTATTCAGTAGGTTGATAATTATTGTTTCATTAATATTCCTTGGATATCTCCGAGGAATATTAATGAAACAATAATCATCAAATATTGCCTAATGACAAATTAAACACAACTCTATTTATTCAATCCTCGTTACTAATATTTATTGAAGCTCTATTTAAATAGAATAGATAAACAAATAACTATACACTGGTATACATTAATTGTATTTATTCAAGTCTATTTGCATTCACTAATTAATTCATGAATATATCTAATGGTTTCAAAAGCTCTTACCTTATCTGTTTATTAGAAAACCAACGAGCGAAATAACATTCAATGAAAAGCGAAATTAAAATACAAATTTATTACTGAACTGCATCGTGAAACTAAAAAAAAAACGAATTAATTCAAAAACATCCTCCGTTTTAGAGACGGGGGAAAAGTTGTACAGAACTTTTGATGAAAAATAAAAGCATCAGTTTGTGTAATGAAAATTGAAATTTGTAGAAAATAGTGAGGGCATTTAGAATCGGAAAATGAAATTTGAAATAAATCAATCTTATTGCTTTTTCGACCGTACACGTCTGACACTAAAACTATATATAAAAGTAATCTGTGACTAAAACTACTTACTTTATAAAGATAACACAACATGATGACTTTAACGCATGCGTAGCGAACGCTAAAGTAAAAATTGTAATGGAAAAAATAACTTTCGTGAGTATGATTCGAAACTGCGCCGCCCTGTTCACCTGGAGTATTTATCCGGGAGGCTCAGAACCGTATTTTACTTGCCATAAAATATATTACTTTACAACATGATCATCCACGAAATAGAACTATTCCGTGTGATCATCACTATAGCTATATGTTCTCTAAATCATCATTATTAGCCTGACTTCTCCAACTGCTGGGCATAAGCCTCCACGCTCCTGTGATAGTCGAATTCAGGTTTTACCAGCGATGAGAACAGTATCACCCACCCATCTTGCCGCAGGACAACCGACACTTCTATATCCTATTCTTGGATGCCAAAAGCTACTTGGTTCCTCTATATAATAAATATGAAAAGCCCATGCGCCCCCGCGCTTGTCGGTCCATCTGACGATCTGTACATAATCAATAGACCACCTCCATTTACCCCGACTTTTGGGGGAATACAGCCACAGCTGTTGCACCATGATGGTATTTCTTGAAGGGGTACTAGGTAGTCTGTTACTTTGATATGTTATTAGAATAACTAATGGTCGCCCACTGGCCTTAATTCGATTATATTCTTTTTTTAAATGTCTCTGTATGTAGGGATGTGTGTGAGTGCGTGCATGTGAGTGCGTGCGTGCGTGCGTGCATCCGAGCATCCGTGCGTGCGTGCGTGATTGTATTTCCGCGTGTGTGTTGTGTTTCCGTGCGTGCGTGCGTGCGTGTGTGTGTGTGTGTGTGTGTGTGTGTGTGTGTGTGTGTGTGTGTGTGTGTGTGTGTGTGTGTCAAACGCATGGTAGTGAAAGTAATGTTTCTGATGCATAGATATAATATAAAAATATTAGCTTTCTGGACTCGTTTTCCTTATATGTAAGCTTTTTTTACCAAATTTCTCCTCCATCCACGTACTTTTCGTAAAAAGGGTACACAGTTTTTGCTTCATAATCAGCGGAAAACCACTCACCGACAAACACACACACACGCACAATAAACACATCGAAATCTCACTATATATATACTACACTATATATCTCTCCTATGTCTCTACTGATAATTGGAGCAATAGGTGTGGTTGTTATTTAAAAAAATAACACAATATTTCTAAATTATTACACACATATAAAAATAAATATGCTGCATAGAATATAATTGCTGTAGAAGCTATATAATTTTACTATTTACCACGGGTTATTACAAAACTTTTTTTTTTAATTATCTGACTACTGGCTACGTAAACATTGAAAACACAGTATTTTTTACTAGTTTCACATTCATGAAATATTTAACCAAAGATGGCGCAGATTCGATTCCTGCTCGCTGGCGTATTTTTAATGCCACAAGTAACAGATATAAATAAATGTAAATATAACATAATTATGATCACCTGTTTCGTAAGAGCACTGTAATAAGACTAAATATGAAAACGTCCGATGCTCAGATGCTTTAAGTAGATAACGGCTATCTTGTTATACAGGGGGCAATATTTTATATTACCGACAGTATAATAAACTGATAAGTACAACCAGAATAATATAAACAGTCTTTTTCTTCTAATCGTGTGGTTGACGAACAACCTAGTGTCAGAGCTGCTGACAGCGCGGTTGGCGCAGTGGTCGAGAGACCGACTGCTGCGCTGCGTGTCGCAGGTTTGATTCCTGCACGGAGCAAATATTTGTACGATCTATAGATAATTGCTTCGGGTCTGGGTGTTAGTGTGCTTGTGAGATTATATGTCTGTAAACGCACCCAAAACACAGGAAGAAATTCCTAGAGTGGGGCAACGTTTTTTTTAAAAAGAAAGAAAAAGAGCTTAAACCACATGTTGACTTCTGAAATGGCTTCGCACACCATTATGAACAACGCTTAATCAATCAATCATTCAGTTTATTTGTCAAAAAGAAGTGATTACATAAAGATCTTAAATAAGTAGGTAGTGCGCTATGTTTTGTCATAAGACATACAAATATAAAAAAACTAGCTGATACTCGCGGCTTCGCCCGCGTGGAAGTTGGTTATCGCGCATTTAATTTATTTATTCAATTACCGCTTTATATATAATTGCCCATTTTTTTTTAAGTATTAAAATTGATATAGTATGTTATCCTTAAGAGATAGACATATGCCATCGCGGACTTTTCTGAAGACCTATATAAGATACACAATTACACCATACATCGTTTTGTTATATCTCAAAGGGTCTAGGCAGTGTTTTCGTTGAAAGCTCCCAGACGTCTTATTTTTCCGACACCTCCAATTATTATCATTATATTTTAGCCAATGCATACAAAAACTTGACAAATTATTTATTTAAACCTTCCTCTAGAAACACTCTATCCATTGGTGAAAACAGCATGAAAATCGGTGCAGTAGTTTTTGAGTTTATCGCGAACAGACAGACAAACAAACGCGGCGGAGGACTTTGTTTTATAATACCTATGTAGTGATGAGATCATTATTAATTAAATTCAATTGACAATATTATAAAATAATTACTATTTATTTTAGGCATATTACTAAAATGTCACGAGTCTTAGCTGGCACAGTTTTGTCACGATGTTTTCCGTCACTGTTCAATGTAAATGATCATTAATTAATAATACGCATATCATTTGGGATGTGTGGCATGACAAGGATACATAGAATTAGAAATAGGTATGTAAGAGAAAGTCTGAAATTAACGCCGGTAATCAGGAAAGTGTTTTAAAATCTTATAGAGGTGTCATGTAGAGGAATGAGGATCATGTGATGAGGAACGTTTTGACATAACTTAGCATAACATGATGCTATGTTATGCTAAGTTAACGCTTGTATTCCTCGAAGTGGTAGTCAGGTGTATCTACACATATTCTACACTCACATTTCACCAATGCTGTTATTAAGTCCCATGTAGTAGGTGGTATTGCCATCTGCTGGGCACAATTCCAAACTCCGGGCTGCTATTGAGAATTTCCTAACAGAAAAACCCAATAACACTGCCAGACCTCAATCGAACCCAAGACCTCATGGTCAGCAGTCACGCTTAGGACCAAGAGGCAGTTTTGGAGTAAGTATATTAATGTTTAATTGCATACTATAATATACATAATAATTATGGTAAAATGAAATAAAACCTGAATCATCATGATAAAGCTAGGAAAGAAGGATGAATGGAAGAACAGTCAGTAGTGCCTTAGATTCGAACCTGTGAACTTTGACGTGATAGTCAACGATCATACCACTAGACTATCACTACTTCAAATCATTAAATGATAAATAGTTTTATTTCTGTAAATAGATCTTTTGAAGACACTTTTACAAGTCATTTTTATTTTTATAAACTAGATTGCACCGGCGTTTCCTATATGACTATCTCTGAGAAGAAACGCCGAAACAAACTCAGTGGTCAACGTCTCTTTTAAAGTCCAGACATAGTACATATCAATGTGAGTGTTACCATGCAGGGATCGTCTAGAATGGCCTTTTGAGGAAAGACCCATAGCAGCTTTGAGGTGACCTGTCCTATCTGACGGCATGTATGCATCAGTCATTGTGTAGCTCAACCATAACTAAGGGAGCTCAAAGACCCGTCACAAGACGATACCAGATCAGGGGACATTTGCGTAGGTCCCATAAAAGAACTCAAAACCGCTAGACAGTTAATCGGGTTCATGAATTGCTGGCCCACGTAGTATGTACTCGTACATTGCTTCTAATAGTCTCCGTATAGATACCTGCTTATGATTGTACCTGTGTATCTTGTGCTCATGTGTGTCGAAAGCCATTAGTACTTATATAAGCTGACTATTAAGAACCAGAATTTAATAGTAAATTTATTAGATTTATTATAAAAGTCCAATAAATCTTGCCAACTCCTTCGGTGATTTGAAGATGGCTTAGAATATTAACTTTTTGTGCAATTACAAACTCATAGGTACAACGAAATACAATAATCGACTGTTCCATCGCCAGTCTGTCTGCAATGCTCTTTGCCCATTGCTTGGTAGCTGTCAATGTGTTCAAGCCAGTTCTCGCTTCTTGTCCAATTTCCGAGTGTCGACAGTTTGTAGATTTAGAGCCTACAATATCCGCTTACAAATACTCAAAAAACATCTTACCCAAGTATTAATTCCCCACTTCACTTCCCACAGACAATATAGATTCTCTCCGAACCCTCTGATAAGTATACTAACGACTAGAAGTATTTTGTTTACAAGACAAGCTGTATGATATTGGAGTAAATTGTAAGGCATAGTCTACGGCTGCGTGACGACGGTTATCACGAGTGTCCGCCCACTGGCCGAAATTTGAGCATAATTCATTAAAATATTAAATTTGAACTTTATTATGGTTTTATTGTCAAGGATGTGTGTGTCGATTTGTCAAACGCATGCTAGTGTGTGTAATGTTTTTTTTTTTATTAATTTATTCTTTTTCTGATGCTTAATATATGAAAATATTAGCTTTCTGCACTCCTTCTCCATATAAACTTTAACTGTGCCAAATTTCATACTCCCCAGTCCGCGTAATTTTCGTAAAAAGGGGATCTACTGAAATACTCAATAACACTGCCCAACCCGGGATTCAGCCTCACGCTTAGGTGCCGCGAATGCGTGTATAGAACAACGAAGCAATTTGCCACCACTAGACCAATGAGGCAGTGCACAGACTAGACTATGCAATTTTTTCGTACAGACCGTGTTTAGCAAAAATACCGGCCCTTCTGCTGATCGGCAGTACCTATCATTAATATGGTAACAGCTGGATGAGGGGAAATTTTGATGATTTATGATTCCTGTCATCATTTCTTTCACCTTTTAAGGACAGAGCTGATTTCGAGACAAGCTGCAAACTGACAGCCAAGCAGTGGATTGGCACCAATAGAAGAAGAATGCCCAAATATGATAACGTTAGCATTGAAATCACCGAGAGAGGAATGGATACCAAGTGTAGATATAGAAACTGTTATTAAAGAGAGTAGGTACCTAAATAAATACTGAAAAAAAAACCTCGAAGAAAGGTTATTATGTTTAAAGTTATTAAGTGCATTGTATGCCCAATTCTCACTTGTGACCGTTGCCTTAGACTTTAGAGTCAATTAATGGGTCTACCAATAGATTGGTGTACGCAAGAAAAATAAATTAATTCAAACGAATATTGTAAATGCGAATGTAACTCTATCTTTGTTTGTTACGTTTTTAAGCCTAAACCACTGAACCAATTTTGATGAATTTTGTTAGGTATAGAGATAGATTGGACTTTGGTGAAGGACTACTACCTTTTGGCGCGCACAAGATTATTACTGAAGACTATTACTTGTTTCAAGTTAACTACTGTTATGATTTCCCAAATTAAAGCTTATGGCGTTTGGCAGTTTGTGAAGCTTGCGTATATAAGCTATATATACGCAAACTTCACAAACTGAGAATTCTCTTTCAATAGCTTTTTTTTCAACTCCTAATATAGTGTGACAAGTTGACAAGTGTCATCTTGTTCTAAAGCAGTGCTGTAATAACTAACTCGAAATTACGAGTTATCGATTTTGAAAACTTGAAGACGGACATTTAATTGTCATTTCATCCGTCAACAGACACCTTGAAAATGCCGTCAATATAACAGAAGAATCCCACGAACGTCCCAAACATTCTGCACCTGCAACGTGTGCGACCCAGGCCCATATTTTCCATTAGCCTCTCACGGCAAGTGCCCAGGGCTTGGCGATCCATGAAGCCCTCTATTTTCTACTCCTTTTGCCTGTTATTGATAACAAATAGTCTTCTATCATAAGGGCCCTGTCATCGAAAACAGCCCAGGCCCTCAATAGACGGCCCTGCGGTGCAAACACGGTTCTTTTTGTCAACACATTTCTCGATTTCAAACGTCAAAATTGACGCAAGTTGTTGATAAAACGATAAAATTCAATAGGTACATAAAAACATATAACGACTTGACAACTTTGTCGACAAAGATCCGTGCTCGGACGCCTGATGCGACAAACAAAACCAAAATAACGCTAACAAAAAAACAATACTGTGATATTTTCCTCTGGCGTCAAGGCTCATTCCATAAAGAAAAAAAACCAGCCAGTGAGCTAAAATGGTAATAGAACTAGGTATGCAAGAGGCACATCAATAATGTGATGTCCTAAGCCCTAGGGGATTATGATTAAGAATGAAAACTTTCTTATCTAAATAATTTCGTGATAATCCTTTATTGTAATTATAGGTATATCATAAAATTAACACAAAATAACTAACAATATTTTCTTGATTGTTTATCGACTTATGTTACCGAGTGATATCATTATTTTGAACCATGCTGTATTCATCATAAATCATTAAGCTATTGCTTTGCGTACGATAAACTTTTGACATGGGGTTGATTAAGTAATATTGTTATTGTGTTAAATACATCGGTACTAGAGTTTAAATAGTCGCATTCGAAGTGGTAGAAATAGGTAATTTAAACTTTTGATAATTAATAATTTAGAATTTATTTGAGATATTTATTTGAGAATTAGATATATTTATTAATTGGTCCTGATAAGGTAGCGGAGAGCTTATTGCCATCTACCGGACACAATCGGGGTTGCTAGAAAGAAAGAAGAACCTAATATCTATTATGTGCCACCCGAGAATAGAAGAACTCATGCAAAAAAAAAAAAATATATATATAAAAGTCCCATATAGAAACTAAAAAAATAATACGTTTCACATTCGGTCTTAAAAATATCACGACAACTTTGAACTCGGCTTACCCCAATTACATAATCAGAAAGTATTATTATTATGTGTCGCATAGACAATAATATAATATTTTTTTAGACATATTATCAAAACATTGAAAAAAATATGTAATAGTGATGCACCCATTGATATAATATAGATAATCGATAATTGATTATTTTTAAATGCAGTAGATAAAGCATGATATCAAATAGTGGTACTACTATTTAGGTGGTAAGTCAAAGGTCACAGGTTAAAATTGTTTTGTATTATGGCTTTTATTATATTATGGTATTATTATATTGTATTATGGCTTAAAATAGTAAAGGAAAACATGAAACCACACACCTGAACGATGTTCTCGGTGGTGTGTTAACTGTAAAGCCATACGGGTGGTTTAAACTCTGACACTATATAGGTTGTTCACTATTCTTATTTTTACAAATAGCGCTACCTAGTGGCATTTAATACAACTAAGTACGTATCAGTATCAAGCCGTAACGCAATCTAAAATTAGTGAGCAAGTTTTACATGAAGTTCTGTTAAATACTGCCAGAGGACGCTTCTCTCGCTAGGTAAAACTGTTTTACTTTCTGTGCTATCACTGGACCTTCAAATGACCTTTGGTGTATGTCCTCTCGGCGACTTATTATTTGACAGTACTACCAACGTAGCAGTTCGGGAGTGTCTGTGTTTCACCGGATAATAAATTAAAATAAAAAAGTAAGTTTATTATACTATTTGAAAAGCGTTATTCAATAATTTGATGTTCATGCTCGAAAATGTTTAAAACTTTATGTAATTTACGGCTTGGTTGGTATTTTATTTAAGGTTATAATTAGTACTGCGATTTCTTGTTAGAATTACATATTTTATCATTTCTTCTGCCTCCGAAGTCTTTATTTATGCCTTTTAGATCAATATTAAATAACTGACCCACATATTTGAACTTAATTATGCTGTGTCGTCATAATTAGATAATATAGCCCATTTTTTTATATTACGTTATTGCTGGATAATATTACTTAACAATATTTTTCATTTCATTTTATCCAATATGAATCTAAAACGTAAGAAACAGTCGAAAAATATTATAATTATATGCCATGATTTTATAAATTTCGTACAACGACAATTTACTGTTTTTGGTGTTTTTCATGTCTATGAGTTTACCGATGATAGTATTATCTTTAGCATGATTAAAAAACTGAGAAAAGCACAGTCAAAGAATATTTTTATCTTTATTTCGCCCTTGAATTTTTACTATTAATACTGCGTTGGTATTTTCTTCTGAATGACCTTTCAAGGTCACCTTACGGGGAAGCTAATATTGAACAAAGTCAAATTAATTGTAAAGCATTATGATATAGCAACCAGTCTTTTCGTAAAATAAACTAACATTTACTTAACTTTATTGCAAATACCCAGGTATTTGATAAATGTATTTTACTATCTATCTACTATAGCATTCTGGTATTTACCAAAATTGACCATCTTTTCACAAGTATGCCATGGAAACCAAAACCAAAATAACGGTGTAAGGAAAAAATTACAGTATTGCATAATTTTGTTCAAAATAAAATATACGTACATAACGTATTTGTCGTAAGCCCTTTTGGTTGTGTATATTAAATAAATCAATAATTATATTATAGGTAAGATTAATAAGCTCTATGTTTTCGAATTCGTATAATGCTTTTATTGACTAACATTAGTCTCGGTCATCCTCATAACACAGAAAATCGATAATATTTACAACACTAAGTTTAATTGATTGATTGACGAAAATTAAAACTGTCAAGGTTATTGACTTTGACATTTCGGTAATCGAGAAACACGATCTTCGTAATTTAATTTTTAAAACAATTGAATATATGGACAGAAAGGGTTACTTTGTAATGGTGAGTTTTTGAAACATCACTATTTTATAATGTCGAGTATATTATTTTTAGTTTAAATTATTTCTAAGTGAATTTTTATACATAAATAACAAACAATGGGAGCTAAAAAGAAGAAGGGAAAAAAGGGAAAGACCCCTCCAGAATCAGGATGGTGGCCAGGGATGGGAACCAAGGGTAGGCCCTACTATCTCTTGTGTCGTTTCTTTAGTTAACTTAGTCTAAATAAGCCTAAGTCAATCCACTTGATATAAGTTGAAATAGTGTGTGGTGATTTGGGTCTGATTTCCTATGATTACACCCAAGAAATGTCTTCTAAGACAACTTGTCATGAACCTAGATTGTTTCTAATCACAATGACCACTAATCTAGTACAAATAGTGTCAGAATGTACTGTGTAGGTGGCGATAAACATTTCAGTTCATAGTTTTGGTTAAAATTCACGAAGGATTATGCACTTCTATTTCTGCCACTTCTCAAAATAAGTTCTTATTCGTACAGATGAAACTATTAACCAACTTATCTGGAAATAGATTGCAGATAAGAGTAACTCGATACTTTGTAATTATAATTGAAAATCATATTATTTTTTTCAAATCAAGCAATATCCTTAATTAGTCCTAGTGACCTATGATAAGTCCTGACCTCTGGTATGAGAGAATTTGTAACATATTTTTTTATTATTCAGTCAAGTCTGGAAACAAATCGGTCTAAAAGGCATACAATTTTAGATGTTATAGCTCATATTTAAATTATTTCTAAGTAACTGCCTCATTGGTCTAGTGGTCCCAAGCGTGAATGCTGAACATGAGGTCTCGGGTTCGATTCCCGGGTCAGGCAAAGTGTTATTGAGTTTTTCTATTAGAAAATTCTCAGTAGCAGCCCGGAGTTTAGCATTGTGCCTTGTTGATGGCAATAGGCTCACCACCTATTACATGGGACTTAATAACAGAATTGGTGAAATGTGGGCATACAACTGTGTCCACCTCTGCTTACCCCTTCGGGGAATACAGGCGTGATGCTATGTATGTTCTGCTAGATATTTAAAACAATTTTTTTATTACATATGCATAGTTCTGTGAGACATACCTACATTAAAAAGTGATGTAAATCACAAATAATTCTGACTCCATCAATCACAAAACAAACTGTTAATAAAGATTTTAATCTGTTGGCTTGCTAATTACCAGATACAATAGATTCTTATGAAGTATAATATTATCCTTCTCCCATTTGAAAAGTAACACATGTATATAATACTTGGATTTAGATTTATTCTGTGTGTATATTTGATTCCTTATTCATATAAATTTATTCTAAACTGATAACATTAAACAATAGAAATATATTCCCGGTAGACTGAGCTTGGAAAACCTAAACATAAAATTTTCATTCAACATAGATTTCAATTAAGATTATCAAGCCATGACACTTGTCAAGTGCATGCAACACATTAATTTAGTGTTAAAATTATCACTAATTTCAAAATGGTGGAGGAAAACATTTTGAGGGAGCTAGTACACCTGAGAGTTGTTCCTGATGGTGTGTAGAGCCATGTCAAAGATCTATGGGGGCTTGAAGTCAGACACTAGGTTCTTTGTCAACCATTATGATAAGCAGGAGATTTCAGTAGGTTAAAACGTGTTGTCAGGTTATGCTTATCATTATATTTCAAGCAATTGAGTTTATCAGTAAGCAGTTACAAACTTATATTTTATTATTTTATATATGATGATTTTATTTTGTTATTACAAGACTATAAACAATTTATCATATCATATATGTTTATAATATTTATGCTGTTAACTATTTAAACATTCAAATTATTTTATTTGTCTGAAATAATAGTTATGTAAGAAACCAATTTGTTCTCCAAAATTGACTGAAAAAAACAGGCTATTGTTAGTTATAGCTGTTATTAATTAATTAATTGATTTGATTATATCTAAATATTGATTAATAATCTGTCCTTGAGATAAGTGTGTAAAAATAATATCTGTATAAAATAATTTCATCTGAGATATTACAAATACATAGTATTAGATAGCAAAAAATACATAGTGAGGATAAGGACTTATTGTTCTGAAATCAACATTACCCAGTGAACATAATTATGGTGAAGGGAAAAATCATGAGGAAACCTGAAAATAATGGTCTGAAATCACCAATAGCGTTGCGAATTATGCAAATGTCTTCTTTGTGTGAGAAGAGGCCCGTGCCTAATCATTTCAGTTAATAAACAGCCAATGCCAAGTATAGTCGTCTTCTCTGTGACGCCAAAGTAACTTTTTTTGTAACTTTTCACTATTTTGTTTCAGCCACTATGAGTACCTATTTCCAGTACCCTACTCCCGAGCTGCAGGAGGAGCTCAGGAAGATCGCCCAAGCGATCGTGGCTCCCGGCAAGGGTATCCTCGCCGCTGACGAGTCTACTGGTAAGTTACCTTCTGTGTATTTTACCAAAGTTTTAGATGATGGAGTATGAATTGCTACTTAAATGTAAATTGTAGTTCCTGTTTATAAATACTCGTGTCACATCGCATTCTTCCTGTCTTGCAGGACAGGAAAAATACTAAGGTACAGTATGAATTAAATGAGTGTACCCCTCTGAAGTCGTCTACGAAAACCTGTTCGGTAGTCGATAGTACGACCAAAACAGTAGTGCGCATGCGCGACAGGTGGAAAGCCTAACTTCAGAGAGGCACACTCATTTAAGGCGAACTATACTGATATTTAATTCCGATATATTAAAGAAAAAGTCTCGATTTAGCCAGTGTTTGATTGGATTCTAAGTTCTTAAAGAAAAGTCTGAAGAGTAAGTAGAAGCTAACAGGAAAAACTGACACAAAATATTTTAAACGGAGTACTGGCCACAGATTCTATGCTACATTAAGCTGTTATCTGAAAGAGAAGAAAAAAACAAGAGAATCAAGACATTTGTTTAATATAAACATTCGCTATATAAAAAAATACTATATTTCCCACTTGAAATTTCCTCGAGTCTATCGCAGTCTAATGGACATTTCCCAAACCACGCCACAACTTTTGCCTAACGCATTCAGCCTGACCCCACTGCTTTTTCAGGGCATATCATTTGGTATGAAAAAATTTTATTCTCCAACAAATTTATCAGATTTTCCCATACATATCGAACTATTTGCTGCCTGCTGGTCAACTGCCTCGTTGGTCTAGTGGTCGCAAGCGCGGCTGCTGATCTTGAGGCCCTGGGTTCGATTCCCAGGTCGGGCAAAGCGTTATTGTTTTTTTTTTCTGTTAGGAAATTCTCAGTATCAGCCCGGAGTTATGAAGGTGGTGGTGTGACACCCTCGTGCTTCGGAGAGCACGTAAGGCCGTCTATCCTGCGCCTGATCTTTGATCGTGTCGGATTGCCGTCCCATCGAACTATGAGAGTAAATGAAGAGGGAGTGAGTGCACCTGTGTTTGCGCATACACTTGTGCGCCATAATATCTCCTGCGTACTAGGCTAATCTCCGTGGAGATTGGACGCCGTGACCGAAATATTGGAGGATTAATATAACTATTTCAAATTCTCTTCTGGTTTTAATCTGGCAATTTCCCACAGGCACCATGGGCAAGCGTCTCCAGGACATCGGAGTCGAGAACACAGAGGAGAACCGCCGCAAGTACCGCCAGTTGCTCTTCAGCTCTGACCCGGTAAGTTCAACTTTATATCAACCTGTAAGTTACCACTGATGGTTCTGGGTTGGTACCTATTGCCTGTCTCGGTACCAACGGATTGATGGTCAGTTAATCAAAATCATTACTATAATTATTTATTAGGGGAACATAGGTATTTGCATAGGTCTTAAGTTAGGTAACAAAGTTGCACTATGTTCTACCACAAAGGTGGTGTGGTGTACAAATGAAAATAGATGAAATAAAAATTATAATCAGAATAATAACAAAACATCTATCTCTTGTTAAAAAATAAAGCTTAATTTTTTATCTAGCAGCCCGCTCCGTAGTTTTCTGGGAAATAATTACAATCATAATTAAATATAACTTTTAAAAATGCTTAACCTTAACACGTTGCCTGTCCACGAAGCAGACACAATACAATCGCCGTTTACCACATGTGAAAGGGTGACACAGTGAAAGGGTTAAAATAAAAAAATAAGACTGCATAGCAAGTGGTCTGAGATCCCAAAAATATTAACAATTATAGAAACAACAATTTTTTTTCCGTATAATCTTAATATATATTTCTTTAGTTATTTTAATTGTAAAAGTACGAACTGATATAATTTCAATGTCAATCGAAAGGATTTATTTACAAGAATAGCCCTTCTCAACATTATTGGCTATTACGGTAAAAGGCTCGCCTTGAAACGGGACCTAAAAGGCTAACAGCATCATTATATCTGCCGTTTTATGAGTATTTTTAGTCTTAAGATATAATTCATTAAGAATATCTTAAGCATACATAACTTTATCAACAAATGTGTATCGAGTAAGCAGGATACTAACCCTTCTTATTAATCTAATCTTATCACTTGTTTGACATTTGACTTAGCCAAGAAAACAGTAGTGAAATTAAACATTAAAATATGTTGTAGTTAGAGACATTTAAATAAATGTTAATATAATTCCATGACGTAGATGTTTACGAATATTTCGGAGGCGTGGTAGTCGTGCCCCCAAAAAGTCTGTTGATTCATCAGATTAATCGAATATTCGTTATCATAATTATTCGTGTTGGAAAATCAAAACAGCATTACAAAGTTGTTCCATTATAAGTGACGTTTTTCACATTTACAAATGGTGGCCTGAGCAACAAATACATACAAATATAAATGCAAAATGTGAAGGATGCATTTAATACCATTTGCAGTATGATTTCGGTTGCAGCTCAATGTTATTATTTATATCTATTCAAAAGTTTACTCCTTCAGGCTAAGTATATAATGCATATTCCCAACACTATGCAATGTCACACTTTATCGGTCTCATACCTTTATAAATACACTAATAGCACAAACCACTTGGTGAAAGTAGTATAACGCAAGTTCCCGACGTTGAAATAACGACGTGATACCAGACTTGTTTCAACAATTCCGTATTTCGTCTCTGCCACGAATTTCCTTTCCTACTGCCAAGTTTTATTGTAAACAATTAAACATATTACGCAGAACAAGACACTAGCTATTAGTCGACGTATTCTACGACACAAGAGCTACAAGAGCATCAATACTTTTGTTCTATGTTCTTGTACCTACATCCCTACCACGAAATTTCTACATTCAAGTCTTCCTGTAAACATATTACGTAACATAAGACACTAGCTGAGAATGTCGGTTGACGCAATTGCAACGCTTCTAAGCGTCTTTCATAACGCAAGATATTTTGTCTCGTGTCGTTATGTGACGTCACCTAAAATTACCCATCGTCATTCATTGCCATCCATATATACTTATGGCTCGGCAACA
This sequence comes from Xylocampa areola, assembly GCA_935421205.1. Classification (NCBI taxonomy): domain Eukaryota; kingdom Metazoa; phylum Arthropoda; class Insecta; order Lepidoptera; family Noctuidae; genus Xylocampa; species Xylocampa areola. The sequence goes on along the minus strand of OW285219.1, from coordinate 10,712,925 downwards.
GTTAAAATTCCCTATCTTTCGTCTCATGTAGTTTAGCTGTAGTAGAGTTTGATGTGCAAAATGTTGAAAAGGTGAATGTAGGAAAGGTGTTGTTTCAGGATTAATTGAATAACTATTTTTATGCAAATTCTCTACTAATGACAAGACGCCGTTCGGGGTCATATCTTATCTTTTCTACGTTTTCCTTTCCTTATTCCAAGTTCTCCTGAAAACAATTACTAAACGCTTTATAAAACCATTGATTTGTCGCTCATCATTTTGTGATGTCACCTGATGTTTCCCCATTCGTATTATTTGCCACCCTAAATAAGGAAGTTGTTGCAAATGTAATTTCTACCATTCTTACTCGACAGTTTACGACTAAAAACAAATGTATGTACCTGACTCATTTCTGTACCACGCTATAGTCAGTAAATATTCGTTCGTTCGGCACAGTAAACTAGTTAATTCCAATGGTCTACCTGGTAAAAGTCACGTAGTCAAACCCGTAAGGAAAATGAACATGTAGTCGAAAGTGACTTACTGCAATCTTTTTGGTAACTTTACTACCCATCATGGATCAGATTTGCGTTAATTTCATGTATATTGTTTTAAAATGTTTGCTTTTACTAATAAATAACCACCAAATATGTATTTATATTTGTTCATTCAAATACTTGAACTTGTTCTGGTGATGCCTCTTCCTTACGATAAATAGGTGTCCTGTTGTTTCATTCACTTTTCACTGGAAACCGCCCTTTATTTAATCCAACCTCTAGTTCGTGAACTTCGTCTTATTTTTATTGTCATAAAAATCACACGATTTTTACATTATTTTATACACTGTGATAGATGACTCACGCATGTAAGTATCAAACTGTCCTGATTTCTCCATTAATACCCCTCAGTACTCGAGTTTAACCGCCTCAAAATTGCGCTTAAAAGTTTACCCAATATTTCCATTAACCGGTCCGTTATATGGCCTTGACACATTTGCAATGACCATCCAAGAATAAACCTACACATGCTGTGAACATTGACAGCATATTTGAGTGACATGACGCCTCTAAGTGTCATGGCGCTTGGCTTCTTTTGTGACAACCTGGCTCGCTATTTGTGGTGTGATAGGACAGGTAATTTATATTTTATTTTCGGCCACCGTTTTAGTCATCGGTCCTTGTGATTTTCTCCATCTTTGATTTTCTTTGAATTATGTAACAGCTCATCATACAATCCGATTTTTGTCCACTGTTTAAATTCACATTTAGTTTCCCTTTTTTCGATTGCATCTAAACTGTTTTTCCATTTTGTGGAAGACTACAACTCGTCCATCTAACACAATTTCACACCGTATTTCCAGATACGAGCCTTTTAATAGCTGGGCTTTGTTAAAAGCTTTTGTTGTCAGTACTTATATATAGGTAACATTCGGCTGCAATGTATCACATATTATATGAAATACGCACCTGTCACCTAAATACGAAATAAGTAGTATAACATTATCGATAACAGTTGACTGATTAAAATATATCTCTCGTGTATCCTTGATGTGTATCCAATAGATAGGTGAAGTAGTAATAACGTGAAAAACTACTTTTTTCGATGTGTTAGATATTGGAAGAATTAACTTCCTCATTTTCGTTTATCTCTACTGTCGCTTTCTGCTGATATTATGTTTCAAACTAGGTCTAGGGGCCCGTGCTTCGATTCCCATTATAGTTTAAGCTAACTTTTACAATACATTTAGAGGCTGACACGAAACTGTCACACGAGATTTAAAAATCGATGTTATAATGATACAATAAGTAGGCATTTTTTGAATACAGGTAAAATAATACGAAACCTTGCTATGTTTATCAGCCACGTAAACAATAGGTCTATCGTCATCATTTGTTATAGTTATATGCTAATATCTCTATTTATTCTTGTGTTCTCTGAAGAGGAAAGCAGTAGGTACTCACATTTATTCGATAAAAGTTTTTTTTTTAATCTGTCCCTAAATCAATACAAATAAATAAAATTGCAAGTTCTGTTTTAATGTCAAAATAATAGTATTTTTTTAAGCTCATACATTTAATTGCACGATGCCTAAAAATCTGTTTTTGAAATGTTTGTCTGTCTGTTTGTTCCGGCTAATCTTCGAAAAGGCTGGACCGATTCTGATAAGATTTTGCTGGCAAGTAGCTGACTGTATAAGGAGTAACTTAAATTTTCTAGCTGAAAATATTTAAGGGATCGAGCAAAATAAAAAATTTGGGACTAAATCCGATTTTGATGGAATTATTAGCAGGTAGATAAATAACGTTTATACGAGTAACTTAGTATTATATAAAGCCAAAAAAGGAACTCCTAAAAATAGCCTTTCATATTAGTAGAAAAAAAAAACCCATCAGTTTATCCAAATTCCACGCGGAGGAAGTCGCGGGTATGAACTAGTAAATACATAACGGCTTTTCCAAATTTACGGTTATGACTGTGCCGTTTCCTCATAACGAATGAACTATAATCTGTACCGATGCCTACTTTAAGATTATCATCAAGTTCCTCTAATCAATTTCCTCTTTCAGTCCGTCTCCGAAAACATCTCCGGTGTGATCCTGTTCCACGAGACCCTTTACCAGAAGGCCGACGATGGCACACCTCTGGTGTCCCTGCTGGAGAAAAGGGGAATCATCCCCGGAATTAAGGTCGACAAGGGTGTTGTGCCGTTGTTCGGATCCGAAGACGAGTGCACTACTCAGGGTGAGTCAGAATTTAGCGTTATATTTTTCTGTTTTGTAAGGACCAAGTTTCTTACGGGTTGTGGAAGTCATACGGCTGTTGTTTTTAGGGTGTTTTTTGCTGTACTTTGGTGATACTGAGTTTAAATGATTATTTTAATCGTCTCTGGTAGGGACAAACCATAGCAAATGTCCATAGTTATACATCGACTCAATCTTTATCGTTTCCCCATCGATACCCTCTGCCGAGGAAGGCATATATTGGACTCTTCTGGACTAAAGTCATTCAGTGTTCCTCTATTTTATTAAGACCAAGAGAATCGCTTCAACCACATTCTGAACTGTTTATAAGCCAGTAACCTTTTAAACAATTCAATAAAATACTGAATTAAATGCGAAAATTACAATAGTTACTTATACCTCCTCAAACTTCGACACAGCACGGCGTAATAAATGCATATAATTATTATAACACACATACTTATACATCTTTGTATAAAAACTTGTACTTATACATCGTTATGTTCTGTTTTTATTGTTATACTCAGACTGAATACAAGATAATTGTTATCTACGTAAGTACCGACTGTACATTTGTTATGACATTATTATCTTCAGCCGCAGATTAAAGGATGATGGTAGGCAGTTTCAAACACTTTTGATAGTTTTCCGATGTATTTATCTGCATTTTGTTCGGGATAGGAAAATTACCACTTAGCCCGGTTATTGGAGTGTCATATTAGGATAACATCAGAACCTGGCGCATGGATAACATTTGGTGTGACATAGCTAGATAGAAGGAGACCGTATCGGTGGCGGTTACCACCAACAACAGTATTCCCAAAGAGGGTTGACGTCAGGCAGGCGGCCGGTCATAAAACATAGCCAGAACTTTAGCAGCATGCCAGATATAGGTATGCTGCGCCGACCCCAAATAAATTGGGATAAGGGCAGGGGGATGATGATAGGAAAATTACGTAATACTTAATCAACATAATTAATAAAAACATTTAAAACAATTGTCATTAAGAAAACTGAGGACTTATGGGGATTGTCCATAAAGGCGGTTGAATCAATAATTACTAAGATAGCGCCAATGCTGGCGTCAATATTTAATCGCTGCATCACAGACGGTGTTTTTCCCGATCTTATGAAACTAAGTAAAATCGTACCCATTTTCAAATCAGGCTGCCATAATAACCCATCTAATTATAGGCCAATATCTGTGCTACCCGCTCTGAGCAAAATTTTTGAAAAAGTAATGTTAAAACAAATGTTAGTTTACTTTAATAAAAATAAAATATTGCATGCCAAACAGTTTGGGTTTACTAGGGGACGATCGACAGTGGATGCCGGGTCCACTGTGATCCAAGCAGTGTTGGGGGCTTGGGAGGAGGCTCAAGATGCTATAGGAGTGTTTTGTGACCTCTCGAAAGCATTTGACTGCGTGGATCACCGAACGCTCATTATGAAATTAAATTACTATGGAATTCGAGGTAGATCAATGGATTTTTTAAGTTCATACTTGTTGAATCGGAATCAAAGGGTGGCTATTGATAATGTAACTTCAAGGGGTGCAATTGTCAAAACGGGGGTGCCTCAAGGATCAATTCTGGGCCCATTTTTGTTCCTAGTTTATATTAATGATCTTCCCTACCTTATCAAGGATAACATGACAAATATGGTTCTCTTTGCTGATGATACATCCCTTATATTCAAAGTAAATAGAAAGGATAGGGATCAGATAGAACTCAACAATACACTTAATAAAGTATCTAAATGGTTCTCTGCTAATAACCTTCTTCTTATCAATTAATGTTCACCGGTTACTACTCACGTGCATTTTTCGAGTTCGAAACTAGTCGGGCAATCCCGAAAAATGCACGTGAGTAGTAACCGGTGAACATTAATTGATATGAATATGTCTCACGAAAGTTTTTATACAAACCTTCTTCTTAACTCGAATAAGACCAAATGTATTAGGTTCTCCATACCAAGCGTACCCCATATAAATTCAAATATAAAACTTGATGGTAGGGTGTTAGATTTGGTTCCCTCAACTGTTTTCTTAGGCGTTTCAGTAGACTCTAAACTGCAATGGGGTTCTCATATAGAGGCACTTGCAGGCAAACTCAGCTCTGCTGCATTCGCTGTTAGGAAAATAAGACAGATGACAGATGTAGCAACAGCTAGACTAGTTTATTTTGCTTATTTCCACAGTATTATGTCCTATGGCATCTTACTGTGGGGTTCGGCTGCTGACGTTGAGACTATCTTTATATTACAAAAAAGAGCAGTCCGAGCTATTTATAATCTTGGCTGTCGTGAGTCATTACGTGAATTGTTTAAGGAAATAAATATACTTACTTTGCCATCATTGTACATATTCAGTAATATCATGTACATTCGCAAACATATTGCCGATTATAATAAGAAGGGTGACAACCACAATCTAAACACTCGTAATAAGCACAAGCTTATGGTCCCCGGTTTTAGGCTTAGGAAGACCAGCAAATCATTCATGGGTAACGGTATTCGGTTCTATAATAAGATCCCATCTAATATTACAGATCTTCCAGATGATAAGTTTAAGGTAGTTATCAAACGCATTTTAATATCTAAAGCGTATTATAGTATCACTCACTACATTGAAGATAGGGATGTTTGGCGCACGATCCCCTCCTGCACACAGCGACCCACTGGCACTGTCTAATTTATTGCATGAATGGATATAGCCTGTACAGATTACTTTGGTAATAACTGTTTTTATTATACCTTATTTTGACAATTAGATATATATATATATTATATAAACCTATATATTTAATTTTTCTTCTTGATATTTATGTAAATCTTACATAATCACATGACAATTATTCTAATCTAGTACCTTCTGCTACTAGTTTAAATTTGCGAAAAATTTGGTTTACTGTATTGTTATTTGACTTAACTGTTTCTTTTTTTTAACAGTTATTTAATGTAATTTTCTTAATAAATATTGTATTATATCTTATAGCTTCACTACTGTTCTGTAAAATGTGAGCATTATGTGGACATTAATGTTAATCGTTACATTAAAGAAGTACTCTCATATAACAGCCTATGACCGGGTATTATGAGTTTGTCATGCTCACTAAAATGTCTTGCTGATGGTGGCGTTGTGTATTGGGTCGTTGAGTTCCCTTCAAAATGGTTGAGTTTAGCGATGCTGATGCGCTCGTCATACTCGTGAACGGGTGCTGTCTGTTGGGACTGGTCAGCTCGTAATAGCTCTGGTTATAATTTTGGCTTTTTATATAATTAAAATTCTGCCTTTTCTTCAACATTAACCTGCATTATTCTCACATTAATAAATTTAAATTGTAAAGAACACATAATTTTAAAAGAGTGTCTATGGAGTTTTTGCCGGCTCTTCTCCATAAGACCAACTTCTTGGAACCGTGCACCTAGCTTTGACTTTTCTTAAGTGCCTGTAATAGGGCCTATTTGAAATAAAAAATTTGAGTTTGAGTTTACGACTGGGTGTTATTGAACCCAGGTTCACGTAAAAGGTCTTTCTTTTTTCGCGTGAAGCTATTAAAACTTGTGATGACATAGCTAGATAGAAGGAGACCGTATCGGTGGCGGTTACCACCAACAACAGTATTCCCAAAGAGGGTTGACGTCAGGCAGGCGGCCGGTCATAAAACATAGCCAGAACTTTAGCAGCATGCCAGATATAGGTATGCTGCGCCGACCCCAAATAAATTGGGATAAGGGCAGGGGGATGATGATAGGAAAATTACGACTGGGTGTTATTGAACCCAGGTTCACGTAAAAATTCTTTCTTTTTTCGCGTGAAGCTATTAAAACTTGTAATACAAATTCAAAATGAATTTTGATGATTTGATAATGTTGAGAGCAATAAAGAAAGGCGATTACCAAAAGGTTGCCGGGAGATGACGCGATGAGTTTATTTCAGTTTTACATATTTAGCCACAAATGGAATGAATGAAGGATTTTTGCATATAGCGAAGATGAGAATGTTAAGACTCAATTATGGTGTCACGAAAAAAATATTTAGGAGGAACTTTGGTGACCAAAAAGCTGTGTTGAAATACTTTTCCATGGTATTTGTACTAATAAAGTTAGTTCTTTGGTATATGATGCAAAAGAATGTATGTCATGAAGGAAGTTAAAAGGATAGAGGAAGGCATGATTGTGAAAGTTGATATGACTCGAAAGAGGCTTATATAAGGCCCTAATTTATTAGGTAACTTCCTTTGAAAGGCTTAATATTTAAGTCAAATACATTCACTTAAGCTAAGAATTAAATGGATATAACAAATTATTTGTAATTAACATAGTACTAGCAAGACGAAAACTGCTCCTTGAACGGCGAAAATTAAGAAAAAAATAAAATTGTCGAAATAATTTGAATTATGGCTTAAATGAATCCTTATCACTTACACATTGACCCCTTAAAAGGTAATTACCTAATAAATTAGGACCTTATATATCCAGATGACGGCTGATAGAGATGTATGAAAGAGAAAGACCTGTGCGAACGCAAATAAGTAGGACAAGAGCAGGAGAGTTATGGATGATCGGAAAACGAAATATTTACACAATTATCATAAATACCTCCTCTCTATCACGTTGCTTTTTTAAACTTGAAATATTTTTATCGACATCCACTGCCCTTTTCGACCCTAAAGAAAACGTGACTGACGGGGGCTCGGCACCTCTTATCAACACTTATCTCCTGGTAAACAAGTCATTGCGAGATTTACTTACAACTATATATATAACAAGTGTTGGAGTGGTAGTGATACTCAAATAATTACATAGGTTCACAAAGGTTATATTTGTCGCGCCTAATTACCCCATTAATGAGCTTATTTATAGAGAAATCTATGAAAAGCATACAAAACAAAAAAAAAACCGTGACGTCACCAAAAGACGTTTCAAATGTGGAAGAAAAATTCGTGTTAGTGAGCAGAGGTCGCGTTGGCTTAGCGGTCAGAGCACATGGAGTATTTATCCGGGAGGCGCAGGTTCGAATCCTGCTCAAGACCATATTTTTCTTTCCGCAAAAATTTATAACTTTGGAGCTTATTTATGTTTTTAATACCCGGAAACTCAGAATGTTTTAATTTTTTACTAGCTGGTGCCCGCGACTTTCATCTGCACGAAAAAGTAATATATCCTTCTCCAGGGTCCAGTCTATCTCTATGCCAAATTTCATCGAAATCCGTTTAGCTGATTTTGCGTGATTGATTAACAAACATCCTAACATACAAACTCTAATATAAGTAGGATATTAGACTAGACTAGACTATATTTTAATATAAAAACTCATAGCTTTTGAAATAAACACTAAACTAACTAAAGTTAGGTTTTATACAGTTACAGTCATTCTGTAGAAACTAAATAGATCTATGACGGTGACGTCAGCATAAGGCATATTAAAAACAGTCAAGGAAATATTCAGCTCAAGCGGTGATGTGCCATAGTTTAACTGGCAGATCACTTGTAACCTGGAGTAAACCTGCGGCGTTGATATTTTTCTGTCCACGAAAGTTGAGGTTTGTTTACTACTGTCTACCACCTTCACTTATTCGTCAGTGTCAGTATTATCATTGATTGGCCTTTACATGTATACAGCCGTACTTTTTTAAGATAATTTTTAAAACATTTGAATTTATCAGAAATTGTTGCCATGTTCCAAAGTGAAGACTCCTTCCATATTGTTTTTGTCGTTTTATAATTAATCATAATAGTTTTCAATTGATACTGTTTGTCTTTGATTTGAATAGATTACTCTTAATAAATAAATGGAAAGTTAGAGTACAGAGTACTTATAGTCCACCGTGAAATTGCTGTACCATTTTGAACTATAACCACCGACCAGTAAATTAAAATTGACACACACTGTCACAGTATCGCAAGTGTCACTTTGATCTTGTAAGTCATAAAGATGTTTTAAAAGAAAAACAAAAGTGACTTCAAGACTTTACCTAAATGGACAAATTTATACTAAAAAGTCTTCTTTTAGTATAAATTTATTATATTTGGTATGTCTATCTATGCCTGAATCAATTTCTATAAAATTTATATGGGACCACCTCTGAAGTATGACCTACGAAACAAAAAATTTTCATAAAAATCAATTCATAATTGGCGGAACAATCGCGTAACAAACATACAGTCGAATTGAGATCATGTCATGTGAAGACGACCAATCGAAATTCGGCATTACAATACCACCCCGGGTGTACATAATTATAGGTACCAGATGTGAGTCGAAATACAAAAAAAAAAACATGTTAATCATGAAAAAGTTATTGGAAACATTGTATTCGATAAAATAAAATGAAGTTGTTGTTTTGTTACGAAATTGCATAATGCTGTCATGATAAAAAAACCATTTCATCAATATTATGTTTTCACTCTACCAATTTATCGCAATCCGGCAATATTAGTAGAGATAGTGTCGGATATTAAGGTTAATACTTGGTGAGACCGACGGAGAATCGACCTTAACGTTTAAGTACCTGATATGAAGCGAAGTTCAGATAAAACTTGCCCATACTAAGAGAATTTCATTGAAGATGCAAGGTCGATCAGATCTATAGGAAGAATGAAATCTTATTCTCCACATGAAAATAAATTTAGTTTAATGAAGGCATCCTAATTCATTTATAGTTTTAGATACAAGCTCAAGGTCAAGTTAATCGTTATAAACTCCACAAACCTATTTATTTATTTAACATTTGTAGCCTAAATATTTTTTCCCTTATTTTCGTTACTGATTTTAATGAACGGCCGTTTGACTTCCACAATACGAAATATATTGTACAACCACTAAGTTGAACAACAACCATAAAACAAGTTAACAAATCATCAATAAACCAATTTTTTCCACCACCAGGTCTTGATGACCTTGCCCAGCGTTGCGCCCAGTACAAGAAGGATGGCTGCCACTTCGCCAAGTGGCGTTCCGTGCTCAAGATCGGCCGTTTCACTCCTTCGTACCAGGCGATCATGGAGAACGCGAATGTCTTGGCTCGCTATGCGTCCATTTGCCAGAGCCAGCGCATCGTGCCCATCGTTGAGCCCGAAGTGCTGCCAGATGGTAAGTGAATCTGTAGATTTATGTGCGCCTTAGTATTTCAAATTTTAAAGTCATCAGCTATGTCTGTTTACGCTTAGTTTGCTTGATGGTGAATTAAGGCTCTAAGGAACACTAATTATGTGGTCCTATTTTTTAATCCCAACTTCAATACTTACTATATATTGAAGAAAATATTTACTATATATTGAAGTTGTCTATTTGGCAAGATTAGTGTTAGAAATTTGAATAAAGGATCTGCTTCAATGTCTATCTAACCAAGTGTTTATTCTCGAGACGTGCTAAAGCGAGAGAAAACCGATGGACAAATACATATATGTACCTAATGGTAAAACGTCAGCTTCTTATCACATAACGATTTCTAAGATTTTGTTATTAATTCCAATCCCGTTAAAAACTTCATATTGTTTCTTCCAGGTGAGCACGACCTTGACCGTGCCCAGAAGGTGACCGAGGTCGTCTTGGCTGCCGTGTACAAGGCACTCAACGACCACCACGTCTACCTCGAGGGTACCCTCCTCAAGCCCAACATGGTAAGCAAATTTAAGCAAGCATTAATAGACAATGGTGTATTGTTACAAAACATTTCATGTCTCCTCGTTTCTATGTCCATCTGATATTACTTAAAACGTTGAGAGGTGTGAAGGTGTAAGCGCCATTTTGAAAGGGGCGGAGCTTGTGCAATGGGAATTTGCTTTAGTTTAAGATTACGGGCCTATGATCTTTTTAAAACTGTTGTTTCTGTTACTGATGTAATAGTTTTCATTGTGGCCTGAACTACAGCAATAACGTTTGGGACTTCATCATTTTGAATGGCAAAACTTAGCAGATTTGCTTAAATAATAGTTTAGGTAATATCTAAATTTTAAAATCTAACTTCTTATGTGCAGTCTAAATAATAACTCATTATTAATATAAAGGTGGTTTAGGCGTCGCAGTAATCTTTTCATCGTCGTCATCTAGTAAAGTGCCCAGAAGACTAGCAGCATTGCCACATTGAATTACTATATTTGAACAAATTTTGAAATGTTTCCAAATCAGACACATCAGCTGAAGGTTATATTGCGAATAGTAATTTTTGTGTACATAGTTTAAGTAATTTCTCTGATGTGTATATTCTGTTGTTCATCAGGTGACCGCTGGCCAGGGCTGCAAGAAGACTTACACTCCCATGGATATCGGCCGCGCCACTGTCACCGCTCTGCTCAGAACTGTGCCCGCTGCCGTTCCCGGTATGTAACTAGATACATGTCAACAGACCTGCTTTTGACTTCATACTGTGACAGGACGTCTACTGGTTTCATTCTTACTTCAAAACATTCTTATCGATAGATTCCACTGTTTTAAATATTATTGGTACTTATTAAGAAAACATTCCTACTCCAAAGCATCCTATATATACGTCCAAAAAAGGTGCGTTACGTTTTCAGGGTTTGTGAATGTATATTTGTCTCTTTATTCCACTATACATTTTAAACGCCTGAACCGATTTAGATATATGGTTTATCAGTAGAATGTATTATCGTGGGTAACTTATGCTAGTAAGATTTAAATAATAGTAGTATAGTAGAGGGTACAGTAGTAGAGGGTTGTGTTCTGTATGAAATAAAAAACAAAATAAAACCTTTTCAATGGATTGCTTTGATTAAGACTAATCTTTTAATCCATAATTATTCCCTCACTTTCTTGGTCTAAATTTCAACACAAACATTTTCTCAGGCGTCACATTCCTCTCCGGCGGCCAGTCCGAAGAAGAGGCTTCAGTGAACCTGAACGCCATCAACACCGTCGACCTGAAGAGGCCGTGGGCCCTCACCTTCAGTTACGGCCGCGCCCTCCAGGCCTCCGTCCTCCGCGCGTGGGCAGGCAAGCCTGAGAACGTGCTGGCTGGACAGCAGGAACTCATCAAGCGTGCTAAGGTGACTTGATTGTACTAGGGATAGATGAGATAAAGGAAAAGATAATTCAAACTTTGCAGAGCTACGAAGGTCCTAAAAATTTTGGCAGGCAGCAAGCGCTGTCTATATGAAATTAAGGATGTGGATTATGGAAGGTAGGGACTATCTTCCGAGTAAAAAACGCATGTGAAGGTGATTAATTTGTACTAGGAGTATATAAGATGAAGGATGTGAATGTTTCATGGTAACTTATGCTGTGGAGGGCACGCCCGAGGAACTCATAACGCGTATTAAGGTGACTTGTATGTGACATATTACTAGGAGTGGATGCGATTAAGGATGCTGGTCGTAGAAAATATTGCGACCAATATAAGATATTTGAAAGTTCAAAACATTTTGAATCGTTATTCACAAAGGCAGTCGTCAAGCAGTGTTAGTGGCTGGATTGTACTAGGAACGCATGAAGTGAAGGATGTTCATCGTTAAAGTATAGTGACGAAACTCAACGAGACCATAACGCTCCAAAAAATGTTGAGCTGATGAGTGTAAGCATACAACAAGCATGCTAAAGTGACTTGATTATTCCAAGAGTATATGAAACGAATGTTTGAGGCCATGGATTTTTTTTGTTGGAAGATTATTTGTAAATAAAGAGTTGGTTGTCGAAAATTGTGTGTCAATTAAAGCTATGCTATCATGAAGATTACTTGGAAGGGAGATGGTATACATACTCAGGTAACTTGTTTGTACCAGGAGTGTATGAGTTATGAGGTTGTAGAAGGTTGTAGAATTGACTGAACAGGGACAATTGTTAGTAGTTTTTTGGGGGCCTATGCTGATGCAAAGTACAGCTCAAACAATACAATTTTACTACCTCGGTAATGTGTAACCCAAATAGATTAGGAAGGCAAGCAGACTTATAAAACAAAATATCTATCCAGACAAGGGAGTAGACAGTAGCAATAAGCACCTAACTTTTGCCTAAATATATTATTACGGCTCAAACAATACAATTTTACTACCTCGGTAATGTGTAACCCAAATAGATTAGGAAGGCAAGCAGACTTATAAAACAAAATATCTATCCAGACAAGGGAGTAGACAGTAGCAATAAGCACCTAACTTTTGCCTAAATATATTATTCAATATTATGCATGTATATTTGTGTTGTCTATGTCCTATATGTGTGTACTAATTTTCTTTAGTATGTAGTATTATTGACATAATGTAGGTAATGTGAAATAAAATATACCTAAATAAAGTCTTAAAAAAATATGTAGCTACTATTCCTAAAAATTAATAATTTGGTACATTTTTTTTTCACACTATCTGCATAATGAAACCATCAGAATTAATAAAATTAGTTTACTAATCAAAATTTTTTCCTTCAATCTTCATTCTACAATGCACCGACGACGCTGCCTCTACGCAACTGTGTCCACCAATCACGTGCCACCAATGATTCTAAATTCGAACATCTAAATCTGGACGAATGTGCTTCGTTTGCCAATGTGACGTCACAGGCTAACGGTTTGGCTTGCGTTGGCAAGTACGAGGCGGGTTCCATCCCATCGTTGGCCTCTTCCAAGTCTAACTTTATTAAGTCGCATGCTTATTAAACTTTCTTCAGATTGCCATACACTAGCTTTTCATCAGAAGTACAATATAATTTGTTAGATTTTTTTTATATGTCAAAATATTTAAAGGTTAATTTTTTATAGAGTTGAACTTATAGTGAACAATATTTATTTGTCGATATAATCTGACGATGAAATAGTTGGTATATGGTAGGTCAAATGTTTTGAACTTGGCACTTGACACAATAAATTTCTTTTGCATTAGTTTTGATACATTTTATGAATTTTGAATTCTTTTGTTTGTCTTGTGTCCGGTTCTAATGCATTGATGTATATTTCAAAATCTAAGTCTGAACACGCTCAAAACATGCGTTTTAATACTTTTTTATATTTTGTTACCTAACTTTTTAATTGTGCTTTTTACATTCCATATATATATTTTTTTTAAGGGTCGTTAAAGATTTTATTACAGTTTATCACCAAATTTTGATAATTGTGACCCATAAAACTGCATTTATTTTTATTCTGTAAGTTTATTTTCTTACAACTTTAGTCTTAAGTACCTATTTTTTATTAACAATCACTCGTTACCGAAACATAACATGAACTAAAGTCTGTGAACAATTTATGTAGTAGCTCCACTATTCGCCTCTCACTCATACTCACACATGTGAGCGAGAGGCAAGTATCGATAGTGGACCATCTATTTTTTACGTAGTGTAATTGCATGAACCTAATCTATAGACTGCTTAAATAGTATGTAGTATACCTAATATCGCTTCTGTGTGCTTAACATTGTTGAAATAAATATTAATATCGTTTGCTTTTGTGTTTATTTCACCTTTTAGTTGTAATTAGAGTAGTAGTAATAGTAAATAGTGCTCCATAGATAGAGTAGTCAGTGATTTCAATTCTGATGTAAAACAATCAAATTTTGACATTTCATTTTGCCTTTGTGGTTTTGAAATAAAAACTACTTTTGAATTGACTTGGACTTAACTAAAATAATATCATTTCTGTCCTTTGCTAACAAAAAGATCGGTACATAAAATATCCAATATATTTTAGTTTGACGTCTGCTATTGTAGTGGCCACCTAAAAGTGTACCGGCTAAGAAGGTTTAGACTAAAAACTAAAGACTGCGGCGCGAGCATGATTCTTTTTGTCGATTTTAAACGTCAAATTTGACATAGTGTTTATAAAATGTTGTCTAAAAGATCTGTGCTCGGACGCCTGGTTTGACGTTCTTAAATTTAAATTAGACATCAGCTCTTAATTCGTCCCGTCTCGCTCATAAAGTAACTGTTAGTAAAAGACAGCAACCTGCAAAAAGTATTCATACCATACTCGTGACCTTAAGAAAATAATTCACTTTCGGGATTAGAAAGGGAGGTAAAGAGTTAGACTGCTTTTGAGGTCTCTTGTCTAATTCCGTTCAGCCGTTTTGATTGAGTAACAAACATCCATGTCCAAACTTTTAACACTTACAAATATTAGTAGGATAGTAAGGGCTTATGGTTGGACGCAAAATAATCACCCAGAGCAGGGAGTTTCGGAAACCAGCTCGCTACACCAATATAGGCTTATTAGTTTCCAATACAATATCTGAAGACCATTTGGCAATAAATAATATATAGAAAATATAAAAATGATACGCTCTTATTAATATGTAAGTAGTTAGTTGCTTTATGTAGAGGAATATCACACATACAATTTCGAAACTAATCGTACAGAAACATATTATAAAAGCAACACTATCTTATTACTAAAATGAAACTATAATTACAATTTATTTTAAATACTTAATTTTCACCTAGTTATTCAATGTTACCCAAAACTATATTTACAATTTTAAAATTTATTTTTAAAGCGATTTTCATCCACTCCTTTATATAAATCTAACTTTACTGTGCCCTACAGGGTCCACAATTGTTTCTATTTTTCAACATACCAACTGTTATATGTACAAATTATGGAATACAATAAAGTATTGAGTATTAAAAGATACTTTCTGGTAATGAAAAGTGGCCCTTTTGTCTGTTAATTCTTATTGACTACTAAATCTAAATAAACTCATTCAAGTCTACTAGGGCTGGTCATGAGAATTAAGATGCATAACCACATATATAATTATATCGTCACATTGACATTGACTTTACCAGTTTTTACGTCCAAGCCCAATCTACTTGACCCTTAACCTTTCATGATGATACGGTCGAAGTATTGTTAAGTTGCCAGTTACAAAAATACGATCGCTACCTTTGAATAATATTTAAGCTATATTCCAGGGAGATTTCTAGAGTTTAGTTTCACGATTCATGTAAGAAATTCTATGTAGTTATTATGAATATTATAAATCCATGCCATGATTTTTATATCTATCAGCACTAATGTACATATAATACTAAAATACAGTAGATATAACGAAGGATAATATGCAATTATAAGTTGGAATGGTATGAAGGTATACAAGGAAAGTAATAGTTGTGTGAATCGGATGATGATGATGAAATTGGCAGCTGCGTGTGAAAATGTAGATTTCCTAGTGATTTCGAGTTTTTTTTTTATAATGCAACTTTGTGGCTATTGCATTAGATGCACCTTGGCAAACGGTGAAAATATAAAATAAATAATAATATAAAATGTACCTTAATAGCAGGGACGTAATGAACTGCCAACGATTATACAAAGCACCGTTCTATTTTTAAATGTGTTGCCATACTAAAAATACAATATTAATAAAACAATTTTTCTCATCTTTTCAGGCTAACGGCCAGGCGTCGCAAGGCAAATACGTGGCCGGATCAGTAACAGGTGCGGGCGCTGGAGCCGCTCTTTTTGTCGCTAACCACGCATACTAAACACCACACATTCACTACACTATGTTACTAGTTACAAATTAAATTAGTACATCGATCGCTGTCAATACCGAGCAGCGCCACAGAATAGACAAAATTATAACACGCTAGCATATTTTTGTTTTTTTGGTTAAGGCGACGAGAATGTCAGTGTCCTTTTACGTTTCTCTCTATCAACCGAGAATGTCGCCTTTAGTTGCTAACATCGGTCTTTGAACCGACGGTGAATTTCCATATAAGAAATTTTAAAAAGTGGCGCGAACGTTGGCTGTAGAAGTTGTAAGCAAAATGTTAGATTTAAGACACAACACTATATTTCTCAAATTTGCTTAATGTATGTTCATTCATACGTATTTGTATTGAAATTAGACATAGATTTGTCAGGTATTTATTGAAAAAAAAAAGAAAAAAAAATCTAGAAATTGTATTTAATAGTTCTTGTAGTGGTTGGACAAATAAATGTTGTAATTGTGCTATTAAGACAGAAATTATTAGATTTTTGCTATTATTTATTTACAAAACACAGTATATAAAATGTTATTTTAAAAATCAGACCATCATGTAAGTTAATTTTGTATCTATTGATTTTTTTAATTATCACTTTTAGTTTGTAAACTATATTGATATTTTTAAGAGTAAAATTATATTAATCATTGATCAGGTAGATTTGTTTCATTTAATTAGATGTACCTACCTTAACTTAGTAGTACCTAGATCTTACCAACTATAGACAAGATTGCAACATGAGACTGGCAAAAAAAAACATAGAGGTATGTAATTATCAGTAAAAAAAAAAACACATAGTTATCGACTTTCTGTATGCAATTATTAATGCCAGTGAGATAAAATTATGCTCAATTCGCGCGGCTATCTCGTATCTTTAAAACGGCAACGCAACGGTTTGTTGATGCTTGTCGAAATGTGTTACTAAAATCAGATTCTTCTCTTACGGTGATGGGATGGGATACATTTCTTCTACTGGAAATCCAGGGACGCCGAATAAAAAAACCGGGGCAAATAATCTAATGCATTAAAGTACCTATGTATGTATCGTCTTCTCATGGTACCTCTTCAGAAGGAAATACATAATTGATATCGATATTCACACTTTCAATCATCGACACTGTTCCGTTCACTAGCTCGTTTAGTTATCGAGTCCATAAAGCGAATAGAGGTTAAGAATGACTGATCAGATCACGGAATAGTAGGTACCTACTAGAAAGTTATGCGTTTTTTATTTGTGGACCTGCTGCGAGCCAGTCGTGCCGGAAGAACGTCATAGGTTTCCAGTAAATGGCACTAATGGTCATGCAAAACGCAATCCATTCCACTCAGTTTTTTGTTCATACAAAAAACAGCAATTTAAGGGAAGAGACCCGAAAAATGCACATGACTAGTGAACAATAATTAATATGAATATGCCTTACGAAACTTACTAATATACAAACATGCTACCTATATTGTTAATTTTTTGCCAAATATTATCAAATCATGGAAATCTCGAGACGTTTTTAGGGATACTCGAAAACTAAACTTTACGAACAATGCGACTTACCCACTATGACCTACGGGGCTGAATATTGGCATGGCATATTTGTTGTTAATACAGATAAATCTTAGAAACACATTAACGCATTCATAGTTAACTATAAAATTTTATTTTTTTGTGAATGGCTGTGATTTTTATCTGGGAGGCGCAGGTTCGAATCCTGCTCACGACCGTATTCTCCTTTCCATAAAAATGTATTACTTTATATTTGTTGCATAATGTCAAAGTAGTCAGCACACTAAGGATATGATGACATGCGACGTTTTCAACAAAAATGTCAAGAAGGCGAAGTGGAAGAGTAAAATAAAGAAGGCTGACCCACAACAACATAAGAATAACATCTGAGAAGAGAGAGACAGTCAGCACACAAAATATTCTTTCAGTCTATATTATGACAAAAAACATAAAAATATGACTCCAACTATCACGCAATGTGTGACATTTTTGAATATCGTAGTTTCTTTTTAATCATAAATAGATCTGCCTTTGGCCACCAACCAGCCTGATGCTAAGCGATGGTGAGGCCGAGGATGGAGCAAGTAGATCCAGAAGAAATCTATTCAATCCAAGAAGAATGGATAGACTTGGGCAGAACGATAGTTGTGGAGTCGATGCAACTGCCCAGACCCGTCCCTCACAAAGTTGCACCGGACTACATCCCGAAACACGACTAGGTTGCTTCACGGCATGGTCTAGTCCAGTGGGTGGTAACCAGCCGCGGCCGAAGCCTCCCACCAGAGTTGTGTTGCCTGTTTGGTACCACCCAGGGGCCACGTCTAGGGATTCCATTTTAAGGATGCACTCCTACGGACGCGGGCAACTCAATCCCCAAACATTATTGACCGCGCCAAGCGTTACTTAACTGGCTTTATTAAATAATAATATAAACGGTAATATAAACGTAATCTGTTTCATATTAATGCATCGTGTAGGGATTCCATTTTAAGCGTGCACGATATTAGTCCTCTCAATTCCGCAACTAAAACTATATCGTAATAAACTGAATATCGTAAAACTGTTACAGAATTCCGGGGTTTCGAGATTCCGGAATACATGCAATATTGTATAAACTCGGAAATTAAGAAAGAAAAAAGTTCACATGTTTATCGGTAGATATAAAAACATGAAAAAACAATGCGTCGAAATTAGAACTTCCTTTTTGAAGTCAGTTTTATAAAAAATCTTATTTTTTATGTATTAGGTAGGTATAATGTCGAGAGTTTAATAAACTTTGACACGAATGACACTATTCGTTAACGAAGCACCTGAGGTACCTTTAGGTTTGTGTCAAGTCGCCGCGACACTGTGGAAAGGTTTTTCCAAAGACTATAATATAATTAGTATGCAGACGAACTCAATTGCTTGATGAACCGTTTAATTGAACTATAGTTGAACGTTAGACGAATTAGGAGTCGGACCCACGAGCGGGTTGGCGGACAGACATAAGGTTTTTTTTTGGTAGGAAAGTTACTCTCAGAAAATTTTCGACATGATATATTTTGGAGAACCGTTTCTAATTTTATAAAATGTCTTTTTCTTTTTTGCCTGTGATTCCTTTTTCTTTCCTAAGACGAACCACTGACCCAATAATGTTTATAAATCGAGGAAATTCCCAGTAGCAGCCGGGAATATAAAATTGCACGGTTGATGGCAATAGACTCACCCATTTATTTGACGGGCGTACTATGCCAAATCGAATATCAATTGATCGACCACTATAAATTGAACATGTAACGATTTAGCATAGTACACCCCTATTTGAAATAGGTACCTACTGTAGCTGTGTCGCGCGGTTTCACCCGTTTTTTATTAGTTTTGCTTAGTTCCTAAGCATGGTAGCGTGATTTGAAATAGCATATATTTAACTTTCCTTAAGCACTAGGCAATCATATGCCACAATAAAATTAAAATCTGACTACTAGTTACAGATATTAGCATGTTAAAACCAACTCTTCAGCTTTATTATATTTTAAAGATTAAAACTTTAGTATTATATGATACAAGTGCGGTAAGTTAGTAAATACAGTCGAAGTTGAATTGCTAGCCGACCCATCGGCGAAGATAGCAATCACCGAGACGTGTAAAGATCATGGCGCACGCGTTTCATACGATACGAAATTTTTCAATATCCTTGCGGGGAAAATGGGAATTAAATAACATATAATTACATTAAAGTTATTATATTAAGTGGAAAAAGAATACGGTCGCGAGCAGGATTCGAACCTGCGCCTCCAGGTGCTCTGACCACTAATCACTAATCCATATTTTAACACGTCTTTTGGCGACCACACGGTATCTAGTCAGTCCCTATACTGCTCCCGACCGTATTCTTATTCCATTTAATATAAGAACTTTAGAGTTCGCTAAGCATGCGTTAATGCTTTTCAAAGATTTATCTTTAATATAATTACATTTTGCATAGACATAATTTCTCTCACTTTTTTGGCCATATCGTTAACCGGTGTAGACTACTCCCCAGTGTGCCTAGAGTCTAATTCTCTCGTGGCGGTCGCTAAACCTAATCGCCTATGGCACTTAACCCCGTGTCGTTCAAACCTTGTGCCAAATGAATGCAACACCTATAAATATCTCATAAAACCTATCTATAAAATATAAGTACTTCGACAACGTTTATGAACGACAGAAAGAGCAAGAGATTGTTTTTTATTAAATCACTTGTAAAACAATCCCTGCTTCTGGGCCAGTCGCATATCAAATCTCATTTGTTACAAGTAAAAAGCGTAAAGCAAAAAAGCCAACGTCACGCGGTATTCCCAGGCGGTCACCCATCCAAGTACTAACCGCGCCCGATGTTGCTTAACTTCGGTGATCGGACGAGAACCGGTGAATTCAACGTGGTATGGACGTTGGCGAGAAAGACACTAAATTTACTCTTAATTATCTACTTACAAGACCAGGTTGGCAGTTGCCCAAAACCATTTTTATTTTTTCAGAAACAAATGATAACTACTTTTGCCTATTCAATGTAATATATATTTTTTAATAAATTATTTTTCACCGTGAGAGAGCTATGCTTTGGCACGAATGGGCCGACTCGACCGGTGTGAAACCATGGCCTCACAGAAAACCGGCGTGAAACAACGCTTGCGTTGTGTTTCGCTAAGTGAGTGAGGGTACCGGAGGCCCAAACCTTTTAAAATGCCGGCAACTCACTTGGGACTCCTCTGTTCATGGGCGGCGGTTATCGCTTTAATCATGTGACGCATACTACCCCCTTATGTCTCAAAAGTTTTTGTAATTTTTTTCATTTGTTGTGTTTATGTATGCGTCTCCAATCACGTAATAAAACACATTTTCTTTCTTTCTTTCTTCTTTCTTATCAGGCGTACCGTCGGCTCGTTTGCCCCTATCCCATAAAAAATAACGTTTAGTACACTAGGACCGTCAACAGGTCTGATATCGAGTCACACCAACAAATACGAGTAGATTCCTATGCTATGCGTACGGTTCTGGCCGGACGCCTGTATTAACTTCTCAGGAACCACAAAAGGCCTGGAACTAGGTTTTTAATTATAGAACAGATTTAGGTACAATTTTGAATATCTAACAAGTAAGTCATAAAAAAGCAAACTTTAAATTAAGAGAACTGTATTAATGCAAAGCAATAAAAAAGTATATCCTTACAAATAAAAAAAATATTTTCCAAATTGTCGACAAATGAGTACCTCCTCCTCTTTGGAAGTCTGTTAAAAATGCAATCTACTTTTTTTTTCATTTATTTATTTTAGGTCGCTTTTTAACACCTAGGGGCATTTAGCGACCACGTTAACAATGCATTAGACAGTAGGTTAAACTAGTTTATAAACATGGATCATTTTCAAAAATTGAAACGTTTTTGTACATCCATTTTGATTTAGGCAATCTTTTAGGTTATTAGGAACATTACATATACGCTTCTCATTATTGTAGGCTGAGCATTCTATTAAAAGGTGATAAACAGTCATATTTAGTCCACACTTGCATTTGTTTCTGTCAGATTTCGTTATTAAATGGATATGAGTCATGTTTGTGTGTCCAATACGTAATCTCGTGATAACTACTTGATCTTTCCTGCAAGTAAATGATACAGGTGTTTTATCTAATATTGAGTTCCTGATACTAAATAATTTTGTTGTGTTTTCTGTTTTCCAATAAACATCCCACTGTAATTTAATTTTGTGTTTAGTGTGTTTTTGTAGTTCAGTCGTGGTTGATTTAATTGTTTTGCATATATCATTTTCATTAATTGCCTTTTTTGCTTCACTATCTACTTTTTCGTTACCAGCTATCCCTTATTGGCTTGGAATCCATATAATTTCAAATTTATAATTATTTTTTAGAAGGTTTATCATTTTTTGTTTGAGTTCTATAATAAGGGAATTTATATTTAAAGGATTTTGTAATGCTGTCAAACATGATTTTGAATCAGAATAAATTACATATTTCACTGAATTAGGTTCATTGTGTATTAATTCCAAAGCTTTAAGGATAGCTGTTGCTTCACAACTAAAAATTGAATAGAAGTCCCAAAGTCTATATCGGTAGCAGTTATCACCAGACACTACTGAGCATCCCGTCTATCCATCCATTACCGATCCGTCAGTGTAAAAAACCTTACAGTTAATATGTTTACTATTAATTTCGAGAAATATTTTTTTGTATATGTACTGTGGTGTATCAACTTTTTGGTTTTTTGCTAAATCGAGGTTAATGGGGAATACGTGGTTTTCCCATGACCCACTAATAAGTACTTTTTTGTTAAAATTGATGGTATCTTAAAGTTTAACTGATTTATATATTTAGATGCCCTGATTCGCAGATTCATTATATTAAATATTAGATTCGCAATATAAAATTGAATATAAGAAAAAAAAGGGCATACTATAGAAGGCTTCTCAAAGAGAGTAGGAAGAGTTACTGGGAAAAATGGGTCTCTTCTATCAATAATAAAACTCCCATTCGGGACATGTGGAAAAAAATTCAAAAACTTAATCACAGAAACATTGGCTTTAAAAATATTATATTAGAAAAAAATTACAGTACCTATACAGCTAACCCTATCGAAACTTCGATTAGATAAAACATTTGCAAAAAATTCCTGTTCTAACAATTATGATAGTCAATTTATTGAATACAAAACCAATCAGGAAACAGAATCAAACTTCGATGTTGTCGATAATTCTAACCCAATCAATAAGGAAATATTCATGCATGAATTATCACTAGTTCTTCATCAAGTAGGTAATTCTAGCCCGGGTCCAGACAATATACCTAATGTTATAATTAAACACTTACCGACCAGTGGTCTGGAATATTTATTACAGTTGTACAATTACATATGGCAAAAACAAACATTTCCTGATAGCTGGAGAGAGGCATTAGTTGTTCCATTATTAAAACCTGGAAAAATTGCAAGTCAACAAACAAGTTATAGACCCATATCTTTAACATGTAATCTCTGTAAAATACTTGAAAAGATTATTAGTAAAAGAATAAGATGGTACATGGAATCGAATAAATATTTGTCACCATTTCAATACGGATTTCGGCAATTTCGATCTACCACTGACCATTTAATGAATATCAAAAGTGAAGTACTTGACAGTTTTGCAAATGATAATTATACAGTCATTGTAGCCCTAGACATAGAAAAAGCGTATGAAATGGTTTGGAAACACAGAGTTCTTAATTTATTACAAGATAGTAATATTAAAGGAAATTCCCTTGCATTTATCAGAAATTTTCTAACAGACCGTTCAATAAAAGTAAGAATCAATGATACAGTATCAAACTCAGTCCCGATAGAAAATGGTGTACCTCAAGGTTCTGTTCTCAGTGTAATTCTTTTTTTACTTGCTATAAACGATGTTCTCGCGCATATTCAAAAACCAGTAAAAGGGTTCCTTTTTGCTGATGACCTGACAATAATTTGTAGTGGTAGAACACTAAAGCTTACATTAAAAATAATTCAAAATACGCTAAATAATCTTCAAGAATGGTCCAAAACATCAGGCTTTAAATTTTCAAAAATTAAAACTTAATTTATTATAATGACAAATAAGAAAAATAAAGTCCATAACATTAAATTAACTTTAAATGAACTTAATAGGTATAAAAGAAGTGAATAGCTTGAAAATTTTAGGATTAATATGGGATAAAAAAAAATGACTTGGAATATACATATAAATAAACTTAAATCAGAATGCTATAAAAGATTAAACATAATAAAGGTTTTATCATCAACAACATGGGGATCAGACGGAAAATGTTTAATAAATACTTATCGTGCTTTAATAAGACAGAAATTGGATTACGGTTCTATTATCTACGATTCTGCAAAAAAACGTACATTAAATTCATTAGAAACTATCCAAAATACAGCTCTTCGACTTAGTATTGGTGCATTCAAAACCAGTCCGATTAAAAGTATTTTAGCCGAAGCTGGAGAAATTCCATTGGAATTAAGATGGAAGGAACTTGTAATAGTCTATGTCATAAATATAATGTCTCGTCCTGAAATTCCTAATTATGATTACTATACTAAAACGAGTGCCGTGGATTCAGAATATGAATTGCAACCTAATTTATTGCAATCTACTTGTTTTTCAGAGAAAGTAATAAATGTTCCTAAAAGTAATTAAAAATTAAAAAAAGCAAAAAGCCAACGTCACGCGGTATTCCCAGGCGGTCACCCATCCAAGTACTAACCGCGCCCGATGTTGATTAACTTCGGTGATCGGACGAGAACCGGTGTATTCAACGTAGTATGGACGTTGGCGATGGAGAGACCCAATTTACTCTTCTGGACTATAGAAGCTTGGCAGCTTTCCAAAACAATTTCTTCATTGTGTGTATTAAACTTATAGTCGGTTTTTTTATTTGCGTTTAAGATCTATTTTGAAGAACGATATAACGCTTTCTACAAAATGCGAACATTTTCGTAGGTTCACCATAAATATTTCTTCAACATGTGCCCATGTGGGCCATAAAAGGATCTAGGTTAATTAAGCTTAATTTATGCTTAGCGAAAATTTCTACCCCTTATTTCAAAGCATACTTACTTGAAATGGGAGTTAGGTAAAAAACATTTAGTTTTTCACAAATTTTCATTTATTAAAAAAAATTAATTAAACGATGGTAAATATGAATCTTTGAAAACTTTATAGTTATTACAATATGGATACTACTGGATGGAGTAATAATAGTTTTGTATTCAGTGGGGCCAATTCTTGGCTAGGAATATTCATTTAAATCCAATGATGCAGTTTTAGTTTCACAATAGCATCGATTTTACTATATTTTTTTAACTTTTGGTAACATAACTTGTACCATGGAAAACAATAGTATAAAATAAATTAAATTAGAATTTTTGCATTATTACAGTGTGAACATAATTAGCTAGGTACGTGAAATAACTTAGCAAATTCGAAACAAAAATAAGACATGCCCTTGTCCCGTGTCCTGCAAGTAAACATATTTTTTCAATACTTTAACAGATTCTATTCCTTGGTTAGGAGCTAGATAATACTAGCATTCTAGGCGGTATTCGCTAGCTTCTAACCTAGGAATAGAACCGATCATATTCTTATGGATGTAGGTATTCCTGTTTGGGTGAGTTGCCTATAACTAGACGTTCAAAAAGTAAGTGCTAAGTAACTAGGTAATAAATAAATGTACTTTTACTACGTGTGGGTAATAAGGTCACTTTAGAAACTATATAATCATTTTTAAGAATGGTTCTTTAACCATTCTCAAATAAGGTTTTAGGTACCATAACTGAGCCCAAGTCCTATGCAATGTAGGCAAAAATTAAACATTTAAATTCTCTGAATTAAAACAAGTTCCTATTCACTACAGTTTTGGAAAGCTGCCAATTTCATCTAGTACTGAACGGTAAATTTAGTCTCTCGCTAGCCAACGTCCATACTACGTTGAATACACCGGTTCTCGTCCGATCACCGAAGTTAAGCAACATCGGGCGCGGTTAGTACTTGGATGGGTGACCGCCTGGGAATACCGCGTGACGTTGGCCTTTTGCTTTTTACATTCCTTAATTAATTTGTCAAAAAACATTGAACGGGTTTTGGTTTATTACAGGAAATATTTTTTTGTACAAGACAAGATGGAATGAACGATTTTTTTTATTATGAGCTGACTGATAGTAGAATGTAGTTTAAATACATTCTTGGAGGTAGCGTTTCCAGGCGTCCGGATAAAGCCGGACACAGTCAGGCTTTTTGGTTGCGTGTCCGGCCAAATTAGACGGTGCCAGGCCAGTCTGTTCTATAAGGCTTTTTAAATTTGACCATTTTGTTTACATTATGAAAATTTTATGTTGTATGACAAAAAAAAATAGTTTTACTTGAAAAAATTGTCGTGTTATACCTACTTAGACAAGAAAAATTTGTGGGGAACGGGCCTTTTTACCCAAATGTCCGGCTAAACTGGCTGGTCCGTCCGGCTTTTCGGTTTTAAGATCTGGCAACCCTACTTGGAAGTATAGCTTTTTTTACAACATTTTTGTGGCGAAAACTAATAAATTATTGCTCTTTTATAAAAAATCTATTAAGTCAGCTCTGAATAAAAAATTAGTTCATGCAATCTCGCCTTGTGCAAAAAAATATTTCCTTTAATAAACCAAAACGCGTTCAATGTCTTTAAACAAATTAAATAAAGAATGTAAAAAGCAAAAGGCCAACGTCACGCGGTATTCCCAGGCGGTCACCCATCCAAGTACTAACCGCGCCCGATGTTGCTTAACTTCGGTGATCGGACGAGAACCGGTGTATTCAACGTAGTATGGACGTTGGCGAGATAGTGATTAAATTTACTGTTCAGTACTTAGATAAACTTGGCAGTTATCCAAAACTGTGTCATAAATACTGATATTTTTAAACTTGTAGGTTCTTATTTTTTATGGAAATAAAAATATGGTCGTGAGCATGAATTGTGCACTGCTGTAGGCCGATAATGATAAAGAATTTAACCTGCACCCACGAGGAATATTTCATTGTTTTAGTTCAGAAATGCTATGCATTTAATTATTTTTAATAATACAACTTTTAACCGGATTAATCGCTTGTATTATTAGTTTTTGTTTTTCCTGACGTTGTTTTATTATTACCCTTACTTTTTCTTAGTAGGTACTTAATGACCGTCTTCAGTTATCGAAAACTAGAATGCGAACCGACTATATGCTTAAGGTAGAAGCAGATTTGTAATAACAATAATACCATATTATATCTGTCTTGCAAGTAAAAATCTACTATCTTATAGCACTGATAGGTTCCTAAGAAGCTATTTAAACGGATTTTAGGCATAACCGTATACCTGATTTATTTCTGTTGGCGTGAGTTGCCTATAACTGTAGACGTTTAAAAAGTAGGAGCTAAGTAACTGGGTAATAAATCTACTAAAGGTAATAAATCTTTAACTAGGTAAAAAATTCAATGAGGTAAATAGTAGTTAATTATTTTTTTCTGTATTATGATGTGCCAGCTGAAATGTATATTTAAATATATTTTTTTGTTTAATTTGTAACTTGACAGACAGAGACGTGTAGCTGGGGAGTTTGTTGCGCCGCTTCTTCTCTCCAGTGAAGCACTAGGAAGCGGTGAAGGGTGGGCGTTTTGGGGGACTGTCTTATTGTTATGTATGACGTTCAAAACGTACCATTTCTAATGGTCTAATTTGAATAAAGATATTTTTGATTTTGATTTTACTTTGAATAAATCACTTTACTAAACAAATATCACGAGTATGTAAGTAATTCGTGTGGGTAATATAATAAGGTCACTTTAGAAATTATAAAAGGATTTTTATGTTTTCTTAAAAAACCATTCTCAACTAAGGTTTTAAGTATCATAATTGAGCTCAAGTCTTATATTGTAACGTAGATAACATCTCTGAATCAAAACAATTAGCTAATTGTTACAGGCACAACTACGAGTAATATATAGTTTTGGACAGTTGCCAAGCTTATATAGTCCAGAAGAGTAAATTTGCTCTCTCTGTCGCCAACGTCCATACCACGTTGAACACACCGGTTCTCGTCCGATCACCGAAGTTAAGCAACATCGAGCGCAGTTAGTACTTGGATCGGTGACCGCCTGGGAATACTGCGTGACGTTGGCCTTTTCCTTTTTACATTCCTTACTTCATTTATCACAGACATTGAATGGATTTTGGTTTATTTCTGAAATTATTTTTTTGCACAAGACGAGATGGCATGAATTTATTTTTTATAATTAAGGCTGACCTTATTGTATTTTTATAAAAGTGCAACAATTAACCAGTTTAGTGGTTAAAACACCACAAAACTTGTAAAAAAAGGTATTAACCCAAGTCAGATCATAATAAAAAATTCGATATTGCCATCTCGCCACGTCCAAAAAAAAATCCTGTAATAAACCAAAACCCGTTCTATGTCTTCAGACAAATTAAATAAGGAATGTAAAAAGCAAAAGGCCAACGTCACGCGGTATTCCCAGGCGGTCACCCATCCAAGTACTAACCGCGCCCGATGTTGCTTAACTTCGGTGATCGGACGAGAACCGGTGTATTCAACGTAGTATGGACGTTGGCGACAGAAAGACCCAATTTACTCTTCTCCACTATAGAAGCTTGGCAATTGTCCAAAACTGTTTCTTCGGTGTATCTATAAATAAGTACTTGTATAAGCCGTTTTTTTTTTTCTCATACGTAGTTCT
This sequence comes from Xylocampa areola, assembly GCA_935421205.1. Classification (NCBI taxonomy): domain Eukaryota; kingdom Metazoa; phylum Arthropoda; class Insecta; order Lepidoptera; family Noctuidae; genus Xylocampa; species Xylocampa areola. The sequence goes on along the minus strand of OW285219.1, from coordinate 10,684,521 downwards.
GTCGCTTTCGAAGAACGATATGAGTGACATTATAAAATACGAACATTTTCGTATGGTCAAAAGGATTTTATGTTTTCTTATAAAACCATTCTCAACTAAGGTTTCGCAATTACGATACATTTTAATAAAACAACGTATAACAAACAGGATATATCGCGTTATGTTTTTCCTGACGTTTCGATTCCTGCTGCGACGATGAACGCTGCAAAGTGTTCGAAACGTCAGGGAAAACAAAACTAATAATACACGCGATTAATCCGGTTAAAAGTTGTTTTATTACAATGTGTAGTGATCGCGAAAACCTATATTACTACTATATTATATTTTTTTAACTAAGAAATTCGCACCCCATTTTAATTACTTACAAAATGTATTTTTTTTAATGTCGTCGCAAATAGTAGTTTTATGTTATTTTATTCTTTATTTTCCTGACAAGTGTTGAAATTTATGTCGTACCTATGAGACGCGTGCACTAAAGGTCAATACAGATTTCGTTCATTGCTACCATCGTGCATCGCCTAAAGGCCCGGGTAGCAATTCAACCTCGACTGTAATTACCAACTTAGCGCATTTGTATAATCATGTATCAATCATTTAATGTATATCCCACCGCGATTAGCGCAGCTTAAAGTCGATCGATCTGTGCGGCTGTTACTTAGCCACGATCCCCTCCTAATATTCTATCTCCCATAAATATTTAATGAAAGTGTCCGTCTATGATCTCAAAAGAAACGTGAAAACTATTTTCGATGCTTAATCATGAATGACCGTTTTTAGATTTTTTGTCTTTCCGTCTGACAGTTTATTTCGAATAAGCTCGGCAACCGCTCATTAAAATGTTAGTGATTAAACCAGGATTATTATTTTTTCCCGTATCTTCCGTATATTTCGATATTTTGCAGGGTTTATATAAATATTAATATAAATATTTGTAAAACTATTACCTACTGCTGCCTTTTACTGGGTATAAAAGTGATTAGATCAAGTACTGCGTAACGAAAGTCGTTGGCATAACTGGTACCTAATAACATAAACACAGCCCTTAACTGTCCCGCTGCAGGGCAAGGGTCTCTTCTCATACAGATAAGGTACGAGCATTGAGCACCACGCTAACTCGCTGCGGGTTGTCGATTTGATATCATTAGGTCCAGGTTCGCTCACTATGTATTATTCACCGTGTTCTTTAATGTCGTAGGAAAGTATAGTTGACCACGAAATTGCTTTACCATATATAACAAAAACTTCCAGTAAATTAAAATGTCAATAAGGTTGGCAGTATCTGACTGACACTTTGATCGTGTAAGTGAAAATAGACCTTGTCATATTATGATTTGCAAGCGAAATTCAGCATTAGAGTGGTAAAGCAATTGTATGGTCGACTATACATATTATATGACATTGAAAAATTATATCACATTAGTATTGGCCAGACTTGAACCCACGACTTGTGGGTTTTTCAAAAATGTCTAAATCAAATTCCCTAGCTCACCACAATCGGTTTACTAAACGGTTGACAAAGCGCTTTTAAGACCACAAAGTTCGAGTTAAAGTTTTTCAACCTTTCTGCGAAGCAAACCCTAGTTAATTTTGAATTGAATTATATACTTAAAATGCGAGTGACTACATTCACGCCTGTGTTCCCCGAAAAGAAAGGCCCCATCTGTTCTACACTATTATGACGGATCGAGCCAGTATATAAGAACTATTGTTTATGAACGTAGGAACATTCTCGCATCAACGCTCGCCGCGCACGGACGTGTTACTCCGCGTAATTCGCTCGTGTTGTGTCAGTGATCGTTGTCGCTACGCTCTGCCGTAGCATTCTCCGTAGCTGCTCGCTAGCTACGCCACTACAATTCAAAAGTTGCCTCTTTCGAGGCGGCGGCTGATATCTGTCTTTTTCAAAGTACAGTCAAAACGTGTGTTGTGTAAATTCCCCTTCTGGGAAAATCCACAGTTTCGTGGTTCTCGGAGGAAACCTCACGGTGTCAACGAAACCGAGAGGGTGTGGACCCGATACACCCAGCTGAAGCCCCTTCAGGGTTAAGCTACAAATCGGACGGGAGCTAGAACAACCGGCCTTGGGGGATCTCCTAGTCGACTCTAGCTCTGGTTTCCCTTACAGCAACACACCTAGTGTCGGTCGGGTGTGTCTACACCCTTCGCACTAGACTGGTTCAGGGCCCCGTACGCACATTAAGACTGGCGACGGGTAAAAAGCAAGCTTAGGGCTCACCATTAGGTCACTCACCTCCCTGCCTATACCCGGCGGGGAGGGTTACGCATCCCCGGGCTATCCTCCCGGGGAGTTAGGCCTGTTAGGCGAAAATTTAGAGTTATAGTGATATAGTTAAATTAATTTCTTTTTAATATGGACGCGCTTCTCGCGTTCGTTAAAATCTTAGTCAGGGACCCCGACATTCAACGTCGGTACGGTACCCAAATTGCCGACCTGCAGCATGTCAACCCCGCAATAATTTGCGCAGATAGCCCTCTCTCTCCGCCGCCCGCTAAAATAGGTATACCATGCCTCGCATCCTTGCCCATCATCGACCCTCTCGCAGAGGCTCCCTCTACTTCGGCCATCGCGCCTCCTACGACCGCCGTCACTGTCTCGGAAGACATGGACGTGTGCGTCAACCCCTCTCCCTGTCTCTCGGATGCCACTGCCTCCGACTCCGAGACTAGCTCGTCCTCTCCCTCCTCCTCCTCCTCCGAAGACGACTACATCCAGGTCGGCAAAGGAGGCAAGAGGAAGAAGGGGAAAACTTCCGCCCCGGCCAGCAAGGCCAAAAAACCTGTAGCGCCCCCCGCCCCGTCCCCCGCCCCCTCCCCCGCCCCCGCGACTACCGCCACCCCCGCCCCCCCCTCCCCCGCGACTATCGCACCCCTCTCCCCCGCCCCCTCTCAGACCAACCCCCCCCTCAGCCCCTCCGGCGCCACTTCGAGCTCTAAGAAGCTTAAATCCCCTCCCCCGCTCTACATTCATGACAAGTCCAAATGGACTGCCATCTCAAAGATGTGTGTTGATCGCAGGATCAACTACACCAGTGCCTGTGCTACTCAGCAAGGCATTAAAGTCAAAGTCCCCTCCACAACCGATTATAGGGAACTCACCAAGGCCCTTAAGGCCAGGGACGTGTCGTTTCACACGTACTCTCTCCCCGAGGAGAAATCTACCAGGGTCGTCATAAGACGCATCCCGAAAGAAATCCCAACAGAGGACATCCTCAGCGACCTTCAGTCGCAGAGAGTCCCAGTATCCCAGGTGCACCGGATGCACCGACCCAGAGGTGGGGCCGCCTACGACATGGTGCTAGTCGTATGCGATCCTACCGAAGGACACCACCCTATCTTCCAGGTCAAAGCGATCTGTAGCCTTTCCGGCATCATTATAGAGAAGCCTTATAAAACAGGCGTAATAGGGCAATGTCACCGTTGCCAATTATACGGTCACGCTCAGACCAACTGTTTCGCCACACCTAGATGCGTCAAGTGTCTAGGTGACCACGGCACCGTAGACTGTCCCCGACCCAAAGATCGCGCACTCTGCACCGACCCTCCCAGTTGTGTGCTCTGCGGCGAAGCCGGTCACCCCGCAAACTATCGCGGCTGCCCTAAGGCACCGAAATCAACCTCGCCCAAGCTCGTGAAGCGGGCCAACGCCCGTCAACAAAGGGAAAGCCCTTCGGTGGCGATCCCCTCTTCTCAACTCCCCGCCCGCCTCAGCCCTCAGAGACCCAGTCCGTGGGCTCCCCTCAACAACCTCCAACAACAACGAGCTTTCCCAGCTCTCAAAACCACCTCTACGCCCACGATCGCAGCCCTAATGGCCTCGCCCATAGCTGCGCCCCCCTCTCTATCGCCTCCGACTAACGCGTCCGTACCGGCTAACGCCGCCGCCTCTCTACCGGTCGTAAACGACGACCTCGCGTTTGACCCCGCGGTCGTCATCCTCAGCACATTCAGCGTATTCTCTTCGGATAACGCTCACGCTATGGCCAGGGACATCATCGCCTGCAAAGGCGACCCTATGAAGCTACTCATGGTGTACAACACCTTTCCCAAGATTACGCAAGCCCTGCGCAATCTAGCTCACAACAAATAAAATATAAAATCTTTAATGGATAATAGGAACCTATGTAGAACCAAACCGCGCTCCCTAAAAATAGGTTTCTTCAACGCTAACGGCATCACCAAACAACGCGACGAAATAACCACGTTCCTCCGCGACCACCAATTAGACGTTCTCCTCGTACAGGAAACGTTCTTAAAACCTCACCGTCGGGACCCGAATATCGCCAACTACCGTATAGTTAGGAACGATAGAACTAGATGTCACATGGGCGGCACCCTTATTTATTACCGCAAAACGCTCCACTGCATCCCGTTAGACCCACCTCCTCTCTCACTTTTCGAGGTATCGATCTGTCGGCTAGCCATGACCGGTCACCAACCCATCACTATCGTCTCTTCCTACATCCCTCCCGCCGCCACCGATGTGGGGGAAAAACGCGAAATCCTATCCCACGACCTTACTGCCCTCCTCGGCTTGAGTGACTCCGTTATCATAGCGGGCGATCTCAATGCCAAACATCCCGCTTGGAACAGTAATACGACGACCGCGAGAGGCAGGCAACTGTTCGGCCTGTGTGCCACTCTCAACTTCGACGTTATTGCTCCGATGCATCCCACCCACTATCCGCACAACACCGCGCACCTTCCCGATATACTCGATGTGGCGCTTCTAAAGAACGTAAACCTTCGTTTACAGTCTATAGAGACGCTACACGAGCTCAACTCCGACCATCGTCCCGTGATCATGGCACTGGCACCTCGCTCGGGGCCCTCTGATCCCTCCCGACCCCCTCCCACCCAAACGATCACGGACTGGAAGAAAGTAAGCGAAAGCCTACAATCGACCAGCTCCCCTCAGTTAGACTCTATTCCCGACGTCATCGCCTCGGTCACTGACACTACGAATGCGATCGATTCGTTCACCGGTCACGTACAATCCGTTTTGAACAGTTGTTCACGGGAAGTTCCATTGATGGACAACCATCACTGGAAACTACCGGCGGACGTACGCGAATTGGTAACGGAAAAGAACGCATCCGTACGTGCCTACAGCGCGTTTCCCTGTGACGCGAACAAAGCTCACATGCGCTATTTGCAGCGTGCTGTAAAGAAACGCATCGATGAGCAGCGTAACGCGCACTGGGATAAGACGCTGAGCGACTTAGAGCCCACTCACCAAGCATTCTGGCAGCTTCAAAGGAGACTCCAATCCGATGGAGTGGCCACCATGCCCCCTCTCATTCGCCCCGATAAGAGCATAGCCTTCGACGACATCGAAAAGGCCGAGTGCCTGGCCGACAGTCTAGAAGCGCAATGCACTCCTAGCACCCAACCGGTCGACCGAGCGCACCTCCTCAAGGTAGACGCAGAAGTAGAACGCAGAGCCTCACTCCCGCCGTTCGAAGACCCCGACGACCCCCTGCCCCCCGTCACTCCCGACGAGGTGCAAGAGGTCATTAAAAATCTCAAACCCCGCAAAGCCCCCGGCATAGACGGCATCACTAATAAAGTAATGAAACTTCTCCCCGCCCCTTTCATTATACTCATGACCGCCATCTTCAATGGCGCCATGAGTCACAACGTCTTCCCTCAATCGTGGAAAGAAGCCACCGTCATAGGTATCCCTAAGCCGGGAAAACCCGCGAACGAACCCACCAGCTACCGACCGATCAGCCTCCTCAACGTACTCTGTAAAATCTACGAGAAGCTTATTTATAAGCGACTCAAGGACTTTGCCGATGCGAAGAGCCTCATCCCCAACGAACAGTTCGGTTTTCGTACCCAACACTCGTGCGTACAACAGGTCCACCGCATCGTCGAGCACATAAGCGCCGGTTTTCAGCGCGGCACGATGACAGGCGCGCTCTTTTTCGACATAGCGAAGGCTTTCGACAAAGTCTGGCACAACGGCTTATTATACAAGCTGTACCAACTCGGCGTGCCCGACCGTCTCGTGCTCATCCTACGGGACTTTCTCTCGAATCGCACTTTCCGCTATCGCATAGAGGGCGCACTATCCGCCCCCCACTCTATCCGCGCCGGTGTCCCCCAGGGCTCCGTGCTCTCGCCCCTCCTGTTCACGCTCTTCACTAGCGACATCCCCAAAAATAGACAGGCAAAGTTAGCTCTCTTCGCAGACGACACTGCCATTTTCTACTCCGGTATCGTGCGCGACCGCATAGCTAGCACTCTCCAAACTTCCGCCAACGTACTAGGCGCTTGGTTCAGGAAATGGAGAATAGAAGTGAACCCCGATAAGAGTCAAGCCGTACTCTTCGCGAAAAAGCGTAGGATCAGACCCCCCGACCCCAAACCGATAACCATGTTCGGCAAGCCGATCCCTTGGGAGAAGCAAGCCAAGTACTTAGGAGTCATCCTAGATAGACACTTGACCTTCGGTGAGCACATAAGGACGGTGCGCTCGCGCGCCGCCTTCGCTCTGGGTAGGCTTCACTTCATCATGAACGCACGCAGCAGATTGTCCCTTAAGTGCAAACTGCGCATTTACACCACGTGCATACGCCCCATCATGACCTACGCCTGCGTAGTGTTCCCACACGCGAAATCGTACCGCCTCCATAAGATGCAGACCCTCCAAAACCGTGCCTTACGTAAGGTCACGGGAGCCCCCCTCTACGTTAGAAACGAAAACCTCCATCTCGACCTCAAGATTCCCACTATCCAACAGTTTATAAAACGCATTTGCAAGCGTTATTTCGAGTCTGCTGAAAAGCACCCCAACCCTCTTATCGCGGCTGCCGCCCGATACACCCCCTCTCAGATAAGTAGAATTCGCCGTCCTAGGCATTCACTATTGTACCCCGATGACGCTATAACCCTGCTCCAAGAGAGCCGTAGGGCCACCAGCACAGTACACAAGCACAGACCGCCGTCATTTAGGCCTCGCCGCCGAGGCCCGTCGCGACGTCCCCGTAATGCACCTAATGCATCACCTCCCCGACCCTTGCTCGTGCCAGCCCGCGTAGCCGCTGAGCCTGTAGCTTTAAATTCCCATTATAATAATAATTCTTGTTCGATCCAGCCAGTCCCTTGCTGTCCTCCCTCAAGCGACGCCCTAAGCCGAGGCTCGTACCCCGCAGGGGGTGCCCTTAGCGTGGTCGCTTTAGATTTAGTTTAATTCGTAAGCCCCTGGCTGGAGGCCTTAATAATAGTTTATTATTAGGGCATCCACAGGAAAGCCCGGTTAAGCAGCCGACAACCTCCTAGGTTGACCTGCGAGATGCCACTACCAAAAAAAAAAAAAAGAACGTAGGAATCCCAGTGATAAACCGTTAATTAAAATTCTATTAACCAATTTTTTTCTTTTTTGGTTTGTCACTTTTTTTTATGTGGAGAAATGCCCTCTCATACCGCTCTGACACGGGGAGACAGAGCGGTTATGTGGGACTCGAACCCATTAAAACTCCACAGTATACCTCCTCAGCTGCTTGAGGGCGGGACGCGGGAACGCTCTCGCACACAACCGCGAAACCGCCCGCAGCCGTCCGTTGCCGGACTCCCTCACGGGGTTGGGTATTGCACCCCCCCGCTACGGCACACCAGACTAATGGCGTGCCGCAACCACCTCGGAGACCATGTGCAATGGGCGCCAGACGACCCCGTGTCTGGACGCCCAAGGTCCCCTACGACGGGTCAGGTCTGTGGCCCCGCCGCCTGCCACTACGGCCGCAGAGGATAGGGAGAGCGGCGCCTCGCAATACCGGCACTCCTCTTCCCCTGCGGCCCCACCGCGTCCGCCATCCAACGGTGGCGGCCCCGTCAAGGCTGCGGCAGGTAGGGAGAGCGGCGCATCGACATACTGGCACTCCTCTCCCACCGCGGCCCCCATCCCTCAGCTGCGGTGCCGCCCATACGACGCCGCAGCCCACCTCAGTTGCGACACCCCCCATAAGGCCCGCAACCTACCCCGGCGCCGCTCCAACATGGGCTTTAAGGCAAAGCTAAAAGCTTAAAAAGCTAAAGTAATTGGCGAGAGAACCGATACTGTTCTGCTCAGTAGGTTCACTGAACTCCATGTGTTACGAGACCGATGAGCCTACTGTGCAGGGGTAGACGGTGTGTCTAGTTTATTGTGATTACTTTTACTTACTAACATTAGTTATAAGCAAAATTCTTGTTACTAACAACCTTGCCTTTGCCTATGGACTTTTCTGTCTCAATTAAATGATTTTTATTTTTATTTTTTATTATTAAAGCCTTGAGGAGCGGCCCTCCTCGGGTTCCGTTAGCTTCACCGTGGGTGACCAAGCCACGGCTACTAGAGCCCCCCCACCACGACATGGTGGAACCCCTGGGGGGGTGTTAGGTTTATCCCTAAATACTCGGTACATTTGGTGAAAATCCGTCTAAGTAGTATACCTACTTAAGCGGTGGGCAAGAGTGTATACATATATATTCAAACGGATTTCTAATCACATGAACTTTACAGCTCACTGTACTTTCAAACTTTAACAAAAAGTGATGAGTTCAATAAACTTTTAAACTATAATAGATATTCCCTTTTTCAATGACTCCTAGTGCCGATTCATCTGACAACAATGACTTATCCGTCTCCCATAACACCCACTTCAAGCCTTGGTTAATCTATTAATAGTCTCGATCATATTTCTTTATAAGAAAATTGACAAAAGAAACTGAGAAGCAGTGGTATTCCATGACAGTAACCATAGGAACGAAGGGATCTAGTGTAGCAAAGTAAGAAATTAACTCAACCAAAAAATCATGTTATTTTGTGTAGGTATTTTAGCAGTACGTATTTTCTCAGCCCATATATTTTATTTTAAGAATCGATCAATTTTTTACCATTCATAGTTACATGACACGCCTATTATTATTCCTCGAAGAATTTAGCAGAGGTGTACACTGGTTATTCATGAAATCCTGATGGTTAGTAAGTCCCATGTACTTGCCTAATAGGTATTGCAATCTACCTCCCACAATTCCAAGGTCCGGGCTACTACTGAGAATTTCATAAAAACTACTAACTACTAATATTTCGCCCAGTATGGCAAGAATGGCAATTTGTTTAAACAATTTTACTAAAGAGACTATTTCGATGACACCTCTTGCTTACGTATTTAAACATTTCTACAATCACGCCGGTTGCCATACAGGTTGGTATACAGGTAGGAAAAGACTATCGATTTCCACTTGCTACGATTGTACCCCACCTCTTTTGCTTTTGCTCCTCATGCATGCTCGTCGGTTAAGGTTCTTGATCTGTCTTTTTTTGAGAAGATCAGCAGTTTGATTTCGCTATGTTCGTGCTGTCCCAAGTCTTTCCTCCATACATCCAGCCGCCCAAATCAATGAATCTAATGTACACGGTACGACATTAAAAAACTTTATCTAACTTAACGAATAACTAAAGCGCTCTTTATTGGTATTCTCAGGAGTTTCACTTAATAGTAACTTTACCTTTATAATAATAGCGTGCGTGGGTTTAAACATAATGAATGAGTTTTTAACTCATTAATAATGGACGAGACACCTAGTAATAAATTGCGAATAAAGAATATAATAATTGTGAATAAAGAAATAAACTGACGAAGTTCTTGATAATTTAGTTTAAATGTAGAAAAAAAAAACTATACACAAACATTTTATTACAGGAAAGCAAATTTGCAATAATTTATTATAAGGTTCCATTGTATATCTTCATCGGATCTTCACCAAATTAAAATGGCTACCTCAGGAGATTATCTTTCAAATAAAAATGATTCACTTAGATCGGTGCACAATTGGTGACGATATCGCTGTACATACATAGGTATATAAAAAAAACATACAGACGAATTGAGAAATCCTTTTTGAGGTCGGTTAATTGATAGTCATTTTCTATTCGTTTGGTTATTGAACAACCTGGCATGAGAGTTTAAACCCACACAATATCTCTCAGGTGTACTGGATTCCTCACTTTGTTTTCCTTCACAGTTTAAGAAAATGTGTTTTGAGCTGAAATTAGCGACTTTAGACATGCCTGTACATTTTTTGTTTGTAAAATATCTCATGGGCTCTGTACTCGTACCAGCTACAAACCACACGGTCCTCCACTAACTTTTATCGGGATCCTGGGATCGATGTTGCATTCACCACAACTGCAGCGCGAGCGCAATCGATAAACTTGTCCAAGTCGATAAATGTGTTGACAAAAAAAACAGTGCTTGCACCTCTTACATGCCAGTCCCATAACCACGAGAAGCCATATCTAAAAACTAGTTCAAAAATAAAAACAAATTACAGCTTATTCAAATTACCTTTTAAAGTGCCTTCCAAGATCTTTCCACTTGAAAAACAGGTCAAATACACGATAATTTTTAAGACATAACAATTAGAGGCGTTGACTTGGTGTTTGTGACCCCATTTCACCTACCTTAGGGGTTGAACTGATTTGAGTGTCGATGCCCCCATTTGCATACGAACCGATTTCGCGTTATTTAGAAAAATCTCGACTGAACGCTGATATATTGACGAAAAATGGTGATTTCTTTGTTAAAAAATGCTGATGTATTCTCGAAAGGGTACGGACGGCGACAATTGTGTGGGGTTGAGGACCTGGGGTTTTGTGGTTTCCTATTTATTGAAGATAGATCGACTACCTATTTTTATTGAAGATAGATCGACTACCTATTTTTATTGAAGATAGATCGACTACCTATTTTTATTGAAGATAGATCGACTACCTATTTTTATTGAAGATAGATCGACTACCTATTTTTATTGAAGATAGATCGACTACCTATTTTATTGAAGATAGATCGACTACCTATTTTATTGAAGATAGATCGACTACCTATTTTATTGAAGATAGATCGACTACCTATTTTTTGTGTAAATTTTACAATGGTATAGATAGCTCTTCTTCATTCCTATCATTAGAGCCACACTAGTGTTAGACTTGTTCAAGCTGTTTGCGTTGGCTTAGCGAACAGCCAGACTGATGGTTAAACATGCTGTTCGGAAGCTTTTACAAAAACAGAACACTTAGGATAATGCCATAGCTTGGTTGGCAAAAGTGACTTAGGACGCGGTTTCGAATTCCAGTAATTTTTTTTGAACGGCGGCCTCTAGATGAAACGCGCACCTATCCGTATTTCTTGCTTGAAGATATTTTATTATTATACATTTAAATCCGGGTCAGTTTTATTTCAATTGAGCTTGAGACTTTATGTTCATGATGGCACACAGATAACTTTAAGTCATTCAACTCCTAAAATGTTCAACTTAAAATCTTCGGACCTTTTAAATATTTACGTAAATCCATATCATTAAACTGTAATGGCCAGATATTAAAAAAAATGAAAATAGAAAATATTAGAAGTATGATAAAAAATAAGGGGGCTACTTAAACACACATTTTATAAGATAACTGACAGGTAATGAAAAATACACATATTACAACGGCAAAGAGTTTAGACATATATTAATTTATCAGCGTTATTGTACTTAATACATGTTAAGCAATTATAGTTTTGAATGGTGATAGTCTAGTGGTATGACCGTTGGACTGACAAGTCAAAGGCCACAAGTTCGAATTCAAGGTACGCACCACTGTCTTTGCAAAGTCATGTGCGTCTTATAAATTAATTTTCACTTGCTTAAAACGCTGAAGGAAAACATCGCGATGAAACCAGCACACCTGAGCGATGTTCTCGATGGTGTGTAAAGCAAAAACGATAGAACGACTGCTCGCTGGTAAGCAATGCTATAGGCTTACGGGTCGTTAGATTCTGCCACTAGGTTGTTCATTAACCATACGTTGAAGAAGAGTGTTATTGTTAACTGCCTCGTTGGTCTAGTGGTCCCAAGCGCGACAGCTAAGCACGAGGTCTCGGGTGCGGTTGCCGGGTCGGGCAGTGATAATGAGTTCTTCTATTAGGAAATTCTCAGTTGCAGCCCGGAGTTTGGAGTTGTGGCCGGTAGATGGCAATAGGCTCACCACTTATTACTTAGATAATAATAGCATTGGTGAAAAGTAGGTGTACAACTCTGTACACGTCTTCCTACCCCCTCGGAAAAGACAGGCGTGATGACATGTTATTTTATTTAGTATAGTAATTATTTGTATATTTATTTTATACAGTAATTATTGTATTACAATCCGAAGTGACTTCAACAATTCCCGTTATATCTCAACAAAAAACATAAAATATAATTATATTTCTAATAGTAGGTACGTGAAGCAAAGACTTTGTACCCTTTTTTACGACAATTACGCAGACAGCGGAGTATATTTGGCACAGTTAAAGTTTTTATGGGGAAGGAGTGGAGAATGATATTTTTATTAATATGCATTAGAAATACATTAAATTAATAAAGAAAACATTAAACACAATATCACGCCTTTGATACACACACACGTACAAGTACACGCGGACGCACACGCTCTGACGCACACACGCACGCACACACACACACACACACACTTGACAATAGAATCTCAATAACATTCAAATTATTGAGATTCTATTGTCAAGTGTGTGTGTGTGTGTAAACAAATTTTTAATTTAAATTAGTTAAGCTCCAAATTCGGTCAGTGGGCGACCACTCCTATATCTAGATTCCTTAAAAATAACATCCTTATATAACTCCTGACTTCTTGTCCATTATAAAGCCGGGTATGTAGGCGAGTGACCGGTTACGACCGGTTCTACCCGGATTTCACGTAAGTAGGATTAAGCCAGTAGATTTATAGTAGGGTGGATGGACCTGTTACTGGCTTTGAAGTGATCTGAATATTTTATAGAATACTTGCATTTTGAGAATTGTAGTTCCTGGAGCGTTTAAATGGTTAATAAATGACATACATAATTATATATAGAATCACGCCTGTATTTCCCGAAGGGCTAAACAGAGATGTTCTTACTGCGGCCCTTAATACATCGTTATCAAACTCTTTAGGTGGTGAGAATATTTAAACTTCGCGATTCGAACAGATAATTTATTGAATTCAAACGAAAAACATAACATTTATTTAGAGTCAACTCGTGACGGTGGTCAATGCAACTTGATCAAAACGTCGAGCTACATAAATGGTATGTTTCCAGCTCAAATAATTCCCGTTTGAATTCAATAATTAGGTGGTGCGAAGATTGCTAGCTAGTGAGCCGGCTGTTAGTGAGATTTCCCAATAACACTTTGCGCAGCCCGGAAATAGAACCTAGGACTACACGCTTAGCAGCTGCGATTGCAACTACTCAACCGGTCTTAGGTTTGATTCCTAGGTCGGGCAGTGTTATTGGATTCTTAAATTAGAAAATTCTCAGTAGCAGCCCGGAGTTTAGAATTGTGCTCGGTAGATGGCAATAGGTCCACCACGTATTATTACATGTGACTTAATAACGGGATTGGTGAAATGTGAGTGTACAATTATGATCACCTCTCACCTGAAGGGTGCTTTTTGTGTGAGGTATTTCTGGTGGGAGGCTTCAGCCGCGGCTGAATCACCGGACGAAGCCATGCCGCGACCTAGTCGTGTTTTGGGATGTAGTCCAGTGCAACCGTTGTAGGACACGGGGATAGTTGGGGAGTTGAATCAACTCCCCAACAGTAACTATCGTTCTCCCGAAATCTATTCACTCTACTTAGAGAGAATATATTTCTTCTGAATTTATGTGCTCCATCCTCGGCCACACCGTCGCTTACCATCAGCGAGTTGGTGGCCAAACGTAGATCAATTTTTGATAAAAGAAAAGATGTGACCAGGCGTCGAAACTGTCTATCTTTATTTGTGTACCAATACTGTACGTCCAAATTGAGACTGACTATCTGTTAAAGAATTTGTAAAGTCATAAAAACAAAAGGATACAGTCTCAAAACAAAAGGACTCAAACAAAGGCAATATTAGGAGGCGGGTTCAAAAGCAACATGCAAACGACAAACTTTTAAAACTGGTCAGGCGGCGCTGGCATAGTACCTACACGGAGGACAAGATTTGAACTAACGTCCTTACCAACGTCAAAGAATAAACCTTATATCTCACAGGTTCAATCGCCTAGATTTAAATTGTAGTGTACAATAACATGCACTGCATATATAATCTAAAGACACTAGACATTATCGGTGTCATTTTCAATACCTACTTAAAAAGAAAAGCTGAGCTATTTATTTAAATAACTTCAATTCAAGATAAATCTTTGAAAAGCATTAACGCATGCTTAGCGAACTGTAAAGGTACTATATTAAACGGAAAAAAGAATACGGTCGCGAACATGTTTCGAACCTGCGCCTCCCGCATGAATACTCCAGGCGCTCTGACCACTAAGGTCGGTCACCCGTATAGGGACTGAATTGATAGCAATAACGTCGCAATAAGACGTGTCAAAATATGGAAGAAGAATTCGCGGTGGTGAGCAGAAGTCGAGATGGCTTAGTGGTCCAGAGCGCCAAGAGTATTCATACGGGAGGCGCAGGTTCGAATCCTGTTCGCGACCGTATTCTTTTTTCCATTTAATATAATAACTTCATAACTTGAATTATTTGAATGAACCATGTCACATAAAATATGCATTGTTAAAATACTTTGAGCTTTCATTTATTTTTCTTGATGAACGACCTAGTAGTGTTGAGTTTTGACCACCTGTTGTAGGTCTCTGGCATGGCTTTACCACCGATACCATCGAGGTGTGTTAGTTACGTCACAATGTTTACCTTAACGATATAAAGCCGTCTCGAGTGTGTTAGTGGTCGAGATGGCTAAGTGGTCAGAGCGCCTGGAGTATTTATCCGGGAGGCGCAGGTTCGAATCCTGCTCGCCACCCTATTCTTTTTCCATTTAATATTATAACTTTTATAATTAATTTCTAGTCTTCTTGTTGAACAACCTGTTGTCAGACTCAAACCACCTATGAGTTGGTTTCTCTGACAGGGCTTTACACATCTCTCGGGGTGCTGGTTTCCTTTCTAATACGAACGTGATTGCTGTGCGTAAACATTTAATTTAATTAAAAAATAATTGAAATGCATAACTACCAAAATTCTGACCTGAACGCGTAGTCTAAGTGTAAGTACTTGGGTTCGATTTCCCCAATTTCATTAGCGTAAATATCAACAACCACAATATGTGTTAATGTCTGTTCCAGTACCCTTAATTGAGGCTTCCACCCCTTTTCAATTAGAGGGATTTGTTCGTTCGTAAACAGGCGTACGCAGCTGATACGGTTTTCACTTAAATACGTAATGAAAATCCGGTTAATACCCATGTTTTGTTTACCTTTCTAAGCATTGGTCATGTAAGCATATTTCTGTTTGTTTACTTGAACTGGGGGCTTTTAACTGCTGGTTTTGGGGTCAATTATAGCCATTTATTATTACTTAATAGTATTAAAGATGGACGTTGGGTGTAATAAAAGTATTTTGAAGGACTTTTGTATTTTATTTATTTTTTCTCTTTTTTCTGCTTAGCCTTGCGAGCACATTCATTTTGTATTACATAACCTGTTTTATATTATTTAAAGGAAATAAATAGGAGGAATTTATGTTTCTAAACAAATTTAGTTTAAAGAGTAGTTGTTTCACTTTCTGAATTTATGAAGGAAGAAAATACTCCTGGTCCTCCTGCGACCACCAACGCTGCAAAGTGTTCGAAACGTCAGGAAAAACAAAAAACCAATAATACACGCGAATAATCCGGTTAAAAGTTGTTTTATTATAATGGGAAGAAAATACGTTTATTCAGCAATAATAAATTATTCGATAAACCCCACTTTAACTGACCAATCGAATCGAAATATTAGTATTTATCTTTCTATCAATACGTAATAAGGTATTGATAGAAAGATAAACACTAATAATTGATGTAGTATTTCAGTAGATTGGATAATGTAGTTGCAAATCACTTGGTACAAGATTTAATCATTAAATAGTAAAGTAGATAAAAAGTAATCTTTTACCGACTCCTTGTTACACACATTTTCCAACATAATTCTTTTTGAAGCCGAGAGGCCTTATTGATTGCATTTAAAAAAACGAGTAGGGCGCGATTTATACAGAGTAGGGCGCGATTTAGACAGAGTAGGGCGCGATTTAGGCAGAGTAGGGCGCGTCTTCGTGGACTGAATAGATCATAATTCTAATTACTTTTTAATTTATTGTTTCAGGATAAGCTGAATTTTGGATATAACGGAAGATTTACCGAATGTAATATAGAGATATTTGATATTCTGTTTTTGTTAAGACCACTTTACCTTTATTTTATCGTCTATAAGAAAATATATACTCGACATTATGATTAACTTTGTTTTTTATTGATATGATATTGCTTCGGAGAAAAGTAATATGGGTTTCATGTTTTGGTAAACGAAGTAATAAGTAAGTGGTTTATGTTGACTTTGGCATCAAATCATTTTTCTGGGAGCTTTTTATTGTGATATGCAGGTTTCTTTAGTTACGTCACTAAGGTCCCCCGCTGACAGGCGTTGATCGTTCGATTGTTCGGTCGGTTGCCTGGTACCTATGGATCAAGACCTAGACGAGTGCGCTAATCGGCACATTAAAATTCTCACAAAAAAAATGGGTTATATGTACTCAGGGATTAAAATCGTCTCTGTCACAAAATTGTTTTACCAACAAGTACACTTGAAAAAATGGCTAAGAGGGATTTGTCTGTTTTCCGTGACTTCGTTCACTAAAAACTTCTAAATGTTCCATTAACAGTTCGAACATAGATTTTGTGATCAAGTCAACGATTGAGTGGTACATTCATTTTATTTAAAAAATTATAGAAGAAAGTGTCAATACGTTTGCTGATCCCAAAATAATATAATGGTTATTGCTTATTCAAAAATAAATAAATAAATAAAATTACTGTGTTTAGTTTGTAAACGAGTGTGAATAATCCTGTTTACCTACACATACCTACTGCACAAACAGCGAGAATCTATGCATAAACAAAAGGATTTGTCAACATTCAAGAGGCTTGACGAACGCCTAAAATAAGATTAAAAGGAAACGCTACTAGGGAAAAAACCGATAAACTGCAAGCCAAACAATAAAAACGAGTTCGTAAATAAGTTCCAAATAGTACATTTATCTGCTTATCCACGAATAAAAATAAACCTTGTCACTAAACTAAGGATTATCTTAAGTCATTTCGTCGAAACACATACCAGGTGAACATAAAACCGGGGTAATAAAATTGAGAACGAAGTCCGCCAACTGCTGTAAAATCTCATTTTATCACTAAGGTGCCCCAGCGTGTACTGTTTATAGATCTTTGCACTTGGTAACTTCATGTACTTACCTACGACGTCTTACGTATTGAAAGCAGCTAGCACGTAGAAAATGAGAATGTAAAGAGAGGTATTGTATTCTCTGCGTAGACATGTTGGTAAAATAAAAGCAAAGGACATTATGGCGAAATTACATTATCTTTTGAGTGCTATCCGAAACCTTAATCTTATGTTGCCTTGTTTTCTTGAAGCTTTTGTTACCCATATTTTCTCAGCCCATCTAAATTGTACGTAACAGATTTCAAAAGCGCCTGACACAAATATAGCCGCAATAACATGTTTCAACGCGAACACTCAATTAATATTGCAAGGCACTTAAACAGTTGTGTTCAGATTAGGTCACTGTGACTTCATGGCTGTATGAGAAGTATGTTAGCCATTAACACTATTTGTGTCCATCCCCTTTATTTGCTGTTACCCTGTTACGGTGGCCTAAATTAGTATAATTTGTTTTGTGACTTCGCACTTGTTGATTACGTCGCCGTAATAGGTAAATGTAATATTCTGTAACATTGTGTTTATTTCTGTAGTGCGACATTATATAGAATAATATTTGTGAGTAAATAATAGAATATATTTAGTTTGGTTGCCGCGATCGGTCTGTGGATTGGTGGCCACCATTTCGTATCGAAACCCCTCCGTACCTCGGGGAACACGGTCCGGGTTTTCAAATAAAGATCTGTGTCAGCAGTTACGGGTAGTCAGAGGCCTGAAGATCTGACAACCAGTCTTACCACGAGATATCGTGTAACCCAGTAATTGAGTTGTGGAGGTTAGATATGCAGTCGCTCCATATATAATATTGATATTAAGTTGCATCCGGAAAGACGCCGAAGTCAACGTAGTTGGGAAAAGGTTATGGTGCGAGCATACTTTTTGTGTTGAGTCATAATAAATATAACTGTATAACATACATACGCGTATACTCCACTCACGTATACTCCTCTATGTGACCGTATTTCGGTCACAGCGGCCTATCTCCGATGAGATTATCCAAGTACGCAGGATTATATTATAGTGCCCAACTGTATGCGCAAACACAAGTGCACTCCCTATTCCTTCACTTCAGAGATCAGGCGCAGCACCGACGGCTTAGGCAAACAAAAAAATTACTACAAAGTGATCTAAGATCAAGCAACGCGTAAATATTTATTTATTTATTTATTTATAGATTTATGTACACACAAAAGTAAAAGGATAGGTATTAGAATATAATGTACAAAGGTACTGCTTATTTCTTTAAGAAATCTCTTCCAGCAGACCTGCGAGAGGAGAACTTAAACAAGAAATGTAGACGGCGTGTAAATAAAAAATAAAATAAAAAAGTGAATCTAAAAATATGCAAAAAGAAAGAATTAATTAACCAATTAAAATAAACATACATATATTAAATAATAAATAATAAACATACATATACTACAAAATAAATATATAAATCATTGCAAACCAAACAATTATGAAGCTAAGGAAAGAAAGTGTTCCTTAACATGTTTCTTAAAAATTGAAATATTTTTACTCTCGCGTATTCCAGCCGGAAGTGAGTTCCACAACCTGACAGCATGAACAGATAAGGAATAGGAGTAAAAGTCAGTTTTGTGGGATGGGAATTTAAGGAGGGTACGGAGATGTGACCTGCAGGGAGAACTGGGTGATCGAGTGTAGGAGAAGCGTTCCCGCAGGTAGGAAGGGGCAGATGGATTATGAAGGATGTTAAATAGAAGACACAATATCCGAGTGTTCCTGCGGAAGCGAATCGGGAGCCACTTGAGTAATTTGCGAAAATTGGAGACATGGTCATACTTTTTGAGATTGAAAATAAAGCGAATACACAAGTTTTGCAAACTCTCAAGCTTATTTAAAAGCTCCTCAGTGGCATCCAAATAGCAGGCATCGGCGTAGTCAATAATGGGCTGAATAAGAGTTTGCGCAAGAGAAATTTTGGTTTTCAGGGGCAAAAACGTCTGAAGACATTTCAATGAGTGAAAGGTATAATGTACTTTCCTACTTACGTCAGCAACCTGCGCACTCCATGATAAATTAGCGTCCATAACAACACCTAAGTTTTTCACGGTGTTAGTGTAGGCAATTAGCACACCATCAAGGCTAAGGGGAGTCAATAACGCCAAATCCAACCTGTTTCGCATATTCCTGCTGCCAATGATCATAGCCTGAGACTTAACAGGGTTAATGCGTAGACCAAAAGACCTTGCCCAACCACTGATGAGTCCCAGATCACGATTCATCGCAGCAGTGGCAGGTTCCACTTCAGACAGCGGAAAATGTCGATAAAGCTGCAGGTCATCTGCGTAGAGATGGAAACTAGAAGAAATGACCCTGGAAACAGAGTTTATAAAAATAGAGAAAAATAAATATGTAGTAAATCTAAACATAAATAATTTACTTTTCATGATCTCATCATCCCTGATCCCAATTTATTTGGGGTCGGCGCAGCATATCTTTGACTGGCATGCTGCAAAAGTTTTGGCTATGTTTTATGACCGGCCGCCTGCCTGACGTCAACCCTCTTCGGGAATGCTGTTGTTCGTGGTAACCGCCACCGATACGGTGTCTACTACATACTATGTCACACCAAATGTTAATCCATGCGCTAGGCTCTGATGTTATCCCACTATCACGCTCCACTCGTGCTAATTTAAAACATAGCATCACGCTTGCATTCCCCGAAAGGTAGCAGAGGTGTGCACCCACATTTCACCAATGCTGTTATAAAGTCCCATGTAATAGCTGGTGAGCTTATTGCCATTTACCGGGCACAATCCCAAACTCTGGGCTGCTACTAAGAATTTGCTTACAGAAAACTCAAAAACACTTTGGTCTAATCTACCTTCCATGATCATAATTACGCTTTAAATCTTATTTATTAAAAAATATTGTAATTTTATTAACAACAATATTCGTTTGAAAAAGAAAAGTCCTCTAAAGATTTACTTTTTTTATATTTTTGCACCTGTACTGGGAAAGTCAGTGACCGATTACAAAGTTCGATAACTCCGATTCTTAGATATTAAATAGAATGAAATATTCACGATGAGAAACATCAAAGAATTTCTATACGTTTTCATATTTTTTCCGTTTAAGGAAGCAAAATTATAAGGAAAAATTAATACCCTCAAAGAGCATATTTAATATTAAGTTCAATCAAAACACGAGACTTCAGGTCAAAACGTTGACCTCTACGAGAGTCAAAATGATTAGCCTGCTTAAGAGTGTAATTTTAATTATTCACCTGGCATATATTAAATACTGTAAATTATTCTTATTTTACTCGTAGCAGATATATAGCAAATCTAGGTACAAAGTAAAAAGTATATTTAAATCATAAAACTGAGCGCATTCGGTAATGAGAAATAAGGTGTCCCTTGCAGTCCGGTAAGACGGTTACTTACGGGCTGGATACTTAAAAAATTCAGCCTCAAGAACATTTCCAAAACTTCACATCGAATTATTTCCGAATCATATGTAAAAGGGAGGTAAATGGTACTGTTCACACGGTCCACGTTCACACACACACACGTGTCTCGTTGCACCCTATGTTGTGTTACCCAAAACCCATCGCTAGGTAGCCATACGATATCGGTATATTGATCGGTTCGATACACCTCTTCTTCGTTAATGTTGCCCTAGTACATTTCCGAACGGTCGTCCATTATTATCGGCGATTGGCAATACTTCCAATAGGTTCGATCGCTGGTAGCCACGCGGTGCTGGTTAATCTGTAAAGTGGTAAACAAAACAACATGAATTCATATTTATATGCGAAAAAGCTCTGTATAAACGATATTAAATGGAATTATTGTAAGTAGGTTTTTGACTCTGCTATTTCTTATTGCAAAGCGAATGAAATACTAATATTATTAAGCAAGGTAAATTAAACAGTTTAATTATAAATAATTTCTTGAGTTATAGTTAATTTGAATAGATATTGAAATCAAATTTTGTATTCAACATGTTTTATGATTATAATCCTAAGGTGATGCTTAATCAAGAGCCAATCTGTAAAATGAGTACTTAGTCAGCTGAACCAAAGTTTTAAATCGTTCAGTGGTTCGGTTCCCGTAGTAGCACGTCATTTGTGTGCATCGTCTACGAATACAAATGAACCGTGAGAACGATCACAGGATCGACGTGGGAAAAATATATCCTGCCACATCATGTTTGCCTAGTAGCTCTGAAGAAGTTTCTTCCCGAATTTCTCACGCTCTATCCCCCGTTTTTAACAAAACCAAAATAAGTTAAACCATACAATGTAAGCTTTAATGCTTTGGTCATAAGGCTTTAAATTCATCCTTGTTTAGGTGACTTTAGGCGTTGTCATTTACAACAGGAAACCATCTGATCTTTTCTTATAAATTTTACCTGCATCCCTGCATGCATTGGACACAATACTAACAGAAATGTCAACTTTTTCGTGTTGAAATTAAGGCACATTTTTGAGTGAGTCGCATAAAATGTCTGTTAAGGGAGATAGAAATAGACGTCCCGTTTCCGTCTCTCTCTATAACTAGTTCATTGACCGGCGCGACTAGCGCATCCGTAGTCGGGAAGGATAGGTCGGCAATGGAATGCGGCGACCTTCTCTGTGGGTCTTGTTCCCTGGTACTTTTGGAGGTTTGGAGCTCTGATGCGCAGCCGAAACACATGGAGAGAAATAACACTCTCTCTTTTATTCCCACAGATTCTATTTCATTCATAATTTTTTGTGGCTTTCAGTTTATATGAGTGTGAGGATAATGTGAATCCCTACCTATATTTACGCGACAGGGTGATCTTTTCCAGGCATTATAAAAGATTTTTACAATTATTTGAAGTGCTTTGTAGACAGATGTGTATTGTCCACTTACCGTAAAAGGAAACTTAATAAAGCTCAAAAATAACTTAAACCAATTTGTGATCCTTTTAAGTTTGAATCATTTATGTAAATCTGGGGTCATTACACTTGTGAGAACCTTATTGTGTGTATTTTAATTTGGCATTTATTTATGAAACTGAAAAGGTGAATAGGAGGAACAATAGAACATTTAAGTAGAGACAGGTTCTAAATTATATCGGACGTATTGTGCTTAATTGGCGCGTAGTTGTTTAAAATCGAGCTCAAAGATCAAAATAATAAAAATAACAAATATTAAATTCAGGTCAATCATTAGTTCATTACTTTGATTTCGGAATACGATATTGTCACTTTTCAATCTTCATAACGTGTAGTTGATGAATAACCTAGTGTCAGAGTTTAAACCACTCGTAGGTTTCTGACATAGCTTATGGTTATTCAATAACTTATACAGTAGCTTTGCCTACGAAATTGGAGGCAAGTTACCAATCCGTAGGCCATATTAAACAACATATTAAAGAACTTCTTAGAAAACGTAGCTTGTCAGCTACGACTTAAACATCAATGTAGTTAGTTATTTTCGTTTTTAAGAACACATTAAGCCTCTTTGATAATTAAAGGTCCCCTTACCTTGTGGTTTTTGGTCCGGAAAAATTACTGTGGCGGATTGCCCAAAGAACACACATGAAAAAAAAATCGAATTAACATAATTTTGTTTGAAAAAGGGTAACCGGCATCACAAAACAAAAAAACCCGGGTACCATATACGACCTCAAACTGTGGGTGCCCCAAATTTGTATTAGTGTGGAACTACTGAGCCGGGATATTCCAGGCGTACGATGTAATACTAAAAATAGAACAGTATGGACATTGACCGTTTTTAGATTGGCCAATAACTACGACGAAAGAATAATCCTGTCGTAATGGGAGCTTTGAATTGGATGAGTAGGTAAATCTACATACATAATTTCTAGGGAGGCGCTGAGGACATTGTATTTATTTTGTCTGCGTGAATGTTTTTGGGGCAGCATCATCAAGCAACCATCATCGTGAATGATTTTATTTATTTTAACAACAGTTGCTAATAATTCTATTAGACGAATTTCTAATTCTTCTGTTCGTACGTAAAAATCGTAGGTTGACACAAAGTAATATTGGCAAAAGCTCCCAAATGTTATTAAAGAATTAAAATTTATTTATTGGACAGGTTTATCATATATAGCCGGAATAAACCATTTTTCTTTTTAATTTAAGTGCCAGAATAAACCATCTTTCTTTTTAATTTATACCTGTTGACTATTTTAATAAGTAGGTAGTTAAGTATTTGAAGAATAACCAGGACATAAAAAAATTATAGAAACGATGTGCTTTACAGATGGGGAAAGCCAGGCACACCCGCAGGATGTACCAGGCTAACATAAAGAACAAGAGGTATTCGTATCGAGTGAACTGAATTCCATTTCTTCAGTGAACTCACGTGGGTACCTTATACTATACTCAAGAAGTAGTATTTATAGATAAACTAAAAATAATTTAAACTTTACGAGTTTTCTATAAGGAAATTAAGTGGTGCCATTTCCCATAGACACCGTTTAAACATAGATGATTGTTCTTTAAATACAAAATTAAAGAAATACACACTCTCGTCTTTTACTTTTTATCGTATAGTTCATTACTTAAACAGCCTAGTGTCAGAATTTTAACGGTTAAGTCATCCACAGATCGACTTCTGACGTGGCACAGATTCAAGATTATCAATATCAAGGACCGAAGATTATCATTAGATTAATAGTCACAAGCGCGACTGTTGAGCTCAGTTCCATCCTGAGTTTAATTCCCAGGTCGGTCATAGTGACATTAGGTTTTTCAGTATGAGCAGGGAGTTTGGAATTGTGCCTAAAAACTCACAACAAATTACATAGGACTTTCAAACAGCATTGGTGAAGTGTGGATGGCAATCTGTGTACCCACCCTTGCCTACCCCTTCGACGTGATGCTATGTCAAGATTATCAAGAAAACATCTCTCACTTTGCCAATCTATATCATAAAAAAAACTCTTTAAATGTTTATTCAGTCTAAAAGGGAACTGACACCAGTGTTCAAACTTTAATAACCAACACTTAAGAACAATAATGTTTTAAAAATCCTCTCATTTTGTGTAAAAGCATTAATCAACTAAAAATATTTTTTTTTCCTTTTCTTATTTACGTGGTAAGAATAACTTAAAAACTAAACCCCACAAAACCGTAGTAATGGTTTGACTGTGGAGTCGGGAGTCTCTTTACACATTTTTTTTATTTTTTTTTATTTTTGAACCACAGTTATTTAAAATAGATGAAACAAAATAGATGTGTCAGAATCGTAGCAGATGGAAATCAATAGTCTCTGCCTACCCCAATAGGAAACAGGCACGATTGTATGTAAATTGCTTACAACACATAATGTGGAAAAGTTTGGAAAGATTTAACAAACGGACAGATAGGTATATCGATAATTTAAACTTCTAGATTATTCGCAAATTGTAAGGGGCTAAGCTACCTATTGTAACGACAAACTAATAAGTTAATAGATTTGTTACACTAGTACGGTTTCCCGTTTGTAATTTGTAAGGATAGCGTGGGACAGCAAGCGAATAGCGGACGAAAATTAAAGCAAAATAAATGCTGTTGAGAACAGAAAATGAGTGTTAAAACTACAACACATGACACGGAAATAAAAATGGCCTTGTGTCTGTGGATTGGTAACCATAACTTCATATCAAGATCCTTTCGTACATCAGAGAGCACGATAAACCTGGTCGACAAATGAATACGATGACAGGTATTACGGAAAGTAATAATCTGAAAATATGACAACCAGTCCTACCAAGAGTTCATTATAATTTATTTAATCTCCATTTTGATTAGTGCATGTTGCGCCGCTTCTGCTTCCCAGCTCAAAACACTAGGAAGCGGTAAAGGGTGAGTTTATTTGGGGCTGTCATAATAGTTGTTTAAAAAGCAACGATTTTTAGCCTTATCTGAATAAAGAAAATTTGATTTTGAGTTGATTTGTTATTTAAAATATGTCGCCCTTGTAAAGCACTGGTTATAAGTTATTAGTAGTTATTAAGCTGCACCCGGTTAAACTGGAAGTCGACCCAAAAAAAACTGGAAATAGCTAGACATTTTTGTTAAAAACAATAATAATTATGTTAACATTAATAACTACCTTGTGTTTTTGGCTAAAGCTTTGCCAGCTCGCTGTCGGTATCACCTAGCCTTACCCACGATGGTTGTTGCCACTATAATTTGCGTAATATTGTGTAAATTCAAATTAGAAGTTACACAAACTTGATATTATGTATGAACTTTACGGTTTGCGTAGGAAGAAAATTAAATATATTTCATTCCCGACTCGAGAGCTTATAAGAACTTATTTTTTTTTTATTATGATGCTGTTGACGTTTCTCAAAATTAGATTTAGAAACACTTCAGGTTACGTAAAGTCTTTACAATATTTATTAATTTATATTTGGTTTAGTGGTCTATAAAGTGGCTGCTGAACGTGAGGGACTGGATTCGATTCGCGGGTCAGGCAAAGTGTGGATAGATAGATAGAATAATCTATGTATCCCCACTTCTATATAAGTTTTGGCTATGTTTTATGACCAGCCGCCTGCCTGACGTCAACCCTCTTTGGGAATGCTGTTGTTGGTGGTAATCGCCACCGATACGGTCCCCTTCTATCTAGCTATATCACACCAAATGTTATCCATGCGCCAGGTTCTGATGTTATCGTAATATCACACTCCACCAGAGTAACATATATAAAATAAAAACAATTATTAAAGTTTTTTTCTTTTGTGGAGCTAAGCATGCGATATTGCTTTTCGAAAATCTATCATTTTAACTAAGTGTACAATGGCGGTCTTATTGCTAACAGTGATATCTACCAGACAAACTTTAGATGGACAGGAAAGTCGTGAATGATTGCAAATGTGCCTCCATTTGTGATGTAATATCATAATCATTTGCAATAAAATTTGTGAACTAATACAATGATTAAATAAATAATAATGTTTAGGTATATATTAGCAGAAAACTAAGGTTGGCAATAACTAATCTTTGGAAGACAAGAAATGCTGCTTGATTAGCTTAAAAGTATCAGGCGACTGAGCTCGTCTTACGGCCACAGGCAATGCATTCCACAAACGTACAGCTTGGACTGTAAATGATTTGCCGTAAAACTTTGTAGAATACGTTGGCATCTCTAACCTCAAATTCTCCGATGATCTCAAGCATCGTGTATGTGAGTTCAGAATACTGTAGAGCTCTTTGCTGTAAGTATTCTGTTTAATCCTAAAAATATCGGCATTCCGGCGAAGACGTATTGGGAGCCACTTGAGTTTAATTTGCCGATGCCAGCGTGGATGACTTATACGCAGTAATGCGCAAAAGGTTGCCTCGCTGGTGCGGCGAAGCTCGAACAGAGTTCTGACGACGGTAGGTGAGCATTTCAATTCAGCCCTGGTTGGTAGGTTCACTGAGCTACATACTGTAAAGGTTTGGTGAGTCTGCCCATTGGGGATGTTACTTTTCTTACTTTGTCACTTTTATATTCATTGTCATGTATACTAACATAGTCTATAAGTAAGTTATATTGTTATTAACACTGTGGATCTGATGGTCTTCTGATGCAAAGGTTTTTGAGTCGCTCAAGTTTATCTAGTTGTGCCTCGGTAAGATCAGGATGGCTGGCTTAGGCATAGGATCGGAAGTGTTAGCTGCGTTTTACTGATGCGATTCTCAGTAGTAGTATGTATTTGGAATGACCAATTGCCTCGTTGGTCTAGTGGTCCCAAGCGCGACTGCTGAGCATGAGGTCTTGGGTTCGATTCCCAGGTCGGGCAAAGTGTTATTGGGTTTTTCTGTTAGGGAATTCTCATTAGCAGCCCGGAGTTTGGAATTGTGCCCGGTAGATGGCAATAGGCTCACCACCTATTACATGGGACTTAATAACAGCATTGGTGAAATGTGGGTGTACAAGTGTGTACACCTCTGCCTACACCTTCGGGGAATACAGGCGTGATGCTATGATGCTATGTTATGTCAATGCCCGGTTGATGGGACAGGCTCTCTACGTTACTCATGATAACAACGACATTCGTGAAATAAAACTGTACAACTCTGCCTTATCCTTAATCCGAAATTTAGGCGTGATGTTATATTCAATTAATATTTTCATCAAACAATAAAATTATACCATCACACCATTGCTTAACTACTAGTACATAAACAACGGGTTCACTCAGTTGGCACGCGCGGGATGATGAACGGCTGACAATTTATGCTCTCCTAGTACTCTCGCGTCAGCGTGAATGAAAGTAATCCGACATCATTGTTGATTTTAAAAATAAAATACATTCCAACTAAATATATCTATTGGCAACATTTCGAATAATGCCAAAGCTAGACAAAAAAAAACAACTAAGCTGCTACGGTGTCGTGAAGTGGAGGAGGACTAGGCTGAGCTAAGATTAGCCCACTTTAAAGTCCCCAGCGAGCAATGGAGAGAGCTAATCTTGGACTTTAAAAATATATATATTTAAATTATCTATCTGCATAAGAACCGGAGTTACCTACATCAGACAGCTTTCAATCAGCAAGCTCAAGTGGCAGTCCGCTAGTCATCAGAAAGATCAAAGATGTTGAAGCAGACGAGTCCTTGAGTAGGGACCGTCAATCGGCAAGCGTAGCTTGGAACATCCCCCAGCTATGACCAGAAGAAGCGGGGGGACGGACCGGATGAGTAAGGCGAAGTATTAGGTGACGTGGCTTGGAAGATATATTATTAATAGAATATTTAGTTATATCATTTTAATATATTTAATAAAATATAATTATTTTAGTAATATATTATCTTTATTAGTAATTATAATATTTTTTGAGCCGTTTGGGGTTGAAACACTCGAGTCGTGGGGTCCGAGCGCTCGCATTCTTTATAAAGAGATCGCAAGGCGATTGGTCGACACTTCACGTGACCCAAGAGCTGGTCTCTATTTCGCACAAAGAATAAGTATTGCCATTCAACGTGGCAATGCTGCCAGCCTTTTGGGTACACTCCCAGTTGACAGCGACGCGGACGAATTTTTCGATGGCCTCCTCTAGTTTTAATTTAGTTTTTAGTTTTTATTTTCATTGTATTAGTAGTATTAGTTTTAAAGGCTTAGATTATATATTATTAATTAGATTAAGTTTTTAGTAAACTTAGGCAGATCTATACAAAAATACTCATTGCATCACCTCTACCAACTTAATAAATATTAACTCATTCCCCGAACATAGCATAGCGTCTTGAGCAAACATTATGTGGAAATCGATCCATTTGTTTACTTAAAATTGTTTTGCTCGAGAAATGAGTACCTAACTGCATGTCTGCGCCCTGTTTTTCTGTTGTTGTTTGTGAAAACAGGTACGGGACAGCCCTACCAGTTATTGTTATGAATTGTAGATTTGAGGGATTGCTGTAATGTGAAAGATATTCTAGTAGTTTATATCTTATTGTTAGTAGGTATCTTAATATTTTATTAAATTTTTGTGAAGCCTGGAGTATTTATCCGGAAGGCGCATGTTCGAATCCTGCTCGCGACCGTTTTCTTTTTCCACAAAAGTTTAGAGTGCGCTATGCATGCGTTAATGCTTTTCGAAGATTTACCTGTATTTGTCATTTCATGTTGAATAAAATAAAATAAACAATGACAACATACGAACTGTTTACTGTTTAGTTTAATCACTTGAAATTAATAAAAAAAACACGTCTGGCATGTGCGTATAATTGTTTTTTACCTTTAATTTTTTTAATCTTACTAGCCTATGTTACTCGGAACAATGTAAGGATATTAACGATACATAAATGTAAAACGATTGAGGCGTTTAGAAATTATGGTGGAATAACGAAACTCACAATCATACATACATCATACATGAACCCTAGAAACATCCCAACCCTCCTTTTTTGGGCAGTAGTGTAAAAATGGATCTACTTTTGGCCACAACTGGTATGATGGAAAGCGATGGATGGGGCACGTACGTACTCGTATATCCAGAGGAAATCTATTCCCTCTAGCCTTGAATATGCCTAGATTTTATTTCTCAGAAAACAGTTACACTAATCAATACAAATTATAAATAAAATTGAGGTGTCTGTTTGTAATGTCATAATAAAAGTATTTTTATCAGGTCTATTCACAGAATACAGTACTAATACTGTAAATCTTCTAATATATCAAATTCTCGTGTCACAGTTTTCGTTGCCATACTCCTCCGAAACGGCTTGACCGATTTTGATGAAATTTTTTGTGCTTATCCGGTATCTATGAGAATCGGCCAACATCTATTTTTCATCCCCCTAAATGTTAGGGGTAGTCCATCCCTAATTTTTTTATTTATATGGCAAAACAACCTTTGCCGGGTCAGCTAGTAAATATTATAATTACATACACCTACTGTATATTTTATGGGAAATGTTATGTTTGGTACTTTAACAATAATCAGATTCACAATTACTTAATGTTAATTGACCCATTTTCACAATAAACTTAGATTTCAAACTCGTTATTTCGGCCCCGTTTTCAAATAAATATAATAGTTTTTTGGGCTTATTTAGCCTTTATTACGCCAGGGAAGGATGGACCAGGAAGGATACTTAAGAACTTATTTATGTTCAAATCGTAAACGTAGTAAAAATGTGTTCTATTCTGTGGCCAGTCTGCACTCATAATGTATGAGAGTCATAGAAGAGCCATCAGCTGTTATTTATATCGCCCTAGTACATAAACTCAATTGAGTGAGACTGATTGCTCTAATCCTCGCGGAAAGTTGATTCATGGTAGCCTGGTTACGCATACAATGAAATTGAAATACCTGTCTGTGATTTCAAAATAATGCAAATGAAAACTGCTTTAAAAAATATGCCTATTCATAAAGGTTTTAGATTTTTTGTCTGAAAGATTTTTCTTAAGTTTTAGTTGGGAAGATGAAGCGGCGCAAGAATACAATCCAATCTGCCTAGCCTTTTCCCAATTACATTAGGGTCCTCCATTTGGTGGTCCATTAGGGTTCCAGGATCTAACCTTCACAACCCAGTTACTGATTAACACGATATCTCGTGGTGTGACTGGTTGTCAGACTTTCAGGCCTCTGACTACCCGTAACGGCTGTCATAGGTCTTAATTTGACAACCGGGACAGACGGCTTAACGTGTTCTCCGAGGCACGGAGGGGTCTCGGTATGAAATTATGATCACCAATCCACAGACCGTGCGCGGTAAGCGCGAAGCTTAACCTCGATCGATCGACTTGTGCAGTTACTTAGCCACGAGCCCCTTTCCACACACAATAGAAAGAATTTAAATGGCTGCAGTAAAAAATAAAATCAAAACGGCGCAGTTTTTCCTGAATCATATCTCTTTTACACATACGTAATTTAATGTACTTGAAGGAATCTGGTTCTCTAAGTGGTAACGTTATAATCAATGTTTTATACATGCAGCCACGTTATTAAAAGAATCAATAAGTCAATATAATATTATTTTTCTGCAAACCTCAAAATCAAAATCCCTTTAAATAATTTATACAGTGAAGCTTTTCCCACGTTATTTCTGAAACTGACGGAAAAGTAATTTTCCAACACAATATGAACGGCAAGCGTGAACGTTCAATTTTAATTAAAAAAGTGTTTTCCTCGTTTCCTATCAAAACAACTCCATCCATTATAATGAAAAGTTTTCCATTTTCAGAAGCGTACACTACTGTTTATTTATTTTATTGGTTATTTAAAAGTACCTACGAATTTTAATGACCCAAATAAAATTAATATAACATTCTTTATTAGTTTAATTAATAAACATAATTCAGTTAGAGCAAACATATACAATAAAAAATAAAAATTACGTGACACCAAAATATCTTAATAACGTTCCATTGTTCAACAATAGAAGAAAACCGACTGAATTGAAACGTATTGGCAAGCCTATCGGCGATTGTCGATAATGGACAACTGATCGGAAAGTACTAGGCTCACATAATGCGCGAGGAGCTCTTCCGAACCGATCAATATTACCAATATCCCGTGCTCTCCCCCATCCTGTTCACACATAGAAATTCGACAGGTGGCCGAGTGCATACCGATACAATTGCTTTTGCGTTTGTGTGCGTCAAATCGGGAATGGATAGTCGTGCTCGGTTGGAGCCGAACGGTAACTTCGGCTGTATTGTTAGGCTAGAAGATTGTTACTTTCAATACTGCAAGATTTGAAAGATTCAATAAATTTACAGGCGAACAAACAAATAATAAAATATTCAAAAATGTCACACTCGTAAATAAACAACACAAACAATTTTAACAGCTCAAGTCCTTGATCCTCCGGGTCTTTGAATGTTCATCAAGGTTGTATCCATAGAAATCATGAGGTTTCCAAGGCAACGACCTCGAAAGTATCTAAATTTGACCATCAACGTCACCTGTGGGAATACCTTTGACGTTCGTAAGAAACGAAGGAAAAATACTTTACTCTAAATTGTAAGATTTTATAAAAATATTACTGAACATGAACATTCCGTAAACGTCAAAACATTTCCCCATGGATTGAAGAAGGCTTATGGGAAAATATTCCATAATCACTAGGCGTGCAGACGGATAAGAGGTTTCTGTCAAAGGAAAGTATAGAGGTGTTGCTCGGCCATGTGATTCTGAGGTCATGGGAAAATGTTTTTTTTTTCTTGGCTAGAATCATCAATTACTATTTTTTTCGCTTTTCTAGAAGAATAATTCTTAAAGTTAGAAAGTTCAAGAATCTTCTTATCTTGAATTTTTCAAGATAAGGCCCTTGAACTTTTATTTAAGCCCGTTAACATCTTGCTGCGGTAATAGAATATCTGTTTTTTAATAAAACTTTATTCTTATGAAAATGTATTAATTCACAAGTAAAAATTGCTTTTCATTGTAAAATCAAATAACGTGTTGTTGAATCTTTTTAGGTATTTATTTGCAAGGTAATTGAGTGCGTTAAAATGTTTTTTCTAGGCTTTTTAGGTATTTATTTGCAAGGTAATTGAGTGCGTTATAATGTTTTTTCTAGGCTTTTTAGGTATTTATTTGCAAGTTAATTGAGTGCGTTAAAATGGTTTTCCTAGGCTTTTTTTTCTCAATGGTTTCATTTCGCCACCAACTACTCAGCAAGTATTACTGTTTTTATATTCGCCGCTTAGTTTTTACTTTAAAATTGATCTCAACCCAAGTATTTTTATAAAATGAACGTAAGAATTAATCTTCTCAGGGATAGTCTTAGGAAATACCGTCGCAGTTTAGGTTTAAATATGTATCAGAGACAAAAATAATTTTATTAATTTTATCAATTAAATGTGCGGTAGCCTGAAATAATTTTAAATAAACTGTTGAGACGCCTAACACCTTAGTCCTCCTGCGACCACGAACGCTGCAAAGTGTTCGAAACGTCAGGAAAAACAAATATAATACACGCGATTTATCCGGTTAAAAGTTGTTTTATTATAATGATTAAATTAACGTAAGATATTAAATTTCCTACATTGTGCACTATACTTATTTATTTTTTATTTTAGTTGGTGAATACAATGTAACCAACAATATTG
Source organism: Xylocampa areola (assembly GCA_935421205.1). Lineage (NCBI taxonomy): Eukaryota > Metazoa > Arthropoda > Insecta > Lepidoptera > Noctuidae > Xylocampa > Xylocampa areola. Next base: position 10,651,693 of record OW285219.1, on the reverse strand, counting down.
TAACTTCTAGATGAAAAGGAGAAGTTCTTCTCCATAGAAAACTACAAAACTTTACCAGGGTTTTTTCTCACAAAGACGTCCCTTTCTTGGTATCTTTCAGTCTAACATGATGCAGCTTATTATTGGTACCTAATTGATATGTATAGTCGACTACGAAATTGCTTCACCATATTTGAAAATTTTCCAGTAAATTAAAATGTCGATAAAGTTGACAGTATAGGACTGGCACTTTGATCTTGTAAGCGAAAATAGACTTTGTCATATTAAGATGTGCAAACGAAATTCAGCAATAGGGTGGTAAAGCAATTGGGCATGCCTGATTTTTCGTAAGACGAGCTAACGGAAAAACCATTTGGAGATTTTTTGATTATATGCTATATTTTGTTAATTTCCTCTCATAAAAGTAAGAGATTACAAAATAAAAGGCAAAAATAACTAATAACCTTCATTTGACCTGAAGCAACTTGCAGTGACGTCACATGTTCATATTTTATATAATCTGTGGACTGAAGGTTATTTGTCATTCTTAGTGATGCCAGAGTACTAGAAGGAAATGTTTTCTGGCATTTTTAGTGAAGCTATTTTAACTAAAATCGCATTTCATGATACGAATGTATTTTATTTTTTGAACTAAGATTACTATGTAAATTTCTACAAGTATATCAAAATAGATCTATGCCTAAAAACTTAAAAACATGCGTTTTATATTAATAAACATCAAAATTTTAATACTAGAGCTGGCAACACTTGTTGGTTTGATGTTTGTGACCTTCATTTGACATTACCAACTGACATGAAACTGACAACTGTTTGCTTTAGTTCGTTTAGAAACTAGGTGTGTTAAAAATTACTGAACGCATTACGTCATATGGGCAAATATTTAAAAAAATTATAATAAAATAATTAATGGTCTAAAAAATAAAATAGCCAAATTAGTTTCTCATAATTGGATAAACATTCGAAAAAATATATAAAATAAATACCTTATTTTTTTCATGCATGCCCAATTGTATGGTCGACTATACATGGACTGCTTATCTGATCTCTACAATCCAGTAACTAGGCAACACGATATCTCATGGTAGAACTCGTTGTCAGTCCTTTCTTTACCTGTCATGTTATATTTGACTGCTGAGCGTGAGGTCCTGGGTTCGATTCCAAGGTCGGTCAAAGTGTTATTGGGTTTTTCTGTTAGAAAATTCTCAGTAGCAGCCCGGAGTTCGAAAGTTGGTGGTGTGACACTGCCGTGCTTCGAAAAGAACGTAAAGCCGTCGTTTCCGGTTGTGACGGATTACCGTCCAATCGGACTATGAGAGTAAAGGAAGAGTGCACTATAATATCTCCAGCGTACTTAGTTTATCACCGTGGAGATAGATCGTCGTGACCTAAATATGGTGAGGAGGAATATTACGTGTCATGTCTCCTGTCATTTGATTACTGCGACCGACGCGACGGTTTCTATGCTCGGTGTCTGTGTATGAATCGAATAATGGTCACCCATCGTAACCTACCTTTTTATACATGCACCTTCTACTTGATCACGAGCCATTCCTTAACCTATACTTATTACCTTTAATAGTATGATAAGGGTTGATAACCCTTCAAACGATTTAAAATAGTCTCCCCGGTCGCGTCGGTCGCAGGTTACAAAAGGGTAATAAATAGTTCAATGACTTTTTATTAATAAAGTGTTTTTTGCTTAAATGACAAATATAATTATGGTTATTGGTTTCAAATTTAGTTAGGTTTTTAAGGACACACATAGTTAGTTATCTTTTAGTTTTTTGTCAAAGAAAACTTAAGTAAATACATCCTAAGGTTGCTTATTTTTAAGTGTGAAAATCCATAATGAACGTTGTGCCGGATTCCTACCGATTAAAAACCACACGGACCACTGTTAACCTTTACCGGAGTCCTGGGATCGTGGTTGCTTTTACCGCAACCCCGGCAGGATCTCAAGGTTGCCTGATAAAAAGGCGGTGTGCGGTAAGGCCGCCCATTGTAGAAGGTACCTACATAATCTTTTTTTTTATATAATGTTTCTCATTTGATAAAAATAAAATGTTCTTGCTGTAAGTACCAACCAATACATCAAATTTAAGTGTGTCTGTCTGTGATTTCAAAATAAATGCCAAAATTGCAGTGAAAACTGCTATTTATACGATACTATGAATTACCATTTTTAGTCTATCTGCCTGTCTGACTGAAAGTTGGTCTCAAATAAACTATGAAACGGCTCAACGGATTGAAATTTTGGGGATTAAATAAAATAAATAATTTTGAATCGGCTTATTTAATACCAGTTTATCGTTATTATTATGAATACGGCTGGATTTTACCAATGAGGTCAGTTAACGTTTACCCCGGGCATAAATTTGAATTTTTGTTACGTTTCTTAATGACAATTTATCTCTGGGATAGCATTTTATGAGAAAAAAATAAAAAGAGTTAGTAAACTCCAGACTAAATTGGTTAAACCATGCTAGAAAAATAAAACAAAATGACTAATTTACCAGACATAAATTACACTAAATCCAAACAAATTCCTCCCTTCCTTGGATTACATTTCTGGCTGTTTGTGTGCGTTTACTGGTACGCATTTTTATTTTTTATCTATATTTGAAACGTTAAACCTCAACAGTTTGCGGCTTCGAAGCCCAAATCTCTTAAGCAAAGAAAAATATATACGAAATAATAAGTGCGTTATTCTACTCCCATTGTCAAGATGTCACATTAATTCCATTGCATATTGGGGGTAAATAGGACCCAATTTTACCATTCGACATCACGCGGGTTTACGCCATCTGCGGAAACAGTGCCCTTTATCGGAATTGACGCTAGAGGTACCAGGATATAAGAATTTGGAAGGGCGTCAAGGATACAATATTGTTGGAAATCAAGGACGATAGATATTTCCTTTGAAATAAGAATTATTGGAATTTGGGTTGTTCTTCCCGTTCGATTTGATGTCAGGATTTGATTCCTTCCATCTATGATTTCTACGAAAGCTGACAATTAGACGCAATAGCCTCTCCTTATTTCTAAAATTAAATTAATATAAAATTCATTTATTCCGGAACCAGACATGTGAAATTAAAAATATTAGTTACATTATAAATTAGAATTTACTGTATGTTTTATCTTCATCTAAATTTAGGTTTGGGTCCGGAGTACTCAACATGCGGCCTGGTCCAGTACCTCATTATTGGACAATGCAGATCCAGATCCATCCTCCATGCGAACAGCTGCAGGTAGCTCTTTGAACTGCCTCGTATGCGGCGCATGAGGGACACAACTCTCTTGCGAATAATCGCCGCAAATCCATCAATATTTGCTGCTGTCCGTTTACGAAACACCGATAAATGGATCACGCATATTAGCAGTTATAAAGTTATATAGCCATATTTCAGTATTTGAACGATCTCAAAAATGATGCAGTTAGCCGTGTACGCAGTCTTCAAATCTTCTAGTTAAATAAAGATAAAAATTACCCAGACTGATCGATAGAGAAATATTTGCTCTTATTAGTAAACTTCCTCGTTGGTATAGCGGTTCTGGGTCGCGCAAAGTTGTTGGATTTTTTTGTTAGTAAATTCTCAATAGCGGACCTGAGTTTGGAATTGTGCCCGGTAGATGGCAATAAGTTCACCAGCTATTTTATGTGATGATGTGGGTGTTCAACTCAGTATGCCATTCTCTTCGTGGAACATAGGCGTGGTGTGTTATTTCTAAAATATTGTAATTAAAAATATCTATTTCTATGGAACTTTCGTTATGTATTTTTAGTACCCGGTTCTTGGACTATTATAATTATTAGGGCAGAATAAACATTTGGCTTACCTTCACCGGCTAGAGAGCCACTAGAAAAGAAAATGAAACCTTTACGGAGATTTATTTAATAGGATGTGTTAAAACAAAATCTAGGTAAAAAACACAATGTTCTTCCATATAGGGCAGACAGATGGATATGATCTAATGAAAACAAACAAATAATAAACAAAGAGTTTGATTCTAAAACTTTCTACCAAGGCAGCATAATGCGAGAAGTTGTATCTGCCTACTAACAATCAATCATCCGTTGTCATTGAGGGTGTACTACATTTCCCCTAAATTGAGACACATGAGCCTGCGTTCAAGGACAATTTCCGTGACATCTCTGACATCGGAACATTCCACGAAATTTGAAACGCAAGGTCGCATTGTGACCTAGTTACCACTGTCTATAAGTTAAGTGACACATTTAACATGAGAACTTTAACATTTATTATTAACTAGCTGATGCTCGCGGCTTCGCCCGCGTGGATGTCGGTTATCGCGACCAAAAGTAATCATGACATTTTGATCCCGTTCCCGATTGCCCATTTTTTAAAGTATTAAAATGGATATAGTATGTTATCCTGAGATAGACATATGCCATTGCGGACTTTTCTGTAGACCTCTATAAGATATATAATTCCACCATACATCATTTTGTTATATCCCAAAGGGTTTAGACAGCATTTTCGTTGAAAGCTCCCAGACGGCTTATTATTTTCCGACACCTTCAACAAATATTTTTATATTTTAGCCTTTTATGTATACAAACTTGTCAAATTATATACGATAACCTTCGAGGACCATTCTATCTATTGGTGAAAACAGCATGAAAATCGGTGCAGTAGATTTTGAGTTTATTGCCAACAGATAGATAGACAGACAGACGCGGTGGAGGACTTTGTTTTATAATATGTAGTGCAGACTAGCAATTTTTTGTCTGCATGAAGTTTATTTGATTTTCCAGAGTAAGAAAAACAAGTAGTGAGGACACAGTCTTTAAAATTACACACAATTTCATAGTAAAAATAAGCCATTGTCGTTCTTAAATTGGGATGAAAGCGTCTACTGTCTAGTCATTTATGAAGTCCTGGTATTTATTGATTCGTTATGGCTTTGTTCCCTACTTTTTGTGTAAAGGAGTCCAAGGTTAGATTTGTTTGGATAGGAATTCTCGTGTTTCTGAGACGTCAAGTGAATGAGGACACATTATCTCGAAGGTAATTGAATTGATTCTTTGAACTGTCTAAAGAAAATTGCCGATAGACTACATCATACCTAATTGCTTCCATGCTTCTACACTAACTGATTGATATTATATATTTGAATAGTTATAGCTAGTAGGTATCCATTGATACTGTGGTTGGTAAATTATTGTTTAGATTAAGCAACGCTTAGTGAGGTCAGTCTTGAGATGGAAGACTGGCCTACTAGGAGTAGGAGCATTTTTTCTGAATATTCATACTCACAAATCTTCAATCTTTCGCGTTGCATGGTATACTTACGATAATTTAATTAAAATTAATTGTGACTACGATCAGCAAAACAGCAAGCGATTCCAAGGTAATTTATTGCGCGTTGATTCCTGTTAGTTCGTAATAATATCCACAGTTAATTTTCTTACTTGAAAAACCCGAAGGGATAAGCAGAGGTGTACAAAGTTGTACACCTACATTTCACCGGTGCTGTTATTCAGTCCCATGTAATAGGTGATTAGTCTATTGCCATCTCTCTGGGCACAATTCCAGACTGCTACTGAGAATTTCGTAACAGAAAAACTAAATAACTAATAACTTTGCCCGACCTGGGAATTGAACCCGAGACCTTTTGCTTAGCAGTCGCGCTTGGGACCCCTAAATCGACGAGACAGTTACATCTATATATTCTTGGAATAACTCTATTCATTAATTGATTATACCTGCTGTTGGTACTTTATAAACGCCTACCCCTAGAGCCTGTAAAGTGGACTTATTGGAAGAGAAGAGAAGCCGATCTCGACGTAACTGCAACAAACGCCATACCGCATATGCCAGCGAAAATGTTAAAGCTACAGCGCCCATTATGCGCCATCACATTGGGAGACAGGTTCCCTGAGTACCTACCGACTTCATTTATTCATTATTAATAGTGAAGGTCAAGTCGGTGTTGAAGGACGGAAGGAATCGAGAAGTCATATCGCCGTGATGCACAAGTCTGTTTTTCTCAGTGCTGACTATCGATCAGCAGGTGTTAGTTTACAGATAGGACATGGAAGTACTACCGAAACTTCTAAGTTCCAGTGTCCGAATTTAGTTTAAGTATTATATTATTATATGTATGATAATCCTTTAGTTAATTATGTGAGTTTTTGTTATCTGAAATAAATGCATTAATAAAGAAATGTGAAGTGCATGCCTTGAGTCCATGTCAAAGTCAAAGCATTTATTTCAATTAGACCGTTTACAGGCACTTTTGAATTGTCAAAAAAATAAACTAGTTGCCACGTTCCAAAGTGTAGATTCCTGTGGAGAAGAACGGGCAAGAAACACCACGGTTACTCTTTTTCATCAAACAATTACAATATTTTGGTTACATATGTATGTATTTATAATATAGAAATCATATGTGAGAACAATGTAATATAAAGTCTATAGAGTCTAGTTACAATTCAAAACTTTGCCATGACAGTTTAGAGATGACCAGCCCCAACCAACGGCGCCCGTTCACGAACATGACGCCAGCGTCAGCATCACTAAACTCGACCATATTGTAGGGAATATAATGACCCAACACAAACGCCACCGTCAGCGAGACACTTGAGTGAGCATGACATACTCATTCTTCTGTTCTTCTGGTTATTCTGATTCACCTCCTTCACCATACTTGAGGCCTGCTATCCCAGTGCAATATTGTAGTGTAGACCACATACCTTCGATGTGTTTGGTATGTTATTAGTAGGTACTAAAGATATAAAACTCTAATGCACTCAAAGGAGACTATGATTATCATGCATAGGCTATGAGCGGATAGATAAACATTTAGCATAACACAAGGAAGAACAATTTTTTTTATGTCACTACATAAAATACTGGGCTCAAATACTATCATTAGGCTCTTGTATACGGAGAAGTACAAAACTGTACTTCATAATCATAACAATAAAAATCTATTGTGTCTGGTAATTAATTAACAAATCTTAGTAGTTACGAAGAAATCTTGTGCAGTCAGCCAGATGCAGCAACGGAATGTCTATCTTGAAAAGAGATTTTACGTCTTTATAAATTCATACCAGCTTCGCACTAAGTTTCTTGTCTAAGATTTCACATTATTCTGAATGTCCATTATATATGATAAAAGTCATAGACGAGAAAATCACTGAATAGCTAGGGAATTCTATTAACAAAACGGTTTCTTTAATATGTGTAATAGTAATTGAAAATTTCTCTACGTCGTTCAGTGATTGGGTTTCCAATTTCAACTCAGAAAATCACTTTCTTGTACAGAAAGTTGTTGAAGTTTTCTCTTTTAATGTCTTATTATCTTGCACTTTTCTCAATGAGTATTCGATAATATAAGATTCAGGTTCATTATGTCAGTGAAGGCATTTTTATAGGTTTGTAGAACAAATCCATTAATTAAACTGCCTCGTTGGTTTAGTGGTCTACTTAGCGCGACTGCTGAGCAGGAGGTCTCGGGTTCGATTCCCAAAAAAAAACTTAACACTCACCTCTAAGACGGATACTGCCGACAGAATCCAAAGAATTTTGAACTATTATCTAGATACTAAATTATCATTTCGTATTCGCTAATTCGGTGACTTTGCAGTAAATTGCTTCGTAAATTTTGTAAAATTTTGCTTGTAATAGACGAACTAAACGTACAACGCAATGTACTACCAAGTGACCATGATTTCGAAGTCAACCAGGTTGAACAACACGCCAGCTTCTTTTCCTTCTTTCGTGTCAAAAGACTGATACATAACACGTTCAATTATAGTCCTTAACCAGTAGGTAACTACACCTGACAGACTATCTGATGAAGTGTACGAATAATGCAGTCATTATCTGCACACTTCATCAGGTCGTCTGTTCAGGAGGAAGAGGGACAAGCAAAACAACTGAATAAATGTGCCATCGTCTGTTCTGGGGTACCATAGTCGCAATGGGATCAGACAGACTAATAATACCCCGTGTAGCTAAATTACACCTAGTTTCGCAATCGGTTGATGAACTTCAACACAGGCCAGGGGAGTTCATAGCCATGGGCTCAGCAGATGCAACATAATCAGGTGGTAGGGAAAACGCCAAGATGACTGAAACAATACGCCAGCTGAGGTTGCAACAAGCTGCGAGCCCCTCATTGCAATGTTGATGGAGATTCTATTGGGAATTAACGTCCCGGAATATAAATTAAATTCAATGTTCTAAATACCGTATTTTACTACTAAAACGTTCACACCGTATCGCCATAAAAGTATACTTTGTTTACAATAAAATTGTAGTAAAAGTACAGTCGGTGACAACAGTCGATTTACACGCAAAAGAACTGCAGCGTCTACAGATAATTCAAGATAATCACTTATATCAATCTGCCTAGCCTTTTCCCAATTATAATCCAGTCAAACCGGATGCAGCTTAATACCAGTATTTTACATGGAGCCCTATCTGAGCTTCACAACCCAGTTACTAGGTAACACAATATCTCGTGCTATGACTGGTTGTCAGACTGTCAGGACTTTGACTACTCGTAATGGCAGTCATTGAACTTAATTTGACAAACGGGACCGACGCGACGGCTTAACGTGCTCTCCGAGGCACGGAGGGGTCTCGGTATGAATTGATAGTCACACATCCACAGACCGATCGCGGCAAGTGCAGCTTAAAACCCCGATCGATAGATCTGTGCGGCCGCTACTTTGGCCACGAGCCCCTCTCGTGCTCTAAGTCTCGTCCAATCACTTAGCACGTGCTTTTGATAAGCTATGTTCCCGTCTTTATCATGCACTAGTAGTTTGACAGATGTGTCACAGTGACAGAAAGAATGCTAAAACAAAGCACCTGTGTAATGATTATTTCACTTAGCCTCAATGTGGTCTAATTTATTTACATTTGCTGTGTCCACTAGTGGAGCTACGGGGGCTCGTAGCTAAGTAAAAACCGCTTTTTCTATTCCCAAAAATATATGTCTTTAGCTTAGATGTTTTCTTAATTTTGATATGTTTAGCTACTTTTGTCGCTGATCATACCATTTTGTCATAATACAAAGTAATAATAGTAGTAGATCTAATCCCATAGATATTTTATGGCGTTTTCTTCCTAAGAATGTCAAGGGCACTGTATAATAAAATAGTTTTATGATGCGTAAAAGATTAAAATGACTGCCAATACTTACTAACGTGCCGACACTATTATTTGGTATTGACACCAGTATAAATAGTAATTTCTGTATCAGAACACGATTTAATAAAAAATAAAACAAACATCTACATTTTTATAATTGTTTTTTTTTTTGTAAACAAATTAATCGGCCCATGTGCTGCATGCAACAAAAACCGACCCTTGAAGAATCACCAAATAATTATGCATTAGGAATTCGCCGTCGTTTTAGACGTTCGGGGATTATTCTGAAAAACTCGCTAATGTTTCGAAGTGATATTTTGGTTAATAAATAACCGTAGAATTTTTAAAGTAATTTTAAATGATTGAGCACATTTTAATAATTTCCTTTATAAATATGGCAAGGGAACTTTAAAATTAGTCAACTTTTAACTAATAAAATGTATTCAGAACGTAAGAAAAAACAAAAATCAATATCGATGCAATTCGAGCTATATTTTTATATTAAAGAGAATTTGTAAGGATTTCCTAAAATCTGCTATCTCTCTACAGTTCTTATCCCCTGGTAATAAAATTATCAACTATTCCGAGTTTTTTTTTAATTGCACTAACTGTAGTTACCTACCCAATTAAACCAGTGTCTTACAAAACGTAATTTTAATTAGAATGCAACTTAAGCTTACATAGGCATATTTTTCTGTCATTTTCTATGCATACTACTAACGATTATTATTTTCGCAGTAGCTCTATAGAAAGGAATTCTAATCAAATTTGTTCTGTATGCCTAGTACATCCAATACTGTCCTTAGCAATAAGAGAACAAAAATGTCCATGACAATAAAAACCTTGTTCGTAATGTCCAAATTACCCATTACATTCGCCATAGACAATGTCAATTACCCCAGAACGTGGGAAAATGATCTGGCTATGGTGAAATATGGCTTAATGGCTACTGAGGGATTGTGACATCATGCATGAATGGTAAGATATATATGTTGATGGTAATATAATTATGTGCAAATATTTAACGTGTCTATGTACTACTATCGTGCATTTTTCGGAATTTGACTCGAGTTTGAAACTAGTCGGGCAAACCCGAAAAATGCATAACTGAAATAAAATTAACCAGGAATAAATAATAAATTGTATCACAAAAGTTATACAAAAAAAACATAAACGACAAGTGTCACAAAAAAAAATTACTTAGTACTTTTTGCGGAATTGATTTACAACTTACAACTAATAATGAAATTCTTACAAACTTTCACTTTTTTTATTAAAAATCGGATTTAATGACATTGATACGACAAAAAATACATCATTTATTCCTACTAATATTATAAATGCGTATGTTTGTCACTCTTTCACGCAATAACTGCTCAACGGATTAGGATGAAATTTGGCACACATATAGTTTATAATCTGGTTTAAATTTAAGATACTTATTATCACGGCTGGACCCAATTCTAAAGTCCAAGCAGGCGAAGTCGCGGGCAGAAGCGAGTATATAAAAATCCCTTTTGGACTCAAGGAATTGGTCAATTGACCTTTCCCATATTATAAGTCCGGAAGTGAATAAAAATAGATTCGGTGTGCCTTTAATAAGACTTAATATATATATAAAAACAGAAGCATGTTACGCACCATGGGAAAGTCCCAAATTGACAAATTCTCTTAACCTTCAATCCGAAAAGGGATTTGTGACCGGCATGCGAAAATAATAAACATCTTTTCTTATGACGAAATCCCGAAGGACCCAATTACATTACCGTCATATTTATGTTTTCCTAGTAACCTAAAATAACTTGAAACGGGTATAAGGCAGTTTTGCTAGGTTGTTTTTGTTTTATTTTGTTTCGAATAATAAACTAAATTCAAATGGGCCTGAAAGTAGCATCTCCTCAACAAGTCTGGATCAAAAATAATATATTTAAAAAAAAGTAGAATATATTTGAACATTTTAATAGCAGGAGATTAAGAATGACAGAGTATTTCAAATCCCTTGATAACATAAGATTATTGATTTAAAAAAAAGAGTGGAATGTTTTTTAGGGTTCATGTAGGTATTTTGTGAGTTTGTTTAATCCACGATAACTTCTAAACGCCTGAAACGATTTAGATGCATGGGGTATTGTTAGAATCCTTAAATTTTCCCGGTTAACATAGGCTAGTAAGATTTAAAAGTGCGTGCGAGCTTTTGTTTCTTTTTTTTTCAAATTAATTTCACGTTTTCTTTTGTCAAGGACCTCTGGATTTAGATCTGTATCTATCTATCTGTATGTTCTCATAAATATTACGACGATATTTTAAGTAAATAGTAATACAAAACTGGTCTGTATAACACGATGCAGTTACCTCCCAGAAGGGCCTATAATAAAAGGGAAGGGAATTCCATGTTAGTATTAATATTCACGAGACTCAGTTTTAGTGTAGTCAAAGTACGTCTTTCAAATTTAGCCCAACCGGTAATAAAAGTCCTAATGTACTAAACTGAAGGTTTTTATACATACGGGCAATTTTATAGTACGGCGTACAAATATAACAAAATAATTACTTTTACAATATTAATTAGCGTTCGCCTTATAAATTTACTAGCGGTCTGTCCCGGCTTCGCACGCGACTATAATTTGAGATTTAAACTATCCTATCTCTCAAGTTGGATCGAACTGCACATGGTGTGCGAATTTTATTATAATCGGTTAAGTGGTTTAGGAGTCCATTGAGGACAAACATTGTGACACGAGATTTATATATATTAAGATATTATTGACATAGCATCACGCCTGTATTTCTCGAAGGGGTAGGCAGAGGTGTAGATATTATCTGTACTACATTTCACCAATGTTGTTATTAAGTTCCATGTAATAGGTGGTGAGCCTATTGCCATCAACCGGGCACAATTCTAAACTTTGGGCTGGTACTGAGAATTTCTTAATAGAAAAACTCAATAACACTTTGCCCGACCCGGGAATCGAACCCAAGACCTCATGTTCAGCAGTTGCGCTTTGGACCACTAGACCAACGAGGCAGTCAATAAAACCAGTTTTTTATAAACTTAATTTTAATTAGGTATATTTTTTCATTGTTTCTAAATTAAATTAAATGATTGCTAAATAAATATCGCCAGGTTATCGTCCGTTAAGACGTACCTATACTATAGACTTGAAATTTAATACACACGGCACAGAAACTCAGTGGTTAGAGTGATGACACGGAATGTCAAGGGTCTCGGGTTCAAGCCCCGTTCGTATCCATTATTTTTCAATGTTTCCTTGAAAAATTGAAATTTATTTTATAAGTCCTTCCATTTTAACTTTTCAAAACTAAGTTGTGTGTCCACATTCAAGGTGGGAATAAAAGCTATTTCTTTCTATAGCAGAAGTACCTCCTTTGAATATGGCACGGGTATATCAGCACCATCTAGAACAGCTCTGTCGAGTTAACTTAGCAAAGTTTTGCTATGTGTTTCTTTGAGTCGTATTTGCTGTGCCAAATTTCTTTGAAATCGGTACAGCATTAAAGGCTTCAAGGAGTTACAAACAGACGAACGGACACACATTCGGAGTTAATTCGAAAAAAGTTAAATACTCTGCCTTAATCATATTTATCTCTCTTCAAACTCTTAAACGATCACGAAATCCTTAAGGGGGCGTCCATTAATTACGTGAGGTGTTATAGGGGGGGAGGGGATCAAGCTAAATCTTTCCAAATCTCCCTTTGGGGTGAGGGGGGGGGGAGTCTTAGCAAATATCAGGTTTTTTTTTTGTAGCAGAAAACGATTTAATTTTGCGTGAAAAATTATTTCTAGAATAAAATATGGCCAAATCTGACACAATAGTGTTTGTCGTATACGTCCGAACTGAGTCTCCATGGACAGAATCTCGCACGTGATTAGAGGAGGGGGGAGGGAGGCGAGGAAAATCTTACGAAATCTCACCAAGGGGGGAGGGGGAGGTCGAAAATTCTCAAATATGCCTCACGTAATTAGTGGACGCCCCCTAATTTCATTAGACTACACAATTTAAAATATATAAAGGTACTACTTATTAAACTACCAACGACATTGAGTAGCTTTCAAAATAATTTAATTAAGCGTTACGCGTTTACTACATCTCGTGTTCAAGTTGAACTCGAATGAACTTAGGGGTAAACCTATATGCAACAAGTAAAGTTCACACAGGTCAATGAACTGAGAGCTTGGGATAAAATCTAGAATTAATTAAAATAATTCACTCTGATTTATGTCACGAATATAGTGGAATTATAGATAGTGTTAGATGGTGAAATTTAAACAGTTTTATGTTCTAATTACATTTATTAAATTATTAAAAAACAATTCAATCACTTCACGACGTTTACGCGCGAACCACTATTGTCACTTGTCAGAATGAAACGAGTAGTACGGGGATCAACGACGCCACGGAGCACCATAGACTATAGCTGCCGCCTTTAGAATCGACTTTGTCTTCATTTGCCTCCTTACAATAGTTATAAATTATTGTGGAAAAAATACGACCCAGCGAAGGGGCCTAACTCTTAATTGACGATGCTTCAATTGTGTCTTTAGGTGACGTCATTGCTATCTATTCAGTCCGTTTACAGGTGACTGAACCGACACGACTAACTTTGCAGGTACTACATTGTCGTACAGATGTGATTACCTTAACAAAGACAAATAAATCTTTCAAACACATTAACGCATGCGAAGTTTACTCTACGTACGTGGTCAGAGCGCCTGGAGTATTTATCCGGGAGGTGCAGGTTCGAATCCTACTCACGACCGTATTTTTCTTTCTACACAAATTGTAAGTTTAGAGTTCCCTACGCATGCGGTAATGTGTTTCAAAGAATTATCTGTATTTGTTCCGCTTTTGTTAGTGCCACCGAAATGGATTGATACGTTCATTGTGTTTCTTACCTGCGATTAATTAAGTAGATAATGCCAAGAAAACTACTTACATTAATTAATACCGCCTGTGATTGTGAAGGTTTAATTGCCAATTTATTATTTAATTAAAATCCTTCGACACAGTTTTCCGAGTGTTTTAGTAAACTAAGCACGCAGAACATGTAACAATCTCATTTGTTTTGTACTTCAAAATACTTAAACTAATTTAAAAGCATACGCTATTATTGAGATACATGTGTTCTTCATGCATTTAAATGTCCTTTTCTCATTTCCTTATCTTACTAATATACTGTATTATATTAAATACTATTATTATTATTAAAAGAGTAACCGTGGAGTTTCTTGCCCGTTCTTCTCCATAGGAATCTATACTTTGGAACGTGGCTACTAGTTTCTGAGAATTCAAAAGTGCCTGTAAATGGTAACGAAATGTTGTGCAATGAATGAAATTCACGCGAGTTTTGTCAGTGTGTAATACGCTCATACGGAAGTCTTACTAATGGGGCGGAGCCCACAGGCATTCATTGATGAACCATCTGTTATCACTTTCACACATTACTGTCCCAGGTAACATCAAACAAAGATATATCTAGTGTGGATACTGTTTCGATTGCTGCTCTCCTTGTATCAGAAAGGGGACAAAGATAAAGTCAGAGCTACATTTTCTACACTATTTTTCCGATATGCGATACCTAATAGAAGATTAATAAACATTAATCGTCTTTGTACGATGAAATACTACTACTTAACTTTCATCTGCTATCTCTTTCTATTGTTCCTGACATAAAAATAATCTTCACTTTCACGGAAAAATCTCCCCGCGCCATGACTTTTGGTACCAGGCGAGCATAGGACACGAGAGATGGAATTGCAGTGAGCGAGAGGGGTTGTTATGGGGGAAAGGGAGGGCGAAGAGCGAATGCCCGCTTAATTCGGATGTATTCTGAGTGCAATTTTGTTATTGCAGGTGAATTGTATTTTGAAACAGATTTAATTTTCGGAATTGTAAAGAAACTAACGTCTTGCATTAGTAATTTTCTTGTTTGCAATTTAATTAAGGTTTTACTTATCCTTGGAGCTATCTGCCGCAAGTTTCTCAAATAAGTTAAATGTATATAATTTGTGTTGACGGTTCGCTTAGATAGCAATTAAGATTGTATAGGGAACTTTGTTTCGTAGTATTTAGTGAATGTATAGGTAGTAATGTCTAGACAAATAAATGATATTAGATGAAGTCTTACTTGGAGGAATATTTTTTTATGCTGCAGGCCACGCGTTATAAATGGTTTTTTTTTTGGATCATTGAGATGAAAGACAGGCCTTTTAAGATTAAGTTTTTATGTATATGCAATACGCACATGATTTTTCAAAATCATGTGTTATAAATTAATTATCGCTTGCTTAAAACGGCGAAGGAAAACATCGTGAGGAAACCAGAACACGAGATAAATTCTCATGGTGTTTAAAGCCTTTTTAGTAAAAGGGGGAGGAGTCCTATACAGAGACCACTGGGTTTTTTAAACTCTGACACTGTGTTGTTCATCAACCACACCACAAGAAGATGTTAAGTAGTGTAAGTTTGATAGCACGGTTGAGAGACCAACTGCTGCACCGCGTTTCGTAGGTTCGATTCCTTCACGGAGCAAATTTGACACACCCACTATACAGAAAGAAACACCTAGTGTGGGCAAGGTTTAAAAAATTCTATTGCCTCCTACCGGGCACACTTCCAAACTCCGGGCTGGTACTGAGAATTTCCTAACTAAAAAACATTGTTACGCTTTTAACAACTTTAAATATTCTAATACTCTATAAACAAAAAAATAAATTATCCTGAATTTCAAAATATCAGCAAACCTATTCGATTTTAGGTTATTTTAACAATTAACGAAGTATGTAAACCAAAGTGTCCTCCGTCACACATATTCGTATTGTTTACAGGCAAAGGGAAAAGTTCTTCCATCCTGTTTAACAAACATTTATTTAGGCAAAGATTGTTTAACTTTATTTAAAAGATATTTCAAACAACTTTATCTGTTAAGCCTATAATATATGAGTGTGTTACAATGTACACAGTGATCCCTGGATAAAGTGTATGTACTTACTACTTACCTATGTAGGTCACACCCCCTTCTCGAGTATAAGGGAGGTAAATACATTTTCATTTGGGTTAGTTCAATATCTATTAAGGTTTGTCCACACTCGTGGGGTGTCAGGGACGACGCAGGGCTGAGTTCCGTTAGTAGTAGGTAGCCATACCTTTTACCCAAGATGCAGTTTGTAGAGTCAGGGCTTATAGGTAGAGTTATTTGTTATTTTTGGTTATAAATGTGGCACAGCGACGATTTTTTTAAATTTTAAATGTCCTCTTGCATAAACCCTGAGGGGTTTTGTCTACGTATCCGGACAATATCTTAGGCGAGGCAGTTTGATGCCTTCAATCAGAGCATATTTTAAAATACTACAAACTAAGCAAGAGCGCTAAGGGCGTCAACTGCGGACACGAGCCTCGGCTTAGGGCGTTGCTGGGGTAACAACTAGGGACTAGCTGGATCTCATCAGTTTCCTTATTATTAAGGGACGAATTGAAAGCTACTGGATCGGCGCGAGCCGGCCTGAACAAGGGTCGGGGCGGACATGATGAGACATTTCGCGACGGATGCGGACCTCGCCAGTGAGATCTTTAACGAAGTAGTCGAGCGCGTCGGAGTGTGCTTGTGAATTTTTTCGATTCTTGAGCTACAGTAATCCTATCATCGGGTGTGAGGATGTACAGTGAAGATCACATAGAGCTATATTCCTTGGACTTTGGACAGGCCCCGTAGAAGTATGCCCCGCAGTATAAATCGGTGCTCAGATACGGGTTTGGCTGTAGTAAAGATCACCCCGATTTGTTATCATCCGCTATCTGTATTGTTTCCCACTATGGAAGCAAATTAGAGCGGTGATAGCCTAGTGGTAGCACCGTTAGACTGGCAAGTCAAAGGTCGCAAGTTCGAATCAAAGGCACGCACCACTGACTTTTCGATTCATGTGCGTATTAGACTGCCTCGTTGGTCTAGTGGTCGAAAGCGCGGCAACTGAGCGTGAGGTCCTGGGTTTGATTTCCAGGTCGGGCAAAGTGTTATTGGGTTTTGCTGTAAGGAAATTCTCAGTAACAGCCCGGAGTCAGGAAGTTGGTGTTGTGACACCCTCGTGTTTCGAAGAGCACGTAAAGCCGGTGGGTCCAGCGACTGATCTCTCTCCGGTCGTGTCGGATTGCCGTTACATTGTTGTTTGCGCATACACTTGTGCACCATAATATCTCCTGCGTACTTGCCTAATCTTCGTGGAGATTGGCCCCCGTGCCCGAAATACGGTCGGGTGGAGTATT
This sequence comes from Xylocampa areola, assembly GCA_935421205.1. NCBI lineage: Eukaryota > Metazoa > Arthropoda > Insecta > Lepidoptera > Noctuidae > Xylocampa > Xylocampa areola. The sequence goes on along the minus strand of OW285219.1, from coordinate 10,634,283 downwards.
ATTAGAAATTAACACTTGCTTAAAACGGTGAAGGAAAACATCGTGAGGAAACCAGCTCACCAGACCAGCATGTCAGAGGCCTTCCGGTGGTTTAAACTCTGACACTAGGCTGTTCATCAACCACACGCAAATTTAAAGACGTATTCACGTCAATAAAAAAACATTGATTGTATTATAATAATTATGTATTGTTATTGTTTATGTATACCTATATTATGTTATTATTACTGTTTATTTTTATGTAAGAAGGTATCTACTTTTATTTTCACCGTACACAACCTGACACAATCTGACTATTTAAATCTAATCCATCCCAAGGCAGAAATCGCAGACTGCGATAAGGCCACCCATTGTATGTTTTAAATATCAATAATTTTCTGTCAGTGCTTGTTCATTTGGTGTACAATAAAGTATATATAAATAAATAATAAATAATTGATCGCATCTATTTGCTTGCACGCCTTTTATTCGGTAACCTATCTATCTTCGCGAAGAACCGCCCTATGTATCGCAAACAAAAGAAACTCAAGAAATGTGGGACGCAACATAATGTCATACGGATGTACTATCAGACATCTTCATAAACGAGCTATCTTGCCACTAAACCGAGGAACCCTTAAAGTGGCCATCGACCTACTTACAGAAGAAATTACTAGGAAAGCAGCGATAGTAAGGGCTATTTTTTATTGTGGGACCCGAGATTTAGGACGAAGGGTTACGGTTGAGACCTCAATAAAGTTGCGAGTTAATCGTAAAGTGTTTGGGACAAATTGTGTAACAATATCTACAATCTGGTTAAAAGGTTTGTGCTGAATAAAAACAAAACTCTGATACATAATACAGATGAACTACTTACTTTATCTTCTTTACAAATAAATAAAATTGAAGTGTTTGTCTGTAACGTCAAAATAATAGCTTTTTACTAAATGCTTAATGAAAGTAACAAAAAGGACAGCATTTGTAACAAAAATTAACAATTAAAATTATAATTTTTTATGGAAAGAAAAATATGGCCGTGAGCAGGATTCGAACCTGTGCCTCCCGGTTAAATCCCACAAAAAATTATAACTTTTAACTTCGCCACGCTTGCGATAAAGCGTTTGAAAGATTTTTGAGAAAAAAAAAATTATAGGTACCTATATTTTTGTCTCTCTTTTTGTTCCAGCTGATCTCCGAAACAGCTGGACCGATTTTAACGGGACTTTGATTGGTGCTTAGCAGAGGCACAGGTTGTACAAAAAATATAATTTTCATCCTGCTAAGTCTATATTTCGTGTGGTTAGAGGCTAAAGGTTTTGGCATCTGCTTTTCAATACCGAAATTTTTCTTGAACTTTAGTTTATTAGCTTAGTGAACTAACAAAAACAGACGGACAATCAGACAGTTATAGTCCCTTGGGTACGGAATCCTCAAAAAGTAATTGTGTAATAAAAAATATTTTAATCAAAAACAATAAAAGAGATTTTGACGCTTTGATTTTAATAATGCTCTTAGAAGGTTTCAAAATCAATGAAAATGTGGACAGGTTTTGTATTAATAGCTCCTCATGGCTGTAGCCGGGAGCGGGGGGATTCTGGGGGTTCACCCCCCTACCTACCGATATCTCAGGCAAGAACCGAAATTATTTTTAATATAGCTAATGTTTACAGTGATTACGTAAACCAAGATGAAATTTATTAAAAAATTAATATGCACGACTGCCATTTGTTTTTTTTTGTACCAACCACTACATTGTTATCACTAATTTTTTAAATCTTCCTAGCCTATGTTACCCGGGACAATGTAAGGATTCTAACAATAGGTACCTACCCCAATACATCTAAATCGGTTCAAGCATTTCCAACTTATGTAAAAGTTTTTGTTCAGTATTTGAGAGGTAGAGGAGTTCTACCTTTTTTTATACGACTGCCTAAAAGAAGAGGTTTATGTTTTTAGCGTTCATGTATGCTTGTAAGTATGTATGTTTGTGAGTTTCTTTATAGTGGTATAAAGAAACTCACAAACATACATAATTACAAGCATACATGAACGCTAAAAACATAAACCTCTTCTTTTAGGCAGTCGTATAAAAAAAGGTAGAACTCCTCCTCCTCTCAAATACTGAACTGTAAAGTAAGGTAGTTAATCAATAGTCTGTGACCTTAATCCCTGTAACCTCGATGCGAGAACGATTAAATGTAACCTTTATACTAAAAGCCCCGGGAATAGAACCCACGACCTCATACTCAGCAGTCGTGCTAGGGACCACTAGGCCAACGAGGCAGTTTAAAGTAATTAATATTTTAAAATCTATTTATTACTAGAGGTGGGGCACCTCTAGCAAACGTTGTTCTGCCATATAAATTTTCTGGATAGGGTCACCTAGGGGTATAAAAAATTGATTATTTTATTTCCAAGATATGTCTTTGAAAAAGCATTAACGCATGCTTAGCGAACTCTAAGCTTTTTTCTTTTTCCATTTAAAATTGTAACTTTATTTTATTTCCTTTATAAATCACATTCTTTGTTTTTCTCTTATCGTGTGGTTGATGTACAGCCTAGTGATAGATTTTGAACCACCCGTAGGCATCTAACACATTTACAAACCATCGAGAACATATCTTAGGTGTGCTGGTTTCCTCATGACGTTTTCCTTCACCGTTTTAAGCAAATGAAAATTAATTTCTAATACGCACATGATTAGAAAAGTCAGTTGTTTGTGCTTTGGAATCCAACTTACAGCCTTACTTGCCAGTGCAACGGTCATGCCACTAGGCTATTATTGCGCCTATTATATTAATATTCAAATAACTAATAATATATATTACTTTTTCAATTCAATTCTTTTTATTTCACATAGACCAGATTACTGGCACTTATGAAACGTCAAAGCTAGGTGTACTAAGAATACTCTACGGCCTATAACCTAGATATAACATTGTATTATGCCTGTATTCCCTCCAGGAGTAGGCAGAGGTATAAACCCACTAATAATATCTTAAAACACTAATTGGTGAAACTAGTTCACTAGGTACCCCACATTCTGCCCATCCCTTCGTAGAAAGAAGCGTGTGGTTAAGTAATAACATAAAAGATGGCGGCTAGGAGTTAGCACTGTTTACCATACAGTTAATAGTTTCTAAGTAAAGTGTTTGTAGGCGAAGATATATCAATGGTACTTCGAGGAAATACCCACGTGCAGGATGGGTTTTCATTGTAGGGGATTAGACGATAAATTGTATTATCTGAATTGAAGAAATAGAAAAAAAAGGAATTAATTTATTTTGAACTTCGAAGATATACATAATATATCATCACAGATAAATATATAAAAATAATTCTAAGCATAGTCAACATTAAGAATTTGAAAAAAAATAATAATAAAAAATAGGGAAGGCAAATAATAATAATGAAATCCTAAAAAATATAATAGTAATTAAATAAAGTAATTTAAATAAAAGTAAGTACAGCATCACGTCTGTATTCGCTTAGGGGTAGGCAGAGCATATTGCCATTTACAAGGCATCATTTAACACTGGGATGCTACTGAGGATTTTCTATCGGAAAAACCCAATAACACCTTGCCCGACCAGAGAATCGAACCCAAGACCTCATGCTCAGCAGTCGCGCTTGGGACCACTAGGCCAACAAGGCAGTTAAAAGTAATGAATATTTTAAAAGCTAAATAGCTTTATACTATATAACCAGCTGTGCCTCGCAAACGTTCTGCCATATAAATTTTCTGGATACCCACCCTTATCACCTAGGGGTTTAAAAAATAGCCTACGACCTACCAAATATACACAGAATTTTCATAAAACACTGTGACACGAGATTTTTATATATTAGATTTATTTATTTATTTTTATATATCATTTATACTGCCTATGGTCTACTTAATACAAAATACGCGGAACCACAGACAAGATAAGAGATGCGACATAATTACTATACAATATTATTTAATCGATTAAATTAATCGTATCGAAACCAACAATGGAAACACACAAATCGATAAACCATTAATAACGGTGGTTACTACCATTGATGTCGATGGGTATCAGTATCCCGAGGGTCAAGGGCACTTTGATTAGGTAAGACGTTAAGTGAATTAGTTCTGATAATAAACTTTTAATAACATAGCATCACGCCTGTATTCCCCGAACGTGTAGGCAGAGGTGTATATAATTGTACACCTAGATTTCACCAATGCTGTTATTAAGTTCCATGTAATAGGTGGTGATTTTTATTGCCATCTCCCGGGCACAATTCCAGACTCCGTGCTGCTACTGAGAATTTCCTAACAGAAAACCCCAATAACGCTTTGCGCGGCCTGGGAATCGCACCCAAGACCGCATGCTCAGCAGTCGCGCTTGGGACCACTAGACCGATGAGGCAAATAATAGTGATATTAAATTTAATGAGTGGAATTTTGTATTTACTGTAGAGGAGCACGTTGTACCACTGTACACTGTGTTGGTCTGTTGGAATCATCCATCTTTCTACAAGCTTATCCGACAGATACTGTCCAAAATCCCATAGAAAGAAACACTTTCCGCGTTTACCGAAATTTCCAAACTTTTCTTTTAAGAAATCTTGTCTTGGCGACTACCCAGACTAAAGTTGTAAATTTTTGTGGAAAAATGGTAGGTCAGTTTGCCTGGGCTATATTTATCCGGGAGGCGCAGGTTCGAATCCTGCTCGCGACCGTATTTTTCTTTCCACAAAATTGTATAACTTTTGAGAGTTATACATGCGTTAATGATTTCAAAAGATATATCTGTGATTGGAAATACAACAAAAAAGCTGCCAAATTGGTTGAACCGTTCTCAAATATTTATATTTTATTAATTAACCGCCTCGTCGGTCTAGTGGTTCCAAGCGCGACTGCTGAGCATGAGGTCTTGGGTTCGATTCCCAGGTCGGGGAAACTATTATTGGGTTTTTCTGTTAGGAAATTCTCAGTAGCAGCCCGGGGTCTGGAATTGTGCCCGGGAGAAGGCAATAGGTTTACCACCTATGTATTACATGGGACTTATAATAATAACAGCATTGGTGAAATGTGGGTGTACAATTGTATACACCTGTGGCTTTTTTTTTTTTTTAGTGTGGATAGTCCATCATGGACGCTGTGCCGGACTCCTACCGACTAAAAACCACAAGGTCCTTTTTTTTTTTTTTTTTTGAGGGGGTTGACGGAAGGGGGTATGTGGGGCTCTAACCCACTAAAACCCCCCCGTGAGCAGTCCTCCGCCGAGATGGGGCATGATAGGGTCGCGCTAGCATTCACCGTCTTGCCCCCGGCGGTGGGCTCGGCCAAGCCGGGCCACTACGCTGTGAGGGAGGTGACCTCGCTCACCAAGGCCACCTCCCTCCCGCATGTGTGGTGCCGTGCAATCCGGTGAAGAGTCCTCCGACTTTTCACCGGTGACCCCACTACGGAGGATGGAGGAGGTGGGCAAACTGCCCCCTCCGCCTTCCTGTTCTTCTGCGGCGGATTGGGTCTGCTAGGGCGGCATTCTCCCTGACCCGCTCCGCGGCCTCCTTCTGCGACATAACCTCTTCGCAGAAGGAGATAACTGCCTCCCACGATCTCTCACCGCCAAGCATGGCGTTTACCACACTCGGCAGAGAGAGATCACGGCCAATTACGGCCGATAGTGCGTGTCGCTGCGGGGCCCATGCGACACACACTTCCAACGTGTGGAGCGCTGTGTCCTCCAGCACCCCACACTCAGGTGGCAGGCCGGGGTGGCCTCCCGTCTCGCGATCTGGTGCAGGTATTTTCCGAAACATCCGTGTCCGGAGAGCACCTGCACCAATCGGAAAGTCAGCGACCCAAAGGACCGCCTCACCCACCGCTGAAGGACCGGGCGGACTGCATCAATCGTCCGCTGCCCCGGGACCGGTGGGGCAAGATCCTCTGTCCACCGCCGCAACAGGACGGCCCGCGCCTGCATCCGCATGCGCCTCACCTCCTCCCACGCTGGAGGCTCCCCGCGAGATAAACCACACGGTCCTACTCCAACCTTTACCGAGGACCGGGGTTCGCTGCAGCAATCACCGCGACCCCGGCAGGTTATGGTACACTCCAGGTTTGTGCAGGCCGGCCACAATTAGCCTGAACTCCTTCCTATGTCACGCTTGCGTGGCCGTCTCGGGCTGGACTGCTGATCAGGCGGCGAACCACCCATACCCGCTGCCCTCAGTCCACGGCTCACGGTTGCCGCAGATCGTTGAGCGCCCTCCGGAGTCTGGCTCACCTTCTGTGGCAGGGGTGAGCGGGGTTTGCCTCACTCTCCCTTTCCGCCGCCTCCTTCGCGAGCATCACCTCCTCGCAGAAGTTGGCGACGGCTCCCCATGCGCTTCACTCCCGACCATGTGTCTTGGTTATTTTCGTGCGTGCTTAAAATAATTATTGTCTTAGGAGACTTACTTTGCATGTCCAAACCGGGCCATGATCTTCCGGTGTTTCAGTTAATGCTGCTATCATTCCGGGACCCCGAGACCCCGGTAAAGGTTAGAGGCAGACCGTGTGGTTATAGACGGTAGAAGTTTTGCACATGAAGTTACAATTTTTTGTGGAAAAAGAATTTGCTAAGCATGCGTTAATGCTTTTAAAAGATTTGTTAGTATTTGGCACATGAATTTGATGCCCTCAATATTTTTGGAAAACTATAAACTAAGGAACACAGCACTAATAGCGCCTCCTGTGGGACACGAGCCTCGCCTTAGGGTGTTGCGAGTGTCAAGATAGGGACTAGCTGGATTTAGAATTTCATTGGATCCCATATTGTTTAGAGATCAATTTAAAGCTCGGCGCGAGCTGGCACGATATATTAATTGTGAATAATGGTGAAGAATAAACTTAATGGGCAGCGAAGTACTCGTATCTACTCCTTTTTGCCTATCATTTTGATTCCCTGATCCATTCCCACTGCAGCGTAGTGATATATTTGTCACTAGCTGTGCCCCGCGGTTTCACCCGCGTATAATTATATTATTATTAGCCTAAGTTACTCCTTATATAGTCAGCTACCTGCCAGCAAAATCTTATCAGCATCGGTCCAGCTGTTTCTAAGATTAGTCGGATGAGACAAACACATAGACAAACATTTTAAAAACAGATTTTTAGGCATAGGTATCGTGAAAATAACTGTATGAGTTTAAAATAACTATTATTTTGACATTACAAACAGACACTTCAATTTTATTTATTTGCATAGATTAATGATGTACTGTGATCTTATATGTGTACCTACAAGATTTTATTATAATGTTGTAAATACATAAATAATAGTGTATTTTGGCCCGAAAAAAAAAACTTTTAAAATTATTACGCCACGAGTAAAAAAAAAGGTTGAAAACCTTTTAAAAATAAGGAAATCCTTAATCTTAATCAAATGACATTGAGTATTTTGCGTCCACGTGTAAGTTATGTGACAAGTAATTACTAATTTGTTTATGAAAATCAACTTTCTTGTCCCATTCCTTAATGTGCTCCTCGTGTGTCCTGTTATCCTGGTAAGTCATCATGATGCGTTGAAACCGAAAGTTAGAAAAAAACAAAAGTAAACAAAAACAATAACTGAAAGAACAGATAACACATGCACATACACAACTTCTTACACAGTATTACACACAAACTCACACACCCCCTTGTAACGCGCTCGGGTAAACAAAATTTATAAAAAATAAAAATAAGAGATTTGACGGCATGACATTACTGCTATGGAAGTTGGGTCGGCCTCTGGTGTGGGACGCAACCTGCGTCCCTGCTGGCGCTGATGCTCTGCTCTCAAACGGCGAAAATATAACAATCTCATCAGTATTTATATTTTCGAGCCGTTTGGTGTTGAAACACTCAGGTTGTAGGGTCCGAGCGCTCGCCTTTTCTATAAATAGATTGGAAGACGATTGGTCGACGCTTCACGCAACCTGAAGGCTGGTCTTTACTTCGCACAAAGAATCAGCATTGCCATTCAACGAGGCAATGTTGCCACCCTTTTTGGGCACGTTACCAGTTGATAGCGACGCGGATGAATTTTTCGACACTCTTTAATATCATATTAATATTTTTTTGTTATAAGTTGTTTGTTTTTTTAATCAAGTTATACAAACGTATAACTTGATTAAAAAAATACTCAAAAAAATATATAAAAAGTATTTTAATATTGCTAGCACTGTTACTGCTTTTCTTTTATTTCTTTCGAATGTCTTTTAATTAACCATATGTAACCAATTAATAATAAAAGAGCGGAATGTCCTAACACAAGTGATTTCTTTGCATAAAAAGACATGCATGAATGTACACTACAATTTAAGTTATTAAAATAAACAATTTATCATTCAACAATAAATATACGTTGACTTACTCTATTCCGAGGAACACTTGAGGTAATAAAGTAAATTCTTAGCTTCATGACCAAACCCGTAAGGGGAAAGGTAAAAATACTTAATATTTATTATCTTTACAATGTAATTAATCACAATACGTATTTAAATTAGTATATTTTGCCTCGTTGGTTTTGTGGTCCCAAGTGCTACTGCTGAGCATGAGGTCCTGTATTCGACTTCCGGATACGGCAGTGTTATTGGGCTTGTCTGCGAAAAAAATCTCAGTCGCAACCCGGAGTATGGACATGTGCCCGAAAATAGGATAACCACATACATAAATGGGACTTAATAACAGCATCGATGAAAATTGAGTATACCTACCCCATATGTTTAGCTGTGTTTAGCTCTGCCTACCGTTCAAGGCAGACAAACGTGATACGACGTTATTTTATTCCTTAGAATGAGTCCTGTCACTATTCTGTCAAACTATGATTGATTTATGATGATCAGAATTGATTCCCAGAAGTATGACGCAGGTAGCGCCTGGAGCGAAAAAAATTGAAGTACTTCGTGTTCTGGCAACTAATTTAAATTCAATACAAGTACAACCCACGCTGGACATACAAGCTTTTCCAGGTACTATTAGCGTGTGAGTGGGATATGTGACCCACTGTGCAATCATTATTGTAATTGACATACAATAGAAAGATGATCGATAAGAGGACCTCTTTTAGGTCAGAAATGGATAGTCAGTCAGCATCAAACCTACTCAGAGACTAAACGAACTTGCCTGAAGTTCTGTCCAAATTATACAATTTGCTTTTGCATCGTATGGCATTCAGAAGGATCAGAATATAATCGAAATATAAAAAAGGAAATAAACATCGCGTCTCAGTAAAAAGTTAGAGAATGAATGTTGAAAGAATTTGCCATTACATGAGCAGTCCGAGAAAACTATTTTGTTAATGTCATTTAGTTTTCAAAATGGCTATTTGATAACGTGGTGGATATCGTGATCGTCCTTGATTATTTTGGTATGAAAGATTTTTATCAAAAGTACACGGGCAACATAGTTCACGTGTACGCTAATCACTCAATACAACGAGTACTAGGCTATCATAGAATAGGAAGCGATGGTGTTGATATGGGAGCCATTCATTCGTCCCTAATTGCCAAGTCTTGTCACCGTGGGAGAGCCACGCTTCGGCACGAATGGGCCGGCTCGACCGGATTGATACCACGGCCTCACAGAAAACCGGCGTGAAACAACGCTTGCGTTGTGTTTCGCCGAGTGAGTGAGGGTACCGGAGGCCCAAACCCTTTAAAAGGTCGGCAACGCACTCGCGACTCCTCTGGGGTTGCGGGTGTCCATGGGCGGCGGTAATCGCTTACCATCAGGCGAGCCGTCTGCTCGGTTGCCCCCTATTCCATAAAAAAAAAAAAAAAAAAAGCCAAGAATAACTTGCAGTTTCCAATTGGTATTTTATGGCAGATGAGTTAAATGAATTGTATCCACGTGTATTGATCTTCTAAAAGTACTAGGCTACCATAGACTGCAAAGGTCAGACGATCGTCTAGTTCTTTCACAATGGTAGAACTTTTAATAGTTAATGTGACGTTACTGTGTGTGAGATACACTCGACCCACTTATAACTCCCTGCTGAACACCTTGAAGTAATGTCGTGAAGTTTTATAGCTTTTAACCTCAAAGGAAACTAACAAAAGATGCATTAAGATTTCAATTACTTTTGAGATATTTACACATATAAAATGTGTGACAAGGACAATAGCATTGTTGTTCAATAGAAAACGTAGGTATATAATACTTTTTTCTTATTCTTATAGTCACTGTTTTCGTTAGAAGTTTTAGTTTTTAGAAATTTAATAATATGCTTTTTAGATCCTTAATCTATACTAATATTATAAATGCGAAAGTAACTCTATTTGTTTGTTAGTTTGTTTGTTTGTTACGGTTTCACGACTACACGGCAGGACGGATCGTACTCAAATTTGGCAACTAGATAGATTGGAACTTGGAGAAGGACATAGGCTATCTTTTGTCATGCAGACGAAGTCGCGGGCACCAGCTAGTAAAATAGATATAAACGTTGGATATATTTGGGGAAATGAAGAGTCGTTTCGAGTTAACTTGGTTTTAAATAAGTGCCCTGATAAGTACAATTTGGTATCATTACTACGATTACTAATTTTGTATGCTTATCGATAATTAATTTATAGCTACTAGCTACGATATTTTGATCATATATAATTATATTTTTTAATACATGTTGAGGCCATGTAATGCCTATATTAATTTCTATTTTTCAAAGAAACATTGAAAAAATAATAGACAAGAACGGGGCTTGAACCCGCGACCTTTGACGTTCCGTGTCATCACTCTACCAACTGAGCTACCTTGTCGTGTTCAAACCTATTGAATTTTCAATCCTCTTTGTATACGTCTTAAGGAGACGCCTGGTGATATTTATCTAGTAATCATTACAGATTTACTAAACTCAGCGTTACCACTTTACAGTTGTAAATCACCGAACAACATCCCAATCCTTTATAAATCATATATAATTATATTTTTTAATACATGTTGAGGCCATGTAATGCCTATATTAATTTCTATTTTTCAAAGAAACATTGAAAAAATAATAGACAAGAACGGGGCTTGAACCCGCGACCTTTGACGTTCCGTGTCATCACTCTACCAACTGAGCTACCTTGTCGTGTTCAAACCTATTGAATTTTCAATCCTCTTTGTATACGTCTTAAGGAGACGCCTGGTGATATTTATCTAGTAATCATTACAGATTCTTGTCTATTATTTTTATTATGGTTCTTGTCTATTATTTTTTCAATGTTTCTTTGAAAAATAGAAATTAATATAGGCATTACATGGCCTCAACATGTATTAAAAAATATAATTATATATGATTTATAAAGGATTGGGATGTTGTTCGGTGATTTACAACTGTAAAGTGGTAACGCTGAGTTTAGTAAATCTGTAATGATTACTAGATAAATATCACCAGGCGTCTCCTTAAGACGTATACAAAGAGGATTGAAAATTCAATAGGTTTGAACACGACAAGGTAGCTCAGTTGGTAGAGTGATGACACGGAACGTCAAAGGTCGCGGGTTCAAGCCCCGTTCTTGTCTATTATTTTTTCAATGTTTCTTTGAAAAATAGAAATTACGATATTTTGAACTCATTTTCATTTTAAAAAAAGGCTCTAGATACAATCAAATTTTATTAAGTAGGTATGCAGTACTAAGTAGTACAGTACCAACAGTAAAGTACCTATAGAGTCTACTAGAGAAGTCGATGCATCTAAATTTCATCAACTATAAATTGATAGGATAAAAATTACATCGAACATCGAAAACAGAGGAATTACAAGTTTACAAGTGTATCTGTCTGTAGCATCGTAGCTCCGAAACGAATGAACCGATTAAGTGATGTTTGAAAGGTGTCTACAATTTTAAAGTCGAGTGTGTTTTAGGTGAGGTACTTGATTGGGAGTGTTCTAGGGCTATGATTTAAGAAAATCTGTTCAGCCGCTGGAAGATCAGCTCTTTTCTAGTTGACGAAGGAATGTGAAATTCGAAACTTAGTATCCTGTTACCTCAATGACCTGCCCTTGACCTGATGCTTCAGCATACCCAACTCTTACTGACGGCAGAGGTTGATTAGCCTGATTGGAATGATTTCAATGAATAGGTTATACTTTTTATAGGTTATTAAACATTTTTATTTTTCCAACATTTTGCAATGGATCTGTTCAACGACTTTTGTCGCTCGCTCTCCGTACCTATGTCAAGAACTTATTATTTTAAAGACTGGTTTCTCAAGTTACTACAATTGCATTTTCAAAGATCACTGTCCGACCTTGAACGATCTTCCAAGTTGTGCCTTGTACCACAAAACCTGGGTATCTCCCCCTAACATTTATAATAATGGTACCTAATTGTGATGAGATTGAGATCTCCGGAATTAATGCCTTTGTTAAAATACTTGTCATTGTTGCGTAGATTGTGATAACATAGTCACGAGTTCGACGGGTCACTTACTAATATCAATATGAATCAGCAGTTTTTTCAATCATTTCCTTAAAGATATAAGTTTGATTTTCCTTAAGAGTCTTTACGGACTCGCATGCTACAAGTTGTGGGTTCAAATTTGGCATGTACCGAATTGTCTTTTTCAATGATGCTATATGCACTTACTTAGTTATTTTAAGACCTCCCCGATATATCGTGAAGGAAAACACCGTGAGGAAACCTTGACCTGATGGTCTGAAATCGCGGTAGCGAGCTAGTGTGGTGGTCAATGCTCGTGCCTTTCGCGGTATGACCTTTGCCCTTTTTTTTTTTTTTTATGTGGAGAAATGCCCTCGCATACCGCTCTGACTCGGGGAGACAGAGCGGTTATGTGGGACTCGAACCCACTAAAACTCCACAGTATACCTCCTCAGCTGCTTGAGGGCGGGACGCGGGAACGCTCTCGCACACAACCGCGAACCCGCCCGCAGCCGTCCGTTGCCGGACTACCTCACGGGGTTAGGTATTGCACCCCCCCGCTACGGCACACCAGACTAATGGCGTGCCGCAACCACCTTGGAGACCATGTGCAATGGGCGCCAGACGACCCCGTGTCTGGACGCCCAAGGTCCCCTGTGACGGGTCAGGTCTGTGGCCCCGCCAACTGCCACTACGGCCGCAGAGGATAGGGAGAGCGGCGCCTCGCAATACCGGCACTCCTCTTCCCCTACGGCCCCACCGCGTCCGCCATCCAACGGTGGCGGCCCCGTCAAGGCCGCGGCAGGTAGGGAGAGCGGCGCATCGTCATACCGGCACTCCTCTCCCACTGCGGCCCCCATCCCTCAGCTGCGGTGCCGCCCATACGACACCGCAGCCCACCTCAGTTGCGACACCCCCCATAAGGCCCGCAACCTACGCCGGCGCCGCTCCAACATGGGCTTGAAGGCAAAGCCCTGAGGAGCGGCCCTCCTCGGGTTCCGTTAGCTTCACCGTGGGTGACCAAGCCACGGCTACTAGAGCCCCCCCACCACGACAAGGTGGAACCCCTGGGGGGGATGACCTTTGCCCTGCAGTGGTACAGTAATGGGCTGGTTATGGTATTTTCGTATTAGTAATTAAAAGAAAATAACCACCGCATTAAAAACCATGTAACAAACGTCGAAAAATTTAAATGTCTCTATTAAAACGCCAGTTTTAATGTAAACGAGGATAAAAATTATTTCAAAAAATAAATGAGGAAAAAATATTCGAAGTGTAAAAAATTATATCAAAAAAGAAAACATGATATGAAAAGATAAACAATTGCCTGCCGCTCTACCCAGAGGGGGCGACTTAGTGCCGCGTGAGCATGAAGCTCAATTACCAGGAAAACATAAATATAAAAGAGATCTTAATACATTTTGATAAGCTAACTGGTAGCTTACTCTTGAAAATAATTCCGCTCGATTGACATTGGAAATATATCAGTTCGTACCTTTAAATGCCAAAATGTCTAAAAAATTATTATAGATTCGGTATAATATAAAGACAACATGCTTTAAAATTGAGGCAACTGTAATGTAGATAAATTTATTTTAGAATTCGAGCGTTTTAAGGCGTCTATTTAATATTGGAATTGGTATTAGTTTCAAGATTAACCCCACTGGAATTGAGTCTAAAAAAACTCATAAACAATTGCTTGAATGAAACCTTCGAAAGTAAATTTTCATGGAAATAACTTTCTATTAGCAACGTAACTCTTTGAAAGTCGAAACTTAAACTTAAATGAACAAAGACTTGAACCCACACATTCTAATTCAAAAGCTATAAATAATTTTGATGACGTTACTTTCCATAATAATTATGAAACAAAAAACGTTAAGTATTTCGTCATGGTGGTCTGACTAATTATAGAATCCGAATAGTTAGAGCATATTTTTTATACGACTGCCCATAATAAAAAGTGTTACGTACTTTGCTGAATAAAAAGAAAAACTGAGTTTATAATCAAGTGACACGTATTTTCTTTTAAGAAATTACGGTTTTTCTCACCCAAATTGGGTATTTTAGATCGAATGGCTTAAAATTTATGGGACCTTTACTCAAAATATAATACTCTATCATAATGGGATTGAAAATGTTATTTGTCTCTCGCTCACACACTATAGTCATCTATTCGTAACTGCATGTGCAATTTTAAATTAATTGAGCGAGTTATACCCAGTACAATAGTCGTCAAAGACGATAAAGCCACAGTCAACGGTTCTTTTTGTCGATTTGTAACGACAAATTTGACATAAGTTGTCGATACAGCGATAAATTTCTTGTCATTTAATTTTTTATCACTCCTCTGTGTGTCGACAAAGATCCGTGCTCGTACGGAGAAACTGAGAATATAGAGATGAGTGATGACTGATGTTCCAGGCTATATTAAAAGTGACACTTTTTTATCAGCACATAAGTTTTCATATAATTCATAGCTTCAAAACTTCAAAATCTTTATTGTATTCTTGTTATTGTAATCTTTATTGTACATAGGTTGTTAAAGAAAATGTGATTCGTTACAATATGAAATACAGTAACAGCACAGCAATTTTAGAAATATGGATCTTTAGTGATATCTATCTGCTTAGCCTTTTCCCAATTACATTGGGGTCGGCTTCCAGTCAAACCGGATGCAGCTTAATACCAGTACATGGAGCGACAGCCTATCTGACCTCCACAACCCAGTTACTGGGTAACACGATATCGCGTGGTACGACTGATTGTGAGACTTTCAGGCCTCTGACTACCCGTAACGGCTATCATACATCTTAATTTGACAACCGGGACCGACGGCTTAACGTGCTCTCCGAGGCACGGAGGGGTCTAGGTATGAAATTATGGTGACCCATCCACAGAGCGACCGCGGCTAGCGCAGCTTAACCTCGATCGATCGATCTGTGCGGCTGTTACTTAGCCACGAGCCCCTCTTTTATTAAACTTGAATGACGTCAATAATAATTTTTAACAGTTTTTGTAAAATAGGTAGCATATGTCGGTGCAAAGAGAGGAAAGTTCAAAAAGAGAGATAGTAGCGTTATGCGTGTCAGGAAATGAATAAATTTATTTTTTAATTTAAACTACTCCTTGTATATCCGGAACAAGAAGGTTAAGCAACCTTTAACTTTGTAATATTTATCCCTCATGGATCTTTAGTGAGTAAGTGAGTATTATTTAAATAACCCTCGTTTTGCTATGATAATATTTATCTTAATACAATATTAAAATTATGTGAGGAGAAAATTACAGATAGGTAGTACCTAGTTAGAAAGAAAGTGAAAGGAACTATGAGTTAATTTGATACAAAACACCATCAATAATAATAATAAAAGTAAATGGGAATCCATAGGACCAGACGGATTACACAATTTTTGGCTCAAAGTTTAACTAGCTGTGCCCGCCCTTCAGTCACGCGGAACTTGTCAAAAATGACTTTTTAACCCGCTAGATGATGACAGCAGTAATAGCTTTATAAATATTTATTTCCATACCTTCTGAACTTTGCAAGATATCGAAATTATTCGAAATGGAACATACACAAAAATGTTAGTTAAAATTCCTGTTTTCATCCCTTATAACTTTTATTTCAATCCGTTGAGCCGTTTCGAAGCCTATTCGAGACAAACTTTCGAAGGTTCCATAGAAAAAAAAAGATTTCTGGCACACAGGCTAGATGCTAGCTTAGTTTAGAAATCAGAGATAAATAGTGTTAAATAAATAGACAAACAAAAATTGGTAAAACGTAAAACGGTAATTCATGATAAGGCTGCGTGTAGGTACCTAAATAGCAGATTTTACCAAATTTTTTAGATATCTGTTATATTTATTGGTATAAACACAGTATTGATAACATACGTACCTGTTTTTTAATTTTGTATTAATGATTGTTCACCGGTTATTATGCACGTGGATTTTTCGGGTTTGGCAGACTAGTTTCGAACTCGAACGGAGCCCTTAGCGATGTCGCGGGTCAGATTAATTTATTAACAGACTTTTTAATTTTGATATACTTTTTGAAAGTCAATATATTTCTCTTCCTTGTACCAGTATATCATGATTACTGGAGAGGTAACTTAAAGCCGTTTTTGGGGCTTTCTCACGTTCAGTTTTATTACGAACGTGCGCGTTTTGGGTAAGACGGTTTCCTTGTAATTTAAATTGGTAATAAATCGTTTACGTGTACTTGAAAAACACATTGTATAGGCCACGTTTTGGTATTGGGTGACACAAGCTTGATATTTCTAGAAGATATGTGTGATCAAACTAATGGATAATATTAGGAAGGAGAAAGATTTTGGTGCTGTGATGGTCAAACGGAAGTAGGTAGGTACCTATTTCTAGTGGTCCCAAGGACCAAGCATGAGGTCTGAGAAGTGGCTGTTGCTGAGAATTTCATTACAGAAAAATCCAATAACACTCTTCCCGACCTGGGAATCGAACCTTATCCTCACGACACTAAGGATTTCACGTTTGGCATTAGCCATTAGGAGCACTAGACCAATGTTCCCGTTAGTAAGATGCATAAACATCACTTTTAAGTAAATTTACATACCCTAAATGACAGGTAATGCGTAGTACTCACAACCGGCGCGCGTGTATGATCACACGACGCAATGTACTACAACAAAGTGTCCATCAATTCAGTTGGCAACCGAGATAGGGAATAGGTACGCAGATCTATGATCAGATATACATATATAAATGTGGACGAAGCAAAAGGAGTATGTAAGGATCGTAGCAGGCAGCGTTCTATAGTTTCTGCCTACCCCCATGGGGAAAAGGCGTGAGTTTAATTAAGTATGTACGTTTCATATTATTTACCTGACTGGCCTGCTAAGTACATTTCGGGTCTTTACCCAATTTTAATTCATAATTAGTTATTTTAGCCACGTTTGTCAGAGGTTTTCCTTGTTTGTACATAATATTATGTACCTATATCAATTCGTATATAGCAGTACTTACATAAAGTCAGTAAAGAACCCATAACAGGTTATTTAATGTTTGTCAGCATGTGCATTGAATAATTTTAAGTACATAGACTTACTTAGCCTAGGAAAGTTCATAATTTAGTTTAGTTCTTAATTTATTTTTGCCTCGTTGGTTTAGTGGTCTCGGGTTCGATTCCCGGGTCGGGCAAAGTGTTATTGAGTTTTTCTGTTAGGAAATTCTCAGTAGCAGCCCGGAGTTTGGAAATGTGCCCGGTTGATGGCAATAGGCTCACCACCTATTACATGGGACTTAATAACAGCATTGGTGAAATGTGGGTGTACCTACAATTGTGTACACCTCTGCCTATCCCTTCGGGAAATACAGGCGTGATGCTATGCTTAATTTATTGAAATGCATATTTTGAATTAGCCATGCTGGTCTTAGTTAATGTGCAGTTTCTATCTTTTGACACGTGTACGACCTTCATACGGAATAGTTTTAGATTGGAGGCTTTCAATAATAGGTATCACATTGTTGCTTGAGTCATTTAATATTTTTATATTACAGAGGCGCGTGCTAGCTAACATGTGTAATAGACATTATACCTCATTAGTTAAAAATTATTTTATATAAATTCTATTTTGATTTGTAAAGATTCTATAAATAATCACCATGATACAGACAAATGTGTTGCTGGGGAATTTGTTGCGCCGCTTCTTCTTCCCAGCTAAAACACTAGGAAGCGGTGAAGGGTGGGCTTTTTTGGGGGCTGTCTTAATGTCTGATGTTCAAAAAGCGCTAATTTTTAGCCTAATCTAAATAAAGAAATTTTGATTTGATTTGATTTGAAAATAGTGGAATACCTCAAGTCTTGTTTGTTCTCCGTCCTGTGTGCTAGAAGATATTATATTATCGTAACATGTGGTTGATGACCATCCCAATGTCAGATTTTTAACCACCCGTAGGCCTAGGTCATGGCTTTACACACCATCGAGAACATCAGAAAAACGGCCTTGTCAGGTCCCAAGCGCGACTGCTGAGCATGAGGTCTTGGATTCGATTCCCAGTGTTATTGGGGGTTTTTCTGTTGGGAAATTCTCAGTAGCAGCCCGGAGTTTAGAATTGGCCCGGTAGATGGAAATAGGCTCACCACCAATTATTTAAGATTTAATAACAGCATTGGTAAAATCTGGGTGTACAATTGTGTACATCTCTGCCTACTCTTTCGGGGAATATAGGCGTTCAGCTATGTTATGTTATGAGAACATCAGGTGAGCTGGTTTCTTTAACATGTTTTCCTTGACCGTTTTAAGCAAGTACCTTATAATTTTTAATACTAACATGACTATGAAAAGTCAGTGAGCGTGTCTTGTGTTGAACTTGCAACCCTTGATCGCCAGTCCAACGGTCATACCACTAGGTCACTAGCAAAGATATTAGAAGGAATCTCTTTCACCATGGGAGAGCCATGCTTCGGCACGAATGGGCCGGCTCGACCGGATTGATACCATGGCCTCACAGAAAACCGGCGTGAAACAACGCTTGCGTTGTGTTTCGCCGAGTGAGTGAGGGTACCGGAGGCCCAAAACCTTTAAAAGGCCGGCAACACACTTGCGACTCCTCTGGGGTTGCGGGTGTCCATGGGTGGCGGTAATCGCTTACCATCAGGCGAGCCGTCTGCTCGGTTGCCCCTATTCCATAAAAAAAAAAACACTGTGGTCACTAGGCTATCACTGCTATTTGTATGCTATTTATTATAAAAAAAAACTAATTCTACACATAAATAGTTAGAAGATAACTAGAAGAAATATTGTAGCATCCTCCTCCTTTCTACGTTGCTGTGCCCTACAGGGTCCATAGTGTACTGTAATATTATATTCTACAACACCTTTGTAACATATGGAGTGCAATAAAGTATTGAGTATTAAGTAACTTGAATGTAAATGCGGAAGGTAAAAAAGTAGTTTTATTTGGCTTTAAGCCCTATATAAATAAGTACATAACATAACATAATCAGCCCATAACTGTCCCAGTACAGAGCAGCGGCCTCTTCTCGTACAGAGAAGGATCATTCATCACGACGCTAGCTCACTGCGGGTTGACGATTTCAGACGATCAAGTCCAGGTTTCCTCACAATGTTTTCCTTCACCGTATGTGTGTGATGTTTTAGATTAGACAAGGAAATACGTACATAATTATGACATTGAAAAGTCACATTTTTTTTTCTATCGATGTATTGGTACATGCCAGATATGAACCCACAACTTCGAAATAAAATAAAAAAACATTTCGAACGAATATGGAAATATTTTTTACAAACTTCATAGCTAGATAATTTAAAAGAAAATAATAAGAGAAAAATCTTTAAAACGCTCACATGCGTTCAACGCTCTCTTAAGCTATACATCTCTAAAGATCTAAGAGGTCCAAATGACTTAGTGGTCAGAGGCTGGAGTATTTATCCGGGAGGCGCAGGTTCCAGCTCACGACCGTATTGTTCATTCGGCAAAAATTTATAAATTCAGAAAATCAATGCGTTGATTAGGAAGGAAATTAATATGTTTTTGCGCTTTCACTCCATAATACCTAAGATACCTAAATGTAAGAAAGTTATGAACTTCAATGGTCTTTGATGATGATGCAAAAGATTGACGTACATATTGATTAGACTAGATATCGCTTGCGTACATCATCTCCGTGCCTTTATTAGCTTCATTCTATTCTATTCTATTCTATTTAGAGTAGGCGGATAGCGCCAACTTCAACGCTGCTAAGATCAGTCTGCTGCCCAGTTTCCATAGTAAGATATATCAGAAAGTAGAGAAAAAAGCCTCATTATGGCAAATTAACTTATATACTCTGTCAAAATTAGTTAGCTGAGTGAATGATGATGTTTTAATTAAACTTAGTTTAATAAATCTTTATTTCGGATAACAGGATCCATATTTTTGCAAACATATAAACTTATAGCTATTAATTAATTAATGAACACACAAGTGTTTTAATTTTTATTTTATGTTATAGGGGATATCAAACCGAGCAGATGGATCGCATGATGGTAAGCAATTACCGCCGCCCATGGACACCCGCAACCCCAAAGGAGTCGCAAGTGCGTTGCCGGCCTTTAAAAGGGTTTGGTCCTCGGGTACACGCACTCTCTCAGCGAAACACAACGCAAGCGCCTCACAGAAAACCGGCGTGAAACAATCACGCCGGTTTTCTAGTATTACTCCGGTCGAGCAGGCCCATTCGTACCGAAGCATGGCTCTCCCACGGTAAAGATAACTAATAGTCACTTTAACTAGCCTTAGACCTTAATAAAATTGTGTAAGGTAAGAGTCATGCTTTTCTACTAACACTTTCAGGATACCATTGGTTAAGTACCATATTCTTGTTAGCAATGATGCTGTTTTCTTTTTAATCATGGCGTAGGAGTCATCAGTATAAGCATCGGCTAACATACCAAATGCACTACAAAGTGTTATTGCTATTTTGAAGTTAATGTAGTCCAGCGGCGGATTTACACATTTGCCCCAAGGAGGCTATTCAAACTCAAAATTAAACTTTTATTTGCTATCCACAATGGGATTCATAGATGGTAATAATAATAATATAGTACATACATTCTAATTTTGCCGTCCCTACTAACCACCTCTGCAATTATTGTCAGTAGCTAGATTATTATTACAGCACATTTATGAGCTAATAAAAGTTCAATCATGTACTACTTATAAGAGTGGTGGAATAAGCCAAATTTGCCGCCCCCTTAAATCTGCCGCCCTAGGCTCCAGCCTACTCAGCCTGCTGGTAAATCCGCCACTGATGTAGGTATAAAAAAACACGGTAAGTTCAATTCTATTAGATGTACATACTTAGTATCACGCCTATATACCCCGAAGAGATAGGCAGAGGTGTTCACAGTTGTACACCCATATTTCACCAAAGCTGTTATTAACTGTAGTGAGTCTATTACTATCTACCGGGCACAAATTCCAAACTCCGGGCTGCTCGATCGATTGCCCGATCCGGGAATCGAACCCCGGACCTCATGCTCAGCAGTCGCGATTGGGACGACGAGACCAACGAGGCAGCTAGATGTAGTCTTGGGGTATCTAGTTAAATTTAAATCTATGAATGTACAATTATGAAGTATGAATTGACCTGAACTTTAATCTTTGCTCAGTTAATTTATAAATAACTTGTTTTGCCAAGTCATTCTACTAGGCTGTATTGTAAATTAACGAGTAGAACGTGATTTTCTCCATTTACATATTAAACATTACAATACTTATTTTATATTAACAGATAATAAATAAATAAATAATTTATTTTTGGCAAAATCAACATGATTGATTGATGAGCGTGATTCGATTATTCGTAGTCCTATAATTTATATTATTTCGATTATTCGTATGCCATAATTATTCAGGGTTTGGTTGTTTGTGGAAGTGAGATTTATGTCATAAAAAATGCGGTGAGAGGTTTTCCTCTTCTTTTTATCGTGTGGTTGATGAACAATCTAGTGTCAGAGTTTAAACCCGTAGGTCTCTGACATGGTTTTTCACAACATCGAGAATATCTCTCAGGTGTGCTGGTTTTCTCACGATGTTTTCCTTCACTGTTTTATGCAAGTGATAATTAATTTATACCTAATACGCACATGGCTTCGAAAAGACAGTGGTGCGTGCCTTGGAATCGACTTGCGACCTTTTCAGTCCAACGGTCATACCACTAGGCTGTCACTGGTATAGTGATAGGAGAGCAGTGCTATGGTTTCTTAAAAAATGTTTGGCTTACCTTTTGCAAGAGTTTTTTTATATCTATTTACAAACTGTTATTACTATAATATTATAAAAATAAAAATATTAGATAATAATTTATTTTTAACCTCTAATTTTAAATATCCAAAACGCACTATCTAAACACTAAATTAATTTTATTTTTTATTAAGTTAGATGTTTACGATTGGGCGTGCAATCTACATTTTTAAAGTTCATTGACTCGATAGAGTTAATCTAAAATTGCATAGCAATTTATTTTCTAAAATTATATTATTTTTCTATTAATTAATTATAAAACATTAACTATTATTTGCTTTCTAAATAATTTATTATTGAAATTGTGTAGTAAATTAATATTAAGATAGTAAATATTTACAATAACGTTTTAAATCTGTTAATATAATGAGGTATACATATAATAATAATAATTAATCCTAAATATCGTACCTAATAATAATCGTGCAATAACTAACTTTTGAGTTAAAAATATAATTTAAATGTGTTGTGTATAAACTATAAATATTTATAGACTCCTAATTAATGACAGAATGAATCGATACAATGTCCTAGAAAACGAAAAATCTCTTGAAAATAAAACTACATAATATATGTACTTGTTTATTAAATCTGGTAGAACATACTTATCAAATATACCTACAAAAAAACACAAATTCGGAAAAATTTACAAAACCAAAAGAATATTTCGACCGTGACAGGACTCGAACCTGCAATCTTCGGATCCGAAGTCCGACGCCTTATCCATTAGGCCACACGGTCGCTGAATATCATTGCGAAATAGGTCATTTAATCCCGCTACGCAAGCCTCCCGTGCGTTACGTCATGGATGACGTCACAAGGTCGTTCACCCCGACCGGCCTCCGTGCCGTACAGTTTTCCGATAATTTAGTTTTCATTCACGTTTCATGTACATGTGTTTGTATTTACTTGCGTATATTACGTATTTTCACAAGGTTAAATCTACTAGTTAATGTTTATTGGTATTAAAGATAGATGATAATTGCTGGGAAAATACGCCTGGAATGTAAAGTAAAGTAATTAAAATGCTATTAATTGGGTGAGACGAATGCCGTGTTACAATTAACAATAAAATAATTAGTGATATCGTAGATTTTTGCGTTCACTTCACAATATTTAATGTTTGAAAGGTTCAAAACGTGCAGTGTTCGAAGAGTCAGAAAAAACAAAAACCAATAATACACGCGTTAATCCGATTAAAACGGTAGGACATAAAATATTTGGTCTTTCTTGGAAAAAGTGCCTAAATAATTAATTTGCAGAGGTTTTCAGCTGGATTATAAATAACCATTGTGCCTTAAGTAGGCTTGGCTAAGTCTATATATTTGAACGTGTATAATCACCTAATATAAGTATATAGAAGCGGAATTTCCTTTATTTGTAGCGTTCTTAATAAGGTATGAGATATTAAACTTTTTTTTTAAAACATTGCCCATAAACATTGCCCCCCCACTTAGAATTTCTTCCTGTATCGTGGGTATAATCTCACAAGCACACAAACACACCCAGACCCGGAGCAATTATCTATAGATCGTACAAATATTTGCTCCTTGCAGGAATCGAACCTGCGACACGCAGCGCAGCAGTCGGTCTCTCGACCACTGCGCCAACCGCGCTGTCGAATTATATATTAATTCTGACTTTTGATATTAATTGTCATTTCTGTATGACGTAGTTTTTTTTAGCTGGTCTGCTTATCAGGAGGGTTCTATTCCCGGTAGGGCAAAATGTTATTGGGTTTTTCTATTAGGAACTTCTCAATAATAACCCGAAGTTTGGAATTGTACCAGGTAGATGACAATAGGGTCGCAGCCTATTACATAGCTGCATTGGTGAAATGTGGTTGTAAAACTTTGTATACCTCTGCGTACCCCTTCGGGGAATATAGGCGTGATGCTATGTTTGTGTATATAATATGCAGTACTAGTCAAAAGGCTAAGTAGGGTTTTATTATTTACATGCCGAGTAAATAATGAATACACTTTATATTGACCCTTTATACTATTATTAATAAGACATTCTCAACCTTATTTACCTTAAGTTACGGCTGTATTTCCTGAGGGGAGATAAGCGTAGGTGTAACTACTACACAATTGTTCACCCACATTTCACCAAGTCCCATGTAATTTCCACAATAAGCAACTCAAAGCTACTGTTGAGAATTTCCTATCAAAGACACCCAATAACACTTTTCCAGGACTGGGAGTTGAATCGTAGATCTGACGCTCAACACCCGCGCTTTTATCACAAAAGACGAGATACTCAATCTGCCTAGCCTTTTCCCAATTACATTGGGGTCGGCTTCTAGTCAAACCGGATGCAGCTTAAATACTAGAAAACTACATTGTACACGGAGCGACTGCCTATCCACTACTTAATATTCATCTTTACATTTTATTTTTATTCGGAGCAGCTTACCTTCATGTCAGGAGTTGGTAGTGGAGGCGTTGGTAGTTGCGCCACAATTTATACTTTAGAAACTATCATAGTTTCAATGTTTGTTGTTTTTGTATTGTTTTGTTTTGGTTCCTTATAAAGACTTTTTAATTTAATTTTTCTGTCTTGCACAACCCATTTACTGGATAATACGATATCGCGTGGTATGACTGATTGTCAGACTTTCAGGCCTCTGACTACCCGTAACGGCTGTCATAGATCTTAATTTGACAAACGGGACCGACGGCTTAACGTACTCTTCGAGACATGAAGAATACGCCGACCTTTGATGAGGTTAAGTAGATTATTTTTCATAATCTGGACTCAAACCCGCTATTCAACACCTCATACAACCTGTTGATCTATTGATATTAACATCAAGACAAGTTGTTAATTGTATAACAATATGTACAAACAATGACGTTAATACGAGGAAGAAGTGGAACTCTCTACCTGCGCCTGTATTTCCGAATGCGTTCTACCCTAATCTCTTCAAAGTTAGAGTGAACAGGCTTCTTCTGGGTAAGCTCACTCCATCGTCGACTTTGTCTCTGTCACCTCTGACCTAGACTAGAGGCAAGAGCAAATCCATCTCAAATTAAAACAAAACACATTGACGCATGCGTTCAGTCACTTGTATAGGAACTGAATAGATAGCAATAACGTCACCAAAATACGTATTAAAATGTGGAAGAAGAATTCGGGGTAGTGAACAGAGGTCGAGATGGCTTAGTGGTCAGAGCGCCTAAAGTATATATCCCGGAGGCGCAGGTTGGAATCCTGCTCACGACCGTATTTTTCATTCCAAGAAAAAAAAAATGGCGATAAAATTGGGTATGATTGTGAGGGAGAGTATATAAAAAGCATGTATTCATATAATAAAGGCAGTATTTACTCATCACTTGTAGTGTCATTTACTCTCGAACCTATACCAAAACACGCTTTCCGTACATGGCGACCCTGCCAGGATGTGAAAAAATTAATATTGTTGTATACTTCATTAAAAATCAAAGTAACTATGTATTTGTAGAAAAACTAATAAACGAATTAAAAAAGCATAGTAACTGGAAAGGACCCAGATTATGTATATTAAAAGATGTCGAGAGAATAGAAAACAAGGATGATAGGAAAGTGATACTAAATGACTTTCATCTTTTGCCCACGAGTGGCCACGCGGGCATGAGAAGAATGTTGACCAACATAAAAAAATATTATTTTTGGCCTGGTTTAGAAGCCGATGTCCATAATTTTGTGAAAAAGTCCCCTATGTCAAAAGCATAAATATACGGTTCAGGTAAAAGAGCCCATGACGATTACGTCGACAGCTCATTCGGCGTTTGATAAAATCTTTCTAGACTTAGGACCTTAGTAGGACCATTAGATAAAGACAGCTATGATTATACTTACATCCTGACATTACAGTGTGAGTTATCAAAGTATGTATGTGCCTATCCCCTAGTCACTAAAACATCGACGGAAGTAGCTCGTACCTTTGTGAATAATTTTATACTACAACATGGCGTACCAAGGGAGATAGCTACCGAAAGAGGTGCAGAGTTTATGTCTGAAACCATCGAACAGGTTTGTAAATTACTTAATATTAAAAAATTAAATTCAACTGCGTATCATCACCAAAGCATCGGAGCGCTAGAAAACACTCACAAAAGCCTCGGCGCCTTTTTGCGAATTCAAACCGAAGAAAAAACCGATTTGTGGAGTACTTGGTTACCGTTCTGGTGTTTTGCTTATAATACGACAGTACACAATTCCATAAAATTTACACCCTTCGAACTTGTTTATGGTAAAAAGTGTAATTTGCCGAATCTGTTAAAACGCGTAGAACCTCTTTACAATTACGATAACTATCCGCTTGAACTTAAATACCGACTTCAGGTTTCCCAAACCGAAGCACGAAAAAATTTAGTTGCTAGTAAAATAGAAAGAAAAAGTAGATATGACAGGTATGTTAACCCAGTGCGTTATAAGCGTAATGACAAAATCTTAATTAAAAATGAAACTGGCAGTAAACTTAAACAACTGTACTCTGGACCATATACTGTAAATTAGGGATTTGTCACCCAATGTAGAAATTGAAATAAAAGGTAAAACAGATATTGTACACAAAAACAGAACCAAATTGTATTATGTTTAAGACTACATAATGTAGTATCTATATTTAGCCTGTATTGATAAATGTGATGTGACGCATACAGCATTAAATTTCATAGGTCAGTTGACTCAGTGGTAAGCGGAGACGAGTCGCAGTCGCGAGACTGTAGGTTCGAGTTTTTTACTGTATTCTATGTGTGAATTATATGTCTAATTATATTATCTTGTGTTTATATACTGATTTACTGTATAAGAGAAGTACACATAATGTTATTATAATTTTTGTAATCAATGAATTAGTTGCTGTTATGTATTTAGTAATAAAATAAAATGTTAGTATTATTTTATTTTTGTAATATGGGGGAGATGTGAGGGAGAGTATATAAAAAGCATGTATTCATATAATAAAGGCAGTATTTACTCATCACTTGTCGTGTCATTTACTCTCGAACCTATACCAAAACACGCTTTCCGTACATGATATCACCGATTTATTACGTAGGCTACAGAAAATAGTTGTGAATACAATAATCACGCAATACATTAATATGAAACAGACTGCGTTTATATTATTATTTAATAAAGCCAGTTAAGTAACGCTTGGCGCGGTTAATAATGTTTGGGGATTGAGTTGTCCGCGTCCTTAAAATGGAATCCCTACACGTGGCCCCTGGGTGGTGCAAAACGGGCAACACAACTCTGGTGGGAGGCTTCGGCCGCGGCTGGTTACCACCCACCGGACAAAGCCATACCGTGAAGCGACCTAGTCGTGTTTCGGGATGTAGTCCGGTGCAACCGTTGTTGAAGACGGGTCTGGGCAGTGCACCAACTCCCCAACCATCGTTCTCCCCAAATCTATCTACTCTACTTAGAGTGAATAGATTTCTTCTGAATCTACGTGCACCATCCTCGACCACACCGTCGCTTACCATCAGGCGAGTTGGTGGGCAAACGTAGATCTTGATAAAAATAAATGTGGATGGGAATGCACTAGAAGCTGTTTATTGTAATTCATTTTATTTGGGTACCTTATGGACTATTTATAACTTAACTAGCTGATGGATGTTGTCCTGTCCCACATTCCATAGAAAAAAGCACTTTCAGTTCTTTCATTCTTCCCTGGAGTTTGGAATAACCCGGTTGATGGGAATATGCTTACATGGGACTAAATAACAACATTGTACAACAGCTGTGTACTTACTTCTGCCTTTGCCCTCGGGGAATATAGGTGTGATGCTATGTTGTTATATATTTTAATTTTATTATTAAAAAAAAATTGTTATCGTGATAAAGGTTATTTACAAAAACTATGGGAATGCAATTTTTTGTTACACTCAATAATTGATTGTAATTTTAACGACTCTATTTAACCTTAATGGCTCAATTTACCACAATTTGGTTTAGCTTCAAGATGAATAGGTAAAAAACGTCAAGACTGAGAAATGCGCAAGCACTATGGGTTCCGTACTACTTTAACTATTGCTATAATAGTTGCAAAGTTTAACATTTTTTGTGGAAAGCATAATAAGGTCGTGAGCAGGATTCGATCCTGCGCCTCCCGGATAAATACTCTAGGCGCTCTGACCACTTAGCCATCTCGACCTCTTCTCACACTACCCCGACTAATCACTTGTATAGGGACTGAATAGATAGCGATGACGTCACCAAAACACGTATAAAAAATGTGGAAGAAGAATTCAGGGTAGTGAGCAGAGTTCAAGATGACATAGCATCACGCCTGTATTCCCAGAAGCGGTAGGCAGAAGTGCACATAGTTCTACACCCACGTAATAGATGGTCAGCCTATAGAACGAAGGAGGAATTGTGCTCGGTAAAACTCCGGGATGCTATCGAGAATTTCCTTATAGAAAAACCCTATAACATTTTGCCCGACACGAGAATCGAACCCAGGATCTCATGCTCAGCAGTTGCGCTTGGGGCCAATAGAAAATTTGGTAGAGCGCTTGGAGCGCATTTGGGCGTACAGGTTCGAATGCGGTTCACAACAGCAGTATTGACTGTACCCAAAAAAAAATTGACTCGATTTTTTTACTGCTATGGTCTTTGGTATAATAACAAGTAGTAAAATTACATTATTTTGTTGTATGTATTACCGTTTGGAAGATAGTGTTGGAAAAAAGGTTAATAATGTCGTTTAATTCGAGGTCTCATGATTATTACTATTATTCATCATTATTACACAAAAACAAATAGGTATTCTGGCTACCTATTACGAATAATAAGATATAGCCCTGTAGCAGAGGTAATAACAGATAATAATCTAAAGAAATTGTTTATTTATTGTTTTATTAAAATCCAATGTACTACAAATATCCTACAAAATAGCCCATTATAGTATTATAATATATAATATTACAATAGGTATTTGTCTTAAAAAATAGGGCTCGTTTAAATTCCTGCTTCTAAACGTAACTCAGTAAAAGAGTAACGTTGATTTGATACAGAACCCTAAAATAATCATAAAAATGTAACCATGATCTTTACATAAAATCTTAATTTCTACTTGGCACGCAATATCAATCTTCGATTTGACCGAGCGACGTGACTTTGAAACGGCGGCGCCCAAATGTTATTTATTGCAAAATTTTGTTACCTATGTGTCATCGCTTTATCGTACTAGGTATTGCACGCCTTACAACGTTGCGTCATACGGACGTGTACTTAATAATAATGATATAAAAACTGTCTGGTGTATGACGATTACGTATTTTATTTACATATTGATCGTATAATAAGTTTGTTTATAACAAAAACAGTAGCGTCACTCTTAAAAGAACCGATTGCGTCTACATTTAACCAAATTAATAAAAAGTAAGAATATTTTATACAAGATATAAGTTCTTCGTTGGTCTAGTAGTCCCAAGCCTGACTGCTGAGCAGGAGGTCTCGGGCTCGATACTCGGGTCGGGCAAAGTGGTATTTAGGTTTTCTGTTAGGAAACTCTCAGTAGCAGCCCGGAGTTTCGAATGTTGCCCGGTTCGATTATCATGTTGAAGTTAGAACAAATTAATATCGTTATCGAAGTTTAGTTTTTAAACTGATTCAAGGTGTGCAAAACGCAACTTTTGAAGGTGTCATAGATGCCTGTGTAAAATAATTAATATAGTATGGTTCAACAGTTTCATTGCCAATGAATGCATGAATATAATCTGTGTCACTGATTTTATATTGACCTCAGAATTGAAGTAACAATCATCTTCCCACGCAGCTTGTCCTCTGCAATATAGGTCAGTTCATTTGTCGGCTTTGATCAGCAAACCTGACGTGTTTATTATGCAAATCTTAGTGCTTCGAAGGGTAAAGGTTAACTCAAGATCAATAAAGATTAAAAGAAAACAAATGAATGCTAAACAGGCATTCAGAGAATAAAGGAGTTAGCAGATAAAACTTCCAAACGCATTAAAGCATGCGTGGCGAATTCTAATGTTAAATATTTTTGTGGAAATAATAATACGGTCGTGTGGTGCATTCGAAACTGCGCTTCCCGGATGAATACTCCAAGCGCTCTGACGACTAAGCCATTTCGACCTCTGCTCCGTATTCTTCTTCCACATTTTATTACGTATTTTGGTGGCGGTACAGTCACCTGTATAGGAACTGAAAATATTGCAATGACGTCACAAAATATTAGAACTGAAGAGTTAGCGTACATTTTTAGAAGGGAATCGGCTCCTTTCTGTTTGTCGTAGGTGGGTTGATTTTCGCATGGAAAAGGCAATCGTATGACCTAAAAATAATGAATTAATGCGTTTGAAGATTTACCTTAACTTACTTAACTACAAAGTTAGTAGTGTTGTATTGTTCAGTAGTCCATACAGTTATAGAGACTGAATAATTAGCGATGACGTCACCATAATAAGTATTAAAATGGATGAAGAAACCTCAGCTCACTATACTGTTCCTCCCCTATCCCGACAGCTCAGAGGGCCTGGAGTATTTATCCGAGAGGCACAGGTTCAAATCCTGCTCAGGACTCTATTTTTTTCCACAAAAATTGTACCTCTAATATTTGTTTAAGGTCTCGGTGTGTATGCATGTGTGTTTGAGCAGAAACTTCTTGTTCTGTCTTGTTGGGAATACACGATTCCTTAACAACTGTTTCTGTGATCGACCACCATCAGTGTTTGTTTCAAACTCAAACTCTTTTTTTTTAATTTCTAATATACCATATTACAGGCACTTATGAAAAGTCAACGCTGGGTGCGTTCAATGCCTTGAATTTTTATTTAATACCAATGTATTTATCTTATTTTTTTTACTCTGATTTCTTTGTCACTTTTCTGTGTGGACTGAATAATTAGACACAAAATCTTAAAGGCGTTGAAATTTAAATACTGTATAAGTGAAATCAAATTTATTTCTATTGTGTACTGTACTATAACTAATAAGTTATAGTATAAAAAAAAAAACGTTTAAATCAAAACGAATTTATTTGCTGCAAGTAGTATTTATTATTCGTCTGAAATCACAGACGATTTCAGACTAGACTCAGATTTCTTCTTAGAAATATCTTTGACTAGATTAAATTAAGTTTTTTTGAGATAAATAAAAAAAATATCTTAGTTATAGTTCTATACATCTTTACTTTGAGATTAATGCTGTTGTAGAAAAGTGATTGATTAATCAAAAATGATTAGAAAAACAAAGTCTTTTTTTTATATTTATGTTCGAAAGAAATAATTTATTCTGTACTGGCACCAAGACATTGAAAAAAAAAGAATAAGAAAACCATAAAAAGAAACATCTGTAGAAGAAAAAAAAAGCTCCCTCCCCACCCTACATCTCAGCATAAGTTGCATTATTAACGACATGTAGGTACAACCCTACCAATGTACCTCGGAGGCTTAAAAGCCGTAAAAGCTTCCTGCAATGTATCAGTTCCACCAAAGATGATGTTTCTCATGCCAGATGCGATCTCTGAAGTGCTAGTCTCTGCTCGTGAAAGGAACTCTCTGCCATCTTTCGTGTTTTCTTAGAAATCTGGACATATTCAAGGTTAGAGTTATCTTCTGGATTTATGTGCTCGATCCTCGGCCACGCCGTCGTTTACCATTAGGCGAGTTGGTGGCCGAACGTAGATATGGAACTTTGGATTTAGATAACCCCCTCTGGAATTCCTTATCCGACCCCGAACGCAAGTCGGGCGAAGCAAAGAACATTTGTTCAGATGGGGCTTCAAGAACAGTTCTGACCTAAGGTGTGAATGTGGTATTGAGATACAAACCATGGCTTACCTCACGTCTTGTCCAGCATGTTCTTACCTGCACCTGGGAGGGACTGATGAACGCTGACGAAAGCCCTCTCCATGTGGCGGAATACTGGGTTTACACAATATGAACCGTGCCATCGAAACGATGGAAGAAGAAGGGCGACTTCATTCAAGAGTCACTACTGTAGAGCTGTTTTTCAGATATATTATTAATAAACTCTCCTACTACTAAATACAGGCTCTATTGTAGAGCCCTTAATAAAAGAGTAAATCCTGAGTAGTATCGTACTGCGGTGAACGCATCTGCGATTCCAGTATCCTGGTCAAGGCTAGTTAGGTTGGAGGAACGTGTGGTTTTTGGACGGTGGGAGTGAGGCACATCCATTATAGATTTTATACTAGGTACAGTCAGCGCTAAAAGTACAGTGCCCGGTAGAGGGCAATAGGCTCACCACCTAGTTCATGGGCCTTAATAACAGCATTGGTGAAATGTGGATGTACAACTTTTTTCACCTCTACCAACTCTTTCGGGGAATATAGGTGCGATGCTTTGATATGTTATGTTAAAAGTATAGTTGCATTCTAAATAATAGAACACTCACTAGTGCATAAGTTTATAATAAATAAAAATAGTGTGTATTTAAAAAAAAAAACGACAAAAGATAACAAAGGTTGAAGCCATTCTAAATATAGACAAAATGATAACAAAAATAGAAGGCATTCTAAATTTAGACCAAGATAATAAAAAATAACCGCAAAAAAGTTGATAAAAAGCCACACGAAATTGTACAAT
Source organism: Xylocampa areola (assembly GCA_935421205.1). Lineage (NCBI taxonomy): Eukaryota > Metazoa > Arthropoda > Insecta > Lepidoptera > Noctuidae > Xylocampa > Xylocampa areola. Next base: position 10,601,581 of record OW285219.1, on the reverse strand, counting down.
GTTATTGCAACTCACGGACGATTACACTTTTAAACTAAAAATAGATATCTCTAAAGTGTTCGTTGACCAACAAATATCATGACTTGTAACCTTAAGATATTTATAACTAAGGAAATTTCCTATCAGTCAACTCAGTGTTCTTAGGAAGTTTGCACACTTGCCGAGGCATGTTAATGTGATTGCTAACTATTAGCAATCTTATTAACGTTTTCAATGTTTTACTAGCACTTAATCAATCACTTGGTTGGTAACATTTAGTTACCTAACTGTTTAATTTCTCTTATCTCTTATCTTAGCTTTAATTCAATTATTATTAATTTATTTAAAGTAGGATCTAGGAATATACCAGAGACGGAGACGCAACTGAAAAGTATGTAATATTTATTTTCTCATTACTAAAAACTTTTTTTATCATTCGATTTGGTGTATTATTTACCTATCCATGTATCTTCACATGTATAATATTGTTTTGAAATAATAATGTTATATATTGTCATATCACAATTAAATTATTCCAGAAAGAATTAAATGGGAACAACAAAATAAAACATTTTTTAATTAGCGATAAATGTCACTATTTTTTCTATTCACTTTCACAATAAACTCAAATAAACAAATTAACCCATTAATTGTTGTAACTTGTAGATAAAAATACAAAATCTATTGTACATTATTTTGACAATCAGATACTTAAATTCCTTTACACTTAGAAACATTAACAGCCAATTGAAAAACAGAGTTCTAGTAGTCACAGTTCGTTGGTCGTACACCTCGACGAGTCTCGATCATTCAACGGAGACTGGCATTGTTAATATTCAACGAAAGATTGATCGGTTATGTCTAGTTTAGTCAACGTAATTTAAAAAAAGAATGCCATAGCGAATTTGTCATTTACAGCTAGTACGGCTGTAAATTACAAATTCGCAAATAAATTACCTCGTTAGGTAGAATAAATTAAATCACTGTGGTAAATTAATTTAGTACTATATTTTCGCACGATTTTGAACGGTTGAAAAACTTTCTTTGTGATATTTTTCAAATCTCTTCTTAATATATACTAATCTGAAAATTAAAAAGTGTGTTTGAGCATAGTTATTAACCATGGCATATTAATCCTTACGAACGAAAGTTACTTCATCATCAAGAGAATTTTATGAAGATAAACTTTTCCTGTTCTAGCATGTTTTTTTGACGCATGGTTTAGGAGATAATGTAAAATGAAAATAATTCAACACTCACGCGAACGAGCCATGTGGCGCATAAACCCCGCCTGACGAGATGAACTGTGAATTATTTTCTATTTGTGGTTTAGTACTTAGTAAGTAATTAAAATATAATAACACGTGGGTGAAACCGTAGCGCACAGCTAGTACCTATATAATAATGAAAAGCATAACCCTTTTTTGCTTTCGCGCCGTTGGGTATAAGTGCATTTATATAAAATTTTTAGACTATGATTATCATCCTTTAATGTTTATAGCACTTATAAAGGATACAGGGGTAATTTTTAAATTAGTGCCTATCATTCATTGACTTGACTATATCAGTAAATGTAAAGACCCTCTTATAGTTTTGCAGATAACGATAATAATGCCAATGAAATAAATGAATACAGACGTATTTATTATTCTTTTAGACTTGAGCTGTCAATCATTAATATGGCAAAGTTTCGTCATTTTAATTAACTTTTAACATGGTATTTATTTCGATAGACGCTCACTTTATATTTGATAGTGTTTATAAATGCAATACTGTTAGGTACAGTCAATCGCACATTAGTGGTAACACCTACGGAAACTGTCTTTACTGCTACCACTTGACAGTGCTGTTAATGTCAAGTTGTAACCATGGAGGTGCGTGACTGTACCTCTTAGATTTTGGACCGAGTGAAGAACAGAATATCAAAACCTTGTACTATATGGGTCAATACAACACACACAAGTCAATAGCAAGGTATGGGCATGTGATGCGGAGGGATGAGGATCATGTGACGAGGAAAGTTTTGAGTATGAATGTAGATGGCTAAAGAGTAGAGGAAGACCGTGGAAGGCGATGGATGGATATTATAAAGATGATATGGCAAGAAAAGGAGTGACTGTCGATATGACTGCTGATAGAGATGTATGGAAGAAGATTACATGCGGCGCCGACCCCAAATAAATTGGGATAAGGGCAAGGGGATGACAATGACGACTGGCCTGAGATGTGGACTCTGAGAGGGCATAAGGTATTCAACAGATGGTACACGAGGCTTTGCACAACGCCTCTGATATTACCTACTGGACCGATTAAATATACATATGTCATTCATGGACACGATAAGAAATGGAAACGAGTACAGATTGATATATACTATCCTACCAATATTATAAATGTGAAACTTTGTGAGGATGGATGCATAGATGTTTGTTACTCTTTTACGTAATAACTACAGAACAAATTTGGATGAAATTTGGGACACGGATACTTTATAACCAGGATTGTTAACACAGAGGATACTTTTTATCCCGGCTGGACTCAATTCTGAAGTCAACGCAGACGAGGTCGTGGGCAGAAGACAGAAAAGAAAGAAAAAAAATCTTAGAAGCTAGTAAGTTGTAGTTTTTAGTAGCTTTTTATATTAATGAAGACATAAAAAAATGAGAGAGTTTAATATTGTATACACTCCTTTTATAAGCTACATGAAGCCAAAAAAAAAAAAAACTGCCTCATTGGTCTAGTGACCGTAAGCGCGACTGCTGATCATGAGGTCCGGGGTTCTGAAATTTTGAAATTGAAATTGAAATTCTTTATTTGCATGAAACATGGTAAATATGGTGGTATGTTATGAGTATACAGTCCTGCATGCTTCACCAGAAACTGGCATACAAAGAGTAAGTATTTATATAATTCAAAATTAAAATTAGGATTACAATTATTACTTAATTAATATTATAACATTCAATTATTCGGATATTAACAATTACAGAATTCAATTTAAAGATGTCAATACAATAAAATGTCAATAATAATTATAGTTTAAATACACATGTCAAAAATAATATGTATAATCATTTTGCAATTCTATTATCGTTATTTCACATTCCAAAATTCTTTAATGTCATAGAAACAGTTTTCGACTAACCATGAGTGAAGTTGTGCTTTAAAGAATTTGAGTGGGAGCTCCCTGATATTTCTTGGAATTTTATTAAATACTTTTGTGGCCATTATTTTGCAGTTACGTTGGCACAGAGTCGTTGCGCAACGTATCATCTTTAACCTTGTAGGGTCTCTGCTAGCTAATTGAAAATGTTTATAGGTTTCTAATTTTGCAAACATGTCCTGGTGCTCTTTCACAAAAATTCCAATCTGCATAATATAAAGTCGAGTTCGATTCCCGGGTCGGGCAAAGTACCTATTAGTGGGGGTTCATGTTAGAAAATTCTCAGTAGCATCCCGGAGTTAGGAACTTGGCAATGCGATACCCCCGTGCTTCGAAGAGCACGTAAAGCCGTCGGTCCTGCACCTAATCTCTCTCTCCGGTCGTGTCGGATTGCCGTTCCATCGGACTGTGAGAGTGAAAGAAGAGGGAGTGCGCTTATGTTTGGGCATACAATTGTGGACTATAATATGTTCTTCGTACTTGGCTAGTCTCCGTGGAGACAGGCTGCCGTGACCGAAAATTCGGTGGATAGTATAGCAAAAATCCTGCCAAACAGTCAGAGACTTCCAATCTAAAAATCACGAGGGTATGTACAGCATTTCCAGTTGCAATGTTTGTGTGGAGCATCTGTACAAGACATGCCACACACTTGCTCTGGTGCCCGTTATGCGAAACCTGCACCCTGGAGGACCTGTGGGTTTACTCTTGAAATTAATACCAATTCCAATATTAAATAGACGCCTTAAAACGATGCGTAATATTAAAATTAATTTAGCGAAATTGCAGTTGACGCAATTTTAAAGCATGTTGCCTTAATAGTATCTCGATTATATAACAACTTTTTAGACATTTTTGCATTTAAATGTACGAACTGACATATTTCCAATGTCAATCGACCGGAATTATTTTCAAGAGTTTATTACGGAATTATTTACTGTACGTAGCAAATTCAAGGGCCGTTGAAGTTGTGGCTTACTGGTCTAAACAAGTATAAGACTATTGTTAGTGTTGTTGACACAAAAGAAGAAGAACAAGAAGTGAGAATGTTGCTTGTTGTAATAGGTTAGGAAGCGATTTTGATTTACCTACATACTTAATTATTTCTGCGACAGTACGAAAGTCTGACTGGATCATATCGCAACTTGGGGGATCCCGGCCGAGGTAATGGCGAATATAATGTGAATCCTGTTATCTCGGTATTTATAAGTATGTGACGTTATTGTTCGCGACAAGGCGTCACTATTATAGATACTAGTGAAATGATAGCAAGAAAGTGATTTATAGACATATATAGACTAGATTCGTGATAATAATAGTGTAGATAAAGAACAATTCAGTGATCCTTAGTACAAAGTAGATAACGTGATTTATGCAACAACCGTTGGTTATGTGTGTTTTAAATTATATAGTGTGTATAGGTATGTAGCCCTAAGCTAAACCTAGATAAATAAAGTGTTTCAAACCTTGTAAGTAAGCAGAGTATTATGATAATGTTAAAATAAACCGTTGTTTTTACAGTCTTTTATTTATAGATATATAGTGCCTTATGTAATAGATATGTAACATTAAAATTGTTACATTTAGTTAGAACATATCGAAAACTGTAAATAACAGTTTGTTTCACGTTTTTATGTTAAATAGTTTTAAAGATATCAGAATAAGAACCTCGAAAACTTAGGAAAAATCTAGAATTTTTATGTTCTTACCTTAATAGCTTTTTAGGAATTTAAGACTTACACATAAGTCACACATATTTTGAATAGGCCCTTTTATAAGGTTTCTATCGATATATAGTTTATGTATAGTTTCTCGTTTAATTATTGAATAAATAGCAAATAAGTTGATTGTACTAAACAAAAAATTATGAAAATAAAGACGTGTTTAGGAGGCGATTTCTCGGGGCTCGTTAAAGTAAAGTTTCGTAGTACTTAAGCGCACACGATCGCTGCGCTATTTCGTAGTCATCGGTAAAGGATATTACTTCTGAACTGGAAGTATAGTAGAAATCGCCTCCTGAAGCATTTGAAGATTCAAGTAAAGTGTTTGATTTCACCGCCGCCTTCCCCGCGTACCTACGTTCCCGCTTGCTGATATCGCCGTCTGGAAAATCATCGAGTCTTCACACATTGCGCCTGAACCTATAGGTGTAGGACGTCAGCGTCTCGTTGGCATAGATCCAGAATACACACACACGCCTCGAGTTACGCCCGTCCGGCACAGTTATAATCGATATTGTAAGCTGGAAAAATTACATACCTATGTAGTCGATTCAAAAGGCAGCAGCTCTATTCTATCGTTCTCCGTGATGTCATTGATCTTCCCTTTACTTTTAGCATTCTGACAATGGCGGTCGGCGCGTAAATAATGTAAAAAATATCATTTTGTAATAATTTATTTTGAATAAGCTCATGCCTTCTCTGTATGAGAAGAGGCCCTTGCCCTGCAGTGGGACAGTTATGGGCTAGTTGTGTTAAGAGTTTAGTTAATATGTATATAAACCTTTCCTTGTTAACAGTATGGATCCGGCGTAGCATCTACTCTAAGAGAGATCCTTATGTAGAGAACTCCTCTGATCTCTCTACACTGTGATAGGCCTTACCCTTATACTTGAACCCCGGCAATTGTGCACCGCATTGTAAAAGAGATGAAAATACTCCAAATGCTTACCCATGTGCTCCTTGTTATTTCTGATAGCCTAGTACTATTTGGTACCGGGTCCAGATAAACCGGAACCGTAACGCATTTTAATAAAATAAACAAAATTATGTATTATGAACCAATGAACCCATTCGATTCAACTAAAACCGCTTTTTATTTTAAAACGAAAAATTTAATTCTGTTTTAATTAAGCATTAAAATATTTTGATGACATTAATTTATATTTAGTGAATTTATTTAATCAATACGGGCCTAACTGACTCATGTGCATATCGGTATTATGAAGTTATGATAATGACGTAACAATGAAACAGACCGTAGAAGCATTGATGCTTCTTGTGATTTCTGTTATCCTAGTACTTTTCCATACCGGTCGAACAGCGAAAACGTGCGTAAAAATAACCCCGATGTAATAAATAAACTAAACAATTCATCACTAATCAATTCAATGCATTTGTCCACAAATTCCAACATGTCGACATCTTCAATTGAAATATGAGCACAGTTGTTCTCTTTAACTCTGTATTTAAGCTAAGCTGTAATCTATAATAGTAAGTGATTTGGTGAACACTGTAAGCTTGCTAATAATTGAATAAATAAATAAATTCAACGTAAAAACTACGTATCACTTAAATGAGTATAATGCAATAATTTTATTATATTCAGTATATCAGCGAGTTATTATCAGAAATTCTTCAATTAGTCAGACTGTACCACCCAAGGACCGCTGATAACCTAAAGATTTCTCGGCCAAAGGAATATTCCTATTGTTGTGTGTGTTTGGAACACGACAATATAGACTTTTTATTTCGTTTTAAAATACTAGTGGATATGTATGAGTATGAATTTGCTTTTCCAATTCTGACAATAACTTAGGTATGATATAAATTTTATAATGTGCAAACAAAATTCAGCGTAAGGGTAGTAAAATAAAACTATTCTATAGTACATATATACATACTTAAATGATAAATGTAGTAAAAAAATGTTGAACGCATATTTGGAACACAAATGTAAAGACTAGCATGGATTTTGGAAAAATGGGGGACGAGTGAGTACCAAACGCAAAAAATGTAGACTGATATTTAAAAATGGCCACCTCGTGGTGTTTATATTTAATATTATCAAACAGCTGATTCATAATTAAAGTACCTAGATACTTTTATCTACGACGCGTCTTATCTCCACAACTACAAACTATAAATAGTACTTGTTATTATGTCCGTTTCTGTGTTTGTCTTCTTAGATATTATATAAATCACTTATATAAAATAGCGTGGGTTTTTTCTCCATCTGAGTGAGACTGTAGGTTTTAAGGTCAGAGCGTCTGGAGTATCTATCCGGGAGGCGCAGGTTCGAATCCTGTTCGCGACCGTATTCTCTTTTTCCATTTAATATTGTAACTTTAGAGTTCGCTAAGCATGCGTTAATGCTTTTTCAAAGACATATCTTAAAAAGTCTTTTTTTTGGGAAATATTTCGTACAGAATAAAATAGTATATTGCTCCTGATAATCAACAAGATCCCTGTGATTTAAATCTTAAATATTTTTCTTACGAAATGTATGAACCCACTCTCCAACCAATAGGCCTGGTTACCTTACATATCTATGGCATAAATAAACATTCACGGTTTAAAAACACTACGAGTACACATAAATTAAATATGTTCAGTAGAGCATAAAACAATACCTAAGTATATAACAATTAACAAATGCACCCGTACGAAGCCGGGTTAGGTCACTAGTGTAGTTGTTATCAGAGGTCAAGAGACCTCTTTACAATTCCGCAAACACTATTACATGTAACTTTTGAATGTAGATAAATTAATTTTATAATATATTTAAGTGGTCCCCCAGAAAAACCTGCTCAGGCGGGGGAGGAACTCCAAACATAGATTAAGAATAATTCGTAATATCTTAGGTTTGCGCGATATAGGAACGCTGCAAAGTGTTCGAAACGTCAGGAAAAACAAAAAACCAATAATACACGCGAGTAATCCGGTTAAAAGTTGTTTTATTATAATTAAGAATAATTGTGATACCTGTGCTCTTGATGGAATTAGTACTGGAGTTGTTCTCTCGCCGCTGATGAGGGGCTCGTGGCTAAGTAACAACCGCAAGGTTATTGATTGAGGTTAAGCTGCGCTTGCCGCGGTCGGTCTGTGGATGGGTGACCATCATTTCATACCAAGACCCCTCCGTGCCTCGGAGAGCACGTTCAGCCGTTGGTCCCGGTGGTCAAATTAAGATCTATGACAGCCGTTACGGGTAGTCAGAGGCCTAAAAGTCTGACAACCAGTCATACCACGAGACATCTTATTACCCAGTATTATCTGGGTTGTGGAGGTCAGTTAAGCACTCGCTCCATGTAAAATACTGGTATTAAGCTGCTTCCGGTTTGACTGGAAGCCAACCCCAATGCAATTGGGAAAAGGCTAGGCAAATTGCAACCTCTCGCCGCTGATATGGGAATCATACCCAATCAAAATACCTTTATACCTTTTACCTGCATGGTTACAATGATATTACACGATTTTAATCGTGTGTGAAACAATTTTATGTTTGTGTTTAATTTTTTTTAACTTTTAATGTAATAACGAGAGCTATTGTTGCTTTAGTACAAGTTCTTTTGTGCTTGTGTGTTACCTCACCCCCCGCCAAAACTGGCGAGAAAATTTGTTTGAAATTTGGTCAGAATCCGTCTCCCGTCTGGTCCTCTAAGCCTGTGCTCGTGGAACGATCCTATGAACGCTACTAATGATGCAATACTTGTGTCAAAGTTCTAGGCACAATTTAGATTGTGTTCAACACGCAAAGGAAATGACAAAGTTAAGTACGTTACTTACTCATCATTTTTTTCTTCGTAAGTTTGGCGACGAGATTGAAATAAATACTTTCTTCCATCATTTTCCTGCCCTCATCCTCATTTATTCATTTCGGCACAGCATTTTTCATTCTTCTGTACCAGCAGTCATCTTCGTAGTTACTCCTTTTCTAGCTATATCATCTTTCACACAACCTATCTATCATTGTATTGGTCGTTCTCTATTCTTGTAGAACCTAGTACTAGTAGAATGTCATAATTGTTGAAGTATATAGCATCATATTTTACATTCACAAAACTATGCTATTTACTGGAGATATTTATCCAAAAGTTTTAATTAACTGTGACATTGCCTATGAAATTACAAAAAATTACATACAAGGAGAATTGTAGATAAAAGATAATATAAAATAGTAGAAAAAATAGTGTTTTAGAAATGAGGTACAAAAAAAGTTTTTAAATTAATATAATTGTAAATATAGACTATGAAAGTTAACAGGCTCATTTTAATATACAATTTAAGATAGAAAATGAAACTGCAAAAGAACTTTGAAAATGATGCAAAACAACGCCATTTTGATTTTAAAATACAACTTAAACCCGCACAAAATTTTCAAGACTCGAATAATCTTAACAAAGACGTTAGTTCGTGAAATAACTATGAAACTTAATTTAATGGAACAGAATATTGGGTAAATAAACCTATTAAACCTATAGCATGATTCTATTGGAGAAATCAATTCTAGTAGTCAGTAATAGCTTGATAATAAATTAGATTTCGATTAGATTGATAGACACTATAGAAAGATTACGATATTAGTTTTCTTTCACGCGATCTTTGATTAAAAGTGCAGTTTGAACAACTTTCAAAATTATACCAGACATCGTTAACGATTCTAATATTATGATCGTTATCGCCAATGACAGTGTCATTGCACTAACAGAATCGATATCGAATAATAATTATACCTGATGTACTTTGCATGCGTTTAAGAGTATTTTTTATTATAGCGAAATTCTGTGAAGTGTGAAATCATTAATCGGTTCGCACGTCGTACGTTAGCGCGTCGCGGCACTATGCGACATGCGCTCTTCTTCGCATTCAAGGGAATACTAACTTGCTATTAGCAAGTTGCAAATTTTAATACGTGCGCTCATTCTTAGAATCGAACGAATGAAATGAACGCGATATCAGACGAGCTTTTTAATTCCTTACTAACATGTGTTTATTTAACAAGGCCACATTGATTTAGCATTAGCAATTAGCATGCTAAGACACAAGAATTCCAATGCTCATGAAATTGAGGCGGAATAGCATTCATGGCCATTACAAGTATATAACACATACAAAATACTTTTTATCCCAGTTTGACCCTATTCTAAGTCCACGCAGACGAAGTCACGAGCAGATGCTAGTTAAACATAAAAACATAATTATGACATCATTACCTCGTCCTGAATTTATACCAATTGCTAATAATATGTCATCATACGCCGGTCCTCGGACCTTTCAACTTCAGTTATACTGATAACGCGTAGTGTTCCGGTATTTGTCAATATATAATTAGCATGTTTATTAAATAGTTGTGATAAAGCATCAATTAAGAAACTATTTAATAGATAACATGGCTACCATACTATCACTCTTGTATTTCCTGAGGGGATAAAAAACTGTTGTTAGCTTATTCAGAATGTTCTAAGCTGTTTGTTTATGTATACGTATAACTACTAATAACCACTAGACATAAATACTTTTACTTAACTGAATATTTAACTAGGACATTGTTTTATTGATTTACATGCTGGTATTACCGACTTCGTTTGCATGACAAAGGATAACATACCTATGAACTATCAAAAGCAGCGCCTTACTTCCGCAAAATACACCTTCAATAAGAAGGTGTATGTTGTGTAAAGTGACCTATTGCATTTGATAACCCATTGCTTGATGAAAGTTATAGGCTATTTAACAACACGACCATTAGGGGTCGGACAAAGAGAAAAAAAGCTGGTGAAATATTATTGTTATTCCCTCATTAGTCTAGTGAACGCAAGCGAGTCTGCGAGGGAAGGTTCCATCACTGGTCAGGCACTGATATTAAATTTTTGGGAAATATTTGTACGCCAGAAATGGTAAAATCAAAGAAACCTTAATATTTAATTAACATGTATTTTATTCTTTATACACCAAGAACATACAATAAGTAACCCTAAAATATAAAACAGTATAATGGGCGGCCATATTACACACGACAACTTCTTCACCTGGAACAAGAAAAGAAAGGACATGAATAAAAATATTTTTGTACTATCATTTAAGACCAATTTAGAAGGAAAAAATAGAGGGAAAGAGAAGAAGAGGAAGACCTCAACGAAGCTTTATACATCAAGTGAAGGAGAAAGTAGGAGTCAAGTCGTATCAAGAGGATAGAATAGAGGATTAAATTGAAGATAATTTAAACAAATATATATAAAGATAAATCTTTGAAAAGTATTAACGCATGCTTACCTCTTTTTCCATTTAATATATATCAACTATATAAGGTCCTAATTTATTAGGTAATTTCCATTTAAGGGGTCAATGTGTAAGTGATAAGGATTCATTTAAGCCATAATTAAAATTTGTACAACAATTTTATTTTTTTCATAACCTTCGCCGTTCAAGGAACAGTTTTCGTCTTGTTGGTACTATGTTAATGACAAATAATTTGTTATATCCATTTAATTCTTAGCTTATGTGAATGTATTTGACTTATATATTACCCCTTTCAAAGGAAATTACCTAATAAATTAGGACCTTATATATAGTTTACTTCAAATATATATAGTTTATTTCTCCTTTTTCTATTCTTCCATTTAATATTATAACTTTAGAGTTCGCTAAGCATGTGTTAATACTTTTCAAAGATTTATGTTTATCTTTTCTGTAAGGAATTTCTCAGTACAGTCGCTCCCAATAGATAGTAATAGGCGAACAACCTATTATATGAGATTTTTATCGCCATCGGTAAAGTGGTAAAGAAAGTAAAATAATTAATTAAAAAACATAAAACTACACTTCTGCCTCTACATAACCCTTTGAGAAACACAAGCGAGATGTGTGTAGTCAATTGATGAAATTGATTATAAAATCATTGTACAACGCATGCAATGAGACTGAGAGAATATTTATAGAAAAAACTATGAAAAATGTGGAAGAAGTATGCGGAGGTCGAGATGGTTAGTGGTCAGAGCGCCTGGAGTATTTGTCCGGGAGGCACAAGTTCGAATCTTGCTCACGACCATATATTACCTTCCACAAAAAATTACATAAACGCACTTTCAAGGTTAATCAGTCATCCGTCATTGCTTCTATTAAAATCAAACCTTGGGGATACACTGTAGTTCTAAATCGCCAACAATCAGCAAGCGAGATTAGAACAGGTAGCATTGATCAGGCCAATATTCAAATCTATGTATGAATGGATTCAAAAGTAATTTATATATCTCGTCTAAATAAAACAAAGAGAATACGTAATATATTATTAGTTCCAACTTCCAAATGAAGTTCCAATGGTCATATTGTGCATTTGATCTTCATAATAGTCATCGCATCGCATAAAACAGCTAAAGTATTATGACTCAGTTAAGTTGTTCTTTGAACTCATTGATAAGGCGTTCCGTGATAATTCCACGGACCGCCCATCCCGTATCCCGACCCTCTTCCCACCGTTGGCTACCAGGCGCTCAGAAATGCACAGAGCTTGTGCTACGTAACACGTTGCACTGACAAGCCCAGTCAATAGGTTTTACTAACATAAAAACCCTTAATACACTTGAAATAAGAATCATTTTATAGCAGAGTAAGTTCAGTTTTTAGTTGTAATCCTACACTGTTTACTTGATAGTCTCTATCTTTAGGGAATAACGGTCATATTAGATTGGCTACAGGTACATGTTGATTTGGAAACGAAACATATCTTACTGCATTATGCGTCCCTGGTATATTGGTCACATGTTTTCGTTCCGTGGTCGTAACATTCCAGGGGACCCTTTTGTTTTAATTTCAATTAATGTGTTTGTTGGTTTGTTTGTTACTTCAGTACCTATTCCATAATTATTTTGAATTTATGTATGGAGAATAACTTAATTATTGTAAGCATTTTCAACTTTTTGTTTATTTTTTTTATTGTGCCTAAATTTTATTTGTTGTATATTTAGTAATAAATTAAGATTAATTGATTAATATAGTTCGCTTATAAAAAAATGCGGGTGTTGTATATACATTACATAAAAAGAAAAACTCTTTCGATAAATTATTTATTAGTGCTTCCAAGCAGAGAAGTACAAAATTGTACTTAATCATAACAATAAAAATGTATTATGTCTGGTCGGGTAATTAGCAAGCCAACAGATTAAAGCCAAGTCGAGCGGCCAAAATTAATTTGTCACCTTCCCATATGAAAGGTGAGGAAGTTTGATACCGCGGTGCCATGACAAACACGGATATTAGAACTTTGATAAGCTTGCTTGACCAGTCAATGCGCCCACACATTTCCTTGTAACTACAATAGGATGAGACGGAAGACTTCCTTTAAATTGATAAGTCATATAACTGACTCACCGTCTTTACTCCGCATGATCTCAAAAAGAAACAAAAAAAGAAAAGGTAAGTTTTAAATCGCATTAAAGCATGGAAAGTGACCTTTAGAGGTCACGTTAAATTTGCTTGACCATGACCGGGGTTTGAACTTAACCTCTGGATTGATACTCAAAGTGTACAGCCAACTTATATACGTTCTCGACGGCTGCTAGCTTAGTCAAATCTTTCCGGATATGGAATACGGAAAGGGATAAAGTTAATTTATAATATTTTTTTGTGCATGGAAAATACTAATTATTGTTCACCGGTTACTACTCACGTACATTCTTCGGGTTTGCCCGACTTTGTAATATTAATATGAATAATATGAATATGCCTTCCGCAAGTTATTTATTATACAAACATGGAAAATACGACGACGAGCGGGTTTAAAACCCGCAGCTACTGGATCAGGATAATACGGAAATTTTTCTTACCAGAAACCAGAGAACATTTTGCCTATTCAGAAAATCGGATCCAGAACTTTGCTCTCAGCAGTCGCGCTTGCGTCCATTAAAATAAATAATAATGAAGTAATGTCAATCTGATGCCATCCATTATCGTGCTATAAATGGGAAATAGTTATGCAAAGTCATTTTGAGTAATTAAATATCCTGATTTGCAGAATAAACAAGTGTCAATGATCCTTTTTGTAACTAAACATGAATGACGAGGCGAAATGTTTTTTTTTTGCTTACAATTAGAAATATCTTATTGTTTAAGTGTATGCCTAATCTTCATCCTAATCGAGATTCGAAGACGTACAAAGGTCTCTGACGTTCGAAAACGAGTGATGGAACTGAAATGAAGTCCAAGCGTCCAAGAACAGGATGTAGAGGTGTTGGTCACCCGGTGGCTAGATGAGTGGATGATATTATGCTATCGCTGGAAAATCTGGATGAGACTAGCACAGCAGCGTGGAGATTGGCACAAGGCTTATGCCCTGCAGTGGGTGAAGTCGGACTGTGAATGATGATGATGCCTAATCATCATCATTATCCCCCTGCCCTAATTCCAATTTATTTGGGGTCGGCGCAGCATACCTATATTTGGCATGCTGCTAAAGTTTTGGCTATGTTTTATGACCGGCAGCCTGCCTGACGTCAACCCTCTTTGGGAATGCTGTTGTTAGTGGTAACCGCCACCGATACGGTCTCCTTCTATCTAGCTATATCACACCAAATGTTATCCATGCGCCAGGTTCTGATGTTATCCTAATATCACACTAATTTATAAATTTAGCAATCAGTTAAGGATTACTAACCTTGTATGTTGTTTTTAATGTTTGTTTACCGATGTCTTCAAGATATGCGCAAGCGCGGCTTCTGATCAGGTCCAAGGTCCGATTCACGGGTCGGGTTTTTTTGTTAGAACATTTTTGGCAGCAGCCCGGGGCTTGGAATTGTGTCCGATAGACCTACCTATTACATCGGACATGATTGAAGAGGGGGTGTACAACTGTGTAAATCTCTGTCAACCCCTTCGAGAAATACAGGCGTGATCTATGTTATAAGCCTATCTATTTCAATGAGTATTAAATCAAAATCATAGTTTCTTTCTATCGTAATTCTATTCAAACAATTTTTAAGCTTAGTATGAGTAATACTGCCTATTAATAGACAGCATTGAATACGATAAATTATTTACTGATATGCTCCAATAGGCTTAGACTTCTGCCAACACCACTCCTTAAACAAAATTGGCGTACCCTATAAGTACCCCCCCATAAGTACCAAGGATGCTCTCAGACACACCAATAAAAATTTGCGTTCCCTTTGAAAAACTGGGAGGTATTATATATTTGACTTATTTGCACTTGAAATAATATTAATTTATTTTGTAGTTCATATGATGCGTATTTTAAACAAGATACATTAGTAAATTTTTTAGAGAATGAGATTTTGATTTAGATTTTGAATACAAAAAAAAATGTTAATCATATTTTTTGTAAGCCAATTATACTGCGCGCGACAAAATTCAACCCGTAGAAAACCACCAAAAAAATATGCATAGAAGTTCGCCGTCAATTGCCGACAACTTATCTTAGAGCCGTTCTGGGTTTATTAAATAAATTCGAAAAATAACCGTAATTTTCTTTTATAACCTTGCTCGTTAATGTACAAAATTGTACTTGTTAACAATAATATTTCTATTGTGTCTGCTAACTAACAAGTGAACGACTTTT
Organism: Xylocampa areola; assembly: GCA_935421205.1. Lineage (NCBI taxonomy): Eukaryota > Metazoa > Arthropoda > Insecta > Lepidoptera > Noctuidae > Xylocampa > Xylocampa areola. Next base: position 10,586,151 of record OW285219.1, on the reverse strand, counting down.
ACATGATGAAAAATGCAAGCTTGTATAAGTACCTAGACTAGACTTTTCTAATGAGATTCATTCAAACAGAAAGTCGCAATCGGAAACCATTCTCCAAGACAACGAATGAATCTCAAATCACGGAAGTATATCAATTACTATACATACTTTTATGTATATGTCCAGTTTTGCCAACACGTGTGTTCAAACCTTACCAATTTGCAATTCCATTTAAGCTCTCAAGGATATCCTCTTATGGTGTTGTATAAGATTGTCTCGAGTGACGTTTATTCACATTGTCTCCGCCTATTCGGTACTAGGTCAAGGATTTTCCGTGTTTCAAAAGATTGAAGTAGATATGAACCCGTGGCTTGGTTTGTGTTTGCAAACCTTGTAGCCAACCAATGTGGGTACATAATTTGAACAGCTCACATCTCACATGCAATCAAGGCAGTTCCTCTAGTTTTGTGTAGTTAGGGCATTACATACGGACGGCAGCTGTTGAGCGTCGTCGAAGACACGCGGTGGCAGTTGTCGACAGCACGACGGCGGTCGTCAACGCGTTTCAACGACGCTCAGTGGCTATCGTCAACGCTTGGTGGCAGTCGCCGACGTTTGACTGCAGTTGAGCGTCGTAGACGACACGCGGCGGCATCGTCCACTGTATAACGGCAGCCATTAACGACGCTGAGTGACAGTCGTCGGTGTTCGACTGCAGTTGAACGTCATCGGAGACGCGAGGTGCGCTTGTCGCCATGCGTCGATGACAACATACCGCTCGTATGTAAGAGCTTTTAGGAGCCAATCTAATTTTATTTTTATTAAATTTTATGATATACTGCTCACTGCACTTACTAACCAATGTCAGTGGTTTAAGACGCCCGCGCCCGCAGGCCACTGACTTAGCTTAGTTACTGCTATTAATATTAGCAATACCCGGGACCGACGGCTTAACCTGCTCTTCGAAACTCGGAGACGCTCAGATTAAAATGATCCTAGCAGTTCTCCATCTACAGATTAACTACGCCAAGTTTTACTTAACCTTAATCTTAACATAACATAGCACCACGCCTGTATTCCCCGAAAGGGTAGGCAGAGGTGTACACAGTCGTATACCCATATTTCACTAACGCTGTTCTTAAGTCCCATATAATAGCTGGTGAGCCTATTGCTACCTATCGGGCACAATTCCAAACTTGGGCTGCTCCTGAAAACTATCTAACAGGAAAACTCTGCAACACTTCGCCCGTCGCGGGAATCGAACACCCGAGACCTTATGCTCCGCATTCATTCATTTGGGAGAACAATTACATTTTAATGTGTAGTTTTACATGAAATTGAACCTTCTGCTTTGGTACTAAAGATTGAATTTCATTGTAGTTCTTAACTGTCATAAACGCCATCATACTTTATCGTCGATTTTCGTGTGTTTATTATTTATTTGGTTTCACTCTCAAAGGAATTGTTTGCATATTAATAATTATGTAAATAGTTTTGTTTCTACTACATGATTTTATTACCTTATAAGTGGTCTACAATGAGAATAATGAGACGGAATATAATAGGAATACATAACGCGTTAGTATTGTTACTATAATGCTATTGTTTATGTTAGCCTGGTAACCACGAATTAAATAATAGACTGCGTCTGTACGTCTGGTAATTTCGATTACGTACCGTCACGTTGAACCTGAATGTCCCACTCCTTACAAATAATAGGAATAATAAATAAAAAATAAAATAATATCATTCCATAGACACACAGACAATCCATTAATCACGTGTTTTTTTTTTACATTTTTACCCACCCACCCATTACATTTCATTTCATTTATTTTTCATTAACAATTCACAATATTGTATCTGAAATTCTTATAACTACACATTCATGCAATAATGCTAAAGAATCAATACTAAAATAATAAAATAAAATTATTAATATAACATCTCTAATTATATAAATTCAAAAAAAAAAAGCCAATTTGAATTCGACAAAAGAGCCTTTTAATTAAAATACTGTCAAACAAAATTAAAAATGTCAAATAAGCTGTCGGTGTTATTTTAAATTATAATCATAAAATTTCCAATAACGTACGTTCAAAAAATTTAAAAAAATAAAATAATACATTTAGAATTCGACAAAAGAACGTTATAATTAAAATAATGTCAAACAAAAATTAAAATGTCAAATTCGGTGTTATTTTAAAAATTTTATCATAAAATTTCTAGTATCGTCTATTCAAAAAATTACAAAGTATAGTAAGCCAAATCGAATTCGCCAAAAGAACGTTATACTCAAAATAATGTCAACCAAAAATAAAAATGTCAAATTAAATGTCGTTGTTATTATAATATGAGATTACAATTAATCAATTGAGTAGTAACATCGATTCAACAAGAACAATCTGAGTTTATTATGAAATGCTCTTGTATAGACTTGAACCTTAATTTCTATTGGTAGTTTATTATATATTTTTACTGACTTATAGTAGGCACTATGCTTAACAACATCAAGATGAGGTACATTTGTTATCTTGAGGTCCATTCTCCTTGTGCTTTCCCTTTTCTGTCTTTCTTCTTCAGTCTCATATTCGTGGATATATTTCGATAAATGGGTGAGCAATACTGAGATGTACAAGCTAGGAACTGTAAGTATTTCCAATTCTTTAAAATGTGTTCTGCATGATTCCTGTTGCTTAATTCTCACCATAGTTCTAATAGCTCTTTTCTGTAACACAAAAGCTTTTTGAGTGTTATAGTCATAGCTTCCGCCCCAAAAAAGAATGCTGTATCTTATTTTGGACTCAACCAATGCGTAATATATCATTTTCAGGTGTTGGAGTTCCACTTCGTTTCTTAGACTCTTTAGCACGTAACAGGCTGAACTGATGGATTTTTCGAGATTTGTTAGCTCTTGCTTCCAGTTAAGTTGGCTATCTATGTGAACACCTAGAAACTTCACTACCGGAGTCAGGTTTACTGATTCTCCATTCATCACGCAATTAATTCTAGCAGTGTTTTTTGATGTTGTACTAAAAAGCATAACATTGGTTTTGCTAGCATTAACTTTAAGGCTATTAGCTGTGAACCAGTTATAAAAGTTTTCTAAAGTCTGGTTTGCTACACCGTTTAGGTTGTTTATGGTATCCGCGAAAACCACTGCATTTGTATCAGCAGCAAAAACCACTAGTTGTATGGATCCTATCTCAGTTTCAATCATGTGTTGAATTAGATCGTTAATGAAGATGATAAAAAGAATAGGACCCAATATGGAGCCTTGGTGATACGTGGTGAGGTTTAAGACTAAACCCCACCCCCGTCCAAAATAAATAAAAAAGTATTTTTTAGTACCTACAAATAATCTTATTTTTTCTAGAACTTTAACTTTAAGTACAGAAAATAAATACACGTGATATCTTACTACATCCCCCTCCCCCCTTGTGATGTTTCGTGATTTTTGCCAAACCCCCTCCCCCGCCTTTGCCTGTATGTGAAGCGAGTTCGAAACTACTTGATCAATCCCGAAAAAATTATATATGTTTGAATCAGAATCATTTATTTGCTTGAAATATGGCGTCTAAAACTTCTTGAGTAATTAAATGACATGACTGTCCTGTTGGTCTAGTGGTTAGTAGCCCTGACTGCTAGGCCGGAGGTCGTGGGTTCGATTCCCACTCAGGACAAATGTTTGTGTGATGAGCACGATCATTTGTTCTGTGTCTGGGTGTAATTTATCTATAATATGTATGCATTTAGAAATATATAAGTATGTTTATCAGTTGTCTAGTACTCATAACACAAGCTCTGCTTAGCTTGAGACTAGACGGCGTTGTGTGGTAGTTGTGGAATATTTATTTATTTATTAAAAAAAAAAAAAAAAAAAAATTGTGCATCATATTCCGCCTACTAAATCAGCATGTAAAAGGTACAAACATAATATTAAATGAGTGTAATAATAATGATGTTTATGCAAATGAATTTCTAAATAACAGTAAACAATTTATTATATACATACATTTGTTTCCAATTGGGGTACGCAGAGACTATCGATTTCCACCTACTATGACTATGACACATCATTTCCGGTTCAACTGTGTTCATTAATCTTTTTATGCCTGCCCTTTTGTACAATTTAATTAAGATGAATGTCTCACATAATTTAAATATTACCCATACAAAAAGTCGTGAATAGTTGTTTATATTCGTTTAATTAAATTCTCAAAATTTCCAAAATGTTGCAAAAGTATTCTTTTAAATGGCATGGAAATGTACAAAGTACTATTGTAGTAAAACCGTTGTCCGTTGACAATGTTTAGTTGGATAATTTAATGGCCCATTCTTAAGTCAATTAAGCATTGTTTTATAACAATAACAAACGGAAAGATACAATGACAGCAGCTGCTGATGCATACTGTTGAACTAATAAAATACATAAAAATTCACTCTCCCCCACAAGTCATGTTGTGACTTTTGGGAAAGTTGGTTGCGAGTAGCATGTATCATCTATCAGCGTCAGCACCGCGTTACCACATTTTGTGTGAAGGGACCAGCCTACCTTTATTTGTGTACCAATAGTGCACGTCCAAAATGAGACTTACCATCTGTTAAAGAATTAGTAAAGTCATAAAAACAAAAATTTGGGACCAATCAAACCAAATCAAAACCAACTTGCAAACGACAAAATTTTTGAATCTGGGAGGCGGCGCTGACACTCATACATAGTACATACTAGGGAAGCATAGCTCATAAGAGCGGATTGCCTTCATATTTTTGCGAACATTGCACGCGCATAACAAGGACCAGGATCGCATAACACGAAAGGAAGTTGACTTGTGTGCCAATGCAGGGTGCAAAATTAGGGCAATTGTACTCAACTCCCATTCTTGTGGAAGAAAAACTGATTAGTGGCGACTAATTCCACTCATTAGTATGAATAAATATCAATAACGTTAAAAGCTCAAGAAGGTACTCAGAATTAAAAAAAAACTTATCGGTAAGTAAGTATTTAACATTTGGATCAAATTCTTCAATTAACTAAATATGTACTTGCGAGGAGATTTTACTCATAGGGGAAGGCAGAAGTGTACACTACAGGGCTGTACACCCTAATTTCACCATGTCCTCATGTAATAGGTGGTGACACTATAACCATCAATCGGACACAATTTCAAACTTCAGGCAGCTACTGAGAATTTCCTTACCATATTGCTCAAACCTGGAATCGATCTCAGGACCTCACGCTCAGCAGGCGCCCTTGCGACTACTAGACAAAAGAGGCAGTTGATCTACGCACCTTATTAAAGCGTTTGGCCTCCTCAATGGCCTTGGAGTGTTGGGCGGAGTTTACTGGATTTTATCCCACTCTACTCCGCGCACCCCACCACTGAAAAACTATCAAAGATTGTGCGGGCGCAGTTGTGCGACCGCTCGTACGTTATGTTTCTTATTAGTCTAATAATAAATATGAAAACAAACATCATACCAGATTACATGTAAGCACCGGCACACATTTTATCTAAAGGGAGTTCCCCATAATCAAGAATAATAATATTCACCTTGTACGCACCCTGTGCAGTAAAATTACGTAGGTAAGTAAGTACCTAATGTGTGTCAGAGAAGCTTATTGCATTCTGATCATAGTCAATTACTGAGGGGCTCGTGGCTAAATAACAGCTGCTCAGATCGATCGATCGAGGTTAAGCTGCGCTTGCCACGGTCGGTCTGTGAATGGGTGACCATCACTTCACACCGAGACCCCTCCGAGCGTACCCAATTGGCTGGCAGCATTGCCACGTTGAATAGCAATACCAATTCTTTGTGCCCTCGGTTCACGCAAAGTGTGCGATCTCTTTATAGAGAATGCGAGCTCTCGGACCCCACGACCCGAGTGTTTCAACCCCAAACGGCTCAAAAATATAGTTACTAATAAAATTATTATATTTTCGCCGTTTTAGGGCCTCCGCAGCTGCAGCAGCAGCGCCAGCACAGCCCGCCGAGCTGGAAACATGGGATGGCGCAAGGGTATCGACGCATGTTGAGTCCCATACCAGAGGCCTACCCATCTTCCACGGCAGTAACGACATGCCGATTTTATTTTATTCTTTATTGTACACCAAAAGCTATAAAATATATCAAATTAGATACATAAGAAATATAATAATAAATAAGATTAATAGTCATCATCTATTAAATTTATTTCTTAGGGCTCAGATCATGACTAAGAGCTTCGTTCGAGTTTGAAACTAGTCGGGCATTCCCGAAGAATCCACGTGAGTAATAAACCGTTGAACAATAATTGATATGATTTCTCACGAAACTTTAGACATTAGACAAAAACTAATTTTTGTCTAATGTTTACAATTATCACATTTTTCTAACAGAAAAACTCAATAACATTTTGCTCAACCCAGGAATTGAACTCGAGACCTCATGCTCAGCAGTCGCACTTGAGACCAGCGAGGCATTTTAAACTTATTACATTTTAATCACTGTGTTTGTAATTAATTCCTCAATAAATAAACTGATCGATTCACGATAGATGATAGTTTCGAGTTTCTAAGCCCAATAATTGAATTCAGGACCCCGCATTCGACAGCAGCACTAACGACTAGACCAGTGAAGAAAAATAAAACAGATTTATTGTCAAAGTCCAATTCACACACACGGCATCATTAAATTGTGAGACTATTGGTTATCACTTATCACAATAATAAATAATGATGGGTCGCATTCACCTTGTGACCACCCCCTACGTGGGGTCGTATAATGAGCTGCCGATATAATGCTATGACAGTTGAGGCTATGGGATCCTGTCACACTGTCACGTAACAAAGGAATCAATCTGCCTATACTTTTCCGAATTACATTGGGGTTGGCTTCAAGTCATACCCGATACAGCTTAATACCAGTATTACATGATCAACGATATTTTTAATTATATGGGACTCACATAACATAGCGTCATGCCTGTGTTCCCCGAAGAGGTAGACAGATGTGTACCCAGTTGTACACCCACATTTAACTAATGCCTTTATTAACACCCATGTAATAGTTGGTGAGCCTATTGCCATCTACCGGGCATTATTCTAAACCTAAAGCTAATTCCTAAGGCTTCTCAAGAGAAGCAAAAGATTCAAGAAACTTTCTAACAGAAAAACTCAATAACACTGCTCAAACCGTGAATCTACGAGCACTAGATCATCAAGGCTGTCGTGGGACTTATTAAGTAAAATATGGGTGTACGGCAGTACTTATACCGTTGTCTACCACTTCAAGGAGTATATTAAGCGTAATGCCATGTATGTATGCCTCTATGTACGTAAAGAAAATATTGCGCAAAATCACACTACGGTGTAAAAGCGTCCCTTCAGCAAATAAGTCAAACGCTACAGCTGTTGACCCCGGCTGTTGAGGGTAACCTTTTAGAGGTTAACTTAAACAAGGTTACTGCACAACACAGACTTACAGACTTATAAAAACTTTACCCTCTCGTATCCTGGGATTTATCGTTTTTCGCTTGTATTCTCGGTACACTGTTGCATACCTGCCGCATTCGTTAAGTGGGCGCTGAGCGGGAGATCCTGTCGTTGGGCAGAGTTATTCGGTTTTTCCACTTTTAATCCAGCAGCTTTTTCAGCAGCCGAGACCATCAACTGCATCGGACCGTGGCACTTCATAGTGATATTTTTAATGCCACGGTTATTAGGTATGTGTCGTTAGCACTAACCACTACACTAGCTTACTGCTAGTAGAGAAGTTGAAGATCAATCCGGTAGGGCGTTCTTCGTTCACCAATTTATTTGGGAGGGGGGTTTCCTTATTTTTCACGTCTCAATTCAATTCTTGTCTGGGGTTTCGGGGGTATTTTCAACCCTCCTAACCCCCTTTAGGCTTCAGTACGAGGCCAGTCATCCCCTTCCTATTTGCCTTTATCATAAGTCAAACTGTGTCTATCTTATTAACTAAGAAAAATAACATCAAAAATTTCCTATTATTTAAAAAGCAACTCCATAACCATATTTGCTTCCTCATTGATCCAGTCCAGGTCCTAGGTTCGATTTCGGGTCAGCCAAACCCTTCGAAGATTAGCGTGATACTAAGCTAGGATTTATTTCTGACCACAAGTAAGTACCTTAAACTTATCATTTATGTACCTGATACAAAGATATCGAAAGGGTGAATAACCTTTTACATGTTCTCGTAGAAGAGAGTGAACCCCTCATAGTTTACGAGGTTCACGTGATCACAGGTCATTTACCTCGCATTTTAGATACAGTTCACAAACTTATCAATCATAATATGCAATGTACTCGTGTGTTGTATTGTTTTTATTTACATACACATATGGAGGTAGGCAGAAATTGTAGAACACCACCTGATACGATCCTTACATACTGTTTTAGCGTCGTCTACGTTGATATATCTTTTTTTTTGAGCGTGGGAAATCCGTCGTGGACGCTGTGCCGGACTTCTACCGACTAAAACGGTCGGACTCCAGCCTTCACCGAGGTCCCGGGTTCGTTGCAGCAATCACTACGACCCCGGCAGCCATTGATACAACTGCCTACCTATTGGCTATCTAAGTTATCATGGCATTGATTACGCCCTAAGGCGAGGCTCGTATCCCGTAGGGGGTGCCCTTAGCGTATTGTCGCTTAGTTTATAAGTTGAATGCCCTGGTTGGGAGCCTTAAAATGATTATGGCAACCACAGGAAAGCTCGGTCAAGCAGTCGACAACCTCCTAAGTTGACCTGCGAGATGCCATACACAAATAAAAATGAATTTAAGGGCACTTTACACCGTATGTTACAACTTGTCTATTAATTTTATTATTATTCAGGGATTATCGTCCCACTGCTGGGCAAAGGCTTCCCTACCCTTCTTCCACTTCTCTCGGTCTAGCTTTTTGTGGCCAATCCTTCCAATAGATGTCAAGCTCATCCCACCATTTCCTTCTAGGCTTGCCGCGATGTCGTCTAACGTTGTTTGGGCTTCACTCAGTGGTGAAATTCGCCCACAACGCCTCCGACAGTTCCATTTCAGATCTCACTTCTTCTTAAAATATGGTTGTTGATAATGTCAGAGTTTAGTTAAACCAACCGTAGGTCTCTGACATGGCTTTACACACCATCCTGAACATTATTCAGGTGTGCTGGTTTCCTCACAATTTTTTCATCCGCCGTTTCAAAATAAGTGATAATTAATCATTTATAAAACGCACATGACATCTTAAAGTCAGTGGTACGTGCCTCGGATTCAAATTAGCGCCTTTTGACTTGTCAGTCTGTGAGTCCAACGGTCATACCATTAGGCTGTCACTGCTTACTTGCTGCTGGCTTCACTCATACAATTGTATTATTATGACTGCCTCGTTGGTGTAGTGGTCGCAAGCGCGGCTGCTAAGCGTGAGGTCCTGGGTTCGATTCCCAGATCGGGCAAAGTGTTATTGAATTTTTCTGTGAAGAGTGAAGAAAGAGGGAGTGCACCTGTGTTTGCGCATACACTTGTGCACTATAATATCTGCTGCGTATTTGACTAATCTTCGCGGAGATAGGCCGCCGTGACCAAAATAAGGTCGGAAGGAGTACAGTATATATATATATTTATTATTATTACGAGTATTTTTAATTAAATAATCGTCAAGCAGTTTTTTTATAAGAAAAGACGACCTTAATTTATAAATAGTTTTATAGCTACCTAGCTGTTACGGAATCATCAATAAAAATAAATAAAATTGAAGTGTCTGTTTGTAATGTCAAACTAATAGTGCTTTTTTAAGTTCATACAGTTATTTGCACGATACCCATGATTAAAAATCAGTATTTTAAATTTTTGACAATCTTTCTATCAGTTTGTTCCAGCTAATCCTCGAAAAGGCTGGACTGATTCTGATAAGATTTTGTTGGCTGGTAGCTGACTATACATTAGGAGTAACTTAGGCTAATTATAATATAATTATACGCTGGTAAAACCGTGGGCACAGATAGTCTTAAATAAATTCCTACAGAATCTTTGTAACACCTACTTAATATTTATTTATTTTGGTGCGGGGAGGAGGGTGAAGATAAATTGTTTTTCTGAGACTGATACAACGTTGTAAAACAATTGTTTTTTTTTTGTTTTGTTTGTTGTCGTGTATTGTTTTACGGCGCATTTTATTGTTGGGCAGGACACTATGCTAGGTGTGGTGAAGGCAGATGATGTAGATTCCTGACAGAATGGCGATTGAGAATATTTGAAGACCAATACGGACCTTATAGAATGCATGAAGACCAATGGCACGATGGGTCGACGAAATAGTCAGGATTGTCGGAAACCAGGGATAGATAGGAAAAGTTCCTAAATCACCGATGAATAATTATTTTTGGGTTCCATCACTAGAACTTGACCTATTGAAACTGGTACCGGAATCGTTACGTAACATGGAACCCTTATGAGAGTCTAAATGAAGAACGGAACCGAAAAGTGGAACCGGTTTTCAATCCCTGCTCAAACCTGGGATCAATGGCATAGAAGAGAGGAGGCTTAATACCATGTAGTGGTTTGTTCAAAACTAAAATGATGATAATGATGATGATTTTATTTTGCTAAGGACTGCCTTCGGGCATAATGTTTTTGATAACATAATTTACCATTACGCCTGTATCTCCGAAGGGTTGGGCAGAGGAGTACTGATGTACACCCACAATTCACCGATACAGTTTTATAAGGAGGAATCTATTGCCACCATCCCGGCAACTCAAAACTCCAAGCGATAAGCCAGTAATACTTTGCCTGACCTGGGAATCGAACTCAGGACCTCACGCTCAGCAGCTAAGCTTACGAACACTAAACAGACATAATCATATTCCATATCGATATACTAGGATAACAGAAGTAGCACGTGTGTTATGAATGACTTCGTAATACGGTCATCGCATTCAACCAGATAATGTCACTAAGAAATGGGCACTATTTATTTTGCGTAGGTATAATAATTTAATTAAGATGATAAGTTGATAACCGGTAGAGGTTTATTTTTTTGCCTACTTTTTTGGGTGTTATTTTTATCTAATATCTGCCTTTTCGGTCCAGTTTGGAGGGGGGAATCCCAATAGAGTCTGGAAAAATCGAAGAAGTGTGTGATTGATGTCAGCCGCGCCGTTTTGCCAAATCAGTGCGGTGCTTCAGCAAATGCGCTAAGCCGCGCTTCTTTTGATGTTAGATTCTCAACTTTGGTTTAATGTCTATTGCAATAATCCAAAATTTTATTAATATTCCTATAAATCTATTTAACGTATATCAAACTATTATTTATCTATTGAATCTTCATCCATCTACGATGGCATTTTATCAAATTTATGTCAGGTAGACTGAAACAATTTTAAATAAACTGTTTAGACGCCTGATACCTTAGTCCTCCTGCGACCACGAACGCTGCAAAGTATTCGAAACGTCAGGCAAAACAAAAACCAATAATATTTTAGATTAATCCGGTTAAAAGTTGTTTTATTATAATGTGTAGTGATCGCGAAAACCTAAGATATTACTATGTTATTATTATTATTTATTATCAACAATTTCTTACACGTATATAGTAAATGTTCCGTAAAGATTATCAAGTTCAACTATAGAATCGAATGTAATAACAATAATTAGATACAATAATAACAAACTAATAGTTCATTCACATTCGACCTTACGTGTTACGGTAGTAAAACAATGTAACTATCTCACTAAACATCCGATGTATTAATAATATATTATTATATTCTATTGTAGGTGTTTACATATTATCACGCACGTGTTTCCCGGAGGATTAGACATGGCCGCGGGCTCAGCTCATGACTAAGAGCTCCGTTCGAGTTCGAAACTAGTCGGGCAATCCCGAAAACTGCACGTGAGTAGTAACTGGTGAACATTAATTGATATGATAAGACAAACGTCAAAAAAAAATTAAGTTTGACTTCTGTTATTTTAGTGGCCACCTAAAAGGCATATAGGCGTGTCATTTTCAAATATTTTGAGAGAGTTTGACGTCTCGTTTCGCTCCTAAAAGCAGTAGATAGATATACCTATGTAAAAAAATGTGTTTATTAGGCTATAGTAGAATCGCCAGCAGGTACATAGGTATAGGTACAAGGTGGAAGGTAAAATACTCGAAGAAAAATTTAATTCGTTTCTATCAATGCACCGGAACAACGTGAGATGTTTTTCAATATTTTTTTGGTTGATGGCTCATCTTTCTAAGTTGTTTAGATTCACTGGTATAATCCATCTTAAATGTTTTGGAGTCTTTACCTTCTCCTTATCGTGTGGTTGATGAACAAACTAGTCTTAGAGTTGAAATCCGTAGGCCTTATGCCTCTGAAGTAGCTTTACAAACCATAGAGATCTCAGGTGTGTTGGTTTCCTCAGATCTAACAAGTTCTCAAACAAGCGATAATTAATTTCTAATACGCATATTACTTGAAAAGTCAGTGGTAGCCTTGGATTCGACCATGCGGACTTTGACTTGCCTGTCCAACGGTCATACCTCTAGGCTATCAATGTGGATAAGCGAGAACTCTCTTTTTCTGAATTGTTAAAATTTTAATGTAGCAGGAGGACTACTGCGACCACGAACGCTGCAAAGTTCGAAACGTCAGGAAAAACAAAAACCAATAATACACGCGATTAATCCGGTAAACAGTAGTTTTATTATAATGTGTAGTGATCGCGAAAACCTAAGATATTACTATGTTACAATTTTATTGTAGCATCGACTTAATTATGTCCTTATAAACCGTTTAGTTCATGAGAAGCATAGCCCTACGATGCACCGTTTTCGAGAAATCGGTCGAGTGTTTTTTTTTACTTTGCTTCTCATAGTGCCCTGCGTATATTCTAACACCGCCCCTAAGACAACCCACTGATCACTGCTTTGTACCTTCCAGTCTGTATAACCAGGCCATGCCTGTCCCACTATGTATGGATAATTTTTATTTCTTGTGCTTTAAGATTTTTTATATATTTTTTTGCATATTAATTTTATTTATATAAAAATACAGACAAATCCTTCATACGCATTAACGCAACTAGAGATCAGGATGGCTTGGTGCTCAGAGTCTGGACTATTTTATATGGGTGACGCAGGTTCGAATATTGCTCACGACCGTATTTTCCTTTTGACAAATAAATTGTTATTTATTATTATATTATGTGGTAACTATTGCGATTTAATAAACATAATTATGTATATTATTTCTTTCATTGCACTCTTCTTGAGCATATATGCTAGCTTGGTGTGGATTCATTGATAGTGTCTGATAATAATTTAAATTATTACAAGCCTACAATAAATTGCCTTACATTCTTACTGTGGCTTCTTATCAGAAAATGAAACAACGACCATTGATGACTGCGCTGGCTCATGTCTTTGAAATAGTCATATTGGCTCAAACGAGCTTTGAACCCAAATAAATAATATTCACTCACTTAGATAAAACAGTGACAGGTATAACCTACTTTGTGCAATTTTAACGTCAAAGTCAAGTCTTTATTGCATTTATTTGTTATATTAATTAATGTTTAACGGTTATTACTCACGTGCATTATTCGGGATTGCCTGACTATTTTCGAACTCGAACGGAGCCCTTATTCATGAACTGAGCTCAGAAACTAGTCGGGCAATCCCGAATAATGCACGTGAGTAATAACCGTTAAACAATAGTTAATATGAATTTGTCTCACAAAAGTTATTATATAAGAAAGGGTATATAAGGTTTTACGGTAAGTTTAAGTCAAGATATGTCTTTGAAAAAGCATTAACGCATGCTTAGCGAACTCTAAAGTTACAATATTAAATGGAAAAAGAATACGGTCGCGAACAGGATTCGAACCTGCGCCTCCCGGATAGATACTCCAGGCGCTCTGACCACTAAGCCATCTCGACCTCTGCTCACCACCACGAATTCTTCTTCCATATTTTAACACGTCTTATGGCGACGTCATGGCAATCAATTCAGTACCTATACAAGTGACCGAACCGACACGACTAACTTTGCAGTTAATACAATGTCGTAAAGAATGCAATTACCTTAATAATTCAAGATATGTCTTTGAAAAAGCATTAACGCATGCTTAGCGAACTCTAAAGTTACAATATTAAATGGAAAAAGAATACGGTCGCGAACAGGATTCGAACCTGCGCCTCCCGGATAGATACTCCAGGCGCTCTGACCATTGCATTCTTTACGACATTGTATTAACTGCAAAGTTAGTCGTGTCGGTTGGGACACTTGTATAGATACTGAATTGATTGCCATGACGTCGCCATAAGACGTGTTAAAATATGGAAGAAGAATTCGTGGTGGTGAGCAGAGGTCGAGATGGCTTAGTGGTCAGAGCGCCTGGAGTATCTATCCGGGAGGCGCAGGTAAGTTTAAGGTTGAATAATTCTGGAATCCCGTGGCGTATCTACAAATTTAGAGCTTATAGTCGGTAACCCCAAATGACCAATACCAATTTCTATCACTATAGATAACACACAAAATTTTTGAGAAACTATTTGCGATCTACTTGATGTTTATTACATTCCTTTCTTTCTTTTCTTTTTTTTTAAAAAACGTTGCCCCACACTAGGAATTTCTTCCTGTGTCGTAGGTGCGTTTACAGACATATAATATCACAAGCGCACACACACTCAGACCCGGAGCAATTATCTATAGATCGTACAAATATTTGCTCCGTGTAGGAATCGAACCTTCGACACGCAGCGCAGCAGTCGGTCTCTCGACCACTGCGCCAACCGCGCTGTTTTGTTACAATTTTTGTTCTAGGTCACCACATCTGTCCTTGATCTTGACCGAAACATTACATTACCATATACAGACGAACAGATGTCTTCGGCCACACTTCGATGCGTGTGACCATTCAAGATGGCGGACCACATGTTATTAAGCTGAATTGTGTTTATTTTATTTCTGTTATAATGTAAGACACATATTTCATCTAGTTTGAAGTAATTATGGTATAACTGGCTAGTTTTAGGAATGGTTCTCACACAGCTGCCTAAAACATAAATATTCAAAATAACATTTATGCAATCTAAAATGGCTTCAGCGCTGATACTGCTGATAAATCGAAATGCAAATCTTTCATAAGCAATTGCATTCGAAATCAGATTTATGGTGCTTTTATCATATTTCATAGTCTAATTTGGTCAGAGGATATTGTAAAAAATCTCGTATGTTTTGTAGTGTTTGACGTTAACATAACAACAAAATTAATTGAACGGGAATAGAACTAGGTACTGAGGTATTTTGTCTAATAATAATATATCCTACCGACCAAATTTTCGGTCTCGACGTCCCATCTCCACGGAGATTAGCCAAGTACGCAGAAGATATTAAAAACCCAATAACACTTTGCCTGATCCGGGAATCGAACCTAGGACCTCACGTTCACCAACTGCGCTTGCAGCAACTATAGCAATTATGCATTTATCATTAACTAGCTTCTGTCCGCGACTTCATCTACGTGGACTTCAGATTTAGGTCCAGCCGGGATAAAAAGTACCATATGTGTTAATCCAGGTTATAAACTATCTCTGTGCCAAATTTCATCCAAATCCGTACAGTAGTTATAGAGTAACAAGCATCCATACGTACAAACTTTCGCGTTTATAATATTAGTAGGAAGTAAGATGTTCAAGAAAGTCTTTAAGTACGATAAAATTATACATTAATTATTTCTTCCTTCCACTCAGAGCAGTAACTTGACACAAACAAGACAGTCAGTACAAAATAAGTGTACACTGAGTACACTCGCACTAACACAGCTGTAATAATACCTGATAAGCGTTATTATGAAATTGATAACACTGCATAAACTTCATATTGCTACGATAAAGCTTAAATTAATTAGATAAACGGGGGTATTTCAGAGTTATAATGCAAGGCATTTTGTGGTTTGGTATCGTGCTAGATATCAATGTTTTGGCGTTCTGGATGCTTGAGTTTTCACGTTGTATTCTATATACTAAGAGATAGTATTACTTTTTGTGAGTAACTGTCGCCAGAAAGGCTGGTACTTATTTACGCTCTACCTATATCTTCAAAGTGGAAGTCAAATTTAATTAATTTTTATTAGACCATTTAAATGACAAACTAGTTACTCGTTTGTGAGTTTCTTTATTCAACCATATCTTCTAAATGCCTGAACTGATTTCGACGTTTGGGGTATCGTTAGAATCTTAACATTGTCCCGTGTAACATAGGATAGTCAGATTAAAAAAAATGGCAGACGTGCTTTTTAATTTTACTATTAATTTCATCATCAATACACGTTCATTGAAGGTAAACTTATAGCCCAAACTGCGGCCAAAAAGGTGGGCATCCAAAATACAGTAAAGCGATACTTCACGCCTCGACAGCTTTAACCCTTTACAAAGCACAAGTCCGATCCTGCATGGAGTATAGCAGCCACCTTTGGGATGGCTCAGCTAAATACCAACTTGCCGCGCTTGACTCGGTGGAACGCAGAGCTAAGAGGCTCATTGGTGACGTGAAACTGGTGGATGCCAAGCTTCACAGTTTAGCTCATCGCCGCAAGGTTATCTGCTTGGTCGTTTGTGATTGTGCCCGGTTGATGGCAATAGGCTTACCACCTATTACATGGGACTTAATAACAGCATTGGTTAAATGTGGGTGTACAATTGTGTACACCTCTGCCTACCCCTTCGGGGAATACAGGCGTGATGCTATGTTATGTTATGACTTAATTTGAATTTGATGTCTCTTAATTTATCCCATGCTACTCATAAAGTGACTGTTAGTAATTCAAGATAAATCTTTGAAAAGCATTAACGCATGCTTAGCGAACTCTAAAGTTATTTTATTAAAAGATATGGAATATTTTATTAAAATTATGGAAAAAGAATACGGTCGCGAACAGGATTCGAACCTGCGCCTCCCGGATGAATACTCCAGGCGCTCTGACCACTAAGCCATCTCGACCGTGGTCAGAGCGCCTGGAGTATTCATCCGGGAGGCGCAGGTTCGAATCCTGTTCGCGACCGTATTCTTTTTCCATTTAATATAATGACTGTTAGTACCTAAAAGACATCAATACCTACTCTAATTTTACTTTAGTTTGCTGCATCAAAAATGGTGTCAGTTTCAAGCGTTAATTCTGGCGATAGTTACAAAAAGTACGGCTATCTCTTATACTACAAGAAGATAACAAGCGACGCGCTGTCTGGAAAGTAAAACACACACACACCAAAAAAATTAAAAAAGCTACTTCTGTTTCTGATGACGTGGATGAGGACACAGCGGTTGAGAGACCAGTTGCAGTGGCACGTGTTCGATTCCCTCCCCGAATATTTGTATGACCCACTGATTGGGGCCTAAGTATGTGTGCGTATGAGATTTATGTTTGCAAGGGCACCAACTACAGAAGAGGTATTCCTAGTCTATTGAAAATCAATCTAACAATAAACTTTGTAAAGACTGTCAACTAAACACTCAAACAGCACTCAATTTTATGAAGCTCTTTAAACTTGTGTTGTCTGAGACAGCCCCGGATCTAGGGAGGAGCAAGCCGGGGTATCTGCCCCAGGCGGCAACTTCAAGGGGCGACAAATGCACACTTGGTTCTGTCGATTATTATTCATTTGATTTGGTAACGCATCCTAACGTATCTAAATTTGTAAGATTTCTAAATAATACAGGCCTACAATTTGATTCTAAAATCTCAAACCGATTCTCCTAAACAGGATGCAATGGCTACCTAAGCTTAAACAATACACATATGTTCGTAAATATACATACAAAAATTCGCTTATCCTCTCTTCACGCGTTTCCGCTACAGTAGGCGAGTTTAATATAATTTATAATCTAATAATATATTACATAATCAGTAGGCCACTCGATGGCACGTGTTTTAAAACGTGGAGCAGATAACTGCTTAACTGAATTTTGGCGGAGTGCCAAACACGAGAACTATTAATTAGATGCCTTTTCTTTTATAAACATATACTGAAAACATCTGTCTCGAGATTTGTGTTCAGATTTTTTTTAATCATGATCGTGGTCAGGGCCGTATTAAGCTATCTAGAGTTTGCCCCTGTTTCGGTGAATGCAGCGAAGTTCCCGGGACTCGTGGTAATGATTGTGCAGGACCGTGTGGTTTTTTGTTGGTAGTTTTCCAGCACATCGTCCATTACTGACGATTTAACTTTAACCATAAATATAAAAAATATAAGGGGCCTAAGCAATGCCCCAGGCTCCTCTTCCCTTTTTTACCTTCCTAAAACTTTTTTAGTTTATATCACACGGTTCTTTTTTAATTCTGTAAAATGTATATTATATTATCACGCCGGAGAATGTTGCAATCAACCATTGTGCTCAATCTTAGTGTCATAATCGAATGTCTTATTATTCTATGTGTGTACATAAATAAATGACAGCGTGGTTGGCGCAGTGGTCGACAGACCGACTGCTGCGCTGCGTGTCGCAGGTTCGATTCCTGCACGGAGCAAATATTTGTACGATCTACGGATAATTGCTCCGGGTCTGGGTGTTAGTGTGCTTGTGAGATTATATGTCTGTAAACGCACCCACGACACAGGAAGAAATTCCTAGTGTGGGGCAACGTTTTTTTAAGAAAAAAAAAAAAAAAAAAAATGTTGGTTAAAAATACTCATCTACGCAATGTATGCGTTGCGTAGATTAATTTTTTGTAGGGAATACCTAGGCATGTTTTCCCTAGGTTAATCCGGCCCTGTCGATTTGACGGGATAAGTGTGATTCGAGTTCGATAAAAAGTAGACAAAACAGTACAGTGCAGAAAGATGTATGGACATTGAGATATTCGAAAACGATTTCCTTCTAAATCTTATCTATTATTGCAGACAGTGTTTTCAAACAGTTACTATTATAGTTTAGTAAATATTTCTTTTGAACGAAGCTTGAGACGTGAATCACTTTTTTCTTAATTTGGACGTGACTCGTTGTTAATACACATGTGTTGTTTAGGATAATATACTAACATTTCTATAAAGATTTTACGCAAGGCGAATATTGTAAGTAACTCATTTGGCAAACCCGGTTACAATGAACAAAGCTGAACTTACAAAAAAAAAACATAATAATTGAAAACCTCATAGGCTTTTGCATCTCATTACCTAGATATAGACGATACATAGAAACGTATCTTATACAAAATACTGCCTCAATGGTCTAGTGGTCTTAAACGCGGCTGGTGAGCTAGTCAGATAGTATTATTGAGTAATTCTGTTAAGAAATTCTCAGTAGCAGCTCAGGTTTTAGAATGATGCTTGGTAGATGGCAACAGGTAGAGCTTTCAATGTTGATTTTCTCGTTTATTCATTTTGTTAATACTCCTCCCGACCGTATGCTGGTCACGGCGGAGCCAAGTACGCAGCAGATATTATAGTGCACAAGTGTATGCGCAAACACAGGTGCACTCCCTCTTCCTTCACTCTTATATTCCGATGGGACGGCAATCCGACACGACCGGAGAGAGATCAGGCGGAGAATCGACGGCTTTACGTGCTCTCCGAAGCACGGAGGTGTCATATCACCAACTTCCTGACTCCGGGCTGCTACTGAGAATTTCCTAACTAAAAAACCAAATAAAATTTTGCCCGACCTGGGAATTGAACCCAGGACCTCAAGCTCAGCAGCCGCGCTTGGGACCGCTAGACCAATGAGGCAGTAAAAAAAATATTTTTTGTTACAATATCGACGTCTACGTCGAATTAAAGAGACGAAACGCGATATTAATTAAATATCTACAGATTTCTAAAAAAATACCTTTTATCCCTTATCAACCCTCGATCCCTATTCACCTCATTTGACTGTATATTACTAAACTTAAAAGAACCGAACCCGCCTTACGCATTTTTGTGCTAGTCTTTTCGTTGAAAAACAAGCTTTTCAGTCCCATCAAAGGTGATGATCCTCATGCCAGATGCGATCTCTGGAGCAAGAAGAATGATATCCATTCAACTTTTGTTCCATACTCCAAGGCACGTGTCGTATTGAGATCCAAACCAAGGTTCCCCTCACGTCTTGTCGTGATGCCCTTACACCTGCACCCGAGAGGAACTGATAAACGCTGAAGAGAGCGCTATCCATGTGGCGGAATACTGGCCTATCATTATATGATTCGTGCCATCGATACGATAAAAGAAGAAAAAAGAAACAGTATTAAATTTTAAAAGCGACCATGTGACGCTTTACTCAAATACATACTAAACTATTTAATATTTTTGGTCTCAGTAACGCTCTGAGGCATAGAAAGGGATAGTCATTTTAATTATTAAGCTTCTCCTACAGGGCCCAGGAATTTTCTTTTGTAAGCTAGCGGTTTACATTCTTAGCTAAAGAATCTACATAATTACGTGGGTGCCTTGTTTTTTGCTCGGAGTAGGCGTAGGGTTATGTTCAAAATTTTACCGACTAAAAGCTATACGGCACAACAATTTGAACTCACCAAGTTATTACAAGCTGTTGAGCTTTACCCGTGGGATATTAAAAGGTTTAAATGTTTAAAAATACACCGCTGGTACTGAAAAAATACAAAACGTATAAGTATTTATGATAAAACAAATTTTAACCGGATTAATCGCGTGTATTATTGGTTTTTGTTTTTCCTGACATTCCTTTTTAAATATGTATCTGAAACAAAAATAATTTTATGAATTTTATCAATTATATTATGTACGGTAGACTGAAATAATTTTAAATAAACTGTCGAGACGCCTTTCACCTAAGTCCTCCTGCGACCGCGAACGCTGTTAAGTGTTCGAAACGCCAGGAAAAACAAAAACCAATAATACATACATGCGATTAATCCGGTTAAAAGTTGTTTTATTATAATGTGTAGTGATTTCGAAAACCTAAGATATTACTATTTAAGTATTTCTTATCTTTTTGTAAAGAAGCAAATTCGCACCTGTGCTGCGCGCAACCAAAACTAACACGTGTGGAACCACCAAAATAGGCATAGGTATTCACTGTCCTCTTACAATGCCAACAATTTATTTTTATAGTCGTTCTGGGTTTATTCTGTAAAGCTTGATAATGTTTCGAAGTGTACTATTAAATAAATAACCGTAGAAAGTAGTAGAAGTAACCGTTAAACTCCATATAATTAGTTATCTGAATAATATAGAAGTATTAATGTATGTTTATATGCAAAAAGAATGGTTCTTATATCTGTGTTACATACCTAATTATCTTAGTAATACACGCTAAAGATATTATACTTCGTATCTCTCCCGAAGATGATTACAGATTACATGCAGCAGCACGCGAGTTGATGCTGTCCTAATCACACTTTCAAAGCTATAAAATTGCTAATAAAGAGAGTTTTTGACTAATTCTCCCCCCGCCATAGACAGATCCCGCCGTCCTGCCGCGTGACCGCTATAGTCATTACGTGATTTTGTGTTGTCCAAGTCACACGTAAATTATTATTTACCTTCCGGAAATACTTCTAATATCATTCCATAATGGGCAAGAGGAAGCGGGCTAGTAAAGACGAAAGTGATATCGTCAATAAATTACTCAAAAAAGTTAAAAAAAAATTGTGAGGAACAGAAGAATTTCTTCTTCGTCGTCGGATGATACGCCTGTATTATCTCCCGCACATTCAATACAACCCGATTTAGCCAGTGATCTAGAACTCCAAGGTAAGTCGAAACAAATCGAATAGAAAAATGTATATAATATTTTTACAACTACCGCCTCGTGTAATTCCTATGCACAATATTTTTTCAAATATCTTTATCCCGACGTATATCGTGTGTGGGTACTACAACATTGTCATAAAATGAACATAATCATTGTGATATCCCGACGTATATCGTGTGAGGATTCTATGACACAAAAATCCATATCATGCGTACATCGCCATTTACAGTATCCCGACGTAATGTGTGTGGATATTGATAAATGACAAGGATGTTAAAACTAGTTACTACGTAATTATACTTATTATAAAATATTTTCCGTCATTACAGACGAGATCCCAAACATTGAGGCCACATTAGAAGGCGAAGTGACCGCCGAAGATTTAGACCCAGATATTTTACAATTACTTGGCTCCGATCCTACAGAAAATAAATCATTTGGGGATAACTTGCACAAAGATCTAGCAACACGTTGGAAGCATATATTGATCAACGGCTTGCCTAAGGACGAAAAAGTTGAACTTTTAAAGCAATACCTGCCTGCTGAAAACTGTGCCTATATGAAAGCACCCATTCTCAATCCCGAAATAAAATCGGCACTCTCCGAAGTTCATGCGAAAAGAGATTCTTATAGTGAACAAAAACAAAATCAAATGTCAAGTTGCATTGCAGCAATTGGCAAAGCACTGAACTTGGCCTTGTCGCAAACTGTAGATATTCCTCAAGAAATTATAAAAACATTGAGTGACGCAGGCAGGTTGTTGTGTGATACACACTACAGGGAATCGGTCTCAAGACGATATGCCATTGTTAATGTTATAAGTAAACAAAAAAGAGAAATAATAAAAAATACCAAAATAGATGAGCACCTGTTCGGATCCAACTTGTCGGAATACCTAAAATCATCTAAGGCCATATCACAGTCTGCCTCAGAATTGAGATTTAGTACAAATAGTACTAAATTTACTCAATATCAACGTAGTACAACAGAATACTTCTGTATCTCGCAACAGCGGGGCTTTAAACGCAAGGGGGGCACCGCGAGCACCAGCCGCCGAGTCGCGAGTGTACCCCGGCCCGTCTCGGCGCCAACAACCACCGCCGCCGCCGCCACCAGCGCCGAGGGATCAGCGCCGCGCGACGACGGCACGGCCGCGGAACTACCCACAACCTCGCCGCCTCTAAACAACGAGCAGCAGGTACAAAATTTAATTGCCGGCAGACTACAACATTACTTTCATGAATGGCTTCAAATTACAAATGATAATATCATTTTATCTTGGATCAAAGGATACCGTATACCATTTTATTGTAAACCACACCAGACAGGCGTATCTCAATATAGGTCATATACACCTACAGAAATTAATGTAATCAATGATTGCGTTTCCGAGCTACTGACATTAAGATTTATATCGCAATGTACTCCATGTTCAAAACAATTTATTTCACCAATATTTACAGTACCTAAGTCCAACGGAAAACATCGGTTTATTCTAAATTTAAAAGAACTTAATAAATTCATTCATGTTAATCATTTCAAAATGGAAGATTACCGCACAGCCTTAAAACTACTTGATCAAAATTATTTCATGGCAACTATAGATTTAAAGGACGCTTACTTTTTAATTTCAATTGCTCAAAGTGATAGAATCTACCTTAGATTTCAGTGGGACTCGCGACTATATGAGTTTAACGTATTGCCGTTTGGACTTTGTACTGCACCATATGTTTTCACAAAACTACTTAAACCTGTACTACATTATTTGCGCTCATTAGGTCATTTATCAGTAAATTATATAGACGACTTTCTATGTATTGGTCATTCATACAACAGTTGTTTAATTAATGTAGAAACGACAGAACAATTATTAATTAAATTAGGTTTTATAATCAATGAAAACAAAAGTCAAATGCAACCAAAGAAAATATGCTTATTTCTAGGCTTTGTATTCGATACTACAAAAATGTGTTTGAAATTACCAGATGAAAAGAAAAATCGTATAAAAATAGTAACAAACAAGTTATTACATATGAAAAAATGTACTATACGAGAATTTGCTAGATTCACAGGACTGTTGACGTCAGCGTGCCCTGCAGTCAAATATGGCTGGCTGTACACGAAGTTGTTTGAAAGAGAGAAATTTTAGGCCCTTAACTATTCTAATAATTATAATAAATACATGACCTTACCAAATCACATAAAAACCGACTTAAATTTGGTGGAAAGTTCACATTACTCCTTCGTTTTCTTCATTCCAAACTAATGATTATTCAGTAGAAATATTTAGCGACGCATCAACCACCGGTTGGGGCGTGGCCTGTAATAATCGAACTGCTCATGGGCACTGGAATTTCTCTCAATTATCATTACACATAAACACTCTTGAATTACTCGCAGCCTTTTACGGACTTAAGATCTTTGCAGCACACCTCAAAAACTGTAATATACTTCTTAGAATAGATAATACAACAGCTATTGCTTACATTAATAAAATGGGTGGCATACAATTCACTCATTTAAATGACATTGCACGTGACATGTGGCAATGGTGCGAAAAATCTAATTTAAATATATTTGCATCCTATATCCAATCAAGTAAGAACGAAGTCGCAGACTTCGAATCTCGTCAGGCATGTAATTTTGACACAGAATGGGAGTTAGCAAATTACGCATTTGACCGAATAGTACTTTCCTTCGGTCCCCCCGAATTTGATTTATTTGCAAGTGTTCAAAACTATAAATGTCCCAGATATGCTTCGTGGAAGTTAGACCCAAACTCGGAAATCATTGACGCGTTCACGTTTAACTGGAAACATTTACAATTTTATGCCTTCCCACCTTTTAGCCTTATACCTAAAGTATTACATAAGATCAAATGTGATAAAGCTGAGGGGATCGTTGTGGTGCCATATTGGCCCACTCAACCTTGGTACCCGTTGTGGTCAAACTTAATCGTTTCGAAGATATTGTGTTTCGAGCCCAACCAAGATCTGTTATTTTCTCCTTTCAGGAAGAATCACCCCCTTTACACGGATCTCACCCTGATGGCAGGGAAATTATCAGGCAGTCACTGTTGAGACGAGGAGTCCCCAGTGATGCTCTCGACATCATGATGGCTTCCTTCTCACCTAATACGCTGAACCAATATAATAATTCTATAAAATCATGGTGGCTATATTGCAATAATAAGGGTTTAGATTATTGTGATTCTGACACCACGCAATTACTAAAATTCTTAACAGAAAAGTTTAATTCCGGCGCAAGTTATAGTACACTTAACAGCTATCGTTCAGCATTATCTATATTACTAGGCCAAGCTATTACTTGTAATGATTATATGAAACGGTTTTTTAAAGGTATCTATAGAATCAAACCGCCTGTACCAAAGTACAATGTTACCTGGAACCCTCATCTTGTGTTAGATCATTTAGTTAATTATTTTCCCAACGACTCAATCACATTAAAAGAACTGTCACTAAAAACTGTAACCTTGTTAGCTTTAGCGTCTGCACAAAGAATGCAAACATTAAGTTTAATTAAAATAAAAAATATTACGTTTGAGTTAGAAAAAATTCAAATTAAAATCGATGACTTAATTAAAACCTCTAGGCCTGGAGCTTCTCAACCCTTAATTGTTTTGCCGTTTATTAAAGAAAATCATAACATTTGTCCAGCTCAAACCTTAAAATGTTACATTGATAATACTTCTGCTTTACGTAATCAAGAAGAATATCTTTTTATTAGCTTTCAAAAACCACACAAGAAGGTGGGTTCGCAAACGTTAGCTCACTGGGTAAAATCAATATTAGAAAAAAGTAGCATAGATATTAACTTGTATGGTGCGCATAGTACGCGACATGCGTCGACTTCTGCTGCTCATAGAGCTGGCGTCAATTTGGAAGTAATTCGGAAAGCCGCTGGCTGGTCCAAATCGTCTCACGTATTTTTGAAATATTATAATAAGGATTTAGCTGTCTCTTCAGATACTGAATTAGCTGACACATTGTTTAAATATTCACATTAGATCTTTAAGAATGATGTATACCTACTCTAAGTTGATTGTATTGAACCTAATTAATGTATTAAAATCGTAAATACATATTTTATAATTACTTCAAGTTTAAATTTTTTCGATGCTCTAAACATCTACATGTAATCTGTAATCATCTTCGGGAGAGATACGAAGTATAATTAAGAATCAAACGAACTTACCTTGTGAAGTTTGATATCTAATTATACGAGTGTCTTGACCGAAGATGATTACACTCCCGCCCCACCCTTAAATATCCCGGGATATATCGAAAAAATTGGCTCTAAAAAAATGACTATAGCGGTCACGCGGCAGGACGGCGGGATCTGTCTATGGCGGGGGGAGAATTAGTCAAAAACTCTCTTTATTAGCAATTTTATAGCTTTGAAAGTGTGATTAGGACAGCATCAACTCGCGTGCTGCTGCATGTAATCTGTAATCATCTTCGGTCAAGACACTCGTATAATTAGATATCAAACTTCACAAAGTAAGTTCGTTTGATTCTTAATTATCGGTGAGTTTTTAAAAAATTGTGTTTACATATTGGTGCTCGCGATTGTACTATTTTAAACCTACATTTCACCAGTGCTGTTATTAATAAGCCTCGTGTAAAAGGTGGCGAGCCTTTTACCAACTACCAACCAGGCACAGTCCAAACTCTGGACTGCTACTAAGAATTCGGGAACGAACCAAGGACCTTACTTACTCTACGCATCTGCGTTCCGTTTTACTAATTTCTTCACAACAAAAAACGGATTCAGCTGCTATTCTTTTAAGACTATGATTTATCAGATAATAATTATTAGGTACACATATGATACCACGCCATCTTTGACCGGTGCCTGACGTCACGTTATTTTTGCAAATCTCTCATGAATATCAGATTTGTAAATAAATAAACAAGGTATGCCACAATACAACCGAGTGTTTTCAAACGAGCATGGATAGATAATACCGACATGGGGAGACAGACCATCGTAACTGCTCTCCGCCTTCGCTCTGGACACATACCGCTAAATAAATTTGCTTTTTTAATGGGTAAAGTGGAATCACCAAACTGTACAAAGTGTAATACTGTTGAAGATGTGTACCATATCATAATGGAGTGTGTTAGGAACGAAGCGGAGAGAAGAGACTTGCTGTTTATAGATAATAGGTTGTACGAAACCGGAGAATGTAATAGCATCCTTGCAAATCCCATTTCGGAGGCTGCCAGGTTGCTATATAGACTCGTTAATAAGGGAATTAGGTGTAGGTAATTTAAACTGATTGTGTTTATAAAACTATGTTTTTCCAATGAGGGTGGCATAATCTTAAAAGATTAAACCCTCGATAAATAAAAACAGATAAAAAAAAAAAAACAACATTTTGTAATCGTCTATCGAACATAAATTATTGGGCTCCGTTGAAGACCGACTTAGTTGGATGACTCCAAAACAGGGATATTAAGGAGCGTCGTCAACGTGACTGAAACTATCGGCTATCCGAAATAATAATCTATCTGAAACCGTAACCCAATCTGATATAAAGGTTTCGAATAATTTCGGATAGTTACTGGTGAAGTCTTATTCAAACACGTTATTGACAAGTTTCCACCCCGCCAAGATGATTTATGTCATTGTAGTTAACCTAGAACTAAAGTCAAATCATTGCCTAATTCCTAGAAATCACATATCCAGATCCGAAATTCATGTCCACAACATCCCTGTTCCAAAACGAAAAAATAACTAAACGTCCTCAGTTGAGTTCTCAGTGGCTAGACAGGGCCGGCCTGCATAGATGACGGGGTCCGTTGATTATACCCTGCTGGGGTCATGGTGATTGCAGCTGCGATCCCGGGCAGGACCCCGGTAAATCTTAGTGGAGAACCGACTGAATAAGTTAAAAATTACAAATAAAGTACAGCAGCCCGCGTAATTAATTTTCCTGACATAAAAGAAAAGAGCTAGATAGAGCTGGACGCCCTAAAATGCATACATTGCAGGTATTATTTTTAACACAACCTATCAAAAATATGTATTTATATTCCAATAGAGTCTCGGTCATTTTAAACGGTAGGTACTCAAAAGGAAAGCAAGAAATTGCCCCTTTTACTGAAAGCCAAACAAACACTGTTTAATGGAATTGTACTAGGGCTGCAGACACGCCCACGAGTCTTTAGTAAACTTTAATGGCCACAATATATTACCTACATAATCTATAGTTATGTCAGTGTGTTGACTAATGTCTTCATCATACGTGTTTACTCCGTGTCTTCAGACCTTGAGATCTACTTAAAGTAATTAATAGAGTATATATATATAGATTACTGGTCACAACAGTATTTTCACAAAGATATTTAAACATATTATGTATAGAACTGAATAGATAGCAATGACGTCACCAAAAGACGTATTAAAATATGGAAGAAGAATTCGGAGTAGTGAGCAGAGGTCGAGATAGCTTAGTGGTCAGAGCACCTGGAGTATTAATCCGGGGCCGATAAAATGTATTCATTGTGGAAAAGCAAATTTGGAATAGTGAATAGAGGTCGGGATAGCAAATATCGAAATTTCTTTATTCTAATTAGACTAAAAGTTTGTGCTTTTTGTGTGTCATATATAAAGACAGCCTCCAAATATACTCAACCGCTTCCTAGTGTTGGGAAGAAGAAGCGGCGGAACAGCTTGGCAGAACACATAGTATAAGTATTTGTCTGGTCAGGAATGTATTTTTAGATCAAAATAATTTGTAACTTATTGCTTATATTATTATGTGTTATAATAGTAAAATTCCTGTTTCATAGGTTAGTCTCATGGAAGTCGATTTAACCAAAATATTGACAAATCGAGTGGTTCTGTTGTACTATCTATCATCGATAAGGAAAAATGCGTGTTACTATAATACGATTCCATTCTTGGATCTACTTAACGTCCCTATTGATTTAGCAAGCTGTAGATATTAGAAGCATTTGCAAATATTATCACGCATCTTAGGGTTGACACTGTTAGTGAGTTGTATGAGGATATAATTATTAGAATATGACGTGACTGGCTGATGAGGCCACTGGTGAATGCAATGCCGCTATTGAGCTGACTGATATTATTTAAAAACTAGCTGATACCATCGATTTCGTCAGCGTGGGTATGTTTTTTTTTTTTGCTGGAACCCCTAAATTTTTTCGGCTACAAAATTAACCTCTCCTTATATAGTCAGCTAAAGCTTCTTATATAGCCAGTAAAATCTGAATCGGTCTAGGCATTTCAGAGATTTAAAGACATAGATGTCGTGCAAATAACAGTATGCTGTATGATCTTAAAAAAAACTATAGATCGTCCAAAGTGCAAGTAATGTTGAGAGCTTTATGTATGATGAACTTGGTCCTAAGACCACCTTAAAGAAACATGGAATTAATTGTTTTTTTATTCTCATCGAAATTAAAATATGGTGTGGTAAAGGAGAAACAACCGACATACCAAATAGCACTTTTTGAAAACCCTTAAAGTATCTGTTTCCTAGATTTCGCGAACTAATCTAACGTATCGATAAAGACCTCACCATTTCTCGGTACCCACTCCGTATCAAGTGGACGTCTCAGAAGCGGTGTGCGTGCAAATAATTAGCCAAACAACCTTTACAGGGAAAATTAACAATGAAATTGATATACTTCATTATTGTCAAACAAGACTTGTTGATGCATGAGGTTAGTGATTACGGTGAATCTGGAACTACTAGGAAACCATGAAGAAGTATGTGTTTGGCATTCGGATTGTTTCATATCGGATTGTTCTTGAAGCAAAGAGTACATTCAGTTTTTTTTTATATGGTCTCTTGCCGAAACCCAAAGGGGTTTTGTCTTTTTTTTTTTTTTTTTCAAGTGTTGAAAATCCATCATGGACTTTGTGCCGGTCTCCTACTGACTAAAAACCACACCGGTCCTACTCTAACCTTTACCGGGGTCCCGGGATCGGGACTCTATTCACCGCAACCCCGGCAGGTTATGGCTCGTCACCCCATCGCCTGTATAGGTCGGCCACGGTTGGCCTGCTAATCCCTCCATGAAGTTGTGCGCGCCAGATCGCGGCGCGCCGCCGTCTCGGGCCTATCACTGGTCGGGCAACGAAGTACCCAAGTTCGTCACCCGCAGGCCACAGCTCACGGTGGCCGGAGATCATTAAGCGCCCTCCGACGCCTGGTGCGTCTTCTGCGGCAGGGGTGGGACGAATTCGCCTCTCGCTCCCTTTCCGCCGCCTCCTTCGCAAGCATCACCTCCTCACAAAAGGTGGCGACGGCTCTCCATGCGTTCTCACTCCCAACCATGTGTGTGATCACAGTCGGAAGCGAGACATTGCCCCCCCCCGACTGCCCCTATAAGGTCGTGGCGCTGCTTGGCCCAAGCCGGGCACACCTCTAGTGTGTGCTGCGCCGTGTCCTCGGGGCAGCTGTCACAGTGATGGCACCTCGATGTCGGCTCCCGGCCTATGCGACGCAGATACTTCCCGAAGCACCCGTGGTCCGAGAGCATCTGCGTCATCCGGAAGCTGAGGACGCCGTGTCTCCTCTCCAGCCATTCCGCCAGTACGGGCCTTACCGCCGCTATTACGGCGTGCCCTGCCCGCGGCCGCGCAAGCCGTTCCCTCCATTCATCCACTAGGATCTGTCGGAGCTCGGACCGCTTATTTACGAATTCCCGTGACAGCGGTCGAACACCCCGACCTAGCGCCTCGCTACGCCACCGGTACAGTGATGCGATGGTTCTCGCCTCAAGATCCCAGGGCGGTGATCCGGCTAAAAGGCTAGCTGCCTCGAAGGAGATCGTACGATATCCCCTGACTAGCCTGCCGGCCATCGCACGCTGGGGTTTTCGCAGCATTAGGCTGTTGCGGGCCGACAGGTCGTCCGCCCAAACTGGGGCCCCATATAGGGCCATAGACCGTACGACCCCCATGTACAGCCTTCGGCAGGAGGTGTCGGGCCCACCCAAGTTCGGTTGCAGTTGCGCCAGCACTGCCGCGGCTACCATGAGTTTTGGGGTGAGCCGCCGAAAGTGTTCTTCGAAGTTCCATCGGCTGTCGAGGACGAGTCCAAGGTACTTCATTGTAGACTCAACGCCGATGGTAACACCTCCTACCACAATGTTGGATCCCGGAGGTGGCCCGTTCCGAGGCCCGTGGAAGCAGATTGCCTCAGACTTATGCAGTGCCACCTCGAGACCCAGCCGCCGGATCCTCTCAACAACCTGCGCAACCGCGACTGTGGCTAGTATGGTCGCCTGCCGGGGCGTCCTCCCACGTGCTGTAATCAGCGTGTCGTCAGCGTAACAAGTAACGCCAACGCCATGGAGAAGCGCCCCGCGCAGCACCCAGTCGTAACCGATGTTCCACAGGAGCGGACCTAGTACCGAACCCTGTGGGACACCGCACGACATAAAGGGGTTTTGTCTGCGTAACCGGACAATATCTAAGGCGAGGCAGTTTGATGCCTTCAGCCAGACCATATTTTAAATAACTTAAAACTAATTCAAGATAAATCTTTGAAAAGCATTAACGCATGCTTAGCGAACTCTAAAGTTACAATATTAAATGGAAAAACAATACGGTCGCGAACAGGATTCGAACCTGCGCCTCCCGGATAAATACTCTAGGCGCTCTGACCACTAAGCCATCTCGACTAAACTAAGCAACAGTGCTAAGGGCGTCACCTGCGGGACACGAGCCTCGGCATAGGGCGTTGCTGGGGGGACAATTAGGGACTAGCTGGATCATATCAGTTTCCTTACTATAAAGGGACGAATTTAAAGCTACTGGCTCGTCGCGGGCCGACTCGGCCAAGGGGCCGGAGCGGTTTTAGCTTACATAATGTTGAGGGCTGTTATATCCATAAAGCAATTATAACAAGTTATTAAATTATATGGGTAACATGATTAAAACCTTAGAGGACCAGACGGGAGACGCCTTATGACTAAATATTGAATAAATTTACTCGCCACTTCTGGCGGGGGGTGAGGTAACACACAACCACAAAAGAACTTGTACTAAAGCGAAAATAGGTCTCGTCATTACATTAACATTATTAAAATACATAAAAAAACTAAACACAAACAAAAAATTGTGTTACACACGATTAAAATAATGTACTATCTTTGTAACCATATTGGTAAACGGTACCTTTATATGATTGGGAATCATATGCCAGTGGCGAGACACACCTGCTAAAACTACTCCAGTACTAATTCCTTCAAGCATAAAACAAACGTGGTTTAGGCGTCAAAGTATTTAGAACTGCGGTTTTTATTTATATTTGGGTACTGTGAATCAGAGTTCACTTACCAGGGAAACATAAACAATCAGGTGATTGTTATTCCGAAAGTAAATCATTGTCTTTTATTTATTATTTTCTCGAAAACATTGAATAATAATAAACATCAGCGGGACTTGAACCCGCGACCCTTGACGTACCGTGTCATATTTAATTAATATAGGCCTTAACATGTATAAATATTATTTGAATAGGTATCATGTTTTTCATTAGTTATTCTAGCATGTTAATTGGTCGGTTAATTTTACCCGACTGCGGCGAAAGTGGAGGCTAATGTTTAACATACATGTCACGGTTGTGTTGAATCTGCGAACACTAGGAAAACATAAAAATAGGTGATTGTACTTATAATAATAAAGGGTTCTAAGATATCGGGTGAAAGTAGGTGATTGTGAGATGTCGGGTGAAACTCTGCCTATTGTGAAAGGTCTCTTACCTATTTTCACTTAGATATATTATCTTTTTTTCACACAATTTATGTGGAGTACCTACTCAGAACCGTATAATAACCTTACCTCTATGTTTTTACATTATTTGTAATTCAAAAGACACTGGTATGAATGTCTATACGTGGAAAAGACCTTGAGCTCCTTGAATTTGTTTAGACGTAGTTAAGTTTCTTATTTTTTTTAACTATGGCCTAAATAAAACGTTCTTAGTGCGGGATGCGAACCCGCCATGCTCGACAATTCCTACAGCTTCTTACGTGGCCTATATAACGTAATTTTGAAGTATTACAGTACTTGTAAAGTACTAGTACTCTATCCGCTAATCCGCTGTTTTAATTTGCTCAGCTCCTAGGGGTCATAGCGCGACGTTTAAATAGCCTTTAACCTTCCTTAATAAATTGACTATCAAATGCAAAAAGTATTTTTCAAATCCGCCTGGTAGTTCCAGAGATTAGCGTCTCCAAAAACAAAAAACTAGTAGGTATCGTTTTTCCCAGCAATGTAGGTATGAAGGTTGTAAGTTCCTTCTAGAATATTCTTCCAAACTTATCGTGCTACTAATAATCAGTTAGTGACAAGTAAACCTGTTATTTGTCAAACATACAAATCAAACCATTAATAGTTAAGTGTAAGTCTGGAAAATGCATTATCATGTGTTAAGACGAAACAACTTTTATCCGGATTAATCGTATGTATTATTGGTTTTTGTTTTTCCTGACGTTTCGAACACTTTGCAGCGTTCGTGGTCGCAAGATAACTGGTCAATACACGCGATTAATGCGGTTAAAAGTTGTTTTATTATAATAAAACACAACATTATTTTACAAGAGCTAATGAAACTTCTACTTCGTAATAGTTCTACTGCTGCACCACCGCTGTTGTAGTTAATCTAGAAATTGAACTTTTTCCCCGAAATGAAATATGAACTCGCAACTTCGAATTCTCCGAAACATTGACTGTGGGTGTCATAATTATTATGTGAAACTTATGCAAAGGCGAAGACGGACTGTATCACACCATTATTAAGTATAGGGCTTGACCAGGTCGGTGACGGTGTTATGTTGGTGCAACGGAGCCTAAGTAAACAGTAGTTTCTGGTGTTTGACATTTGCTAATAATATTAATATGACCGTTTTTTTTTATTATAACATAATATAGCATCACGCCTGTATTCCCCACAGGGGTAGGCAGAGGTGTACACAGTTGTACAACCACATTTCACCGATACTGTTATTAGGTCCCATGTAATAGGTGGAGCCTATTGCCATCTACCAGGCACAATTTCAAACTCCGGGCTGATACTCATAATTTCTTAAGAGAAAAACTCAATAACAGTTTGCTCGACCTGGGAATCGAACCCGAGACCTAACCTTCAGCAGTCGCGCTTCGGACCAACGAGCCAGTTTAATTTTGATGTTGAAAAATGGTAAAGCATTATACGTATATCTAATAATAAACGTACTCGTGGTACTTAAGTCACCTTTTTCACCTCACCTGTGCTCCGTGATATTATCAGACAAAAACATATTTAATAAATAATAACTAATAATAAACGCTACACGAACTCTAGCGATTATTGATTCTAGATACGCTTATATTTGTATATTACAATTTGTTTTTATAGAGCCATACTGGGACTGTCCCACTGCGGAACAAAGATCTCTCTCATACAGAGAAGGCACGACCATTGATCACCCCACCAGCTAACTGTAGATTGGTGATTATATTGTGAATTCTGATACTAGCTGTGCTCGCGACTTCGTCCACGTGGTAGGCGGAAACGAACACTCAGCGAGTGGAACACAAATTGATTTTCTAAAGTAGTATTTTCAAAAGTAACCTTTGTTACTCCTTATAGCATCAGCTATCTGTCCAGTGAAAGTCCCGACAAAATTGGTTCAGCCGTTTCAGAGATTAGTCGGATCAAAAGTTTTTGTGAGTGTTTTAAGTACCGTATATAATTTAATATGCATTTAGTAAAAAGTTATTATTTTGACATTACAAACAAACTCTTCAATTTTATTTATTTGTGTTGATGCTTCATAGGTTTCGCGCTAAGAGCAGCGTTCTGAAATTGCATTTTATAAGATATTATTATTACCACACAACAACTTCGCCTTAACACAGACCTAAGTATAATATAATTAAAGGTTTAGGTAATGATTCCCTCCATATTGTTTGTTATAAAATTTTCCATGCTAATCACTGTTGAGACTACGTAGGAAATTTTCTTGAGGCTTATAAAATTATATTTTATGTAATTTTATGTAATAATGCTTCGTAACAAACTCTTCCTGTTTACAAGTACACCAATTAAAGTTGCCACGTGTAAAGTATATAAATGTATATAAACCTTAATACATACCTGTCCCACTGCAGGGCAAGTGCCCTTTCTGATACAGAGAAGGCGCGAGCATTAATCACCACGCTAGCTCACTTCGAATTCAAAATCAAAATTCAATTCAAATTCTTTATTAATAAAAAGTTTTCAATATCTTGTATTTATAAGAGTTCCTGCGCTAGACTAAGCCTGTCCCGCTGGAACCTTTACATTTTTCTTAACTTTACACAATTATAGTCTACGTCACAACATAATTATGTATACATAATAATGAACTATCATAATCTATAATTATTGGGATTAGGGGGCTTCGGTCAGATATTGGCTTCACACGGCCCATACACTACCCGTATATCAGTGTATGAAACAGCAACGCCATATTATGCGTCCCCGTTATTATGGATGTTGGGAATTTTCTAATGGACAAACCTGTTACGAATTAACTCATGATGATACCTATTATTTAAAGAATTTTGGTGCGTGTTAGTTGCATTTCCTTTCTGATACCTATATATTTAAAACAGGCATAAAAATAAGCTAGGATCATGAAAGTTAAATACATTTATTTGAATATACAAAGTATATACCTATATATCTGCCTAGTCTTTTCCCAATAACATTGGGGTTGGCTCCCAGCCAAACCGGATTCAGCTTTATACCAGTATTTTACATGGAGCGACTGCCTATCTGACCTCCACAATCCAGTTATTGGTGGTATGGCTGGTTGTCAGACTTTCAGGCCTCTGACTACCCGTAACGACTGTCATAGATCAAAATTTGACAACATTGAACACATAATGAACTATATTACATAAACAATAATTATCCAAGAGCATCTTAAATTTAAATCATCTCATACTCACCAGTCGCGCTTGGGCCAGTCGAACAATGAGGCAGACTCTCAAACTATGGTAACTAGCGTGATGTTGATTAAGGCTTGTGTCTTCTCTGTGTGAGAAGAGGCTTTTGCCTTGTAGTGGAACAGTTATAAGTTGATTCTATTATGTAATACGCCTTTACTGATCGCACTTCTCTCATTGAGAAATATTTAACAGTTAGTTGATGGAATGTTATAAAAAGTGATGAATGATCATTAACTATTTATATACCTACACATAGAGTTGCCATCCGACTGGGTTTCCCCGGATCTGTACTAGTCTAGACGGCGTCCGGGCGCAATATAACAAGTGAAGCAGTAAGTTGGAGTCGAGTCCTATCAAAAGGTCAAAATGAAGGCAGAGGATAGCCAGCAATGTCGCTCCACCGACAATAGCTAAGTTTCTAAATTAAATTCCTGGCTCAGGCAAAGTGTTATTGGGCTTTTCTGTGAAAAAAATCTCAGTAGCAACCTGGAGTATGGATTTGTGCTTGGTAAATGACAATAGGCTCACATGGGACATAATAATAGCATTGGTGAAAGTAAGTTTTAGTAACATTTCCGGATTTCCTTAATATAGAATCAGGTGCCGATAATGCAATAAAATAATGCAATTAATCAATTAAACTGATCAGCAAATAGTCGCTATGACCCGGATATCGACTGTAACTGTGTTACACGAGTCTTCTTATTGCTGACAATGTTATATTGAAACTGCTGTTGCGAACCTCTGTCCAGTACCTAATGGAGATTTTTAAGGCACTTTTACATTATTTTTCTTCTTAGTGGAATTCATTTAAACAAATAAACATGCTGCCTCTTTGGTCTAGTGGTCCCAAGCGCGACTGCTGAGCATGAGGTCTCGGGTTCGATTCCCGGGTCGTGCAAAGTGTTATTGAGTGTTTCTATTAGGAAATTCTCAGTAACAGCCCGGAGTTTGGCATTGTGCCCGGTAGATGACAATAGGCTCACCAACTATTTCATAGGGCTTAATAACAGCATTGGTTAAATGTGGGTGTACAAAACTGTGTACACCTCTGCCCACCCCTTCGGGGAACACAGGCGTGATGCTATATTATGTTACGTAAATAAATATAAAATTCAAATGTGTTGCTCATGAAACTTAGATCTAGTTACATTTAGCACTAGCCTTCAAAATAAGATTCCTTGTGTTGTGGAGGTTGGTGACTTTCGTCTTCGACAATAAGTAAACTAATAAACGGAAAGTTAATAAAAAAGTTGAAAAAGTAGGTGGTGCTAGAGTTAAATCATTAATGTGTGTGAGTTGTAGTGTTGTCGGAGTGGGTTAGTGTTGTGGGAATGGAAGACTGTAAGTGTGTGTGAGTGTGTTTACGAGCGCAAGTTGTTTGAAATATTTTAGGGTAGCTTAAAAAAAATCGTAATCTTTTTATAATTCAATAGATTTTAAGGAATTCCACGAACTTCACATAATCCATTTCGCATAAAACATATAGATAACAATAATGGTTTTATAAATTGGAAAACTGATACTTTGAAATACCTGAGACTGAAACTTTAGAGTAGATTTTCACTTGTATTTTTGTTTTCTATAACTGTAAAATGTTTTATATTAATTCTTATCACTTACACATTGCCCGTTAAAAGAAAGATACCTTATAATTTAGAAAGTAAATTAAGACGGTTTTTTTAAGTAGATCTATGAAACATCTTATTTTCACATAAAATAATTCGATGATATTTTAATTTAGTTGTAAGATTATACTCTCCATATATATGGAAAGAGATACGTTTGAGTTATTTATACAACACGTATAATGACTTGGCAGTTATAATAAGATTAATATCTACATGCCAGAAATACTTGACATAATGAACAGACAGACTGTTTTAATTACTGTATGTATAAATGAAGTGAGCACATGACAGACATGTGCCTACATAATTATATATATGTCGCAGATCCGTCGACCCAGCCACGGAAAGTCAAATCAGAATACAGTATCTTTTTT
Organism: Xylocampa areola; assembly: GCA_935421205.1. NCBI lineage: Eukaryota > Metazoa > Arthropoda > Insecta > Lepidoptera > Noctuidae > Xylocampa > Xylocampa areola. The sequence continues at coordinate 10,548,500 of OW285219.1, read as the reverse complement.
TTTACTTGAGTGGTGACTATCCATTTATTATACCTATACAATAAACAAACCTGTCCCACAGTAGATATGTCATTCTGCATTACGACTAAAGGTGGATAGCTGTTTTGTTAAACGTATCGCAATGGCCATCCAGCTGAACGTTGTTCTCTTTTATAAAACAGTACTGTTTTGTAAAACAGCTAGCAGTTTTGTAAAACAGCTGATTCTACAATCCATCTGCGACATATACACATACATAATATATCATGTGGCCAGTGCCGGACCGTGTGTTTGTGGGGCCCTCGGCTAATACTACTTAGGAGCCTGCCTAATTAGTCACTAATTGTCATTTTGTCAAAAAACTGTTTTCAATATTGATGTACCAGGTAACTACAAGGAAAGTTCAACCAAACCAAAAATGATTCTAGTTGCTCAATTACAAATACAGATTAATATAATGTATAAAAATAATCATTTATGTTTGTAACAAATTATCAATTTACTATAAAAAAAAAACGATTGTTATGTTATTAAAAATAAATTTAAATTATAAGGAATTATACTGCCATAAATTCATAAGCATGTGCCAGAATTAAATGAAATTTTTATTATGAAATGTAATTACCTATTTCTTATTGTAAATGAACTGTACAGTTTTGATAAGAAATAAATAAATAAATATTCCACAACTATCACACAACGCCGCCTAGTCTCAAGCTAAGCAGAGCTTGTGTTATGAGTACTAGACAACTGATAAACATACTTATATATTTCTAAATGCATACATGTTATAGATAAATTACACCCAGACACAGAACAAATGATCGTGCTCATCACACAAACATTTGTCCTGGGTGGGAATCGAACCCACGACCTCCGGCCTAGCAGTCAGGGCTACTAACCACTAGACCAACAGGACAGTCTAAAATAAATTTCTTTAAACCGAAACCAAGAGACGGAGAAACCCCCATTTCGTTTGATAGACACGGATGAACTGATCTCAACCTGGCAACTTTTTTTAAATTCACAATATTATCTATTACTTTCAATGGCGTCTGGGGGTCTTTTATATTCGCGGGCCCTGAGCTGCAGCCCAAAAAGCCCTTAAATAGATCCGCCCATGCATGTGGGTAGGCAGAAACTATAGATGGCATCATCTGCTACGATCCTAACATTCTCTTTTGCTTCCTCCACGTCATAAATGCGGGCTGGTTGTGTTGTTCTACGCATTTGACCGTTTTGGACATAATTGCGTTTATAAAAATAACTAACTAGCTTCTGCCTGCGATTTTGTCCGCTTGGATTTCAGTATTTGATTCAGCTGGGATAAAAAATATCTTAAGTACTGATCCAGATTATAAACTATTTGTGTGCAAAATTTCAACAAAATCTATTCAACAAATTTCGACAAATTTTATTCAGTAGTTACTACGTGAAAGAGTGCCTAACATACTCGTATATCTATCCATCCTCACAAACTGTCGCATTTATGATATTACTAGCTTTTGCCCACGACACCGTCTGTGTGGACTTCAATTGGAATAAAAAGTGTCCTATCTGTTAATTCAGGTTATAAACAATCTGTGTGACAAATTTCATCAAAATCTATTTAGTAATTATTTCGTGAAAGAGTGATGAATATCCAACTATCCTCACAGATTTTATAATATTAAAGAAGGATATTTAATATATATAGTAAGATTGTACTAAAAAGAAAATTAAATCATTAAAAGATAATTATGTTTACAAAATATAGACAAATAAAAAGACTTTTTATTTTTGTATAATAACTTTCGTGAGACACATTCATATTAATTATTGTTCAACTGTTATTACTCACTTGCATTCTTCGGGATTGCCCGACTAGTTTCGAACTCGAACGGAGCCCTTAGTCATGAGCTGGGGCCGCGGCGATGTCGCGAGTCAAACTGAAACTAGTCGGGCAATCCCGAAGAATGCAAGTGAGTAATAACCGTTGAACAATAATTAACTTTTTATTTTAAAATGAATCTTCTAATGTTTCGAACTCTTTGCAGCGTTCGTGGTCGCAAGTGAACGTAGAACTCTTTTTATTGGAATGCAAATTGAACGCCAAAATCGAAGACTTTACAAAAATTTTCATAAAATTGTAAGATCCAAGGTCGAAAGACACACTTATTTTTCTTCTTGCCGTGTGGTTGATGAATAACTTAGTAAAGTTACAATATTAAATGGAAAAAGAATACGGTCGCGAACAGGATTCGAACCTGCGCCTCCCGGATAGATACTCCAGGCGCTCTGACCAACTAAGCCATCTCGACTCGGTCGAGATGGCTTAGTTGGTCAGAGCGCCGCGAGAGTAAGCAGATTCCTTCCGGTTAGAAAAGCGGTATTAAATGAAATCGCTGAAAAATGCCACTGAGGCCTTTCGAGCGAGCGCTGATCACGTCTCTATAATTTTCCAGCACTGAATATAATTCTCAGCCAGTTCAGAGTTAAACAACACTTAAGTACATACAAGAAATGTTTTGACATCTCGAGGCCATTACATTATATACATAAAGGTATATTTAAAACAACAAGACAGATACACCTTCTTGTCAAATTTATAAGAAACCAGTAGGTGTTAAAGGCAAAGGTCAGCATTGACAACGTTTGTACTCTACCATAGTGATTGAACTGACAAACGACAGAATGATTTCCTATACAGTACAAAAACTGGTTAAACCACACAGAAGAATAATATGATAAACTACCTTCTGGCCGCGACTTCGTCCGCGTTCACTCCAAAATTGGGTTCAGCCGGGATAAAAAGTATCCTATATGTTAATCCAGGATATAAACTATCTGTATGCCAAATTTCATCTAAATCCGTTCTGTAGTTTTTGCGTGATTAAGTAACAGACATCCAAATATCTAAACATCTTCACAAACTTTCACATTTATAATATCATTATAGTAGGATAATAGATATGGCAGTAGTAACATATAATAGTTCCCCAGTTCCTTAATTTTGTTCCAAAATAAAGGACTTGAACCTCTGTCACCCCCACTTGACTCTAAAAAAGTAATTAGAAGAAAAACATACCCTTTCACTTCAATCTCAATGACTAGGTTATGTTGTTTTAGTCTACCAAAACAAAATACCCAGCCACGCTCCCTTTCTCCTTGATTTCGAGGTTAACATATAAAAATCAATACATATTGATATTAGATTAGATGCCTCATATACTCACTTTGGCAGAACTGATAAAGTTAGAAACATCCTCTACAAAGGTTCTCTACCTTTCACACAAATAAATATGAAAAAACTAAGCACTATTATAATAAAACAACTTTTAACCGGATTAATCGCGTGTATTATTGGTTTTGTTTTTCCTGACGTTTCGAACACTTTGCAGCGTTCGTGGTCGCAGGAGGACTCGCATCGTGAAAACCTAAGATATTACTAACTAAGCACTAGTTTGTGAGATTTTCAAAGACAGGATAAACTAACGAATCAAGAAATTTTGTCTTTCTTTAAATTCTTAGGTTTTGTTTTACTCTGGCCTACGCTAGAATGAACACAATGATATACTGGTGTGACTTCTATAAGAGCGAGTTGGTAAATTCAAATTTAGGCATGTCAAGCTAAAATTTCCATACATTTTTAGTTTGACGTCTCTAACTTTAGTTACTGCCTAAAAGTGAGCGACTGAAACTGTTCAGAAATGTTAGTTTGACGTGACTACATTTTATTTTGAGTCTCTTATTTTTTCCCGTGTCTATCTTAAAGTAGCTGTCAGAAAAATTGCAATGCCCCAATTTTAGTTAGTCGGCCTACGTTAAAATTTACACCACTGCGTAGAGCCAAGTTTAAACTACTGGACTGGTCAGGACTTATAAAAGTGCCTAGATGCGTGCGTGGCGAAGTCTAAAGTTACAGATTTTTGTGGTATTAAACAAATATACAGTCGTGAGCAGTATTCGAACCTGCGCCTATTCTACTATAGTATAGGGACTGAATAGATAGCAATGTCGTCACCAAAAGACATATTTAACTATGGAAGAAGAATTCGGAGCAAAGGCCGAGATGAATTAGTGGTCAGAGCGCCTGGAGTCCGAAAGCCGCAGCTTCGAATCCTGATCACGAACGCATTTATCTTTAAAAAAAATGAATTATTTTAATATCGACTTTGTTATTTTTAAGTGTCTGAAATTCCATAATTTCTTGGTTCCGGTTCTTTACTGAGACCAACTCTTTGGAACGTTGAACTTAGCTTTGCCGTTTCATAGGTAAATGCGGTGTAGTTGCGGACCTGACTATCAGTGACAATAGCTTTTATTTTGTCAATCTGACGATATACATTGCGTTTAACTTGGTAGTCGAGAAGGTGGGATAAGATTTTTACTTTTCGAACATTCGGTCCAATGGTCATTGGAATTCAGTTGTATAATTGAAATTTGAAACTTATTTGAAACAACAAAACTGTTGAATTTAACTTACTTTATAGTTAGTAGAGTGTTTTTTTTAAAAGAATTCTAGTTCGTGTTGTAGAATAACAATGTCGGCAGTTCGGCGAAAGTTTGAGGTACAAAATTGTATTAATTTCTCTCAGATATTTTAAGACAACGTTTTTTACACGACTGTACAAAAAAGGAGTGTGATAGTTATTATATTAAATGGAAAAAGAATACGGTCGCGAACAGGATTCGAACCTGCGCCTCTCGGATAAATACTCCAAGCGCTCTGACCACTAAGCCATCTCGACCTCTGCTCACCACCGTGAATTCTTCTTCCATATTCTAACACGTCTTATGGCCTGGAGTATTTATCCGGGAGGCGCAGGTTCGAATCCTGTTCGCAACCGTATTCTTTTTCCATTTAATGTAATAACTTTAGAGTTCGCTTAGCATGCGTTAATGCTTTTCAAAGATTTATCTTGAAGGAGTGTTATGTTTTTAGGGTTCATGTAGATATGTAAGTATATATATGTATGTAAGTAGATATGTTTATGAGTTTGTTTATTTCACCATAACTTCTAAATGCCAGAATTAATTTCGATGTATCCTTGCATCTTGATTAAAAAAAATAGTATTATAGTGGCTATGGCATACAAAAAGGTGTGAAATAAAAAAATATACTTCACATATCACAGGCGTGCTTTTAATTTTTTTAATTAATTTCATGTTGTAATGAGATCATTTGTAGTACGTAGTACTCATAGGTACGTTGTTCTAGTGGTTGCAAGCGCGAATGTTGAACTTGAGGTCCTAGGTTTAATAGCCAGATGGGAGCCAAGAGGTAGGCAGAAACTACAGAACGCCACCTGCTACATCCTTACATATATCTTTTGCTTCGTCCACGTTCATACATCTTGTCATACAAGCGTGGTGGTTGCGAGTACTACGGACCTTACCTTTTTGGAGGATATCCCATATGCATTACTTAAAAAAAAACAGTACAATTATTTTCTTCAGACAAATATTTCCGCTTGACAAATGAATTGCGGATAGTGCAAACACGCTCTAAAGTTACATTTTTTTGCCGACTCTCTAACTAAAGAAGTGATTATTTATAGGCAATCGGCACGAAGTGTTAAAATTTTTCTTTAAGTTATGAATTTAGACGACACGACATTGCAAAGTTTATATTCTTAAATTCCTATTTTCGTTCCTATTTTTAAATCCGAGCTATGTTATTGTTGCTATTACAACTGTTATTAGAACAATGTTAATTAAGTAATTGAAAATATTTTTGAAGAGGGATATCTCGTATCGATAATAAATAGAGTATAGTATGGTTAAGAGCAAAATTAAGGATGTCGATGTACAATTAAAATATAGTAATCAAAGAGACTTAAAGAAATAAAATTGAATTACAAATATTTACTTTATATAGAGGATTGGCCGCAAATGACAAATGGCAGTAAACAAGTGGCACGATAGTGGAGAGCAATGTCACGGTATGACAACGGTCGCGGTTTGGGGTCCTATTCGTGTAACATTGTACAATGTTTCTTAGATAAATTATAAATAATATAGGCATTACATGGTTTTAATATAAATGTACTTACACATTCCTTAGGTACAATAAAATTTTCCAGTATTTCTCCCGAGACTAGTTACAGCTTACACAATAAATCAATGTTACTATGTCTACGGCAGACAGCCCTAGAAACCTAGTTTTTCAAATAGTACACACAGCTGCATTAGAATAAACAATAGCATTCCTATATAGTTTTGTCACTGACTATGATTTTCGCAAAGTCCAATGTATATGGCTCTACGTGCTCTTGAGTATACCTATTATAACAATAAATAAAAATATTATCATCATCATCATCATCATAGCATCACGCAGATTTAGCAATCGCACCGAAGGGGAAGGCAGAGGTGTATACAATTGCACACACACATTTCACCAATGCTGTAATTAAGTGCCTCGTTGGTTTAGTGGTCCGTAGCGCGACTGCTGAGCAGGAGGTCTCGGGTTCGATTCCCGGGTCGGGCAAAGTGGTATTGAGTTTTTCTGTTAGGAAATTCTCAGTAGCAGCCCGGAGTTTGGAAATGTGCCCGTTTGATGGCAATAGGCTCACCACCTATTACATGGGACTTAATAACAGCATTGGTGAAATGTGGGTGTACAATTGTGTACACCTCTGCCTACCCCTTCGGGGAATACAGGCCTGATGCTATATGTTATGTAATTAAGTCCCATGTAATAGGTGGTGAGCCTATTGCCATCGAGCCAATTCCAAACACCGGGCTGCTACTGAGAATGTTCTAACAGAAAAACTCAATAACACTTTGCCCGACCCGGGAACTGAACCATAGACCTCATGGTCAGCAGTCGCGCCATGATAAATACTCCAAGCGCCATGATAAATAATAACGCCCCGGATAAATACTCCAAGCGCTCTCACCACTAAGCCATCTCGACTAGTTTTTAGTATTTATTGTGAAATGGCTTAGTGGTCAGAGCGCTTGGAGTATTTATCCGGGGCGCACAGGTCGAATCCTCCTCACGACCGTGTTTTCTTTACCACATTTTTTTTTTTTAATTTTGAGATCCCTACACCTGCGATAATGCTTTTGAAAGACTTATCTGTATAATTATTTATTTGCCACATCAGCTTAAAAAACGTTATAGTTTGTTAGTGGAAATTTAATAAAAATCTATACGGGTGCTAACCCTTACTTATATCCATCTCTGAAATCGGGGTAGTGAGTAGAGGTCGAGATAGCTTAGCGGCCAGAGCGCAATACATAAAAAAACTAAACACAAACAAAAAATGGTATTACACACTATTAAAATCTTGTAGTATCGTGTACATAGAAGGTACCTCTATATGACTGGGAATCATGTGCCAGTGGCGAGAGGGGTTCGCCCGCTAAAATTACTCCATTACTAATCCCTTCAAGCAATTAACCGTCGGACCAACACGAAATATAGAACTATTTGCACTTGAAACGATCATATGTTTATTATTTTTTCCTGCCTAAACATTTACTAGTACAGAGGGCGATGACCTGGCGTCTCATTCAGACATAAGTGCAGGCGCATGTTGATCCACGTGCGTATTATTGTGCCCGGTCTAATGTTTTAAAACGTGTTTTAAAATTCAGCGACTATAAAAAATTTATCTAACTCTTATATTTTTATTTCTTATTAACTCTTACGAAAGGAACTCTTCCATAAAATAACATAGCATCACGCCTGTATTCCCCGAAAGGGTAAGCAGACGTGTGTGTACACAGTTGCACACCGACATTTCACCAAATGCTGGTATTAAAATGCCTATTCAGATGGTGATCCTATTGCTATTCGAAATTCGGGTCTGCTTCCGAGTATTTCCTAACAGAAAAACCAAATAACACATTGCTCGTCCTGGGAATCGAACACAGGATATCTTGTTCAACAGTTGCGCTTAGGGCCGCTAGACGAACAAGGCAGTCTAAAGGAACTCTATATCGCTAGTTATATATTTTTGTTGAAAGAAAACATACGGTCATGAAGCTGCACCCCATCAGAACAAATCCAGAGAGCTAGAAGTACATGATTGTATTTTTCTTTTGTTTTATATACGTTTGGTCACCAACTCGCCTGAGCGTAAGCGACGGTGTGGCCGAGGATGGAGCACGTAGATCTAAAAGAAATCTATTCACTCTAGCCTTGAATATACCTAAATTGTATTTCGCTGGAAACACAGAAGACGGTAGGGAGTTCCATTCACGGGCAGTACGTATCATGAACGTGGATCCAAATCGTTGTGTAATTTTCGGAATTTTTACGAGGAACGATTTGTGCCTTCCTGCTACTTGTCCTGTAGTAAAAGGGGATCATAGAATAGGTTTATACGGTCTTGAGTAGGATTTGAACCTGCGCCTCCTGGATAAATACTCCAGCCGCTCTGACCGCTAAGCCATCTTGACCTCTCAAAAGGAGAGAGGTCGAGACGCCTGGAGTATTTATCCGGGAGGCGAAGGTTCGAATCCTTCTGGCGACCGTATTCATTTTCCACAAACATTTATAACTTTAGAGTTCGCTAAGCATGCGCTAATGCTTTTATCTGTACGATGGAATAGGGTTTTGAAAACACTAATGACCTCGCACTTATTCGAGTGCTTTGTAATTAAATGGGTATGCACTTAAACGTATAAATATTGCGTTATTAAATAGGTCAATGAGATTCCCCGATGTAGGTCGTAATAAGTAGGTCAGGTAACAATATCCATGTATAGACGTGTTTGTTTTGAATTTATTGTGCTTTACATACTCGTATCATAATGGAGTTTATGCATTTTCTTGCCTGTTCTTCTCCATAGGAATCTACACTTTGGAACGTGGCAACTAACTTCTGACAATTCAAATGTGCCTGTAAATGGTTTAAAAATCGAATAGATTAGTTACAATATTAAATGGAAAAAGAATCTAATAGATTACTTTGTAAGACTCGATTGAACCATAAACGATATTTTATTTTATTATTTTGACAGTTTTCGTATGTAAATTCTGTTAAAATAACACAGCAATATGTACCTACGTGTATGTTAAAGTTAAATTTGTACAACTGAACATAATTGTTTTAAATTTGCCGTGGTATTCGGTGTTCTCAGTATGAAACGATGGTCATCCACTGATAACTGCCTGGTTGGTTTAATGGTCGCAAAATCGACCGCAGAGCGTGAGGTTTTGGGTTCGATACCCAGATCGGGAAAAGTGTTATTGGGTTTTTCTGTTAGAAAATTCTCAGTAGCAGCCCGAGCAGCACCCCATGGGACTTAATAACAGCATTGGTGAAATATGGGTGTACAATTGTGTACACCTCTGCCTACCCCTTCGGGGAATACATGCGTGGTGCAATCCATAGATCGACGGCGGCAAGCCTCGATCAATTGATGTGTGCGGCTGTTACTTATCTTACAGTTAGCCGTATTCCTGTCACTCTCACCCTACTGTCAAACCTTTTTTTATTAAAACCTTTGACTTTGACCCACATTTCCCAAATGCTGTTATTAAGTCCCATGTAATAGGTGGTGAGCCTATTGCCATCACCCGGGCACAATTCCGAACTCCGGGCTGCTACTGAGGATTTCCTAACAGAAAAACTCAATAACACTTTACCCGACCCGCGAATCGAAACCGAAACCTCCACCACTAGACCAATGTGGCAGTGTCAAACTACAAATGCATGATAGAGACGGGAACACAGCTAAGCTAATGTTTTATTTATCTTTTGTTTATTTATCTTGGCCTTACACTAGATTGGCTTGTCACCACACGAAGCAGAAGTTATGTTTTGGTGACATGAAACATATTTATGGTAATTAATACTTAACTTAGTAACCAAAATCATATCGCTAAAACGTGAAAAACTAATAATAACTCTTGTAAAAAGTAATAAAATGCTAAGACAGAGAAATGTTCATTGTCTTATCAAACATAAAAAGAAAACATTTAATTGCTCCGAGTGCCATAAAAAGGCGTGAAAGACCAGAAAAAAGTAAGACTTGAAAAGTTCTAAAAATATCCGCTGTTTACATATGCATCCCGACTTCAAAGGAGGTAAATGAGCTTAACCATGTTCCTGTTCACATTGTGTATTGTTTAGTTAAAGATTAAACATTTTCTAAATTTACTAATGTGAGAGAAGAGACTTGTCTTTGATTTCGGCTTGAATAAAACCGTTTTTTGCCGAATATCGCTTATCATCACGGGAGGGGCGATCAAACATAAATCATTAAGAATTAAAAAATATTAAATATTGAAAATAAAATCCACAGATAATATCCAACCTAATTATCACTATTAATATGCTATGAAAATAATATTTTACACGACTGCCCAAACAAAGGAGTGTTATGTTTTTAGGGTTCATATATGTATGTATGTTGTATGTTTGTGAGTTTCCGTTAGAATCCTTACATTATACCGGGTAGCATAGGCTATTAAGATAAAAAAAAAAATTGTATAGTGGCTATAATGGTAGGACACAAAAAGGTATGATATAAAATAAATTCTAATGGCAGGAGTGCTTTTTATTTTATTTTAATTATTTTTATCTTGTTTTCACAAATATTTTTTGCATGCACTAGGCGCACAGACCTCGTAAGGGTTTAATAATGTGTGTGAGAGGAAATGTGAGTGAATTGGAGATTTTCGCTCATCTGATAGCTAACCGTCACTATTTGGAGAGGCACTAGAAGAAGAAAAAAGATTAATACGAGCCTTAATCTCTTCTTAGATTTAACAAAAAAAATTGCAATATATACATTGAAATATATATACTTCGGCCGCCAATACGCATTCAGACTCTGAGAGATGAGTCAGTGCGTTCTGTAAATAAGCACTAACCGTTTGGTTTAAATCACTTTGTTTAGTCTTACAAGGGTTATTGGATAATTAATTATAGTAATGTGAAATTTATTGTACTTACATTTGCATTAATTAACAACAATGTTACTCATTCTTGGCCAAAAGGTTGTTACGTATTTTTGGAGTAATATTAATAATATAGTCCCGACCGAATTTTTGGTCACAGCGGCTGATCTCCATGAAGATTAGCCAAGTACGCAGGAGGTATTATAGTGCACAAGTGTATCTGCAAACACAGGTGCACTCCCTGTTCCTTCACTTTCTTAGTCTGAGTGGAAGGCAATCCGACACGACTGGAGAGGCACAGGGCTTTACGTACTCTCCGAAGAACGAGGGTGTCATACCGCCAACTTTCTAACTCCGGGCTGCTACTTTAATATAATCTCCTAACAGTAAAACCCTATAACACTTTACCCTACTGGGAATAAACTTAGAAGAGGCGCAGGTTCAATCCTGCTCACGACCGTAATTTTCTTTCCACAAAAATGTATAACTTTAGAAATTAGAATGAAGAAATATTAGAAACTATGCATGGTAATTCATTTAAAAGATTTATATGTATAAGTAAATAAATAAGTAAATTACGTTATTAATTAGTTAGTTAGTAGTTTTATATTAATTAGTTGAACGGTTACTACTCACGTGCATTCTTCGGGATTGCCCGACTAGTTTCGAACTCGAACGGAGCCCTTAGTCATGAGCTGAGCCCTAAGAAATAAGTTTAATAGATGCTGACTAATAATCATATCTTATTTATTAATATATTTCTTATGTATGTACTTTGATATATTGTAAAGTTTTTGGTGTACAATAAAGAATAAAATAAATAAATTCATTTAATAGAAAACAAATACATAATATTCCACAAATAATTTATAGAAAGGTCTGCCTCGTTGTGCTGCCTAAGAGTGAGGTGCTGAGTTTGATTCCCATCCCAATCGTGCGGCGATGTAGCGAGTCAAAACTGACGGTACTAGTCGGGCAATCCCGAAGAATGCGCGTGAGTAATAACGGTTGAACTTTAATTAATATGAATGTATGTCACAAAAGTTATTATACAAATTACGTTATATTAGTATATTTTGTGTTTAATTAAATAAGCTTATTGAAATGCATCTGTTGTACTTTTCTTGGGTCTAATAGTCACTCTTAGGCATTACTTAAAGCTGTTGCCTCAGTCATTAGCAGACACAATAGATTTTTATTGTTACAACGTACAGATCTGTACGTTACTGAGCCGAAAGGTTCTTGTAACCCTAAACAAAATAATCTCATTCATTTCAAAACAATACGAACTAAATCATTACATTTAAAATAAACCACAAGTTAAATTATATGCGCAGGCGCCTCGTGACGAAGCGCGTGACTATTCACGTGTTGCCTCAAATTGTCGATACTTTACAATATATCGATGAGTTATCGACACTCGATTCCGATGCCGCGTATCCAATATCACGTGCTTGCAGTTAACCTGCCGGCTTTTGGGGCTTTCCGTAATGGCGTCATTTTAATTAGAAAGGTTTGTAAATACTAACTTTCTAGGTTACACGAGGCAGACGATTAAATAGAATATAAATATGGAAAGTTTTATTGATTAGTTTTAATAAATGTATGGTTCTTTTTTTGACCTGAAGTCGCATATTGTGAAGCATGCATGCTTTTCTATATCTTTTTCTCGTGTGCTTTTGCTATACGGGGGAGTTCAGGGCAGTGTAACGTAACCGGGCGGGGAGTATCGTTCCATGAAGGTCTCAAGTTTCCCGAAATGTGAAGCCAGAATTACCTTCATAAGGTCGACGAATAAATTTGAAAAGACACAGAGTAAGTAAGCAACAGGCCGACCACAGTTGGCCTGCACGCTAACAGGCTGTGCATACGCGATAACTTGAGACCTGCATGGAATGCTTCTCCCCGCCCGGTTACGTTTAAATATTGGGGTCCGTCGATACTTCGACACAATCTCGGGACAAAAATCACCTTTATCTGGGGTAAAAGTGATTTTTGTCGATAGGAGTTCGGCACAGCGTCCATGACGGATTTACCAAGCATAAAAAAAACAAAAGACAAATGAGGCCTAAAAGTCGCAAGTTAATTTCACTTTTCAGGTGCTATAATGGCGATGTAAAGTTTAAAAATCATGAAGTAAGGCGTCTAGGAATAAACATATGCGGAATAAGGAGTGAGCTAGAGCGAGACAAGTGTATTGCATCATAGTTTACACTCGTTTGTTATTATTTCGGTCAGTTGAACTATGACCTTGGTATTTGTTATTTAATTCGATTGCGTATTTTTTTTAAACATTGTTAGTCATAGAAACGGAGGACCAAGCTATCGCATTTGCTGAAGCAAAAATAAGTCCAGCCGACGGCCATTTCAAGGCGGAAGAAGCGAGGTATATCCAAGGGTAATAATCTAATCCTAAATCGTATCCAGAGTGAAAGCCCTGCTAAAGTTGAAAAAAATAATGGACATGCTAATAATAAACGAGGCCATTGTTTATCTGCTAGTGTTAAATTAAATAGACCCAATGCAAAAAAGTATGCAATACTGAGGTCTACTTTATTACCTTGGTACTTTGTATATTTTAGTATAGTTGTCCTTAGATCTATGACAGTCATTACGGGTATTCAGAGGCCTGAAAGCCTGACAACCAGTCATGCCACGAGATATCGTGTTACCCAGTAACTGTTGTGGAGGTCAGATAGGCAGTCGCTCCATGTAAAATACTGGTATTAAGCTGCATCCGGTTTGACTGGAAGCCGACCCCAATGTAATTGGGAAAATGCTAGGCAGATATATAGGTATATACTTTGTATATTTAAATAAATGTATTTAACTTTCATGATCCTAGCTTCTTTTTATGTCTGTTTTAAATATATAGGTATCAGAAAGGAAATGCAACTAACACGCACCAAAACTCTTTAAATAATAGGTATCATCATGAGTTAATTCGTAACAGGTTTGTCCATTAGAAAATTCCCAACATCCATAATAACGGGGACGCATAATATGGCGTTGCTGCTTCATACACTGATATACGGGTAGTGTATGGGCCGTGTGAAGCCAATATCTGACCGAAGCCCCCTAATCCCAGACAAAAAGTGAAATTAATTCTAATATAAAATTTACACGTCTTGTTCCAGATTTATCTTGAATTGTTAAGGTAATTGCATTCTTTACGACATTATATTTACTGCAAAGTTAGTCGTGTTGGTTCGGTCACCTGTATAGGGACTGAATTGATAGCATTGACATCGCCAAAAAGACGTGTTAAAATATGGAAGAAGAATTAGCGATGGTGAGCAGAGGTCGAGTTGGCTTAGTGGTCAGAGCGCCTGGAGTATTCATCCGGGAAGCGCAGGTTCGAATCCTGTTCGCGACCGTATTCTTTTTCCATTTAATATAATAACTTTAGAGTTCGCTAAGCATGCGTTAATGTTTTTCAAAGATTTACCTTGAATTGAGAATTATATAACAGAAAATCCCATAATTTTTCATTAGTAGCAAACAATGGCGTAGTAACTCCATTCAGAAACCTGACCCATTACTTAATCAAGTGTAAAAATGGTGTTCACTGACCTTGATCTAATGTGTCGATGTACGTGATGCTGCGACACGTGGTCATTATTGACACGTGCTGGTATTGACCTATTACATGTCTGCTGTATTTACGTGGCTCTGGATAAATGAGAGCAAAAAGTATCAAATTGTTTGGCAATGACGTCGTCCCTGATAATGCTGAACTAAACTAAAATTAGAATCGGTATCTTTAATGAACTGCCACTGTAAGAGCGAGATGGAACTATTTAACAGTTTTGAGTCCTTTTTATGTGAGCTACACGATGACTGATGCATACGGCGCGTCAGATAGGGTAGGTTTCCTCAAAGGTGCTATTGCTCTTTCGTCAAAAGGCCATTCCAGATGATCCATGCATTGTTAGACTCTCATTTACTTTTCTGACTGAATTTAAAAAAAGTATGTTTAATTTATAAAAGCAATAAATTGCTTTAAAATGTATAAAAATTATTTAAAATTGTTTAAAAGAGTCCCTAACCTCAAAGTCAAATCCTTTATTCCATTTAGACCATTTAAAGGTACTTTTGAAAGTCAAGAAATGCCACGTTCTAAAATGTAGATTCCTATGGAGAAGAACGGGCAAGAAACTTCAAGGTTAAACTTTTAAAATTTTGTGTCAATTTTTTATTTGGTGCATTTATATTGTCCGGTATAAGACATTACAATATGATAACTGATAACGATGCAGATAAATTTGTACACGTAGGTAGGTACAATAGAAGATAGTAGTCCTCTCTGAGTTTGTTTCGGCATTTCTTATCAGAGCTAAGATAGGAAATGCCGTGGCATGTTTTATAGACCGGGAGCTGTAGTTATGATAAACTTAAAATATCGAAAATACTCGTACAAAAGTACTTTTGGACATTTTAAGTTTTCTGCCGGTTCTAATGTATTCTAAAAATGTTAAGAAAAGACAAAAGTAGTATACTTTTGAAATGTCTACATCATTGATGTCATCTTTTCTGTTGTAGGTATGTGGAGAATTTAAAAATAATAATTGATTATTTAATTAATGTATTTGGTATGTAAATAACGAGATATAATTTATTAATTCAACATACTCAAAAAGTTTTTTTATAAGTAAACAGTTACGTCCCAGCGATGCCCGCAGCATTATTCTACAGTAACAGTACTTTATCACTGTTATTTTAATATACTATCTACCTACGTATCCACAATTAGGTTAATGTTCCAAATCTTGTCGTCCGGTAAAGTAAATCTATCAATTAAACAAACGATTTATGGATTAACTATAAATTATTTAATAGGAACGCAGAAAGCGTCGGTCACCAGTCGGCCCCGGTTGTCAAATTAAGATGTTTGACAGCCGTTACGGGTAGTCAGAGGTCTGAAAGTCTGACAACCAGTCATACCACGAGATAACGTATTACCCAGTACGTAACTGGGTTGTGGAGGTCAGATAGGCAGTCGCTCCATGTAAAATACTGGTATTTAACTGCATTCGGTTCACTGGAAGTCGACCCCAATGTTATTGGGAAAAGGCTAGGCAGATGAGGAACGCATAAATTGAGTCAAAAATGCTCACCATATATAGATAAACAATAGTCTATATATTAGCGAGTTTGTTTAAAACAGGTGTTATCTACGCTAATATTAGATATAATATTGGAAAAAAAATCGCATAAAAAGAATCAGTAGATTGTTCATATTGACTGGTCAAACCTTTTTAGAGACTATCTGTATATATGTCATCATTGCCTCAATTATGATAGGTCTTAGTAAAACAGGCATATGTGTCTGTAAACGCACCCCCGATACCAAGTATTGTATAAATGGCACCTCATATTATGTCCTTATGTGTTGGACGGATGGGTGAGCGCTAAGAACATTTTTATCTAACCTTCAACGTGCTATCGAGAACCAGGCTATCGTTAAAATTTATAACAACTAGTGGTCGCCCCCTGGCCGAAATTCGACCATAATTCATTTAAATTTGAACTTTATTAAGTGTCAAATGTGTGTGTCAAAAACATGGTAATGTGTGTAAGTACTATGTAATAGGTGGTGAGCCTATTGCCATCTACCAAGCACAGTTCCAAACTCCACTGAAAATATATTAACAGAAAAACTCAAATAACATTTTGCCCGACTCGAGGATTGAACCTGAAACCTCATGCTCAGCAGTCGCGCTTAGGACCACTAGACTAACGAGGCAGTTCAGAAATTATTATTATACAAACATAACATATCATAGAATCACGCCTGTATTCCCCGAAAGGGTAGGCAGAGGAGTACAAGAGGTTAACTGGGTACTCTATTGGTTTTTATAACAGTAAATATTACAAAGTAAATACAAATACTTATAATCAACTAAAATAATAACCTTCATTTAACTATTCAGTTTTAACATAAAAGATTTTAATTTGGTCACGACTCCCGGTCTATTTCTCAAATTCTCATACAATTTTGTATCAAAGTAATTGTTAACAAAACGTGACTTCTGTAATTACATACGGATTGAATTTATTTATTTAATGACACGAGATATGTTTTAGTGTTATGTTAAGGCATCTATGTTATTTAAAAGGTAAATGACCCATATGTGGGTAGGAACAGTTTTTATTTACATCGTATTTTATCTCGAAATCGGTTTTAAATTGCAATTTTCAACATGTTTTGAACATGTGTAAAAACAAATTCGACAGCCGCGTTTGTCTAGTCATCTAGTGGTCCCAAGCGCGACTGCTGAGCATGAGGTCCCGGGTTCGATTCCCGAGTCGGGCAAAATGTTATTGAGTTTGTCTGTTAAGAAATTCTGAGTAGCAAGCAGCCTGGAGTTTGAAATTGTGTCTGATAGGCTTACCACGTATTACATGGGACTTAATAACAGCATTTGTGAAATGTGGGTGAACAACTGTGTGCAGTCACGAGCACCAATATATAAACATAATCTTTTTAAAACTCAACTATCTTACTAATACCATAAAAAACTCTAGCGTGAATTACTAACATAATTACCTAAGTATTTAACACAGATAGAAGAACCTTACTTTCTACATATAGACATCATTAATATCTTCTACTGTTATTAAGTGTTAAGTGCATCTTTGTTCTCGTGACTGAACACCTATGCCTACCCCTTCGGGGAATACAGGCGCGATGTTATGTTATATTAACAAATTAATAAGAGAGAACAATAAAGTTACAGGACCTAATCTAGCATATAGTCTATAATAACACATACCTTCGATCGATATACGATCCTTACAAATTTATTTTACTTTGTCCACGTTCATACATCTGGTCATACACGCGCGCTGCTCTATCATGCCACATTTATCCGGAATTGACCAACTTACAATGAATAATTAAAATACCTGGACATAATGGTGCTGATTCTCATTCGCACTGTCTTACGAAATCGTACAGTCATGTTTATATCGCTTTAATTCCATGCTATATTTGATTATTAGTTTAATTGAATGATCTTCGATGATTGCTTTGTTTGGTGCCGACTCAATTTCCTTTTTCGGCGGTCCAATTTTTTTATCTGGTATTTTTGTGGCTGTTGTGTACAAACAATAAAGGTCTAAACTTCTCACCAAGATCAATGAAATGAGCCAAAATACGAAATAGATGCTGTAAACCGTTGAGGAGTTTCCTCGAATATCTGTCGTCTCCATCATCAGATTAATTAACTCCAGGTTTCCATTTTGTTGTAGTGTCATCAAACAAACATAAGTATGTCGAGTTTTAAAGAATGGGTTTACATGTGAACAATCGATAATTCCCTATTTTACTAATATCTGAGTGGATAATAGGAAAATAGAAATAGGGCATAGCTTATTACAGGGTAGACCCCTATGGGTATAGAGGTGATTTTTTTATATGGGACAAACTTATAAGTATTCATAAGCTGGATATTATCATAGAATAAAGCTACTACACATAATCTTTCCATAATACATATATACGAGTATACACCAATTACACATAAAACAGTAAATACTGTGGCAGTTGTCTTTAGTTTCATTTTTATTAACTTTGTTTTTCCTTTGCCTGTGATAGGCGCCATTGCGTCACAAAGGTTAGCGCTGAAAATCAGCGCTGTAGGTTTCTGTGGGAATCTGCAACATTATGCTGTACGCTTACCATTTCCCACTTGAATGGGACACACATGTTTGTAATATTAGTCTTGAGACCTACTCTAAGTGTATATAATTGTTATTGATTATCTTATATTTGTAATTTATCAAAAATACTGTTTCTACAGGTTGAAAATTTTATATGTAATGTCTATAATTCATAATCTATTTCTTCTTTACTGTGTGCCCATTTGAGGGGAATAAAAGCTTTTTCTTTCTTTCTTCTTTCTTTCTATCCTATATCCAATAAAAAAAGAGATAAAAATCGGTCTACCCTGTAATAATAAAATAAAAATAAAATAAAAAAATGTATGATATATGATATGTATACATAAAAAACAATGTACATAGGCATCGACTTGAGAACCTCTGCCTTTTTCGTCGGTTGAAAAATACTCAATTTTGGTTCAATCGTTGCGCAAAAGAATTGGCACCAATATCTTCATGGACCGTTTACCTCTGAAAAAAGCCTTGAAGATAATAAGAACAATTAAAATAAAAACCGTTCGTGACACCGGAAGTGTTAATTGACAGGATATAGCGATATAACAATACATCGTTAAATGGTATAGTTGAACAGATTGCGAAAATAATTGTTTATAGATACCTAATTATGTTTATGTAGATACTTTACTTTGTGTCTATCTTTCATGTCAGCGCGCACATAGCACAATGGTTGAGAGATCGGTTGCTGCAACGCGTGACATATAATTTTTATTATATACAGATTACTATTTCGGGTTTGTGTGTGTGTGTGCATGTGAAATATACGCGGTGTAACGTGTTTAAAAATATATATATTGTAAACATAACCAGTCCATAACTGGCTTACTGCAGGGCAAGGGCCTCTTATTATACAGAGAAGGCCTGAGTATTGATCGCCACGCTAGCTCACTGCGGGTTGGCGATTACAGACCAATAATCCACTTTACTCGCTTATGCTTTCCTTCACCGTAGGTGTGTCTGTGATATCTTAGATTAACTAAGAAAGTACATATGAAATTGAAAAAGTCACATTGGTATTAATAGATCAGCGTCGTCAGTCCAGTCGTTACCACGACTGCTGTATGTACATGATGTCCTGGATTTTGAGGTCAGACAAACTGTTACGGAATTCTCAATAGCAGCCCGGAGTTTGGAATTGTGCCTGTTGACGTAATAAGTGGTGAACCTCAACAGGTTATTACGCAAGACTTAATAACTGCATTGGTGAAATGTGGCTACAGAACAGTAGTCCTCTGTCTAAGCCCTCGGGAATACAGGCGTGATGCTATGTTGTTACAATGTAGATGAGGTCAGAAACCTCAACAGTCTACACCATAAACAGTTTGAAGCAAAAAGCGGTCACGTATCGTGTACGAAGACTATAATTATGCAAAACTTGTAATATATCGTTGTTGGCCACTACGAGTAACTGCCACGATAACCCAAAATTCTCATTTGAATATAATAATATAATAATATAATAATATACCACAACTATCACACAACGCCGTCTAGTCTCAAGCTAAGCAGAGCTTGTGTTATGAGTACTAGACAACTGATAAACATACTTATATATTTCTAAATGCATACATATTATAGATAAATTACACCCAGACACAGAACAAATGATCGTGCTCATCACACAAACATTTGTCCTGGGTGGGAATCGAACCCACGACCTCCGGCATAGCAGTCAGGGCTACTAACCACTAGACCAACAGGACAGTCAATTCAATTTGATTTCTAATATTTCACTTTAGATGAACTGGGTAAAATAATCCATGTATTAATTTACTTAATAATTGCAGGCTGGTCAAATAAATGACGTGGGGTTTTGAGTGTGCAACTGCTGCACTAAGATATTTTGCGGAAACTGGTCGACATTTCGCGGGACCAAAAAGCTGGCTTACCTATATTTCGGTTAGAGAATCAATATTGCCATCTTATGTGGCAATGCTACCAGTCCATTGGGTACCTTCCCAGAAAACAGCGACGTGAAGAACTACTTTGACGCCTTAGTATTTTTATTTTACCATAATATAGCTAATATAGATATAACTTATTTCATAAGGGTGTAAGTTGTTTAACGGTTATTACCCACGCGCATTCTTCGGGATTGTCCGACTAATTTCGAACTCAAACGGAACCCTTATTCATGAGCTGAGCCCGCGGCTATGTCGTGAGTCAAACTGAGTATTTAGTTTGTACATATTATATTCATTTAATAACATTTAATAGTAGGTATGTTTTTATTTTTCTGCAAATAAATAAATAGTTATAAAAACCGGATTCCAACATTTTTCAACATTTTTGTACTTAGCTGAAGCAATAATTATGCACAATACCTCATTAGAGCTCTTACAACGAGGGGCACTTTGTCAACGAGAGGAGTACTAACTAGAGATGTCGACACGGATCATCGACTCGATATCAACTCTGGCGTATCGACATCAACTCCGTTGAATAGTGACTGACAGTGGTCTCGGCAAAATGTAGATGATGGTATTCCTATTGACGTATTATTCCGATTTTTGTGGTACAGATACGCCTTTGCTCAATACGAATTCACAGTGGACTAGTTTAGTAGAACAGTTACTCTTGAAACTAATACCAATTCCAATCCAATTCCAATATTAAATAGACGCCTCAAAACAACGCGTAATTTTAAAATAAATTTACCTACGTTACAGTTGCCTCAATTTTAAAGCATGTTGTCTTCATATTATTCCGAATCTATAATTATTTTTTAGACATTTTGGCATATAAAAGTACGAACTGATATATTTCCAATGTCAATCGAGCGGAATTATTTTCAAAAGTAAGCCCACAGAGCGGTATATATCAATGTAAGTATAGACTATTATGTATTATCACGAGAAACACTTTGACCTCGATATGTGGAATATCCAATATAAACACGATATCGAAGTATCATCTCACCGATGTGGTTTCAAACATATCACGATGAATTTATTAGGAAAAAACCAGTGTTCTAAGAAAATATGTTAAAATATTTTTGCCGGGGCAGGGGATCTCTCGCTTCCGTCTGTGATCAGATACGCGGTTGGGACTGAGAGCATATAGGGAGCCGTTTCAACCTTTTGCGAGGAGGTGATACTTACGAAGGAGGCGGCCTCTCAGCCCTGCCGCAGAAGCACCATGCGCTGGAGGACACTTAATGATCTCCGGCCACCGTTAGCCGTAGCCTGCGAGCGACGGACTTGGGCAGTTTCTCGCCTGACCTGTGACAGGCCAGAGACAGCAGCGCACCTCGCTTTGGCGTACGCGCCTCTGTAGAGAGTCCATGCAGGCCAACTGTGGCCAACCTGCACAGGT
Organism: Xylocampa areola; assembly: GCA_935421205.1. Taxonomy (NCBI): domain Eukaryota; kingdom Metazoa; phylum Arthropoda; class Insecta; order Lepidoptera; family Noctuidae; genus Xylocampa; species Xylocampa areola. Next base: position 10,526,680 of record OW285219.1, on the reverse strand, counting down.
GACGGGTGGCGTCATTACAAGCAACGGACCATAGCCGGGATGTGTGCGGTGTATGCAATGCGAATGCGGGATCTAAGTAAAGATGAGGTATTAGATTAAGATTAGATCGGGCACGGCGTCCATGATGGATTCCACACAGGAAAAAAGATTATAATTTCTCGAAAAAGTAAGCAACTTAATGTCCAACCCAGTGTTAGAAATAGTGTCGCGGTTCGTGTTGCAACGAACCCGGGAAAAGCCACATTTTTTATTTATTTTTGTTCTTCCAAAAAGTACAAAATACGTGATTAGAAGATAACATTCAATTAATTGTATGGTCAGAAGTTTTCAAGAAGTGAGACAAACTTCAACTCCCAAACTGAGCAATGCTCGTATCTTAGGGCAGTCCACCGTTCTATGTGTATTATATAATCATCACTGTCCGTCCTATTTTATTGGTATATATTAGACATAACAATTTTAGCTTTTTATTAGGTACTAAAATGACACCATAATGATTTGTAGGTTAATGGATATTAATTCTAATCATATTTAAAATAAACACATAACTAAATTAAGTAAGTTATACAAAAATAAAAAGGAAAGTAAGTTGTCCTACGAGAGTAGGACAATGTGGTTTTTAGTGGGTAGGAGTCCGGCACAGCGTCTATTAACATATGTCGAATAAGTCACCAACTTAGTCTTAAGATTCCTTAAACTAAGTTGATGACTATTCTTTAACAGTCTTCTTATTTAAATTACTTATTCTCATAAAGACAATAAGCCACTTACATGAGAATATACAAGAAACATTAAGTTAATTTATTTTAAGTAACCGTCACCAGAGTGTATGTATACTATTAATAATATTATTATTTTACGTAGATATATATACCTGTAACTGTCATTTAGCAGTTCAACTCTCAACTATTTTAAGTACTTCGGAGGAATTTAGTTAAGGTAGTTTTCAATTATGTGTTTGGATAGCAGAGATTTAAAACTGCTAAGTGAGCTAATATTTTTTATTATTTCGTGTAGTTGCTCAAGCCTCCCGCAGGCCTCTGATTTGGCTTGGCAGCTCGGAGACACTCAGATGACAAGGCTCCAAGCTGTCACCAGTCTATAGACTGATTGCGTCACGGGTAGCGCTGTATTATTACTATGCATTATAATTGATAACAATAACATCTTAAACATGAATTACGCGCCTGCGCATTCCTGTCTCAAGTAACAGTATATAGCGCGCGTGTTACCACCAAAGCAATAAAATTTAGGCCTTAATTTTCAAATGTTTGGGCTCGCTAACATGTCCATTCAAACTTTTCAAAGTGATAATAGTAGAATTTTGAAACATAAGTCAGAAATTACAAAGAGAAAAATCAATAAATAAAACATAATTTTTGAAATTGTCGTGTGAATTAGCCTCAAATTAAAATTAAAATTTTGCCCGGTTTTGTATAAACCACCACCATGAGACAAGACTTTGACCTTGAGCTGGCCTATCGTAGTAGGGAGTTTCAATGGTAAGTGAGGCTAGCTTAAACTGGTTTTGTTACCACTGACGAGTGGTCTAATCCGTCTAATGTACACCTTCAGACGAAATACAGGCGTGATGTATGTATGTTTATTGTTCTAACGGCCAACTTAACAGGTCATCGGACGCGGCATGCCTCCACGCACCACCTTGACCGAACCGCTCAACGTCAACAGATGTCGCGATGACATTGACTCATTATTCCGACTGGAGTCAGGGTCGGTGTGACGTAATTGTTGCGTCATTTGTCACAATATGGCCGCGCGTTCCGTTTTTAAATAAACAACTGTGACGTTGCTTGATGTTTTGGGTTGTGGGGTATCTGGGTGGTTTTGGAAAAATCCAGCGCCCGTTTTGGACATGACTGGTTGATGACTTATTAAGGTTTTTCATACTTGAGTCGGATCGGTGCAAACCATCGTAGAATGGTGATGACGTCAAATGTGAACATTACCACTTGTTTTGTGCACAAGTAAATCTGTTTTGGGTATTGTGTCCGACTTCTACCAAATAAAAGCTTTAGTGGAGTTCTAGGATCGTTGCTTCTGAATTCACACCTGGATTCGGATTTGGATCCTGGATGGATATTAAACCCAACTTAACGCATACACCCCAAGGAATGGCTAAGCTAAGCTGTGGTAATAGGGTGCACCACAGCCCCTGTTACCTACAACCCAATCTTATTCTCTTTTCATATCTCATATCATTGGTATATATAGCATTGATAGCCTGGTGGTAAGGCAAAGTTCGCAAGTTCGAATCCAAGGCACGCACCGGACTTTTGAAGTCATGTGTGTATTATAAATTAATTATCATTTGCTTAAGACGGTGAGAAAAAATCGTGAGGAAACCAGCACACCAGAGAGATGTTTTGGATAGTGTGTCAAAGTTTAATTGTCCATAGGCCTCTGACATGGCTTTACGTCAGAGGCTTATGGGCGGTTTAAACTTTGACACTAGGTATACAGCAACCACACGATAAGAAGAAGAAGATGGATTTTAATGTCATCCATTATCCATCCTATCGGCTTCAGACGTGGAGTGATCATATAATTTACGTTGTTGGGTTGACGTCGAGCACAGAGGTTGTCTTCACGTACTCGATGATGTATTTGTCAACGCAGTACCCATTATTTCTGTAACATCCTCAGTCTAACCCCAATACTTTTTCCGGGGCAGTATCTGATTCTATAGGTAGCAGCATGGTGACAGTGGTCCTGCAAGAAGGATCCATGAAGATACAAATAGTAGTCACTATGGGCGATTGCATCATGGGATACCAAGGTTCCGTACCGAAACGTCCAAATGGAATCCTTTGACTTCTTCTTTTGTGAGCCAGCCAAGTTACAGAGTTTTATAAGATGCCTGAAGGTCTGTGACTTGGCTTAGCAACCGCCTTTAAGTAACAATTGGTAGGATCGATGGTTTAGCGTGCCCTCCTAAGCATGGAGACGCGCAGACGAGAGTGCTCTAAGGGGGCATCCATCTACAGACTAGCCGGATCTAGCATTGCTTAACTTAAACGATAGTTTACCGAATACAGTTTGCTATGATATATGAACGCCTCAAGGAAGCTTTATGTTGAGTCTTTTTATTTATATTCTTCTTTAATAATAATAGTCTGAAAGTGGTTTCTGACAGTAACTAACATGACATACCTATATTGGCTATATCGGTTTAAAATGGTCAGTTTGTAGTACAATGCGTCGCATGTTACAGCTTGTCTATGATGTGCAAAATTATTAATGCATACGGCGCAATGTACTACTTGGCCTCATTAGCCAATATGTCATATGTATCTGATGGGCGATTCTTTTAGAGATAGTTTCTACCTATCTCCGTAATAGGGACAATTAGCAGTGGGTGCTTAAAATTGTCAGAGAAAAAAAAACTAAATTTAAAAACACTGATGATTTCATTTCCGTGTATCTTTTCAAATATACCAAGGAAATTCATGATGACTTTTGCCTTACAATACGGACTAAAATTGCATGATATATTTGAATGGCATGTTTGCCAAAAGACAATGCTGAAACGCCACTATCCGGTTACAAAGTCGTAAATTGAAAATAAAAATTTGGCGTGCACACATAATTATAAATATCTTTAAATAACTTCTAAAATATTTACGTGATCATGGTATTGTTGTTATATACAGACTTAGAGGACCAGACGGTGACGGCTTCTGACTAAATGTCGAACAAATTTACTCGCCACTTTTGGCGGGGGGTGAGGTAACACACAAGCACAAATTAACTTGCACTAAAGCAACAATAGCTCTTTTCATTACATTATCAGTATTAACAGACATAAAAAAACTAAACACAAACATAAAATTGTGTCACACACCCGATTAAAAACGTATATATTGTAACCATATATGTTATTTTAAAATAAAAAACGTTGCCCCGCACTAGGAATTTCTTCTTGTATCGTGGGTGCGTTTACAGATATATAATCTCACATGCACGTGTGTTGCACACCCAGACCCGGAAAAATTATCTGTAGATCACGCAGATATTTGTTCCGTGCAGGAATCGAACCAGCGACACGCGTCACAGCAGCCAGTCTCTCGACCACTGCGCCAACCGCGCCGTCAATACCGCCGAGCGTGAAGTTTGAAATTCGCCCAGAAAAAAATGGAAATTCGATCCAGCCAGTCCCTTGCAGTTCTTCCACCAGCGACGCCCTGGGCTGAGGCCGCACAGGGGCAGCCCTAAGCGTATAGTCACTGAGTTTATGCCTTGGCTGGAGGCCTTTATTTATAAAATCACCACAGAAAATACTGGTTAAGCAGCTGACGACCTCCTAGGTTGGCCTGTAAGATGCCATAATACACAGGGAACCACTATATTGGTTGCTGACGGATCATTTTTGACTATAGATAAGTAAGTACATAGTCAAGATCCTCTCTGCCTGTACATCTTTGTTTACGCTACAATCACCTAAGTATTTTGGGGAAACTGAACTATAAAATTAATCAAACCAGTTTAGCAACCCAATGACTTCCTGTTTGGGCCCTTTACTACAAGTTTTATGGATTTATTTTTAACATATGGTCAGAACTAGCGGTCGTTTGCAAAAACAGGCCGAGCAGGTACATTAGCAGTGAGATGACAAAAAAAAACAAGATATTTACTTCAAACCCATCCATAAATATCGTAAAACTTTAACCTATGATTATTTAACTAATATCAATAAGAATGGAGCTAGTCATGAGCTGAGTTTGACTCGTGACATCGCCCCGAACTCAGCTCATGACTAAGGGCTCCGTTCGAGTTCGCAACTAGTCGGGCAAATCCGAAAAATGCACGTCAGTAGTAACCGGTGAACAATAATTAGCAAGACTTACACACACAAAATCATCTCTCAATATAAAATGTGGATGAAGAATTCGGGTAGTGAGCAGGTGTCGAGATGACTTAGCGGTCAGGAGTCAGGACTATAGCAGAGAGGCGCAGGTTTGAATCCTGTATTGTGTATCTGTAGTTATTAAAGTACACCTGTAAGACATTGTATTAACTGTAAAGTTAATCATATCGGTTCAGTCACCAACAAAGGGATTAAATTGTAGAAGAAGAATAGTGTATTGAGCAGCGATCGCAATGGTTTAGTGGTCAGAGCACCTGGAGTATTTGTCTGGGAGGCGCAAGTTTGAATCCTGCTCAAGACCGTATTTCAATTTCCACAAAAAAAAAATAGAATCATATATATTGATATTTTTTATAAATGTTAACGCCATGTAATGCCTATATTAATTACAATATATCAGGAAAACATTGAAAAAAAATTGACACGAAATGGGCTTGAACCCGCGACCCTTGAAATTCTGTGTCATCACTTTACTAACTCAGCTACCGTGTCGTTGTTCGTGTGTATTAAAATGCGTATGCGTTAATGTGTTAGAAGTATTTATCTGTATTTCTCGATATAAAATTACAATATAACGTTCCTTAATGATTAAGACTTTTCCAACTCACTTCATCTATTTGATTGAACCAGATTTATATATATACTTTTCGTTAAAACATAATTCGGTGATACAAAAACAAACTAACACATTTATAGTGTGTTTTGCGTAAAATTTTCCAACGATTCTCAGTTGTTAATATTGGTGGTTACCCCCATTAAGGCTAAAATCGCATACACGAAGTCTTCAAATGTAGCGGCATGCACGTGTAAAATAAATTTTGCTAACAAAAGGGATAACTGCCACCGTTTCCGACCGTTGATATATGCCATCGCCTCGGATGCGTATGGTTGCGAAAACTCTTCTTAAAACCATAACATGAAATAGCATCACGTCTGTAATCCCCAAAGGGGTAGGCAGCGGTGTACACCCCCCCAGGGTTTCCGCCTTGTCGTGGTGGGGGGTCTCTAGTAGCCTTGGCTTGGTCACCCACGGTGAAGCTAGAGGAACCTGGGGAGGGCCGCTCCTCTGGGCCTTGCCTGCAAGCCCATGCCGGAGCGGCGTAGGTTGTGGGCCTTATGGGGGGTGCCGCAACTGAGGTGGGCTGCGGTGTCGTATGGGCGGCACTGCAGCTGAGAGATGGGGGCCGAGGCGGGAGAGGAGTGCCGGTATGTCGATGCGCTGCTCTCCCTACCTTCCACGGCCTTGACGGGGCCGCCACCGTAAGATGGCGGACGCGGTGGGGCCGCAGGGGAAGAGGAGTATCGGTATAGCGAAGCGCCGCACTCCCTATCCTCTGCGGCCGTAGTGGCAGGCGGCGGGGCGACAGACCTGACCCGTCGCAGGGGACCTTGGTCTGGTCGTGATTGCACATGGTCTCCGAGTACGTTGCGGCACTCCATCCGTCTGGTGTGTTGTAGCGGGGGGGTGCAATACCCAACCCCGTGGGATAGAGTCCGGCAACGGACGGCTGCGGGCGGGTTTGCGGTTGTGTGCGAGAGTGTTCCCGCGTCCCGCCCTTAAGCAGCTGAGGAGGTATACTGTGGAGTTTTAGTGGGTTCGAGTCCCACATAACTGCTCTGTCTCCCCGTGTCAGAGCGGTATGCGAGGGCATTTCTCCACATAAAATAAAGGAAGCGGTGTACACAGTTGCACACCCAAATTTCAACAATACTGTTATTAATTTCCATGTTATAGATGCTGAGCCAATTTCCATCAACCGGTCACAATTCCAAACTCCAAGCTGAATTTTATAACAGAAAAAACCAAAATGAGTAGTATTGCCCAACCCGAGAATCGAACCCAGGACCTCATGCTCAGCTGTCCCGCTTCGGACCACTAGACAACAAAGCAGTCTTAGAAACATGTTGTGGGTGACGAACAGATGTGACTATTTCCATGATATTTAAAGAACTTTCTTTGATAAATCTAAGACACGGAGAAAGGAAAACGAAGAAACCTGGACTAGGCTCTGTCAGACGACACGCTACACGATTCATTGCGATTTTGCAACATACTTTCAATACACAGTCGCAGTGCGATAAGTCGTACCAATAATAGAGTCACACGCGACTTCGTATAAATCATCAATTATTGTTCACCGGCTAAAACTCACGTGCATTTTCAGGTTTGCCGGAATAGTTTCTTACTCGAACGGAGCCCTCAGTCATGACTCGAGCCCGCGGCGATGTCGGGAGTAAAACTCTGTATAAATAGCATTAGGAATAGATATTTATCGCAATATCGTGTCGCATTTCTGTGACTGTACCTTTAAAGGTCTCAAATCCTTAAAATACAGTGAGCTTAGCGTAATGATCAATGTTCGCGCCTTCTCTGTATGACGAGAGGCCCTTAAGAGCTCTGCAATAAGAAAGTTCCAGCTAGTTATGTTTACGTAATTCGATCATACACAAACAAACGAACACATTATTGCAACAATAACAGATGTATATTGAATCAAATAATATTAATTACAACGATCAGACTCTTGTCGAAGTTAATGAAACTAAATTCCTTGGCATAACATTAGACAGGTTCTCTAATTGGAAAGCTCATATTAACAACATCTGCAATCAATTAAATAAGTTTTTTTACGTATTATATCGACTTCGGAAAACCGCAAACAAAAATACGATTTTAACTGCCTACCATGGTTAAGTAGCTTCGGTCATTAGATATGGGCTTATATTGTGGGGTAACTCCACGAATATACAGAGAGCATTTATGGCACAAAAAAGGTGTGTGAGGGCCATTATTGGGATTCCACCCTGGGAACCATGCAAGCCAATTTTTTTGAAACTCAAATTATTGGCCTTGCCCAGTATGTATATACTTAAGAAAACTTGAATTTATTTACAAAAACATCTGACAGATATCCCAGAAATGTAAGAGATCCTGACAGGATAGTCCTCCCAAAGATTCCCAGAACTACGCTTTATCAAAAAAACTGTCATGTAATGTGTGGACGTATTTACAAAAAAGTTCCTAGCTGCATTAGATGTCTACCTATTAAAATATTTACAAAACACCTAAAATTGTGGCTAATTGACAAAACATTTTATTCTGTCGACGACTTTTTAAAAAATGACTAATTTCTACATGACTTTATTAAATAATTTATTAAACTGTAGGGTTTGAAAATGTATTACCGAATTAATTATATATGCTAGTAATGTATACGAATTAATTATGCAAAGTTGTGGTCTATAGTAATTTAGTGTAAACATTATGTATAGGATTGTGTTTGCCCCCTGTTTCCAACATTTGCATGTCAACATTATTTGACTAAAGTTGTTTGAACGAAAAAGTACTGTCATTTGTGTTATCAACAGTTTACCAAGTTATATGCAAATAAATGAATTGAATTGAATTGAATATTTTCCAACAGTAGCGACGAGACAGGCGAGTAGTTTCACCTTTATAATGATACGATACAAAACAAATAGATAACAGTTATTATTTAAGAAAATCATACAGTAGAGTGAACATTCCACTGAGGCTATAATTTTTTTTTTTTGCGTGTTTGCAATATTAAATTGGTACATATGTTAAGTGCTTCGAAGAGCATGTTCACCAATCGCGTCGACTTCGGTTATCAAACGAAATCAGTCAGTCATTGCGAGGAAGTAGTCAAATACCAGTAACTTTGACTATCAGTATTATCATGAAATATTCTACTGAACCTCTTATTTTAAACATACTAATGACACGGTTTCTTTTTCATATGGTTAAAGAACCAAACTTTTTTTTGTTTTCGGGGGGAAATCCTTAACAGGCGCCCGATGTTTTAGGGATAGCACCGGGGGATTGTGGGATTTTTACCTAACTAAAACCACCCCTGTGGTCACCATCAGCACTTAAAGAGGAGCTCGGGGTCCTGTTGTGAAACCAGCTCAAGAAATGGTTAATAGCCAACTTTGTTGAGCCGCCCATAAGACTTGGATTAGCGTCTGCTTGTCATTAACAACAGCTGGGACCGTTTTAAACGTGCTCTGCGAAACACTTACACGCTCAAATGCTCGGAAATGCTCTTAACGTCATCCATCTAAGCTGACCGCATCAAGCGACGGCGCGCGGCACAATGGTCGAGAGACTGGCTGCTGCACTGCGTGCCGCAGGATCGGTTCCTAGATGGAGCAATTATTTGTATACTACAGATAATTGTTCCGGGTCTGGGTGTGTTTGTTTGTTAGATTATGTGGCTGTAAATACACCCACGACTCAGGACAAAATTCCTAGTGTTGTGCGTTTAAAAAAAGAGAAAAAAAAACATTGCTTTCTTCAGGATTATTATTATCAACTTCAGTTTAAAGAACCGAATGTAAGCACCTCAAACATGACTATGAGATACTTTAAAATCTCGACGAGACTTTAATTTATTAAAATAAATACGGATTTTAGCAAAAAATAAATCGAAATACAATCCTTGAGACTAACCTTAGGCACTTAATTGACACAAACTTCTTCCGCCATCTTGGTTTTCAGGTAATAAATATTTATTACCAATACTTTTCACATTCAAAACGAGAAACGTTTAAATCGAGTTAAAACTGTTCAAACATAAATAAATAATAAGTTATTTATGGGATAATAATTCAAATAATACTATACCTATCTTGTTGTCACGTTTTCTATATTAAGACAAAACAAGTGATTTCAGATATGTGCATTTTACACAGAAATAGTTTGTGACATAAGGATTTAAAATAAAAATAAATGTATAGAATCTTTAAATCCCCATTCAGGATTAAATATTATATTAATTATGTAGGTATTTTGGTTCAAAAATACAGTACACACATTTCTATCATCATAATCATAAAATATGGATTTATTATACTCAAAGAATCATATGGTAGTGTTTGAATGTATTCTATATGTGTGGTTATATGTAATGTTATTAATAAGTAACAAAAATAATCATTATAATAAAACAACTTTTAACCAATAATACACGCGATTAATAAATTTCTTGTGTGATTTGTTATTTCATAGTAGGTACTAACCTAATACGCTAATCGTCGAAAAAATGTCTTAAACCGTAAAAAATATTACATTTTATATAAAAAAATGGTTCTAAAATGTTGCCACAATATTTTAAATAGATTCTTTTTGCATTTAATATAATAACTTAAGAATCACGGTATTTGATATAATAAATACATACAGATAATTTTATATACATTTTCCATTACACGCTGCATTCCATTGCAAGCCTATGAGATCGCACTTAAACAGGTGGTAAAAAAAGCAATGATAACCTAGTGGTATGACCTTTGGACGGACAAGTCAAAGGTCGCAAATTCGAACCCAAGGCATGCACCACTGACTTTTCGAAGGCATGTACTTACGTATTTTAAATTATTTTCACTTTCTTAAAACGGCGAAGGAAAAAATCGTGAGAAAAAACCGCCTTCAAAAATCTACTACACTAAAAAGTTTAAAATAATATCAAAATTTGCTTATAATAAAATCATTTTAAAAGAACTATATATTATAATAATCTGTTAATTTTGGAGTCGGTGCCTGTACTGGGAGAGGGTTATTGTTTTCCTCTTGTTAGTCACTTATGTTCGTTGTGCTGTCGTTATGTTACCGGCCTTTGTATCTGGTTGTAAACCCAATATACATCAGGCACCGACTCCAAAAATAACAGATTATTATAATATATAGTTCTTTTAAAATGATTTTATTATAAGCAAATTTTGATATTATTTTAAACTTTTTAGTGTAGTAGATTTTTGATGGCGGTTTTCATTTTTTGTTGAAAATTAATTTATTTTAGTCTTTTTAGTTTTAAGTGTGTTATATATATATTGTATAGGTCATATATAAGTTTGTATACTTCATAAATAAGTTAATTTAGAAATTTAATAATATGGGTAGGCTTTCGAAAGCGGCTAGGACTTAATTACTGCATCGGTGAAATGTTGGTGTACAACATTGGAAACTTCTGCCTACCCCATCGGGCAATACAGGCATGATGCTATGCATGTATTGAGTGGCATGAACTATACATGAACATGCGATTACAGCAATTGAGAGTGATTTGCTATAATTCATTGAAGAGTTCCATCGTCTAACTTCTAAGGTCTTCATCAGATCTTTACTAAATTTAAATGGGACCACCTCTGGGGACTACTCTTTCAAAAAAAGATATCGACGGACATACATAACAAAACATGGTAGCTACTGTAAAACATTGAGGAGTTCCCTTGACTGTCCTTCGTCTTCATCATCAGACCCCTAATTACAGTCACAGCCCATCTAGGTGTAAAGTTCTCATCAATACAAATTAATCAAGCCCAAACACCAGGTAATTGCTGTAAATCTTTAAAGAGTTCCCTCGACTGTCTTTCAGCTCCATCATCAGATCGACTCCACACCTTCATTAAATAGTAGTGCTTTAAAATACTTAATGAAAAAATTAACAAATGCACTTGTCGCCCCTACAATTTTCGAAGGTTTCCCTCGATTTCTCGGGGATCCATCATCAGATCCTGGTTTCCTTATCATGGTACCACCGTTGAGATATCTTCTTTCCAACAAAAAAAGAATGATCAAAATCGGTTCATAAATGACGAAGTTATCCCCGAACACAGATAAAAAAAAAAAAAAAAAATATACGGTCGAATTGAGAAACCTCCTCCTTTTTTGAAGTCGGTTAAAAAGACAACTTGAGAGATGTTCTCGATGGTGTGAAGCCATGTTAGAGGCCTACGGTTGGTTTAAACTCTGACATAAGGTTGTTCATCGACCAAACGATAAGAAGCAGAACTGGTTAACTCAAAGTCATGATCAGTGACTCGACCTTATTATATTGACGACATCAGACAACAACGAGTCTTTTGCAATAAACAAATTATCTGTTTTATTATACAATAAAAAAGATTATTCTGTATTAAAGCTTTTTTAAACTGATTACTTTAGAATTCAATTAATCGATGTGTCTTATTGGTCTGGTGGTCCAAACGCAGATGTGGAGCGTAAGCATCTGCATTCAATTCCTGGATAACGCAAAGTGTTATTGGGTTTTGCTCTTACGAAATTATTAAGTATCAACATGGAATTTAGAGCCCGGTATATGGAAATAGACTCACCGCCTAATACACGCGATTTCAAAAATTTTTCGCTGAAATTTGGGTGTACCAAAGATCCTGGGAAATCCTGCTTAACCTTTCAAAGATATAGGCGTGATGCTATGTATGTAAGTAATATAAAAATACTGTATTAAAAGATAATGTTGTTTTCAACAGAGAACAAGCAAAATAGGTTTATTCTTCTTCTTCTTATCAAATGGTTGATGAACAACCTAGTGTCAGAGTCTAAACTACCCGTAGGTCTCTGATAGGGCTTTACACACCATCGACAAAATCTCTCAGGTTTGCTGGCTTCCTCACGATGTTTATTTCACCGTTTTAAGCAAGTGATAATTAATTTAAAATACGCACATGACTTCGAAAACACAGTGGTGCGTGCCTTGGATTCGAACTTGCGACCTTTGACTTGTCAGTTCAACGGTCGTACCACTAGGCTATCACTGCTATAATACATAGGTTTATTAGAATCGTAGCAAGTGGAAATCGATGTTCTCTGCCTACTCCAATGGGAAACAGGCGTGATTGTTATGAACACTTACCAATACAATAACGTTACATAATTTTAACGGTCCACACTTGCCTTCCGGCTGACATCATTCTGATAAAGACATCAATATGGTGACACTTAAAGAAATAGAGCATATAACTCGAGTTACTGCCGAAAACCGTTGGTGTCTAAGATCATAGTAAGAAGGATATGACAAGTCTTGTGTCGCTTTAACATGCTAAAAAGAGAAAGATAGAAATGCGTGCTTGGTCACAAATTATGAACCCTTACAAAGAAAAAGGGTATTTTATAGAAATAAACGCTATAAAATACAGTGAAAGAAGTTTCGTTCCACGTTCTATTGATTTGTTCGAGCATGTAGTCAAATCAAATCAAATAAATCATTTATTTCAAATAAACCGTTTACAGGCACTTTTAAATTGTCAGAAGTTAGTTGCCACGTTCCAAAGTGTAGGTTCCTATGGAGAAGAACGGGCAAGAAACTCCACGGTTACTATTTTTCATCATATTATTTTGAGATACGATGTGCGCTTGATCACAGATCAAGTGACGTCAAAAAGTAGGCAGACAGAGTTTTTGAAAGAAGAACAATGGAAAGATGGGTTGGTCTACAGATTTATTTTTCCTATCAACCCTTTCTATAATCCTAGATGACATAACGTTAGTTCAACGTTAAACCGAGATCAGCCAATAAAAGAGCTACCAAGGTAATCTACAGTTAAAACCATAGACAATTTCTACAATACAGTATATTCCTGATTTTGCCATGAACACAGAAACAATTGAACAAGTTTATTATTAGTGGAAACTGCCCATTGTAGCGATGACAATGAAGGTATTGACAGTGGCAGTCGCGAGGTTATTTGCAGCCGTTTGGTGAAACAAACTCGCTGTTTTCTGTTTGCTACGAGTTCCCGAGGTTATTGGTTTATTTACATACCAGCCCATAACTGTCCCACAAGTAGCAGGGCAAGAGCCCTATCTTATACAGAGTAGCTCGAGCATTTATCACCAAGCTATGTCTCTGCGGGTTGGTGATATCAGACTAACAGTTAAATAAAATTCTATTTAAACGTCAGAGCTAGGTGTACCAATAAATATGGTCTTAAAAAAAAATTAAGCTGTATTCCGCCATTTAGCATGCAATAATAAATGTACAGTTAATGTATTAAAACCAAAATAGATTCTGCCAACATCTAGATTGCCTCACGATATTTTCCTTCGACGTGCGGCCTGTAGCAGGGTGTACGTCTGGGGTAACACATGGGCCTTACGCCGGCGGGTGGCGTATCGTACTAGGTAGTTTCAATAGTATATGATAGGTAGTAAGGTTTGATACCACTGACTTGCGGCCTACCGTACGATTCCAATAGCTTTTTACAAGTATGCCCAAAAAAAGGAGTATTATGTTAATGTATGTATGTTTGTGAGTTTCTTTATTCCATCATAATTTCTAAATGCCTGAACCAATAGAGATGTATGGGGTATCGTTAGAATCCTTAATTGTCCCGAGTAACATAGGCTAGTAAGATTTAAAAAAATATAGGGGCTGTGGTACACAAAATGGTGTGTTTTTTTTTATTAATTTCATCTTGTTTGGCTTAAGTTTTTTTAGCTAAATAACAAACATTTATAATGCACACAATAAGTGGGATATACTTTCATAATCAAATGACTATTACTTGGCCTTTGGCTGTATCTTATCTGTTATATTTGATATTCAAGATGTCTGAATATCGGTCACAGCATCCGGCCGACGCCCACGCAGAGAATAAGTTAAGTTGTTCAATCAATAAATCATTCAAAACTTGTGATTACACGACTATTAACGTACAATTATTATTTTCCACTGATCTAGACGAGCGCCAAAATCTGTTTCTGTGTTTAATTCAAAACATATTTAATAAGTGGAAATACCGGAAGGGGAAGCCCTAGCCCTAGAATATACACTGAACTTATTAGTGATATCCTCCAAAAAGGTAAGGTGTGTAGTACTCGCAACCGGCGTGCATGTATGACAAGATGTATGAACGTAGACGAACCAAAAGGCATATGTAAGAATCGTAGCAGGTGGCGTTTTGTAGTTTTTGCCTACCCCCATGGGAAAAAGGCGTGAGTTTATGATGATAAGTCTACTAGCCGCAAGCATGACTGCTGGACCGTGAGGTTTGTTTGACTTCTGTTTGGTCGGGTGGTGTTATTTTCTTTTGGGAATTCTCAGTAGCAGTTCTGAATTTGTATGCCCAGTAGATGGCAATTTCTCACCACCAGTAACATGGGACTACGGGATCTGTCATCTGTGAAATATGGTTCTACAATGGCAGGTACAGCTCTGGCTTACTCTTCAAGGAATACAGGCGTGTATGCTCGGCTAGCTTTTTTTGCCCTATTTTATGTTTGCGTATCTGAACATTAGCTCTAAATAAATATTTCAAGTTCTTCTAATCAATTCCGATCGCCTAAAAAATGCAAATTTGAATTATTACAGACATACATACAATCGAATCTGTTTCTAGAGTTCCCAACCATACTGTTAAAAACAGTATTATACTTTTTTCTTTAGTTAATACTTTTTACGGTAGAATCAGAAAAGTATACAAAATACTGTTTTTATTACTGCTGGTATTAGGAGCTATAATGAAACCTGTAATAAATGGAATACTGTTACTTTTCTAAAATACTGTTCATTTTATTTCTCCGATCTTAATATACTTTATTTCTCGTACAAAAAGTTGGGAACCCTATTTGTTTCCCATTGCGGTAGTCAGAGACCAGCTTTTTCCGCCTACTTCGATTCTGACACAGTTCTTCCATCTATGTTCATCGTGCATGCTTGTTTAAGCTACTCTTGACCTGCCTTCTTTTGAGAACATTTGCAATTTGATTGCGGTTAGTTCGCCAAGGTCGGCCTGCCTGACTCTTACATCCATACTCGCCTCGTATAGTTACATTAATAAATACATTCATCGACGAATACATGTTCTTAATTTTTATATTAAAAGGCACAAACTAGATATGACGTAGTATTTTTTTTATTCTAACGCATTTATATAATGCTATTATTTAATAGCGTTACGTCATAGTGACGTCAATTCATCAGAAAGTAAGGACGTAAGAATTGTTCATTTTCGTCATGTATTCAGCGCTCCCAGTGAATTGTATTAGAACGTCTCTCCACTATTTGGGAGGCTGTACCGCGTTGCGTTTGCGATTTCCCCGCGATTTTTTCTTTAATCTATAACTGAATATACTTAAATCATTTATCAATATTATGCTACATAACAAGTAGTAATTGCAGAAATTCATATTTTTTTGCTAAAGCACTCTCCACTTACTTGTGCCTTTTATGGTTTGGATCTACTTTATGAATGTCGCACTAAATTCTTATGGTCTAAAACCACAGTTCTACACTAACCTACATCGCGGTTCCAGGATTTAAGGTATATTTGCCAAAACAACGTCCTTGAAAATAATTGTCAGTGAGACCCCCTACTTGTAGTACGGATATAACCGATTTTTGGTCAAAGACAGAGGTCAAAAAAGGTTTACCAATAATATAATGACCCCTATTTTAGCTATTTTTGAAGCTTTTTAAACGTCCCGTCGACAGATTGTTAAGAATATAATCACTATTATTATAGATCTAGGATTTTTTGGCATTCAGCCCAGGAGAAAAGTGCCAAAATAATTAGAACGTAAGAGGAAAATCTAATATCGTCTCAGCCCCTGATTTTTAACGTTTCTTTTAATGATTCAAGCTATTCTAGAAAAAATGATCAAAGGAACGTCAAAAATAATTCAAAGAATTAGAAAATCATTTACAATAAATTTTTGTTAAAATTATGTTAATTATCGCTGTGCGTTTTCCCAGCCCAGCTACAAGATAATCTTTATGTTGAAAAAATTATGATTGTGTACCAAAGACTTGAACCTGTTTTATCTTCATCCTGTTTATTCTTTTAATTATTGTTTATAGGTTATTCTCACTCACGCGACTTAATATTTTTTTTATATTTTGCTTACGCAAAGCGATTATCGTCAAAGAATTTACAAATTTGACAGATGTTGGTCGCTTTTTACGACATCTATGGAAAAGAGAGGCAATTACATTGATGAAATCAAGATAGGTAGGTAATACTTATAACTTTATTTGTAGGAACCTACTCAATCAAGTGATTCGTCATATCGTACCTTCTATTTCACGTAAATTGTACTTTTAAACTTTATGAATATAGTAGTACATCGGTATTTTAAACTTCGAAGTGACAGTCGTGACGGTACGATATTTTTATCCGAACAATAAAATCGAAAAACAGAATAAAAAGGCGTTCACAGTCTGCTTCTTCCCGACCAATAGAAATGCCTCACCGTCTCGGCTGCTCGCGCGCTGCCCCTTCGAAGGTCACGCGCAGGTAGGTAGGCTCCAGACAAATCACTGCGGTCAAAGACTAAGTGCTTTCACTGATAATGATACAGAAGGGAAGTGGGTGACGCATGTGTTTGGAATTTGGAGCTTTTATGATTCATTTGGTAAAGAATAGTTACAGTTGATTGGGTGTTTCATAACTTTCGAATAAAGATTGACACATTTTGAAGAGTTTATATTTATTGTGAAATAACACATGCGAAATTGCTTAATAAAATACATCGTGTTGCTTTTGCCCTTTAATTGATAAAGCTTTTTACCCGGCAAAGCCAAAATGATTTTAGCAGTTTATGTATGTATGTATTTATACCGCAAAACTAGTATATTTGATTAATTTGTGTGTCAACAGTCGTAGTAGTAGCCTTAACGAACCCGAGACCTCGGTAAAGGTTAGAGTAGGGCCATTTGGTTTTTTGTCGGTAGGAGTCCTGCACAGTGCCCATGAAGCATTTTCCACACTCAAAAAGATAGGGTAAGGTGTTAATCCCCCCATCTCAATTGATGTCAATAGACAACAGTCATTAACCAACTCAAATACCTAATGGTGGCTTAAACATCTCTGACACCAGTGAGGTAATTGCGTAACTGACTTTCTAGGGTAATTTACAAGCTTTCATTTGAACAACATACAAACATTGCTTCGATCTTGTTAGTTGATACCCCCTGTATAGGATTTTTCTTTAAACAGCATTTGGCGCCAGCGAATTGTAAGCTATTGTCATTGAAAACGAATTGCGCAATTAGCCTGAAGTTTGGTTTCTAACCGAAAAAAGATCAATACCGAAATGCGAGTAGGCACAAAACATACCACACCCAAATAACAATTCTGCACAAAATTGCAGACTCAAATCGCCTCCCACATTCATTGACTCACCTGCCGGGTCGACAACCTCCGCAAGTAGGTGATACGATGATGAATTAACTTTTTGTCCGTCTGTCTGTCATCGTGAATTGCTGTTTTGATGACAATCGTGTTTATATTTGGGTGCTCAAGAATTGATGTGGGTGTACACTTTCGCTGATGATGGGAAATCGTCCAAGATGTTGATGAATGTGTAATAATAGATATAGAACTACCTGTTGAATGTATTGTTTTAGAATTAAAAAGTGGATCAATATAACATGACATAGCATCACGACTTTGTTCCTCGAGGGGTAAGCAGAGGTGTACACATTATTACACCCACATTTTATTTTTATTTTTTATTTATAGGATAGGGGGCAACCGAGCAGACGGCTTGTCTGATGGTAAGCGATTACCGCCGCCCATGGACACCCGCAACCCCAGAGGAGTCACAAGTGCGTTGCCGGCCTTTTAGAGGGTTTGGGCCTCCACAACACAAACACAACGCAAGCGTTGTTTCTCGCCGGTTTTCTGTGAGGCTGTGGTATCACTCCGGTCAAGCCGGCCTATTCGTGCCGAAGCGTGGCTCTCCCGCCGTGAAAAACATTCATCAATACTGTTATTAAGTCCCATGTAATAAGAGCCTATTGTCCTATAACGGGCACAATTCCAAACTACGGGCTGATACTGAAAATTTCCTAACAGAATAACTTAATAACAACTTGCCTGACCTCGATTGAACCCGAGACCTCATGCTCAGCAGTCACGCTTCGGAGCATTAGACTAACGAGGCAATCCATGTAACATACTGGTATTAAGCTGCATCCTCAACGCCGTTGGGAAAAGCCTAGGCCGAGAGATTTCGTTATCAACTGAGATACTTAATAAACCAGCAAAATGACTTGGGAACTTAACCATCGGCGGGACGTTCAACAGTGTCGTCTTTTTCCTTCTTTATTATTAATTTTATTCTTATTTGACTGCCTCGTTGCTTTAGTGGTTGCAAGCGCGGTTGCTGAGCGTAAGGTCCTGGGTTCGACGATGATGATGAAAAGTTCCCAGGTCGGGCAAAGTGTTATTTGGGTTTTCTGTTAAGAAATTCTCAGTAGCAGCCTGGAGTCAGAAACTTGATGGTCTGACACCCCCGTGCTTCGGAGAGCACGTAAAGCCGTTGGTCCTGCGACTGATCTCTCTCCGGTCGTGTAGAATTGCCGTCCCATCGGAATATGAGAGTGAAGGAAGAGTGAGTGCACCTGTGTTTGCGCTTACACTTGTGCACTATAATATCTCCTGCATAGTTAACCAATCTCCGCGGAAGCAGCCGTGACCGAAATACGGTTGGGAGTAGTATATTCTTATTTTTTTATGTACATATAATTAAGAAACATAAATAAAACACACAAACTAAAATAATAATAACAAAAGTATGCTTAACTCAGAATGAGTCTTCTGATTGCATGGTTGATGACAACCTAGTCTGAGAATTCAAACCACACGTAGGTCTCTGACGTGACTTTGCACACCATCGAGAACATCTCTCAAGTGTGCTGGTTTTCTCAATATGTTGTCCTTCACCATTTAAGCAAATGATACGCACATGACCTCGTACCTTTTGGTTCGCCCTTGCTACCTTTGACTTCAAAGCCGCAAGTCAGCAAGCAAGTCCAACAGTCATACCACTGGGCTATCGTTACTACTAATCATCTTAAACAACAAACAATAAACAATATTTATTCGTTCAAGACTTAAACCTATTTTACAAAAATTTAACCTTATATTGGATTATGTAAGAGGCAAGATACAATACATGTGCAACTGGGCTTAAACTAGGAAGATTCCTGTGCTACAAGCACAAGTTGCTTTCGTCACCACCATGTTCGAGCATGATCATTTAGGACAGTGTCGCCATCATCGTAATCCTAAATGCTGATATCAGCACCATCACGTGGGATAGTGTTGTCATCATCATATTCCTCCATGCTGATTACGATAGTCGACTAAGGCAAATAGTTTACTATTCGATTTTGATAATATTGTCTTTCAATGACCCGGTGCAGTACTAAGCCTACTCCAAACAGGTCCCAAATCGATTGTCTTTGTATGATTGGTACAAAATTCTCCAAAACAATTGAGCTAGTTAGGTTCTGATGCTTACAATTGACCATTCGGTCCGCTCCATTGTCTGTGAAAATTAGAATTGATAACACGACGGTATTTTCGCGAAAACAATTTGTTGGTTGATGAGTTCACCAATAGTGTGACGAATATTTAAAAAGTAAATAATTGTTTATCCATACGAAAGGTTTGTGTTTAACGAATGATTGTTACCAAAATTATTGGTGAACTTAGACCTTATTAATTTATAATATTTGGTCGAAAACTATTGAACTATTAATATATTAATTACTATCAATTAACTTTTAACCGGAAGATTACGAATATTATTATTTTTGGTTGTTCCTGCATTCATGAACACTCAAAAGAATTTAAAACGTCTTTAAAAAAACATAAATCAATCATATAGGTACCTACGCGATTAAATTGGTTAATTTATTTAGGTAATAAAAATATACCATCGGCATATACATAATTATAATATTTATTTCAAAAATATTCCGGTATTATTTCTTATGTATACCTAGGCGAATTATAGGTGCGAATAGTTAATTTTTTATAACGTAATTTACTACTGAATTATAAATAGTTACAAAGCATTGCCATACATATAAAACCTCCAAGTTCTTTTCCTCCGTGGGAAAATACAAAACACCTATATAACAATATAAACTAACCAACTTTCTCCAATAACATTGAATAGCATACATAATTAAATGTTATGACTCATTTGTTTTTTACTAATCCCCCCACCAAAAACCCATTCGGTGAAAATATCCAGTTTTGACGCTATTTTTAACCATTTCTCGTAACATAACCTCGTGTCTTTTTGCTCGAATTAGTCTCGTGAGGTCTGATTACTGGTTTTTTGACGTCAATGGTGACCGTTTCCTGAGAAAGGACGAAAATTTTCCAAATCATATGTTTTATGAGGCCCTACCCTCATAAACCACACGGATTAGTTTGTTTTTTTTCTTTTTGGTAGTCTTTGAACATACATACATACATACATACAATCACGCCTGTTTCCCATAGGGGTAGGCAGAGACTATCGATTTCCATTTGCTACGATTCTGACACACCTCTTTTGCTTCATCTATGCTCATTAACCTCTTCATACATGCTCGCCGATTAAGGTGGCTCCTGACCCGTCCTTTTTTGAGAACGTCCGCAATTTGATTGCGGTACGTTCGTCGAGGTCGGCCTGCCCCGACACTTCCATCCACTCTCGCCTCATGTACTAATTTAGCAAATCGCCTTTCATCCATCCTTTCTACGTGCCCAAACCATCTTAGCATACCCTTCTCAATCTTTGTCACTACATCCTCTTTCACTCCACAGCGTTCCCTTATCACGCTGTTCCTTACTTTATCTTTCAAAGTTACGCCACACATACTTCTCAATGCTCTCATCTCTACTGCATTAATTCTACTTTCATGTTTCTTCTGCCACACCCAACTTTCACTACCATACATAAGAGTTGGCACTAACACCCCTCCATGAACGGCCAGCCGCGCCTTTTTAGACACATTCCGGCTATCCATGAAATTGTGTAGTGCCCCATTCACCTGGTTACCAGCAGTCACTCTCCTTTCTATGTCCTTCACATGCAACCCATCCCTCGTAAACATAGATCCCAGATATACAAACTCTTTCACTTGTTCCACTCTTTGGTCACCTATCAAAATATTGCACTCTGTCATAAGTTCGTCCCTTTCAAAAACCATAACTTTCGTCTTACTTACATTTACTTTCATTCCCTTATTCTTAAAAGCACCATCCATAAGTGTTACCATCTTCTGTAACTCTTCCTCCGACGATGTGAGGAAAACTTGATCATCGGCATAGAGGAGACATTTGAAACCATGTCGTTATAAGGTTACAAACGATCTGTTGACTCGCTAATTATCAGACACAATAGAAATATTATTGTTATCAAATACAATTTTGTACTTTCGATACGAGTATACAGAAAAGTTTTACTTTGAACGATTTGCGTTAAACCGAACCGTTAATACTTTTCAAATATTTACGAGTATCTTGAATTATTAAGGTAAATGCACTCTTTACGACATTGTATTAACTGCAAAGTTAGTCGTATCGGTTCGGTCACCTGTATAGGTACTGAATAGATAGCAATGACGTCGCCAAAAAGACGTGTTAAAAATATGAATGAAGAATTCGCGGTGGCGAGAAGAGGTCGAGATGGCTTAGTGGTCAGAGCGCCTGGAGTATTTATCCGGGAGGTGCAGGTCCGAATCCTGTTCGCGACCGTATTCTTTTTCCATTTAATATTGTAACTTTAGAGTTCGCTAAGCATGCGTTAATGCTTTTAAGAGACAGAGTCAATAAATGTTATAGTAAAATGCCTAAATAAGAATACCAATGTTGATTAAAAAAAAAAAACTGTACTGACCAGAAAGATGCAAGTTGACCGGATTTTTTTAAAACAGAAAGAGTGAGACCCTCTTGACGTAATTCCGTACTAACATCTAACGATACAAACTCTCCAATCTTTCCAGGCAGTAGTAGTAGTTAGTAGTTTCCATCAATATTATGTTAAGATTTGCTACTGTGGGGTAATTCTACCGACGTATACAGGGCTCTTATTTCCCTACAAGAATCACTTAGGGCTATATGTGGTGCAGCTCCATGGCCTCTTAACCCCCTGCATGTACAAGTGAAGTTGCAACATTTGTGAGACAACATCCTGCCTTTTTTCCGAGAGCAAGTGAGGTACATCCGAGGAACACTAGAAATCCGGATAGAATTGTTTTACCGCGAGTACCAACAACTATATTTTATAAAAAAAACACTGCTTTGTGATGTGTGGTCGTATGTATAATGCTATTCCGAATAGCATAAAGCCATTGCAGACCTCTCTATTCCTAACGGAACTTAAAAAATAGTCATGATACATTTATAAGATCATTTTTGTTTTGTAGCAAGGTCTATAGATAAGATAAGATCTTAAGTCAAGGTATATAGATCATACATTTAATTAAACTAATCGTTTTAAACTACTGTATTATAAATGGTAATAGTTATGGATTATAGATATAGAATTATGTGACTACTATTTGCATGTCAAAATTTGACAAAGATGTGCTGATCGCTAAATTATTTGTTACAACCTATGTACCTACCACATTTTACTGCAAATAAAGATTAGTATTACTATTACAGAGTTTCAAGTTTGAGCGCTACCAAGGCCACTGCACTTGCAACCTTGTCCACTTTAACTTTGCGTTATTTAAAACCGAATTCGGTCCAACGAGTCAAATAGACTTTATAATAATAAATCAATTTAAAAAAAGAAAATTCAACTGCACAATGCTACATAAAAAAAGAACAAATTGTTAAAAACAAATGAACATTAAATAACACAACGTAGTACCTACAGACACATAAAGATGATGCACATTGCAACATTACGTCTTCAATAATATAATAGTTTCTTCAGTAAAAATCTAGCGAAATACTTTATAATTATTATGACCTTCATTAGACGGAAATTATTTATGAATGTATGCCAAAATCTCCAATGACGAAATTATTTGTTTATATCGATTTACGTAAAACAAAACTTCATGTGTCGTCATCATGTGCGACGGTCGTCTACCTCGCTATCGACCTTGTAAAGGGACTGTGTAGTACGCAAAGTTATGCTGTTAGCAAACTGACGCTGTTAACCGAAGTATTGGAATATCACAGCAACTGGCGAAATGTACAAAAACCTAAAAAATATACGGATATATCTTTCAAACGCAATATCGCAAGCGTAGTGAACTCTTATGTCATAATTTTTCGTAGGATATTTATTAATATTATTATCACTCACAAACCTTTTATAGATAGCCATCACAGGTACTGTTTTCATTGAATATGTATGACAAAACTACCCGTGCTTCGGAGAGCACGTTAAGCAGTCGGTCCCGGTTGTCAAATTATGATATATATCAGCCGTTACGGGTAGTCAGAGGCCTGAAAGTTTGACAACCAGTCATAGCACGAGATGTCGTTTTACTCAGTAACTGGGTTGTGGAGGTCAGATAGACTGGCGCTTCTTGTAAAATAATGGTATTAAGCTGCATCCGGTTCGACTGGAAGCCGACCCCAACGTCATTGGGAAAAAGGCTAGGCAGATTTATGTATAACAAAACCACATGTTTGTACCTTTTAAGTGCTCGGGAGCCAATCTAATCTCTTACTGATTTATTCATTAGTTACAGACAAGACCAACGGCTTAAAGCTCCGAAGCACAGACATGCTCACTTAAAATGATCTCAACGATCGTACCGATCACAATTTGTAACAGGCTCGTACTGCTATTAGTTCGCTGTTACGTGTATCACAGTGGACGGCGTGGCGGCAGTGTGCTAACAGCTTTAACATTTCCTGCAGTAGTAGTGCGACGGGAAGTTGAGGGTTGATTGTGTGCAAATTGCCTGTTAATTAGTTGCGTAGAATTAGCCATATAAGCAGTAACTGGTAGATTTGTACACGCAAATGTGAGGTGATAAATGACGTGAATGATAAAAGTATTGGGTAGGTATTGACGAATTGATTGTCGAGTTGCTACATAATAATATCACGCCTTGTATCTTAGAATACTTAGGCAGAAGAGTATTGTTGTAGCCCACATTTCACCCAGGTACTTGGTTACGTTATAGGTGGTGAGCCTATTGCCTCTCAGACGGTCACAGTTGCCAAAACGTGCATTTCAGCGTTCAGTCGCTGTATTAAGCGTCCGAAAATCTTAACTTTTAGGACGCTTAATACGGCGACTGAACGCTGATTACCGATGCTCAAACACCAAGTCTGCGAGGGCCCAAAATTATTTCATTTGATTTAAAATCATTAAAAATAAATCGGGACGTAGATATAACTTATAAAAAGAATCGAGCTGATGACATCGAATGACACCTGGGGCCTAAGTCTGCTAATATTAAATGACATACAATCCAAGCGCTCAACAATAGTCTCAATGGGGTGGCCCATTAAGACTAGTTACAACTGTCGTCGAAGTTGACTGCCTCGTTGGTCTAGTGGTCGCAAGCGCGGCTGCTGAGCGTGAGGTCCTGGGTTCGATTCCCAGGTCGGGCAAAGTGTTACTGAATTTTTCTGTTAGGAAATTCTCAGTAGTAGCCCGGAGTCAGGAAGTTGGTGGTGTGACACCCCCGTGCTCCGGAGAGCACGTAAGCCGTTGGTCCTGCGCCTGATCTCTCTCTGGTCGTGTCGGATTTCCGTCCCATCGGAATATGAGAGTAAAGGAAGAGGGAGTGCACCTGTGTTTGCGCATACACTTGTGCACTATAATATCTCCTGCGTACTTGGCTAATCTCCGTGGTAGAGTGGAGTGGAGTAGTCTGCAAAAACTTCAATGACATCTCCACCGAGAGTTGTCATTTTAAATTAAAAATTACTGTTGAATCTTCGTTCAGTGGAAACCCATTCGAAGACCAGTGGTCTTATAGACCAGAAACCTACCAGAACACCAAATACCAAAACAATAATTCTGTCGATACTCAAGAATAATCAGCCCGCGATGATCTAAACACTTATACCAGAGATTATCAATCAGAAGGCAATATACATGGAAATAATAAAACACGGGGAAGGCCCTGTACCCAAAGAAAACAGAGCAATGAAAGCCGTAAAGGAAAATGAGTCATAATTTATTACGCAACAGAAATCGAAGTGATTCCTAAAAGATTAATAACAAGACGTAATTGTAATATTATGACAATTGTTCAGTAATTAAAGCCCTCTGCGGAATTATTGTGGTGACGGACCTGCTTATCACGCATACAATTACAACCGCGGTTATATAACAATCTGACGTTGGTTTACAAGGACATTCAGTTCATTTATTCTATTTAAAACAAAAAAAACAAATACGGACTAAGTTGCTCGACGCATATGTTTCCTTGAAGATGAATTTGTTTAATACATTCAGAAAATAAACAAAAAGCATTTTTAAAGGTATTGAAGTGAATCCTTTCTAAGACGCGTTGAGCGATTTTTGATAGCGGAAAATCTTATGGGTTTGCGTCGCTGACATGCAAATTGAAAACAATTTAAACAACATATAATAAAATCTGTTCTTCTGTCGGCAGCTCCCATGACTGACTATGTTTTTTCTCCGTGAGGTACCGAAAAGAATCGACTACCCCATCCACACCACCCTTCACTGTCTCTAGTTACAAAGTCCCATGTAATCAACGATTTTATAAAGCCAAGATGGTGAAGCTATTGCAATCATCAGAAACTCTCCGGGCTGAACCCAATAACACTTTTGTTTTCCCGTCTGGAAACTCCATTAAAGACCCTGTGCCGGACTCCTACCGAGTAAAAACCACACGTACGTCCTCCAATCTTTACCGAGGTGCCAAGATCTTGACTGCATTCACCGCAACCGCTGGTTATGGTCCGTCGAAGGTAACGAAGGACCCGTTATTATTGCAGGCCGACCGTAGATGGCTTGCACATAAACTCCACAGAGTTGGGTGCAGAAAGGCGTGGCTCGGGCATGTTGCTGGTCGGGCAACAAACTACCCAAATCAGTCATCAATCACTTATGACCTAGTCCAATGAAGCAATTAATATATTTGTGGCTAAAAACAACAATACCCCAAGTGCTCTTGGGGTTGTATTTGATGATTTTGAATTATTATATAACATCCAGAGATAATTATAATATGCACTTCACATACACTAAAATCGCTTACATACCGCTCACACACATACACCCCAACACACTCCCCTAAACACACACACACATTCTCCTTAAGAAATACACACACAAACGCACGGTTAACCACTAGGATAAGCTCTTTATTCGTTTATTATCTTTTTATATTTTATTTTATCATAAAATGTTAAAATAATCTTACCTTTATTTAGTAACTTTAGTTCAATATCTAAAATAAATAAAATAATAGTACGTCCCTGACACACATATTCTAGAGGTTTATTATTGTTAATACAGTGACAGCAGAATACTGACTCCTGAGTCACAGGATTACCTAGTTTAGAAGTCAGGGTCTACTTATGTGCTCAACCTTTTTATTATATAAAAGTCTAATTTAATCATATACTTTTGTAAAAGGTTTCAATATAAATAAAGATATTTTTGTACCTATATCTGGCATGCTGCTAAAGTTTTGGCTATGTTTTATGACCGGCCGCCTGCCTGACGTCTACCCTCTTTGGGAATGCTGTTGTTGGTGGTAACCGCCACCGATACGGTCTTCTTCTATCTAGCTATGTCGCACCAAATGTTATCCATGCGCCAGGTTCTGATGTTATCCTAATATCACACTCCACTAACCCAGCTACTCTCGAACTCTTAAAGTTATAAATTATTGTAGGAAAAAGCATATATACCGTTAAAAATGTATACCTAACTTTAGTTCAAATAATACTTTTACGCGATATTAATTAACGTTCCGGGAGGACTTAACTTTTACGCTGCGCAAATATGTTACCTCTTCAGTTCATCCTTCTAACTTTGTCCCTAAATCGTTATTTAAGACGACTGCCTCGTTGGTCTAATGGTCACAAGCGCGGCTGCTGAGCGAGAGGTCCTGGGTGCGATTCCCACGTCGGGCAAAGTGTCACTGGATTTTACTGATAGTAAATTCTCAGTAGCAGCCCGGAGTCAGGAAGTTGGTGGTGTGACACTCCCATGCTTCGGAGAGCACGTCGGTCCTGCGCCTGATCTCTCTCCTATCGTGTCGGATTGCCGTCCTATCGGAATATGAGAGTGAAGGAAGAGGGATTGCACCTGTGTTTGCGCATCCACTTGTGCACTGTAATATCTCCTGTGTACTTGGCTAATATCCATGGAGAAAGGGCGCCGTGACCGAAATAAGATCGGGGGAGTATTTACGACATCCTGAGATCAACGATGACCTACTCTATAAAGGAAAATACAAAGAACAATATACCTACTGTATGTCCGGGTTCGTAGTAATAAAACTTTAAGGGAAGTATACACAATAAAATGTATCGATAAAAACGTAAACCACATTTGGGCAGCCTGGAAAAAATGGTGTTGTGTTTGTGTCCCATAAACTTTATGGGAGTATAGTTGTATTCACTCCAACAGACGAGCTCCATACATTAATTTGTACAAAAAAAAAAGAAATCAAAAGTTAGAATGGAATTTAATTAAATACTAGCTGTGCCCGCAACTTCGTCCGCGTTGATCTTGGTAACTAACACTCAGCCTGTGGAACCGTAATTCGGTTTTAGCCCGTTAATTTGAGAAAAAAACCTACTAAAATATATTCGATGGGTGTTAACAACCAACCCTACTGATTGTTCACGTGTGCAACCACTTAAATAATAATAAATATAATTAAATAAAATGATCATTAGATACTACCTGGTAATGATTACGTAATGACTTCTACAATTTTCCCACTGCATCAGGGCAGATGATTATTACTTTATAGGTATCATTGGTATGAGTAGGTACATCTTACGTAACTGCCTCATTCGTCTAGTGCTTCTAAGTGCGACTGTTGAGCATGAGATCCTTGGTTTGATTCCTGGGTCCGGGGTATCTGTAGGAAATTCTCAGTAGCAGCCCGGAGTTTGGAATTGTGCCCGGTAGATGGCAATAGGCTCACCACCTACATGGAACTTAATAACAGGATTGGTGAAGTGCTTGTGCAACTGTGTACACCTCTGCCTACCGCTTGTGGACAGGCCGGCTGCTGCTCCGCATATAACAGGTTCGAATACCGCACAGAACAAACATTAACATATTCTTACAGAGTCTATGTGTGTGTGTATACAAGATTTGAGTCTGAAATTCGGAGAAATTCTTAGAATAAAGCAACATTTTGAAAAACACGAAATAAAGACACGACTTCTTCTGTTAAGAAATTCTCAATAGCAGGGCGAAGTTAGGAAACGTATCCTCTGCCCACGCCTCCGAGAATACCAGTGTAAACCTATGTTAATATGTCAATCTGCCTAGCCTTTTCCCAATTACATTGGGGTCGGCTTCCAGTCAAACCGGATGCAGCTTAATATCAGTATTTCACATGGAGCGACTGCCTATCTGACCTCCACAACCCAATTACTGGGTAATACGATATCTCGTGGTATGACTGGTCGTCAGACTTTCAGGCCTCTGACTACCCGTAACGGCTGTCATAGATCTTAATTTGACAACCGGGACCGACGGCTTAACGTGCTCTCCAAGGCACGGAGGAGTCTCGGTATGAAATGATGGTCACCCATCCACAGACCGACCGCGGCAAGCGCAGCTTAACCTCGATCGATCGATCTGTGCAGCTGTTACTTAGCCACGAGCCCAAAGCTATGTTAATATGTAAACTATGTTAAATACATACAAAGTCAGTACGTATCTCTCACGTTTACAAACACTAGTAAATTAGTAAAAGAACCATTAATATGTAATTATTACATAACGACTGATACGATTTAGTTGTTTCATTTAATTGATCATTCATAAAATTACAACTGGATTCCTTGGAGGGTAAACAGAGGTACATAGCCTCTGGTCACTGGACTTGGTCAATTCGTCGTGGACCAGCATAAGCCCAAGAAGGTAAGGAGCCACGCTTTGGCATACAAATGACGGGGTCCGTCATTTTCAACCCTTGACGGATCGATAGCCAACTACCGAGGACAGAACCCAATCAAGTTGGGACAAGGGTAGGCTCAAAACTCACCACTGAGTGGTGCCCACACAACGTAAAACGACGTCGCGGCAGGCCCAAATGGAGATGGCGGGATGAGATAGACTCCTATTGGAAGGATTAGCTTTAGAAATCTTTAAACCGAGAAGAGTGGGAGGATGGTAGATAGGCCTTTGCCTTGCAGTGAGAAGATCATCACTGACGGGTAAAGAGATGATGAGTCACTACCTAAGCTATGACAGAAGTCTACTAGTGGCTTAAACAACTCTAACATTAGGTTGGCTAATTAATCTTAGCAACGTGACAGAAGTTTTATTTTTACGTCGTTTCTCCACACTAGTAATTTATTCCTGTATCGTGGGTGCGTTTACAGACACATAATCTCACACGCACACACACCCAGATCCGGAACAATTATCTGTAGATCACACAAATATTTGTATCGTGCAGAAATCGAACATGCAACACGCGAAGCAGCAGCCGGTCTCTCGACCACTGCGCCAACCGCGCCGTCGATATCTACTATTAGTTATCTTCTGTAACTTTAACCAGCAAAAGATATACCCTGATCAATCAAGTGATTGTGATTAATTCTGTTGTTAAGATCTAGCCATGTTTTTTCCCAGATAAAACGTGAAAGATGTTAATAATCAATAGCTATTGTTACCAGACATAATTAGTTAGTAGAAATAGGTTGCATCACGTGCAGTGTCGACTTGTGTCATTAAAATGGACTGTTTGAAATGACCTCATGTGGACAAAGTGCTGTTTAAACTCTTGACTCATACGCATCATTGTTTTTCGGAGAACCTAAATGACAATAATGTACCGGAAAAATATCTTAAAAGATTACCCATGTAGGTAGGAATGTGTTTTTTATAAAAACAAAACATAAATATAATTTAACTGTCTCGTTGGTCTAGTGGTGCCAAGCACGACTGCTGAGCAGGAGGGATTTGTTTGGATTCCCAGGTTGGGCAGTGAGTATTATAGATATTGAGTTTTTCTGTTAGGTAATTCTAAGTAGCATCCTGGAGTTTGGAATTGTACCCGGTAAATAGGCTGTAAGGGCTCGTGGCTGAGTAACATCCGCACAGATAGATCATTCGAGGATAAGCTGTGCTTGCCATGGTCGGTCTGTGGATGGGTGACCATCTTATCATACCGAGACGCTTCCGTGCCTCGGCGAGCACGTTAAGCCGTCGGTCCCGATTAAAAATAAACACCACCGCACTACCACGCTAGCTCACTAGGGGCTAGCGTGGTATTGCGGCTATAGTAGTAGTACTATTACCGTAAAATGCGTGATACTATATAATGATACGTACTTCTGTGTGGTATAACTAGCATATTTTAATATTTTTCTTATAAATATACTAGCTGGTGCCCGCGACTTCGTCTGCGCGACTAAAGGCAGCCTATGTCCTTCCCCAAGATACAATCTACCTCCTTTCCAAATTTCATTACGATCCGTTCAGCCGTTTAGTCGTGAAAAGTTAACAAACAAACAGAATTACTTTCGCATTTATAATATTATTATATGTATGGATTTTTAATTACAACAACACTTAATCAAGTATTTTACTAGCACACCTGGTTTTTACTAGCATAGCCATTATTTACTGATAGCCACTTCATTGGTTTCTACTACATTTGGGAGTAAAACCAGCTGATACTACTGCGTCAGAAATAAGACTTATGGTATGCAGGTGATGGTTTTAGACAAAATTTATCAACTTAAAATATGTTTAAACAACTTAAACGATGTCCGAAGATTCTGTTGCGATGCTGAGGTAAAATAGAGCAAATTTAAAATTATCTCCTATCGTATCGTCTTAATCCTATCCTACTCCTTACTAATAAGAGCAGTGATAGCCTAGTGGTATGACCGTTGGACTAATAAGTCAAAGGTCGCAAGTTCAGATCTAAGTCGCGCACCACTGTCTTTTCGAAGACATGTGCGTATTATAAACTAATTATCACTTATAAATTTTTGTGGAAAAAGAATACGGTCGCGATTAGGATTCGAACTTGCGCCTCCCGGATAAATACTCCAGGCGCTCTGACCGCTAAGCCATCTCGACTGATACTTTTTCCCCAAAAGTTTATAATTTTAGAGCTCGCTATGCATGTGTTAATGCTTTTCGAAGATTTATCTGTATTAGAAGACAGAATAATTTACTAAAAAGAATATTAATATAGAATGACTAAGAAAATATTCTCGCCAACCAGAGCGATGCCAGAAAAATCCAAATCTCAGCAATGAGCTACACACCAAATTAGAAAATTTGGACATTGTTAATTTATCACGTACAAACAGTACTGAACGGACATAATATATGTTATAGTATTTTATCTCGGGAGAATACAAAGTTTCTGTGGGAAAAAGGAGTTCCACTGGTGAAACTGCGGGATAAGCTAGTTCTTATATATATTTTTTAATGCAATAATGTATACGTAGCGAACAGAAGATGCGATACTTTTGCTGCCAGAGTCCCATCTCTCTCTGTTAGTAAAATACTGTCACATTTGTCTAGTGGTCTCAAGGGCGATTGCTGAGCCTGAAGTCTTGTGTTCGATTCCAGGCCGGGAAGTGTTATTGAGTTGTTCTGTTAGAAAAATCACAGAACGCTGCTTGGGCTGCTGCCCTTTGGAATTGAGTCCGATTGATGCCAATAGGCTAACCACCTATTTTCCCGAAGGGGTAAGCAGAGGTGTACACAGTTGTGCACTCAATGCTGTTCTTAAGTTCCATGTAATGAACTTAAGAACAGCATTGAGTGCACAACTGTGTACACCTCTGCTTACCCCTTCGGGAAATTTAGGCGTGATGCTATGTAGTAAAATATAGCATTTTACTCATTTTCATTTTGTCGGCGCCAAACACCCAATGGTTAAATGCTCGCCGTGTGGTGTATATCCGAATTGACACCATAAATTAGGTGATTGCTTGAACCAATCACATCTGTCCACATATGTCTTTAACATATTGTTATACCATGTACATGTGTTTAATATTGTAATCTGTTGTGTTTTTTTTTTTCTGTTAGTGCCAATAAACTTATTTCTTTCTTTCTTTCAAGCATTATCTTAGCGTCTCCGTGCTTTGGAGGGTACTTTAAACTGTCGTTGCCAATTGTTAATAATTCAGTAACCACTAACCAAATAACATTTGAACAACTCTTGACACACAAAAAAGAAGACACCAATAAATCATTTGTATCTTTTTGATTGTTATGTAATAATATTAATTACCTACTTAAGTAATTTTCGAGTGATAATATTGTTTTTTTTTTATGTACCTACCACAGCGATGGCACTGGTTCTATTAGAATAGATTCAGTCGTACAAAAAAAGAATAACACATTCAGTTGAATAGCAAGCCATTAAAAAAAACTTAAAAAATAAAACTTATTGTTTACGCTTTTATGTGCATTTAATACGCAGGTGTGGCCAGGATTAGGAAATTTCCAGAATACTAAATCGCTACATTGAACTGTTTTGTGTTGTAATAAAACTGAAAATGAATAATAGATATCTGCCATATAGAATTTATTTACAGTTTAAATGCGAATTTAAATATTTTTTCTTGAAACAAACTGCCTTTTAACCACGTTAGGGTCATTGTAGTCCAGTTAAACCAGATGCAGGTTTACACCAGTAATTCACATGGAGCGGCTGCCTATCTGACCTCCACAACCCAGTAACTAGTTACTGTGTTACCCAGTAACTAGTTACTGGGTAACACAGCAAAAGATTAGTTTGAGTCTGTCATACATCCTCCGTTTGACGACTAACTATGCATTGGTCTAGTAGTTCTGGGTTCAAATTCCGAGTCAGGCAAAATATTATATATATTTTTTCAAGTAGTAGAACAGCAAGAAATTATATATATATTTATATATACTCCTCCAGACCGTATTTTGGTCACGGCGGCCTATCTCCGAGGAGATTAGCCAAGTTCGCAAGAGATATTATTCACAACACAGGTGAACTCCCTCTTCCTGCACTCACATAGTCTAATGGGACGGCAACCCGACACGACCAGAGAAGATCAGGCGCAGGACCGACGGCTTTACGTACTCTCTGCTTTCGAAACACGGGGGTGTCACACCACTAACTTCCTGACTCTGGGCTGCTACTGAGAATTTCCTAACAGAAACCCCGAATAACACTTTGCCCGACCTGGGAATCGAACCCAGGACCTCACGCTCGGCAGCCGCGCTTGCAACTGCTAGACCAACGAGGCAGTCAATTAATTACAATAAATGTAGCCGTAGTGACGTTTTCCAAACGTGATAATTTGGCCCGTGACTTTTTGTTGACCTAATCATAAAACTAAGTAAGTATTTCCTGAGTAAAATGCTGAAATGGTAGACATTTTAATAAATAGGCGCCATTTTGAAAGGGGCGGACATCCTCATTGAGACTTACTTACTATTACGGGCCTTCTAATGAATATTTTTATTAATAAGCAGTAGTAGTACTGCTTGTGACCACGATCAGTGCAACCTGGTCGAAACGTCAAGCGAATCGAAGGTATTTATTGCGCGTTAATTCCTGTTAGTTTAAAAGTTAATATTTTTAATATTGTGTACAAGACGTTAGTAATCAAAGCGCTTAAATATTAAAACTAGCATAAAGCTGACTTGTATAAATATACCTATTTAAATAACAATGTGTGGGAGCCAAGTTTTCCCTATTACGCTATTTAAATGCATTTTAATCACAAAAGAGACATAACAATGATTCCACTTTGTACAGTTCACGAACATAAAGCACGCAGATGTAAATCGCTAAGTGCAATGTTGTCTATTCTTGTCACGCAAACCAGAAATCTTTATCCTTCGTTGTCTGCATTGACAGCTGTGAACCACCAAGTAGATAACGCCAAGAGACAATCTTAGATCCTGATAAAAAAGCACAAAAAAAGCAAAAGTTAACAGTAAAGTTTTTATATTTTTAAATTATATTTAAAATCGCAATCAAGTTAAATGATTTTTTTTTTTATTAATTTGATGGGTTTTGTCGCTTAGCATAACATAGCATCATAACATAGCATCACGCCTGTATTCCCCGAAGGGGTAGGAAGAGGTGTACATAGTTGTACACCCACATTTCACCAATGCTGTTATTAAGTCCCATGTAATAGGTGGTGAGCTAATTGCCATCAACCGGGCACAATTTCATACTCCGGGCTGCTACTGAGAATTTTCTAACAGAAAAACTCAATAACACTTTGCCCGACCCGGGAATCGAACCCGAGACCTCGTGCTCAGCAGTCGCGCTTGGGACCTCTAGACCGATGAGGCAGGTCACCATATCATAATGGTAAATATCATTTTAGGTGGCCGTTACAATTCTTCTCTGTGTTTCAAAATCACGACATATCGTATAAAATTTCGGCTGTTCTAACTAAAATAATCCTTCTGCACACAACTTTTGAGTGGTAAATTCCTTGACTAAGATTAATATTCTGTATAATTCATTAAGAACGTCTGCATTTAATACACCTGTTATGATAATAATTTGATCATATCTACCACATTCCTGATGCCATCTTCTAGAAGTCACGAATTTATCAAAAATAACATACCTAATGTCATATTAATTGCCAAAAATAATGAGGTAGGTAGATAGTTACTGGGTTTTATGTTACCAGAAACCTAAATCTTCTCACTAAAACTAATACAGATATATCTTTCAAACGCATACGTAGCGAACTCTACAGTTATAAATTTTTTGGAAAGAAAAATGCGGTCGTGAGCAGGTTATGAACTAGCGCCTCTTGGATAAATACTCCAGGCGCTCGCCCGATCTCTAATGAACCTAATATAAATTATATATCTCAACCGTCATCTTGGTAGTCATTCCCCAGAAGTCACTCCCTCTCTAGCCAAATATTTTAAAAGAATTTTACAGTAAAAAACACATTCAGTTAAGACACTTCAAATGGGAGCAGTCTAAAATTATACTTTATAACAATAAAATCTATTGTGTGGGAATTAGCGGGCCAACAGATTAAAAAACTATTTCTAAATATCACGTGCCATCTTGAAAAGCAAGAACTTAGTATTATAAAGTTAATCATAATTATTGTACATATTATAAATAAATAAACGCGTCTGACCTTTTAAAGGACATTTAGTTTATAAGATAATCAACTGGTACCTAATTCAAGATATGTCTTTGAAAAAGCATTAAGGATGCTTAGCGAACTCTAAAGTTACAATATTAAATGGATAAAGAATACGGTCGCGAACAGGATTTGAACCTGCGCCTCCCGGATAAATACTCCAGGCGCTCTGACCACTCGACAGTCGAGATGGCTTAGTGGTCGAATCCTGTTCGCGACCGTATTCTTTTCCATTTAATATTGTAACTGGTACCTAATTAAGTCAATATAAATACGTTCTAGTCAGATGATCGCAAGTGGCATTAATTAAATTATTTGATTGATAATTAATTGATTTTATTATATTATACTAGCTTCTTCTTTTTTTATTTTCTTTAATACATTATATTATACTAGCTGACCCAGCAAACTTCTTTTTTTTTTTTTTCTTTCATACAAACACTGTCCTGACAATAACAAACAAAAAAAGAAGAATTATCCAATTTGGTACAGTCGTTCGGAAGTTATGCGAGTATAAACATTTCGGCGTTTTGGTAATTGAAACACTAATTGAATACTCAATTTCGCGTTTTTTTTAACTCCATTGTTAAAGCCTTGGATAATACTTCCTTACTAAAGTTTCTTAGTGATTATTCTACAAAAATATTATTTCTAGCGAGTTAAAGCGCTCATAGCCCATTCTAAAAATCATAATAACCCGAAAATAACTATTTCTAGCGTTGATGCGCATGTGCGTTAATGTTTTTGTATAATAACTTTCGTGAGACAGATTGATATTAATTATTGCTCACGTACATTCTTCGGGATTGCCCGACAAGTTTATCCGTTTGAGTTCGAAACTAATCGTGCAATCTCGAGGAATGCATGTGAACATAACATAATATACATAACATAGCATCACGCCAGTATTCCCTGAGGGGGTAGGCAGAAGTGTACCCAATTGCACGACCACATGTCATCAAAGCTGTTATTAAGTCCCATGTAGTGAGCCTATTACCGTCTACCAGGCACAGTTCCAAACTCCGGGCTGCTACTGAGAATTTTCTAAAATAAATTTTTTGCCGATCTGTGAATCAAACCCAGGACCTCTTGCTCAGCAGTCGTTTAACAATAATTAATAATTGTATTTTTTTAAATATATTTTTGTGTATTATAAATCGTTGACCACAATTCGAGCGGTGCTGTAGTCAAGCGGATTACAGATGACGCACGGGTCGACTCTATCGCTGTGGCCCCCCGGTTAGATACAAGGGTATTATTAAAAACAAAAGCAATAATATGTTTTTACGAAAATACAATCGCTTATCACCACTTGATGTGACCTTTAAGATTTTATTATTTAATTCCCTATAGGATGGCTTCCGCAGCCAAATCAGAAGGGAACAGTGGGCTTAAGCAACTCTGACATAAGGTTTAGTTTCCTACCGATAAGAAGAAAAGGCAGGGCTTTTTGAGTGTGGAAAATCTACCATAGACCTTATGACTTCTACATACTAAAAACCACACGGTCCTATTATAACCTTTACCGATGTCCCGCGTTGGCACGTTGACCGCGACCCCGGCAGATTACGGTCCGTTGAAGGGTGTCAACAGGCACTAGAGTTTGTGCAGGCTGGCTACAATTAGCCTGCACAGAAACTTCTGTGTGGCACACGTGCAGTCGCCCGCAGTCCACGGCTCACGGTAACCACAGATCCCCGACTTGGTGTGTGTCTATATGTGATATACTTCTGTAAACGAACCCGCTCCACAGGAGATATTCCTAGATGGAGTGCCGTTTATATGTAAAAAATAGACGCCAGATTTTGAATCATACGAAACCATCGCATAACCTTGAAAAATAACTCATATTATTATATAACTATGTATACAAATAAATTATTAAGCACCTCATAACTATAAGTAATATTTTGCCAGCACAAAACATAAAATTAACACCGAACGCACGATTCGTGTCAACAACACTATCTCACTACGGCTTTATCTCATGAATGGCGTGACGTACGGCCAAGCCCCCTTATCGGCCTACGTATGTGAGAAACGTTATTATTCACGAAACTGTACTTAGTAACCAGTTTTTATGGAGAAGTAAGAGAAGAAGAGTTTTCTATCTTATGCATCATCAGAATAACTGCCTCGTTGGTCTAGTTGCCCCGAGTGCGACTCCTGATGAGGCCCTCAGGCAAAGTGTTATTGAGGTTTTCTGCGAAGAATTTATCAGTATCAGCCCGGAGTTTCAAAATGTGCCCAGTAGATGGCAATAGACTCACGACAATAGTTCAAGACAATTTAGTTCTGGGAGAGTTGTAATCCCCTACCACCAACATTGGAGACATCATGAGCAGATGCTGTGCAGCAACAAACCAACGAAGGGGAGGAAGAGTGGAACTCCCAAAGCATCCCAAACAACGAGAACATCTTTCATTAACCTATTACCTATTTAGACTTCTATGGGGTCTTAATTATTTGAAATTTCTACCCGTAATTAGCTAGCATGATGATAAATTAAATGCTCGTTTTCTTGCCGTGTGTGGTATTTTCAAGCTGATAATTTTATATATTTATAGTCTCTATGTTACTACATCTGACCTGACCTATAGCGAGTGAAGATAATCGGATAATCTTTTCCTAAGTTCCTCGACCTCATGACCGCTGCATCTCACGGTCAGAGGGAATATTTCCACAATTACGATGCTTGCTAGATAGATTATAGTTTGCAATTAAGTCTGACTTATAGAAAAAGTAGTGACGAATATTGAAAAGAGTATGCTTAGATGGATT
Organism: Xylocampa areola; assembly: GCA_935421205.1. Classification (NCBI taxonomy): domain Eukaryota; kingdom Metazoa; phylum Arthropoda; class Insecta; order Lepidoptera; family Noctuidae; genus Xylocampa; species Xylocampa areola. The sequence goes on along the minus strand of OW285219.1, from coordinate 10,488,168 downwards.
GGTCATACTGAGAAAAGAATTAAAGACGGTTAACAAAAGGTATCTACAAGGCAGGTGTAAGTCGAAATGCCGGAAGGGGACGCCCTTATTAGTGACATCCTCCAGAAAGGTAACGGGCGTAGCACTCGTATCCGGCGCGTGTATGACCAGATGTATTAACGTGGACGATGCAAAACGCAAATGTAAGGATCGTAGCAGGTTTCTGCCACCCCCATGGGAGAAAGGCGTGAGTTTATGTTTGTATGTTGTAATACCAGTATTTTACATGGAGCGACTGCGTATCTGACCTCCACAGCCCAGTTACTGGGTAACACGACATCTCTTGGTATGACTGGTTGTCAAACTTTCAGGCCTCTGACTACCCGTAACGGCTGTCATAGATCTTAATTTGACAATCGGGATCGATGGCTTAACGTGCTCTCCTAGGCATGGAGGGGTCTCGGTGTGAAGTGACAAATACTATTTAGTCTGAAAATACGCAAAAAAGTTCTGATGTAATTAATTTTGATATTACTCTGTATGGCCTTATCATTAGCTTAAGGAAAGAAACCGACGATAATAATATTTACTATTTGTTCAAATGTAATATTGGTTTGTTTTTGCGTTATGCCTAGTTACTCATGAGTTTATTTTTAACTGGTTAAATGTTTAACCGACTGGGCTGTGTAAATGTGTGTTTAAGATAGCGTATAATAGTCATTTTGTATTGAAGGGAGTCCTTTGGAATTCCCCAGATTACTTTAGGAGGACCATTTATTTTTAGTTTGGAAAATCTATCATGAGCGCGAAAAAAGAAACGTTGCCCCGCACTCTCAATTATTTCCTGTATCATGGGTGCGTTTACAGACATATAATCTCACATGCACACATTTCCAGACCCGGAACAATTATCTATAAATCATACAAATATTTGTTCCGTGCGAGAATCGAACCCGCGACACGCGCCACAGCCGGTCTCACGACCACTGCGCGGACCGCGCCATCCTTTACCAGTGTCCCGTGATCATAGCTGCATTCACCACGACCCCGGCAGGTTATAGTTCGTTGAAAATCGACGGACTTCAACATTTTTGCAGGCCGGCTGCTGTTGACCTGCACAGACACTCCAGAGTGGCGCACGTACTCGTAGCGAAGCACGGCGTGCAGCCGTCCCGGGTTATTTAGGAGGCCGGTGTATTTGCGAATTATATCGACGAAATGCAACAAAAAAACTGAAGTAATTTCTTTTTTGCGGACTTGCGTTTCTTACCCATAGTTGCTCAGTTTCATTTGTAGAATAAACCTTAAAAAAACTATTCTTTTACGTACTGCCCTATACCTATGTATAAGTATATTTTTTGCGTATCTATCTTCGAATTGTAAACCACTATTGCATCATACGCAAGGGGCGTTTTATTCCAAGATAAGCATAACAAGTTAAATTTCATAATATTTGTAAAAAACCTAAAATCATAATATTTGTAAAAACGAGACAAACATACAATAACAATAGTGCATAACGCTATCTCATCCTGTTAACTAACGCCCCTTTTCACTTTATCGCTAAAGGGCCAAGTCATAAATGTCTAGTGTTGGATTAGTGTAATTATTTTAATGTGCTAGAGAGGGACAAATCTGCAGGTATCATAGAATTAGAATATTTTTGGTACCCCATAGAAGGACATAGAGCTCAAAATAGTGCTACCGATTTTGAATTGTCAATGTGTGCGTGCAATAGTAATGTACAACGTGTAAATATTGACACATATCAATTATCGATAAATAATATTTCAGATGTAATGAATTGGTATACAAAATGAAAATATTTTCAATCAAATTATGTTAATAAAACTAAAATCACAAGGGTAGGTATTATTTAATGCACTTAATTAATTAATTACATTATTATTATAAAAACAATTCATGCGCTCACATTATAATTATATTTCATTGGTAATAGGTACTTTGTAAAGAAAGCAGCTTTTAAGGACCCTGAGCAGTATAATATAGAGTATGACTGATTGAGATGATGATTGACTAAATTATTTTTACCTACCTATCCAAATACCATTGCGGAGGTGGTCTGGACTCAGCGCAGCACACGCTTGAGGTGTGCCCTGCCTAGACCGCTGAGCGGCGGGTACTACCGGCAGTAGTGAGGGCCACGCTGGCAGATAAAGTGAACTGGAGAGGAATGGCTTCCTTTTGTGAGACTGTTGTCGTCTAGGAAAAGGCCGCCGAGCGGGATTGTGAGAGGTCCGATCCCTCTCGGGGAAGAAAATGTCTATGAGGCAACCGCCTCGGCGCCTAACAGCCGAAACCCCGCATGTATGATTTAAGACAGGCGGCCCTTTGGGGTCACGTGCTATCATGCACAGCGAGGCTTAGGGGAGACCCCTGTACAGTCTCTCCAAGGATATGTCTTAATAGGCACTGCTTAGCGGGGGTGCTGGAGCTGGTCTATTAAGTGCCTCCCTCCATATGCTGATGGTGACCGCCGAGGTGGTTTTAGTGAGGTAAGACACCCCGCACCCCGGTCTTATCCATAAAGGCCGGGCGCGTTTTTGAAGGTTTCCCCCCGAAAAAAGAAGGTTTAAATTTATATTAGTAGCGCAGTTATCATTATTAACAAACAAGGTAGTTTAGGTACAAAGTAGGTTGGCGGTCCGAATTTGAACCGCATTTGGGGACTACTGTAATAGCGTGATGAAATATATTTATTACGTAACCTGGGACACTAAGCCACGCTGAGCTTCTTAAATGTTATAAGCGTTTGGGCAGACACAGCGACAAACAGACAGAAACGTTTTGGTTTCATCTTCTGTGTCGATAGTACTAGGTAAAATTTTGGAAAAATAATCTATGTGCAGAGATAGTTGGTACATCAACATTTTAAATAAATTCTGATATCGGAACTTTTTGTTCTAAAATTTCATCGACACAATAGTCGACACTGACAAGTCACTAATTTGTGCACATGAAATGAAAATTTATATTAGAACAACGTACTCAATATTATTTTTATGTTTTTTACTATTGAGAAAATTCACTATTTCCTTGATAGGATTTGGTTTTCCAAATAAATTTTCTAAAGATATTTTTTCCAAAATATAGCCATGAAAATATATGCTGTTGATGACAATTTACCTGAGAAATGAATGTTTTTCTGGATTATTTTTATAAGAAACATCGCAGTCACCAACATAACACGTAGGCATTGCTTATACATTTTAAAACTTTATAAAATATACAGGATTCACTGACGATACAGCAAATATAAGTTAGCGTGATTTTTGACAGTGACACTGAACAAAAAACAACATCTGCCAATAGTGCTGTCCGAACCTAAATATGCTTTCTCTTTCTAACATGTGATATTTCCGTAAGAGATTCCATACCCAAAGTAGGCTTTGTAGGTCTTTATCTATCCTACGTTTATGGCAGGTATATAGTGTTATCTCGTTCCCACCTTACATACGCCCATTTTTTATACATAATATAACAGGTGCCAATCTTAATTGTTTCTTAGAGAACTAACCAATTATAATTTTATTTTATCTATCTCTTTCAAATAAAAAGTATTTCCCCATAATTGTTATAAATATACTCCCACATTGATTTGACAGCGTTGTTAAATTAACCGTTGAGTTAGTTGACCAATGATTTGACGAGCCTTTCAGAAGCCGGGTGTGAGAGGGCTAGACGGACCTTGTTTCTGTTAACTGACTTACGACCTTTATTAATATCTAACATAATCAACCCTTAACTGTCCCACTGCATGTCAAAGGTCTCTTCTCATACAGAGAAGGCATGAAGATTGATCACCACGATAGTTCAGTATGTATATCCTGATAACCAACTTTAATATTATAAATGTGAAAATTTATGATTTGATATTGTCTATCTATACTCAATCACGCGAAAACGGCTGAACGGATTTGGATGAGATTTGGTATAGTGATAGATTAAACATTGGAGAAGGACATAGGCTACCTGCTATAATATTAATTACTTTTATCGCGTTACAAAATTACGCGCCGCAATTATTAAATAATTTCTCAAGGCGCCATATTTTGCAGAAGCGGTAATTACATACCACGCCGTACTTTACGTCAGTAATCTATTTATATTAAGTGTAATATTCCTACTGAGAGTAACAGAAGTTAAAGGTTATCTTACTGGGTTAATAAATTGGAACTGACGCTAAATTGGGTAACAACATTGAAAACACTGGGATAATTGTAGCAAGTGGAAGATTTTACGCATATTTTAAATTAACATTATGGAGATAGTGTGGACGGACACTATCTTACACCTTTTTACTTTTTCTTATCGTTTGGTTGATGAACAACCTAGTGTTAGAGGTTAAAACAACCGTAGGACTCTGACCAGCGGTGCAAGCATGGTTCTTTTTGATTAATTATATTATATAATTAAACAATTTTGATTAATTATATTTATTTTTAAAGTCATCTTCTCCGTTATCACTGAATACCGCTGACATTACCATAGGACGAAATAGTGGACTTATAAATTCGGTAGAGAGCAGAGGTCGGGATAGCATAGTTGGTAATAGAGTCGGAAGAGAAAGAACAACTATAGAAATTATTGTTTCAGTCTCACAGATGACAGATTTAACTTATAATTAGTACAAGAAACACAAGAAAAATAAATAACGATAAAGATTACAAAACTGAGATGAGACCAAAAACGGACCTTATCTCAGCATACAGCGGCCACATCGAGATGTTACTGCGCTGATTTTCAGATTGGTCCAAAAAATTGTAAAGTCAAGGGTGGTCATGGCGAGGCGTGACGTACGCAAATTTATGCAGAGCACTAAGATTATCAAGTTAAGGGGTGCAAATACTCACGGTACAAAAATTACAACATTAGTTTTGACCAAACATAAAGAAAATAATTGTTAAAGAAGATGAAATGAATATCCCTTGAATTTCCTTATAAAGCCTCACGTGCTCTCATATGAGCTGTAAATTATGTACTTGAATATCATAATAAAATAAGAAAACAAGTTTACCATATGCCGCTACTGCGCATGTGCGAGCAAATTGACTTGACAACCATAAACAGAGGCTATGAACAAAGTGGTGGATAGAAATCATCATCATAGTGGATGGAAATCGATAGTCTATCTCAATAGAAGACAGGTGTGATTGTATGTATGCTTGTGTTATAAATAGAATTTGATATCATAAAGATTTACATAATATTTCTACAGTCAAACTTCTTGGAAACTATCTTTTTTTTTCTAATAAAAATTAAAAAAAAAAACTTCGAACCCACAGCCTTTGACATACCGAGTCAAAGCTACCGTGTCGCTGTTCGCATTTATTAAATTCCAAGTTCCCTTCTTCTCGTCTTATGGATACGAAATAATAATTAATAAAGGCAGTACATGGCCCTTTCATATAAAAAAAAACTTATTACTTGTATAGTTTTGCTGATGTCTCACTTTAATAAAAATCTCAACTAATACCTATAAATTAAATGCAATTTACTCTGTCTGCTTGTTCGGAATCTGAGTCATCATAATTAAAATAATCAATAAATATTAAAACCACCCGTTGGTTTGTGACATAATTATTGTTTTAAATACCACCAAGAACATTTCACAAATGAGCTGATTTCTTTCTTAACCAGTTTAGGCAAGTGACAAATAATTATTAATACGCAAATTATTACAAAATTCACAGCGTGTGTTTTGTGATCTTACGTGTGACCGATAAATTACTAGTACGGGGCAATGTAGTTTTATAAATAAAATAAAAACGTGTACCAGTTTGCTTTGACCTCAAAGATATTCTGCATTTCTCTTAACCCTTAAATGCATAATGTATCGAAAACGATACAATTCGTTCAGAGCCATTTTCTAGCTTGTTTTTTTTTTTGATCTATTGTTTTCGTCAGAATGATCTGACATAATCTTTGAAAATTTTTTTACGATGAAAATTCTGACTGCTTGGATTGAATTAATCTTCTCTATAAATACAACATTTCCTTACACGAATTTCCGAACGAAAATACGTTGATTTGAATTTAAGGGTTAAGAGATAGGTAACCCCGAGGCTATCTATGAACTAAAAATATTCACTTAAACAAAAAAAAACATTAAATTAAATTAGTATTTATTATCACTATTTTGCCAGCAACTGGTCCACGTGGTCGTCATTACAATTGTCGCGGGTTTCATTCCCGCTTGGTACAGATATTTTTATTATCTACAGTATAGTGGTTCCGGGTCGGTATGCACTAAGATTTGTGTCTGTAAAAGCACAATTATATAAGACAAAACGTAAGAACGTTGATTTTAAATAATAAATAATCCGTAGGTACGCATACCGTTAGACTGACCTCGGAGTTATTTTGCGTGTCTTCCAAAAGATGAAAAATCCCGAGGCTATCTAACTGTAGTATTAATATTTTATTTATTTTATTACAATTTCTTATCATTACAATTGTCGTTATTTGGACAGGAACTGGTCCACGTGGTCGATATTACGCATTTCAGTGCGTTGACATACAAACGGCGCACGCGAACAGCTGTGATGTGATAATGGCTAATGGCTGAACGTTACAAAATATTGATATATACACACAAGCAATATGTTTGTGTGTACATATCTTTTCAATAGGTACCTACATATAAATATTGTCCAATGACTAATATGAGCCATATTTACTTGTAAAATAAGGTTATCGACTCGAATTTGTAACACGCAATGTTGGTTTTAGTTTTTATTTGGATTTTTTTCTTTTTTTTTTGAAAAATTGTCCCTCATCACGCTCATCATCTCTAGACGATTGTTGATGCAGGTTTGCGTTCTTGCAATTGAGCATCTTTCGGAGAAGAAATATCCTTCAAACTCGAGTTTTGTCAATAGAAATAAATCCATCGTTGAAAGCCAGGTCAGGTGCTTTCTGGCGACTAATATGTACAACCCGACACCCAAGAGGTACCTTATATGTCAAAAATCAGTTAATAACTGTTCAATGCAGCCTGTTGCATTTTTGTGGACAATGCTTCAAACACCAGAAGAAACCCGTACCTACGAATACTATTTGTAAACAAAAATATTTACAACACTGCGGTGAAGTCTTCATAAATATTTTCAATGAGTAATATTTATGTAATAACTATGAAACTTAAAGGAATGAACGCGCAATAAATACTTTGAATCATGTAACATTTCGATCAAGGGGCGGAAAATGCTAATTTAAATGAAAAAAAACTAACAATTGTCATCCAAGCGCCACCTGATTGAGACTCCATTACAATTGTGACTGAATTGATGGTCTGCAAAAAGGGTGTAAACATCACTTGGTATGGGCATGTGATGCGGAGGGATGAGGGTCATTGGACGAGGAAAGTTTTAAGTATGAATGGCTATAAGAGTAGAGGAAGACCGATGAAGCGATGGGTCGATTGTGTTAAAGATGATATGGCAAGAAAAGGAATAACTGACGATATGACGGCTGATAGAGATGATAGAGATTTATAGAAGAATATACATGCTGCGCTGACCCCAAATAAATTGGGATAAGGGTAGGGCGATGAGCTAAAACTTCAATGTAATCTCTAGCGAGAACTGTAATTTCTCATCAACAATTACAGATGAATAGTGGTTCAGTGAAAAGGCATTGAAAGATCACTGGTCTTATTTAACTAGCTGAATAAGAAATGCCTAAAATCATTCCCTCAATACAATATCGACATTCAACTGAAACATTCGTAAATTTGCAGACTTGTTTTGGACTCCACGTTGCACGGATCGTGGTCACAAATAGACAAATCGGTGCAGCCTGTTCGAGACGTCAAGCGATTTAAGGATTGACAATTGATTGTGCGCTAATTTCTATAATGCAGTGGTCAGCTTGCCAAATACTCATTTTAACATTTTATTTATACTTACGAACTTATGTCACTCCATTATATGCCCTGTCTCCCTGATAAACATAGTTATAATATTTATGTAATAATAATACAGACAATAATAACTGTCTCGTAGAATTTACTGCGATTAACTACATTTATCATAAATGGAGTTATTTTAGTATTTACTTTCGTCTGTATGTCGTCACATCTTTGTCATTTTGTGTCCACCTCGTAGCCAAGCGTTTGATATTAATGTTTTTATTACGGATAAAGCGGGAAACTATTTTTTTGTGTAAAGTAATTAGTATTGCCATCACGTATTGTAACCTGCCCTCATTGGATAATAAATACTCTTGAAAATTATTCCGTAAATAGTTTTCGATTAACATAGGTAGATATATAACATGATTAATTAATCATGTCCCTGCGTAATTTGAATACAAGATAGACTTTAAAACTTATAAAAAAAACACAATTCCATGTACTAAAATCGAGATGACATTGACTTAGAGAAATTTATTACCCGTTACAGATAAATCTTACAAACGCATCCGTAGCCAACTATTTTGTTTTTTTTTTTTTGGAATGGTACTTACGCTCTTGCGCAGTATTGAAACGTAAATCTACTAGTTTAATTAACCAGAAAAATACATTTTATAATTTTGTTTTACATAGGAGTCTTCCATAACATGCCATTAACATAATCTATGAAATCTTAAGCAAATTATGTAATGATTGAGTCGATAATGACCAGATGGACCAAGATTATTATTGCACATAACTGCACTGAGATATAACGTCGTAGGTAGGTAAATATAAGTTGCTCATATGGTTTATTCCATTATCATTAGAAGTGTTTACTACATACAGCACTCCCACAATGTGTTATTTGTTTACAGAAATACTCTCGTTTACTTGTGGTAAGCTAGTTTATGAAGAGAAGATATCCATGAAGCAGTCTGAATTTATTCAGAAAATTCTAAACAATAAATGGATTGTTATGTATTATTGATTAGACTGTCACATCGTTTTTGTAACCAATCTATTCATTAAATTAAGGGCAGAAAGGCTAACAGTTACTAAAAAAAGAATCATACTCTATCTTCAACCAATATTCACATCCGTTCACAGATCTTAAACTATACCAGGCCTTGTCACCTAGATATCAATAGAAAAAGACAACACAACGGATTTTGAAAACGTAATACACGCATGGTGCTTGGCGCAGCAAATTATGTGGTCGCAATTTGCAAATGCTCGTGCCTTAGGAAAGCCGTGAGTAGAGAACTTTTCTGTGGTAGTGTTGTCGTCTGTTGACCACACGTTTGATATTTCAAATTACTATTCAGCGATGCAACGATTCCTCTAACAGGGTTGGCAACGGGCGAGTAATACCTACCCCTCGTATTGCAAGTGTTCGAAGGATAAGATAGCCGCTTACCATCAAGCGGTGCATACGCTTAGTTGCAACCTTAGTGGTAGAAAAAATAAGTAATTACGTGTTTTAATACAGTTGTGTCCAGCTACATATTTGCCACAGTGATGTGGTGGCGGCACATATAAATTGAACCTAACAAAATTAATGTGAAGACTTCTGAATTCTAAGTTTTAACAGTGCCTATTCATATACATAGCATCAGGCCTGTATTCCCCGAAGGGGTGGGCAGAGGTATACACAGTTGTACACCCACATTTCCCCTATACTGTTATTAAGTCCCATGTAATAGGTGGTGAGCCTATTGCCATCAACCGGGCACAATTACAAACTCCGGGCTGCTACTGAGAATTGGCTAACAGAAAACCTCAATAACACTTTGCCCGACCTTGTAATCGAACCCGAGACGAGTCCCAAGCGCGACTGCTGTGCAGGAGGTCTATTCAAAGGTCTATGACTATTCATATACAAATAATTAGCACGTTTGTCTCATTCGCGATTTTTCATGGAAATCTCCGAAAACTATATGGTAATTACCATCAAATGTTACAAGTACCTACTGTAGCATGTACGGTTTCTTCCATTAGAACAGTAATCATTTACGGTGAACGAATAGCAATATATCACATAAATTAATCAACATTGGACAGAAGTAATTTATAAACAAAGTAGGCGTGAATTTGTATTGAATTGTGAATTGTATCGGAATCTGTAAGTTGGTTATATTTGCATTTATGTTAGATTAGTAACCAAGATATTACTTTAGTAGGTCTACACACCTACGTTTACATAAGAGAAAAACACAATAACACTGCTCTACCCGGAAAACGACCCCAAGATCTTACTATGAGCAGCCGCATTTCCGACCATTATTCCAATAAACAGTTTTTTTTGTTTTACCTCTACCTACCGTTCCACTGCTAGGCAGAGGCCGCCCCAAGATTTTTCAAGTCGTTTTCCACTGCATCGCCTCAAACTGGTCTTGGAGGAACGCCTTCAGGTCATCCCGCCACCTCTATTTAGGCCGGCTTCTGCCACGTCATCCATTTTCAGGTATCCAATGTGTTAAGACTTTTGCCCAGCATTCGTTGTGCATACGGCTTACGTGCCCCTGTTCCTATTTGACCCTAGCAGCCATTGTTATAATTTAAGTCTTAAGACTCCCCCCTTTACTATTGGACAAGTAGAAGGAGGGCCACTACCTACTGCTCGTGACTGGAACTCCCAACCGTCTTCCGTGTTTCCTGGGAAATACAATCTAGGCATATGCAAAACTAGATTAGATTTCTTCTGGATCTTTATGTTCCATCCGCGGCCACACCGTCGCTTACCATCGGGAAAGTTGGGGGCCAAACGTAGATCCATTTCGATAAAAAAAAATAACAAACAATAATAATCAATACAAATAAACATGTCTGTTTGCAATGTCAAAATAATAGTTTTTTTTAAGCTCATACAGTTATTTGCACGATACCTATGTATAAATTTTTGTCTGTCTGTCTGTATGCTAATCTTCGAAACGGCTGGACCGATTCTGACAAGATTTTTCTACAGGACTATTTAAGGAGTAACGTAGGCTAATTATAATATAATTATACTGCGGGGCAACTTAATAATTCTTAGTAACACGTGTTTCTCGGCACACGCCATATTATTAATAATAGGTAAGTGTAGTTATTGAGCGGGAAGATGACTGGTCAATGACAACAGTGGATCGATCAGTACGCTCCTATTTACGCTACCGACAAGATCGAGTTTATGAAGATTTATATATTTGAGCTAGACATAAAGATGCTTCGTTAGTGTAGTGGTCCCAAACGCGACTGCTGAGCGTGAGCTCTAGGGTTCAATTCCCAAGTCGAGCAAAGAATTATTGGGACTTCTGTTACGAAATTCTCAGTAGCAGAGCTTGGAATTGTGCCCGGAAATGGCAATATGCTCACCACCACATGGACTAAATAACAGCATTGGTGAAATGTGGGTGTACAACTGTGTAGACCTCTGCCTACCCTGTTTATGTTAGGTATGTAAAAGCCAAATCTGGTGGAAGTTGCTCAAGCCTCCCGAAGGTCTCTGCTTTAGCTAAGCTACTGATTTTACTTAACAACTGCCGACAGTTTAATGTACTCTTCAAATCTCGGAGAGGCTCGGATGAAAAATGGTCACCCATCCAGAGATTAACCGCGCCAAAAGTTGCTTAACCTCTTCAAACTTTTGCCGAACATAGATTGTAACGCATTGTCTCTATTAATAAATACTACTTGTAGTACATAATATTCATTGTCACTAAATTATGATAAGAGTTATAATGTCAGAACAATGTAGGTTAATATGTGACATAATTATTATACAAATAATAATTATTTTTGATAAGCATGACGACTCGATTGGCTTACTAACTAGTACCTCGTAGTCGACCACATAATATAATTAATATATTATGGATTTCATATAATTTGTGAATAAAATAGAATACTCACATACATAAATAATTATTTTGGCCACTTAAGGCCTTGTTATGATTAATATTCACTTTTTTTTCTACGGAACTTTGAAAGTTATTAGACACGAACGGGACTCAAGTCTGCGGCCCTTGTCATGTTCGTGAACGGGCGCCCTCACTTGGGGCTGGTCATCTCAAACTGTCATGACAAAATGTCGAATTGTTAAACTAAACTCTTTTAGTATTGGCGTCATATTACATTGTTCTCACATTCTTTTTTGCAACAAAACAGTGTAACCAATACCTACCGTTGTAAAACCTTATATAATGAAAAAGAGTTCCCTGCCCTGCAACTAGCTTCTGACAATTCAAAAGTGCCTGTAAATGGTTTATTTGAAATAAATGATTTTGATCTCATTATAACGTGAGTAGGTCTCCCAACTGTTTTATCGTGTCTAAGGGATGGAATAATTGTCAATGCTCCTAAGAAAAATAAATATACATTCTGTAAATTACTGAATATAATAGTTATCCACTGTTATCAATCCACGGGACTACGGTTGGTCCATAATAACGTCAAAAAAAAAAATAGCAAGTTAAGTATAAAAAAAAATATAAGTCTTACCTTTTTGTGTACCACACGTACTATATATTTTTTAATTTCACTTGCCTGTCTTACGCGGGAAAATGCAAGGATTCTACCGAGACCCCATTCATCTAGATCAATTCAGGCATTTAAAAGTTATGGTGGAATAAAGCGACTCCTGAGTATGGGGTCCTGGGTTCGATTCCCGGGTCGGGCAGTGTTATTGAGTTTTTCTATTAGATCATTCTCAGTAGCAGCCCGAAGTTTGGAATTGTGCCCGGTAGATGGCAATAGGCTCACCACCTATTACATGAGACTTAATAAAAGCATTGGTGAAATGTGGGTGTACAACTGTGTACACTTCTGCCTACCCCTTCGGGGAATACAGGCGTGATGCTATGTATGTATGGATGTAAAGAAACTCGAAAAGATACATACCTACCTATAGACACACATGAACCACAAAAACATATCTCCTTTTTTTTGGGCAGATATATAAAAAAAATATTAGAATACTATTATTATCAATCCACCGTTGGTTCTACTGTTGCATATATAGTAAAAAAATATATTAAGTTACGTATTTATTAAATAGAAAACCACACGCCACAAATGTCATACATTATAGATGCGGGTGAGCAAGTGATGATGATCTCAGTCATCTAAACTCATATAATTAATATCATAAGATTTTTTACTATGAAATATCCATGGGCGCTATGCCGCCGGACTCTATGATGATAAATACATTTAGTGATTGCTTAGACATATCTTTTTTTTTTTGTTTTCGGTTGGAAACCTTCTAATGAAATGAAAACCTTAATCAGACCGATGAAGAAGGGGAGTGTGGGATTCTTACCTCACTAAAACCGCCCCAGTGGTCACCATCAGCATATAGAGGGGGGCACTGGGTCCTCTTAACAGACCAGCTCCACTACCCTCGCTATGTAATGCTTATTAAGGGACATTCCGGGAGACTGTAAAGGGGTTTCCCCTAAGGCTCGCTGTGCACGGTAGCACGTGATCACTATGCCACCGTCTTCTCTGAGATCACTTGATGGATGAACAGAGTCCCCTCTCTAAGCATCCATGACCCCAAAAGCCAGCCTGCCTTAAATCATACAGGCGGGGGATAGCTGTGCTTAGAAATAACTACAAGTACATTATAAACAAACTGTACGACCGAAGTGGCCGAATGGTTACGGGCCCGCATCCTGAGCCACAGGTTGTGTTCAAATCTGGCATGTACCAATGTGATTTTATCAATGTCAATTATGTACTTATTAATCTAAGACATCACAGACATACGTGAAGAAACCTGGATTTAATGGTCTGAAATCGCCAACCCACAATGAGCTAGCGTGATGATCAATGCTTCTGTATGAGAAGAGGCCCTTGCCCTGCAACGTTATTACTGTAATAGGATTTAGTATTATAATAGGTACATAAAAGTCTTATTTTCACATTAAAAATAATGATGATACCTTATATTATAAACGCAGCTACTATACAAGAAAAATGATTTTGTGTGTACATTCTAGATTATAATTATGTTGGTTTTTATATTTGACGTAACCAGTGAAAACATTCTATTTTAGCCTCTACCTCTTACATAACATAACATACCATCACGCCTGTATTCCCCGAAGGGGTAGATAGAGGTGTACACATTTCACCAATGCGTTTATCTAGTCCCATGTATAATAGGTGGTGAGCCTATTGCTATCAACCGTGTACAATTCCAAACTCCGGGCTGTTACTGATAAATTCCTAACAGAAAAACTCAATAACCCTCTGCCCGACCCGGGAATCGAACCCGAAACCTCCTGCTCAGCAGTCGCGCTTCAGAACACTAGACCAATGAGGCAGTCACACTCTACCTCTTAGTTTACCATAAGTCATTACTTCCCTCAATTTGATACTTATTAGCGATACTTTTAGATGGTCTATTAAATAATTATAAAGTTATTTGTCAATTTGTTTATTTTTTATCAACAGGTGTATTCGATTCCTGGCCAGAAATATTCATTTTACAAAAATCCATTGATGCAGTTTTTATTTTCATCAAAATCTGACCCGAGACTACTTTGAGTATTTTTCGCTATTTCTTATAGTTTCGGATTCGGCAATCCACGCCCACTTGAAAAATTCGCTCTGTATATTTATGACAAACTTTTGACCTCACCGGGCATGACCTGTTAAACCTAAATTACCTAAATCCACCCACTGATTATGGGTTCTCTATCAGAAGCCAAGACAGGTCATGACGGGATTCTTATTATACTAGTCAACTCAATGCGCAAACATTACCTTCTTATCGTTTACACGTTCTTGCTATAGTTGAATGGGCATACGTCATAGCAAAGTACCTACTATGTAGGTTGTACACACCTTAATGACGTAGGAGACATATACATAGGTACTATGTATAAGTGTATAATTATATATTTTAGTCACAGTATAGTGGCTTAGCTGACAAAGATGACGTCACAATATGAGGTATTAATGTGGAAGTGTGAGCAGCGGTCGGAATAGCTTAGATGGCAGAATTCCTGGGTCTTTTTTTCTAGCGGGTTATTTTTTCACAAAAATTTAGTAACTGATGGTCTTAGCATGCTTTCGAAAATAATCTAAGTATATTAAAATATTTTATGTACCTAATGCTCCGGTATAAGTGTAATTCTTTCATACATTTTTACGTTTGCAATCATCTAGGTACCTACTATGTAAATTTTTACTAACGTAACTTTCGTTTTCATAAATAGGTATTCAACCATAATCTGAATTAAATTAGGTATCTAAAAATAAATACTTTTTGCGCACATTTATTTATTTTGTAATTAAAAAATGAAACTAATAGATCATAATTTGAACACGCTTGCCCAAAGTTCAAACCTACTATACTTAAACATAAAGTTCAGATGAATATCTTATTTATGACTTTTTCTCTGTAGTATTTTTGCGGTTAGATAATTGGGAGATTATTAGTATTGTTGATATCGCATATTAAGCGTTATAGTCATGATGAATCAGCAATAATATGGTTTGTTGATTTCAAATCTGGTTTCATCTATTCGTTCTACCACATGATTAATATACTAGTTAGTATCATAGCTTTAACCACCGTAGATCTACATGACTTTACACACCATCAAGAATATCTCTCAGGTGTGATGGTTTCCTCACTAAGTTTTCCTTTACCGTTATAAACAGAACATAATATTTCTGAGAAAATAAAAATTAAAATACGTAATAATAATGAAGCATTTAACCTATCCTGTTAAAGCCCAGTAATTACACTTCATACCACTCTATGGGCCTATACCTGCTTGTAGGAAGTACCTGCCAGAGGGTGCAGGTCAAACCCTGCTCAATGTCGCGGTATACATTTTCATAATGTACATTATAATTTTAATGACCATTTCAGTGTTAACATAGGAATATAGTTTTACTAGATTATAAGTCAAGAATTTATTAAATGGTTACAATGTTTAACTTAAGTCCTAGTTGTTAACGTCCCGATATTAGGTGACTTAAGGCCGCATGTGAAGTCGGTGGTTTTGCGCAATCCTAATTATCGAAAGTCGATCAATGGAGCGTTGTGGCTATAGGTGTATCTGAGGGCATAGTCAGATATAACAAGTGGAAAGTATAGTCGAAGAAATAGGGCAAAATACGTGTTTCGGACAATTTTTCACCGCGGGCGGGCGGGTCTTGCACAGGTAATTGCATGACTACCCTCAATATTGTGGAAGAAGATATTGTAATCATTATTTTTCAATGGTTCACTCCTGAATAATCCAAACAGTGTTCAGAATACGACAGTTTTATATATCGAAGTACTGTTTCTATCCACAAAAATTTATAACTAAGTCTAGGATCCAGTCACAGTTCAGTAAATTTATTAGGATTACGATGAAGTCACCATAACACGTATTGATGTGGAAAAAATCGTGAGCGAAGGTTAGAATAGATTAGTTAGCAGAACAACTGGAGTATTTATATGAGGAGCGCCGGTTTAAATCCTGCTCTCGATTATATTTTTATTCCTATGAACATTTGTAACTTCAAATCTTCGACTTACCGGTTGATGAAGATTGCAGCTGCGATCCTGAGAAGTCGGTTAAAGTTAGTAAAGCCGTGTGGTTTTTAGTCAGTAAGAGTACGCACCATGATGGATTTCCCACACATATTTTACACCGCTCTCATTCGTGTAGGTGCGCCACAAGTGCAGCTCAATCAACCGGACACAATGCCAAATCTAAGCTGCTACTGCGAATTTTGTTAATCAAAAAAACCTCTATAACCCTTTGCCCGATCTGGGATCGAACCCAGAATCTCACGCTCAGCAGCCGCACTTGCGACCACTGCGACCAACGGGACGTTGCGTCAGTAATAAACGCCTTTGGTAATTCAGAAACAAACGCCCAAAGTTAAATACTGTGTAATATAATGTATTAATATATTATATTATGATTGTCACTATTAATAGTGTTACATCACTACACGATTATTTGCCTTCTTAGTATCATGCGGTTGATGGTGGACGCGTCGTGACGGCACCGTGACTGTAATTCAAATAAAGTGTTCGTGGTAATGTCGCGACGTTTGATACGGCTCGTTTTAATTAATTAATTCCTTTTTTTTATTGACTTTGGTATCGTATCGTACCTACTTTACGGTTATTTTGCATTCGGAGAAAATATTTATGTAATTTGAAGAATTATTTTGTATTGAGCAAGTAATGTCACTTCTTTTTCCATTTAATATTGTAACTTTAGAGTTCGCTAAGCATGCGTTAATGCTTTTCAAAGATTTATCTTGAATTATTAAGGTAATTGCATTCTTTACGACATTGTATTAGCTGCAAAGTTGGTCGTGTCGGTTCAGTCACCTGTATAGGTATTGAATTGATTGCAATGACGTCGCCATAAGACGTGTTAAAATAGGGAAGAAGAATTCGCGGTGGTGAGCAGAGGTCGAGATGGCTTAGTGGTGAGAGCGCCTGGAGTATTCATCCGGGAGGCGCAGGTTCGAATCCTGTTCGCGACCGTATTCTTTTTCCATTTAATATTGTAACTTTAGAGTTCGCTAAGCATGCGTTAATGCTTTTCAAAGATTTATCTTGAACAAGTAATGTCAGTTGTTAATAGGTGACGTCACGAGAAAAACTATCATGCTATAATGGAATAGGGCTGGAAACATATAAAGAGGTTAATCTGATGACAAGGAGTATTTTATGGCCATTTAAATTCGCTCAATATTATTTACTTATACAAAATAGTTTCTTATCTTTTCTAGGTCAACTTTATATAGATTGGTAAAAATATTTTGGTGTTTAATAGATACTAGCTTCCCGGAAAAATTATGATACATTTTAAGATAAAAACTATCCTATATGGCTAAAGTTTCATCAAAATCCGTTTAGTAGTTTTTGCTTAATTGAGTAACAAACATTCATCCTCGCAAACTTTCATATTAAATATATTAATAGGACTTATCAATGTGATGTTTTTACATAGTGTTGTTTGGTTAGATTACGAAATAATTGTATTTAAGAAGGTATGAGATAAAAACTTAATTCACTGAAAAACCCCATTTTTTTTATGCGAAATAAATCTGTGTATGATTGCGCGTACGCTGTATAAATAAATGCTAAAAAGAGTACCTACAGATATTAGAATCTGCGCATAATAAACTTGTAAACATTATAATTAATAAATATGTATATATTATTTCGTTAATGCGTAGTTAATGTGTCCGATATACACTTAGAGGACCAAACGGGAGACGGGTTCTGACTAAATATCGAACAAATTTGCTCGCCACTTTTGGCGGGGGGTGAGGGAACACACAAGCACAAATCAACTGGAAATAAAGCAACAATTTAAGCAAAATTTTATGTAATGTAACTGTTACAAACTAGCAATAACTTATGAAGCAAGGTTTGACAGCAGTTTGCTGTCAGACTTTGCTTTTTGATTGGTCAGTTTGCCAGTATCAAAATAAAATTATATAGAATCACGCCAAAAAGTATCTCCACTCTACATACTTGAAAAAACAAACTATTTTACATTATAAACAATGAAAACAGACCTTTACAAAATATTACACAAACACAATGTTTATATTTCGCAGAAAACTTTTGGAATAATTATAAAACGTTTCCCTGCCTATCAAGTTTATATTGATAAGTTCAAAATATTTTGCGTCTCTGACCGAGTTTTTTAAATATTCATACATAAATACATAATAAGTACTTACACGTGAGATACAAGGAAAATACAAAACAAAATAACATTCAAATGCTATAAATAGATTTCTAGTAAATCATCAATTAATATTAATGTGGAAGAAAGTTGCTTTATTGTGATTTTTTTACTCAAATAACTACAATTGTACTGACGTGGGATATTTATTACGTCATATCTCAATATTATTTATTAAAAATCATAAATAGAAAACGTTTTCGTATTTAACGTGACTGCCTCGTTGGTCTAGTAATCCCAAGCGCGACTACTGAGCATCATGGTGTGATTTCCAGGTCGGGTAAGGTGTTATTGAGCTTTACTGTTAGATAATTCTCAATAGCAGGGCTTGTAATTGTGTCCGGTATATGGCTATAGACTTGCCACCACATGTAATATGTGGGTATACAACTTACTGTATATACCTCTGCCTACCCCTCAGGGGAATGTCGGCGTGATGCTATGCTAGGTTTAGTATTGAAGTAATGCAAATATACTCACTGTGCGATACAGTTTTTGCCGCGGAATTGTCTACCGCTACCGCTTACCGCTACGTAACCTATTCCCGCAAGAACTCTTAGTAATGGAATGTATTCGACTCATGACAGTTTTTTTTTTAAGGATTCAGGGCTGAGTTTCCAGCATTCATAGGAGCGCACCCTTAAAACGGAATCAACAAAACAAAAATGGCAACACAACTCTGGTGGGAGGCTTCGGCCGTGCCATGCCTGCATGAAGCGACCTAGTCGTGTTTCGGGATGTAGTCTGGTGCAACCGTTGTGGGAGACGGGTCTGGGTAGTTACATCAACTTCCCAACTGTCGTTCCCCTCAATTCTATCCACTCTAAAAGAGTGAATAGATTTCTTCTGGTTCTACGTGCTCCATCCTCGGCCACACCGTTGCTTAATATCAGGCGAGTTGGTGGCCAAACGTAGATACATTTTTGATAACAAGACACATGTGGGAGTGTTTAATGATATATTGTGAAAACCTAATAGTGTAGAAGCATGTGTCCTTGTTCAGACTCTTAGCCTTACACTTGTTGTGATGATAGATGTAATTAAATTAGGAAATAATCGGACTGACATGTACGATAAAAAAAAACTTCTTAAAGATAACTTCTACGGAATACTCCAGGCGCTCTTCATTATTTATTGCTTTTATTAATTTATCCGGGGCGCACAGGTTCAAATACTGCTCATAACCGTATTTTATTTTCCACAAAAATGTATACCTTTAGAGTTAGCTACGCATGCGTTAATACGCTTGAAAGATCAGACGCTTCAATATAATCTTATTAATTATACAGTCAGCGACAGAAGTCGAATAACACGTATCGAAACTGCACTGACTGTACTGCCGTGCAGGTCCTTAAACGCAGTAAGAGGAAAAAGTTAAATATCAAAATGTTTTTCGTGGTTTCGAGAAAACCCACACTGTTTTTTAGTAACGTAGAAAAAAACAATATCAACATTTTGATACTGTTTTTTTTTATAGTTATATAGAAAAATGTGTTTCGCGGTTTGTTTCGAAACAGCGAAAAACATTTTGATATTGGACTTTTTCCTCTTACTACATTTTAGGGTCTGCACAGCAGTGTAGTCCTAGTCGTTGTGTTAAGATGAAATGACTTCTTGCATTTACTTTTTACACGACTGCCAAAAAAGTAGTTATGTTTTAGGGTTCATTTATGTATGTAAGTATGTATGTTTGTGAGTTTCTTTATTCCATTATAACTTCTAAATGCCTGAACCGATATCGCTGTATGTGTCCCGAGTAACATAGCCTATTAAGATTTTCAAAATGCCAGGCGTCTTTTAATTTTTTAAGGAAATCATATTGATAAGACTGTATTTATTTGATGACATAATTGTTATGTTTTGTACTCCAGGTAGTTTGATAAAAAGTCCAGGGCCAGGCAATTTAAAACAATTGGATGTGATCCGCGACTTTTGTCGCTGACCGTACGATTAACATTTATTTCAGATTTAAAGTTTTTATATCGTTTAGTACCACTTTCTCTAGTATCCATGATTGGAATTTGAACACATTAGAATGGAATATTTATCTATGTTAGAATAGTCAGGTTAATACTCTTACATAACAAAGCAGATACGCCTATATTCCCCGAAGGGTAAGGCAGAGATGTACTCCTGCCTTCGTAAGTTTGGGGGTAAGTTTAAGGGTTTGTGGATTTCTGAGAAACAGGCTTAGAAAATGAGGGCGCAACGGTTGAAATTAAGATTTGATCCTTGGTCAAATAATCAGCATTGACGACCATCGTGGTAATGCTGCCAGTCTTCTGGGCACCTTTCTGGGAGATAGCGATGCGGAGGAATACTTTGACGCCTGAGGTTTATTTTTTGTGTATATAATAGTAAAATTGTTTTTAATTTAATTTAATGTATATAGTGTGTCTTTAGTAATAAATAAGTTTTACCGTGGGAGAGCCATGCTTCGGCACGAATGGGCCGGCTCGACCGGATTGATACCACGGCCTCACAGAAAACCGGCGTGAAACAACGCTTGCGTTGTGTTTCGCCGAGTGAGTGAGGGTACCGGAGGCCCAAACCCTTTAAGAGGCCGGCAACGCACTTGCGACTCCGGGTTGCGGGTGTTCATGGGCGGCGGTAATCGCTTACCATCAGGCGAGCCGTCTGCTCGGTTGCACCCAATTCCATAAAAAAAAAGTTTATTAAATAGGTTAGTTATATAGATATAATTGTAGTGGATTATAGTAATATCTTAGGTTTACGCGATCACTACACATTATAATAAAACAACTTTTAACCGGATTAATCGCGTGTATTATTGGTTTTTTGTTTTTCCTGACGTTTCGAACACTTTGCAATTTATCAATTAAATGTACGGTAGACTGAAATAATTTTAAATAAACTGTTGAGACACCTGACACCTTAGTCCTCCTGCGACCACGAACGCTGCAAATTGTTCGAAACGTCAGGAAAAACAAAAAACCAATAATACACGCGATTAATCCGATTAAAAGTTGTTTTATTATAATGTGTAGTGATCGCGCAAACCTAAGATATTACTATATTTATATGCTGATTGTCTTTTTACCGTCTTCACTGCCAAACAAATTTCGATGTAATACTCCATCCACATTGTATCCGGAAATTATCTTATTCACGTAAAATTATAAACATACCTTGTGTTAATAAAAGACCAATGAAACACATGAAATATTTCAAGACCAGACGAAACGGGAAGTTGTATTCCAGGAAAGCTAGTTATGTCAACAGACACGTAAGTCAGATTAGTATAACTCATAACTTACTAAGTTTATTGGTTGGTGTAGCGGACGCCGAGCCTGCAAGATTAGTTTAAGTTAATAATCTAAGTGATAATCAAACTCGTAATATGTAAGAATTATTAACTTACCTTCCAGAAGCATGAGGGCGCCACTTGTATAAAGCCCATATGTTTAAGTACTGCGAAACTTTACTGTAGCGAGAGCCAAATCGATATTTCTCTATTTTTAGGATCTAAACATAGGTTTTATCAATATAGTTTAGTGTATTTAGACAAACCTAAGTGAGAACTACCAATGTAAAATAGTTAGAACATTGTAACGAGTGTAATAACATGGATATCGAACCAAACAAATTCCCCATACAACGATCACTTTAGAGCCGTGTGCAAATTTGAAACAACCGGATTGGTCGAGCCCATGTAGTTTAGTACCGTGTACGCACTACCAATGGTTGCGGACCTCTATAAAAGGAGGGTGAAAATCCATGTTAATTCATTCGATCCTCGGCATCCAAAGCAAGAACAAGGAACTGGAAGAAATAGGAATTATAATTAAGGAAGATAAATAAACATACAAGTTGTGAAGAAACCACGTTTTTCATTTATACAGTCCACTACAGTCTGGTCCTTCGAGCCGGATCCGACGAAGGAAGAATCCACGGCTTGGAAGAAGAAGCAAGTCCGAACCGGTGACAACCTACCTGCATATCTCCGCCGAACAATCTACCAAGTTACTGTGCGCCGTCAACCGAACGCGATGGTCGTCACCCGTAGTCAAAGTGACTTGGCAGAATTGGAAGAACAGAGGCGGGCCCTTGAACGAAGGGAAGGAGAATTGTTGGTGTCAGTGCGTCGCCGGGAAGCAGAACGAATTGAACAAGAGCGGCTGAGACGACTATCTCTTGACCCACCGGCATCACCTCAGGTTGAGAGTATGGTCGGGCCGACTACCGCCGCGGACCTCGCTACCGCAGGACCGTCGTCAGAACAACGGCAAATGAGATCGCCGCCGCGGTCAGTAAGGTCGACCACAAGCGTGACTACGCGGCTACGACTGGCCGAACTTGAAGCAGCAGAGAAACTAGCGGCCATTCGACGAAAGGAGCTGTCGCTAGAAGCAGATCTAGTGAAGAAGAGATTGGCTGCCGAGGTCTCCGTGATTCAAGATGACCAGGAAAGCATCCATGAAGATCTACTTCAAGAGGAACAACAGCACCAGAAGGTGGATCAGTGGCTACGCACCAACCCCCTCAGTACACGGGGGGAGGGGGGAGGAAACGCAGAAGCTAAAGAAGATCCGAAGCAGAAACGCTTTGAAATCAGAAGAAGATCGCTGACGCCGACAAGAACCAGAAACGGCATTGACCAACTGGCTGCAACCCTAGAGAAGATGGCCAGACCACGTCTTCGGCACACCGACTTGCCGGTTTTCTCCGGTACCGTCAGCGAGTGGCTACCATTCAAGGCATCCTACTACGACACGACTAACATGTATAACGTGTCACCAGCAGAGAATCTCCAGCGACTAAGAAGTTGCCTCAGAGGCGAAGCACGAGATGCAGTGGCGGCTCTTTTGCATGCGGCCATAGAACCGGACGCTGTCATGAAGACATTAGAGCAGTGCTTTGGCCGACCGGAAGTGATAATAGACAAAGCACTGGAAGACTTGAAGAAGATGCCGAAACCGAGTGCCTCAGCTAGCGACCTGAATAACTTCGCAATCAAGATCCAGAACACAATCTGCGTGCTGAAAACAATCGACCGAAGGGGATACCTCTACAATCCCTTGCTGACAAGAGAAATACTAGAAAAATTAAGTCCCCATCTCCGATCCCGATGGTGCGACTTCGCCTGTGACAACGAAGGGACAACAGAGCCAGAAATCGTCACGTTATCTCATTTCTTGATGCGTGAAGCAGACAGGGCGCTGCGATACACATACACCCCGCCAATAAGCACCACGATGACAAGCCAGAAGAAAGAAATCAAGCCCGCCATAACTCTGAAACGGAAGCCCAACACAGTGTACGCCACGGTCGAAGAAAACGAAGAAGACCAGTGCCCCAGCTGCAAGCAGAGTCACGTGTTGACACAGTGCCCGAAATATAAGGCAATGACCGTGGACCAACGCTGGGAGTTAGTGAAAGAGCAGAAGATATGCTTTAAGTGCGCCCAGAAGAAACACAGGCGCATCATGTGTAAGGCGAAGCCGTGCGGTGTGAATCAGTGCCGCCGGCCTCACCACGCCACATTGCATCAAGAAAGAAGAGAGTCGCCCGAAGAAAAGTCAGCGACTGAAAATAAGTCTGATGAACCAACAAAAGGAGAAGCGGTCATGACAGTGGCTACCCGAACAGCCACCGGCCCGAAGGCAGTCCTACTCAAGATGTGCCCCGTGATCATCGCAGGTCCACGAGGAGAGGTGCAGACACACGCGCTCTTTGACGAGGGAGCCACCATCACCCTTATTGATGAACACCTGGCTGAGAGCATTGGGGTAAAAGGGATGTCACAACCACTACACATTCACGGCGTCAACATGTCTTCACGAGAACAAGACAGCAAGATCGTCACAGTGCAAGTGAGAGGGATCAGCAAGGACAGCGCACCGCATAAGCTTCAGGCGAGAACCATGAAAGACCTGAAGCTGCACCAGCAGTCAATTCCAGACACTGTACTGGAGTATGAACACTTGCGCAACCTTCCAAGGAAAGAGGGGTGTTACGAGCCAACGCGCCCCGGACTCCTAGTGGGGACAGACCACTGGGAGTGTATCGTATCAAGAGAACTCAGAGTCGGCAGCCCTAATCAGCCCGCTGCTTCACGCACACAGCTCGGCTGGGTAGTGCACGGCACTGCACCACGAAGCGTCATCATGAATGAAGACAACGTATTACATCTATACGAAAGCGAAAGACGAAAACACGACAACCAGCGGCTTCATGACTTAGTGGAAGCTCACTTCAAGATCGAAGCGCTGAGCATCGCACGAGAGCCACGCGTTAGTGACACTGACCAACGCGCGGTGGCCATCGTTGAAAGAACGACAAAAAAGATCGACGGTGGCTACGAAGTCGGACTGCCATGGCGACACGATGACGTCACCATGCCACCGAGCTACGGCGCAGCACTTCGCCGATTACGAAAGATCGAGCAGAAAATGGACGCCTCACCTGACTTCGCTGACCAGTATAGCGCTCAGATAAACAACCTACTGGAGAAGGGATATGCCGTACCATGCGACGGCACAGAACAAACAAGCGACGTCTGCTGGTACTTGCCCCACTTTGCCGTGCAGAACCCGAATAAGCCAGGGAAGCAGAGATTGGTGTTCGACGCAGCGGCAAGGAGTCACGGCGTGAGTCTGAACGACAAACTACTGGAGGGCCCGGATCTTTTGCTATCGCTACCGGGAATTATATTCCGCTTCAGGGAAAAGGCGATAGCCATCACCGCGGACATTCAAGAAATGTTCCTACGCATTAAAATCAGAACCGAGGACCAGCCGGCGCAGCAATTCCTGTGGAGAGGCAGCGACCGATCAAATTCTCCGCGCCGCTACAAGATGAAGAGCATGATTTTCGGCGCAGCCAGCTCGCCATATATGGCTCATTATGTCCGCAATCACAATGCGGACATACACGGACAAGAATACCCACGTGCATTAGACGCAATAAAAAACAGCCACTATATGGATGATCTGGTGGCGAGTTACGACAACCAAAACGAAGCCCTGAAGACAATAGAAGAAGTCAGGCAGGTGCACGCGGTCGCAGGGTTTACGCTGCGTGAATGGAATTCGAATGACGACACAGTGCTGCGGGATGTACCTAAGGAACTGCATGCCACCAAACTTACACAGTTGGGAGGAGGGAAGCCCACGAATAAAATACTCGGGCTGTACTGGAGTCCCGAACGAGACGAACTCGGATTCAATACCTCAATGAACCGAGTTCCCACTCCGGTACGGCAAAGAACGCGCACACCAACAAAGAGGGAAGCACTCAGCGCGGTGATGTCCATCTACGACCCATTAGGACTGCTGAGCCACTTCACGATAAGGGCGAAAATTGTGTTACAAAGTCTGTGGCGCCTTCAGATAACGTGGGACGAGCCGATACCAGAAGATGAGAATGAACTTTTTGCGGCTTGGCTCGCTCAGCTCACCGACATCGCCCAACTCCGCCTACCTAGAAGATACTTGTCAATGAAATACGAGGACATAGAGCTGCATGTCCTGTGCGACGCGAGTGAACAAGCCTACGCCGCTGTAGCATACTGGAGAATACAAAACTGCGACGGTACCGTGAGCATCGTACTGGTGGTTGCCAAAGCTAAGGTGGCACCACGACGAACGCAAACTATTCCTAGGCTGGAACTACAAGCGGCAGTCATAGGGGCCAGGCTTGCTGACACCGTCAGAAAGGAACACCGTATTGAGGTCAGCAGAACAGTATACTGGACGGACTCCTCCACTGTCGTGCATTGGATAAAGAACGACATGCGACGATACACGCCATTCGTCGCGCACCGGCTGGGAGAAATCGCCGAGCTCACCTCCAAAGAAGAATGGCGTTGGCTACCAACCGAGCACAATGTAGCTGACGATGCCACCCGGCTCACTAACACGCCAATCAGCGCGACCGATAGATGGTTCCAGGGGCCTAGTTTCTTACACCTACTTGAGGAGCAATGGCCTGGGAAAGCGACGCCCATCGAGGACGACGAACAAGAAGTCCTGCACATCGTCGAGGGTCCACGAGACAGCTGGCTGCCCGACCCCACCCGCTTCTCTAAGTACGAAACGCTAGTAAGGACCACGGCGAGAACACTAGCGTTCATCGACATGTGTCGACGCGCCGCCACGAGACTGGAACTCAGACACATTCAGCGCGCCGAGCAAGAGCTCCTGCAGCGAGCACAACAGGAAAGCTTCGGCGAAGAAATAAAGCGGGTGCAGTCGGCTCGACCCCTTCCTAGGACGAGCAGGCTCTACCCACTGGATCCAGTCTTCGAAGATGGCCTCCTGCGGGTACGAGGTCGTATTGAAGCATCCAACGCACCTCAAGAGACGAAACGACCGATTATTTTGGATGGCCGTCACCAAATAACGAAGCTACTGGTACTACGTGAACACTGCGCTGCAGGCCACGCCAACCGTGAACGCGTGACCAACGACCTACGTCAACGATACTGGGTCATACATCTGCGACCCACCGTACGCACAATCGAAAGAAACTGTGCTTATTGCAAGAGATTAAAGGGAACGCCACAGACGCCGGCCACGGGAGACCTGCCGCACGCCCGCCTGGATTCTTTCCACCGGCCGTTCACCAATAGCGGTGTGGATTATTTTGGACCAATGATGGTCAAGATAGGCCGCCGCCGTGAGAAAAGGTGGGGGGCACTGTTTACGTGTCTCACGACCCGCGCCATACATATCGAGCTAGTCGCATCACTCTCGACGGACTCTGCAATAATGGCATTAAGGAGGATGGCTGCGCGCAGGGGATGGCCACAACTCATGTATTCGGATAACGCGACCAATTTCCACGGAGCTGATCAAGAACTTCGCACCGCCTACGCCGAATGGCTGCCTGCCCTAGACAACGAAGGGCTGCAGCATCGAATGGAATGGCGCTTTATACCTCCAGGCGCGCCCAATCAAGGCGGCGCATGGGAAAGGATGGTGCGCTCCGTGAAGACGGCCCTCAAGGTGACCCTGAGAGAGAAGGCGCCTCCAGAAGAAGTCCTCAACACCCTCCTAGTTGAGGCAGAATTCTCCGTGAACGCGCGACCACTAACCCACGTCAGCGTGGACCCAAACGACCCCGAAGCCTTGACCCCTAACCACTTCCTGTTGGGGTCTTCGAACGGCCTACCTGCAACGGGACCATGCGAAGAGGACGATCGACGGACGTGGCGAGCTAGTCAAGCGCTCGCCGACCACTTCTGGCGGCGCTGGCTACGAGAGTATCTGCCCACATTAGTACCCCGCGGCGAGTCACGGAACAACGCGCGGCCACTACAAATTGGCGACGTGGTCCTGATAGTCGACAACACGTTGCCCCGGAACACATGGCCGATGGGGATAGTGGAGCATGCATACCCTGCAACTGACGGCAGCGGTCGTGTAGCTGAAGTTCGGACCAAAACCGGAACCTTCCGACGCCCGGTGAGCAAGCTCGTCGTCCTGCTGAAGAAGGAAGAGGCTACGCAAGCTGCGCCGGGGGGAGAGCTGTAGCGGACGCCGAGCCTGCAAGATTAGTTTAAGTTAATAATCTAAGTGATAATCAAACTCGTAATATGTAAGAATTATTAACTTACCTTCCAGAAGCATGAGGGCGCCACTTGTATAAAGCCCATATGTTTAAGTACTGCGAAACTTTACTGTAGCGAGAGCCAAATCGATATTTCTCTATTTTTAGGATCTAAACATAGGTTTTATCAATATAGTTTAGTGTATTTAGACAAACCTAAGTGAGAACTACCAATGTAAAATAGTTAGAACATTGTAACGAGTGTAATAACATGGATATCGAACCAAACAAATTCCCCATACAACGAACACTTTAGAGCCGTGTGCAAATTTGAAACAACCGGATTGGTCGAGCCCAAGTAGTTTAGTACCGTGTACGCACTACCAATGGTTGCGGACCTCTATAAAAGGAGGGTGAAAATCCATGTTAATTCATTCGATCCTCGGCATCCAAAGCAAGAACAAGGAACTGGAAGAAATAGGAATTATAATTAAGGAAGATAAATAAACATACAAGTTGTGAAGAAACCACGTTTTTCATTTATACAGTCCACTACAGTTGGTAACTTACCTAAGGCGGAAGTTACAGTATTTGAATTTGTAATAGAATATACATTAATAGTTCCAATATGATTATTAGTTATGTCCCTATGTACGAGAATGACTGCCTTGTTGGTTTTCGATTCCCAGGTCTGGCAAGGTGTTATTGGATTTTTCTGTTAGGAAATTCTCAGTAGCAGCCCGTAGTTAGAAAATTGGTGGTGTGACACCCCCGTGCTTCGGAGAGCACATAAAGCTGTTGGTCCTGTACCTGATCTCTCTCCGTCTCATGTCTGATTGCCGTCCCTTCGGACTATGAGAGTGAAGGAAGAGGGAGTGCACCTGTGTTTGCGCATACACTTGTGCAGTATAATATCTCCTGCGTAGTTGGCTAATCTCCTTTGAAATAGGTCAGGAGCATATTGTTATTATTATTATTTAAATAGCTAAACAACTTCGAGAAGATTTTTTGTGCGACTGTTATAATTGCGAAATATTACGTAAGTTTTTATTTTACGATGTTTAAATACCTATAGGTAAAGTCAACCTTACAATTTGACATTGACTCTGCCTTTATCCTTTATATCGTAGCATTAAGAACGGTTTTTGTAGAACAAATGTAGTTGACCTGCGATTCTCCGTACTTTTAATATAAATTAGTACCATAGATACCGACAATTAATTTTGCGTTTTTTTACGCCTACGCCCGCGCTGTCTAGCCGTCTACTGTCTGTCACAGGGATTATTAGACAGTTGTTTTCATTGTTTTTGATAATATATCTATATGAGTGAAATGTTCTCTATCGTGATATAATTATATAATAAAACTAATTAAAATACCAACGGAGGTTAAGGTATGTAAGAAATCTCGAAAAATCTTTTCTCTCGACGCTTTTTGTTCCCGCTCTTTATCAAAAACAATCTTTAAAATTATATAATTAATTGAATATGAAATAGTATCTAGAAACTAAAATGTAATAGTTCTTAGTCGTATCTACGAAACGTACCTAAGTGGGCGAGTCCGAGGTCGTTTTTATTCATACAGATAGTAATTAAATGCTTAGTGATTCTAATGTGGTGCTTATACAAGTACACGATTTATGGCAATAAATACAGAGCAAATAGTGAACCATATAGCAAGCATTATACCTATGTACAGTCGACAAAAGAGATAAGTATCCAGGATCGTCAGATATAGTTGAAACTTTCTTAGAAACCGATGGATGTTTTGAAATGTAATTTAAGTTGAAAAGTAGATAATAAGCAGTTCATTACTTGAATTGAGTTTCAATCCATGACATCCATCGGTTTCTAAGAAAACTTCAACTATATCTGACGACCTTGCATATCTATCTCTTTTGTCGACTGTACCTATAATAGGGCTTCAGCAGTATTTTAATCGTCCTGTCAAAACTAAACCTATTTTCAAGGTGTCAGGTGTTATAGGCACTGTAAAGACTCCCTTACACTGATGCGACGCAATATTCGACTCACCTGCGATGTAAATAGAATCCTAGTACATTTTATATAAGATCCCATATATTTAATACAATACTGTACGACGTGTCACGCCGCAATTCTGTATAGAATAATAATAAATTCGTGTGGCAATATCGGGTTCATAGTCGTATTGCAAAGTCATGCTAAGTCAGGTTCAAAGTCGTGTTGCAAATTCATGTTACTAAGGTGGTGTTGCAAAGTCGTGTTGCTAAGATCAATCTGCCTACCTTTTTTCCCAATTACATTGGGGTCGGCTTCCAATCAAACCAGATGCAACTTATTACCAGTATTCTACATGGAACGACTGCCTATCTGACCTCCAGAACCCAATTACTGGGTAACACAATATCTTGTAGTATGACTTTCGGGCCTCTAACTACCCGTAACAGCTGTTCAGATCTTAATTTGACAAACCGGGACTGGGATTCGTATTGCAAAGATATTGTTGCGAAGATGATGTTTCGAAGATGGTGTTGTAAAGTTGTCTTGCAAAATTGTGTTGCAGCCGTGTTGCAAAGTCGCGGCACGAAATTGCAATGCAACTTAGCGATATCTATTCCTAGCTTGATTCTCATTTTATATGCCCGTACATACTGATGTTACGTCGCTTCGCGATTTTGTATGAAATTCATATCGCATTTATATGAAAGAGTCTTTAAATGGTATGCGGAGTAAACAATCAATGCTCAATCATTTAGTTCAATAGTCACAAATCTTTAACATTAACTCCATTTGGTCAGTTTAGAAACAGTTCAGTAACCATTATAATTGTATGCATTCATGAATGTATGCTATATTTTACGTTTGTAATTGCTGAGCACATGGCATTCCACATGTTCCTTTGTTTCCGGATTTAAGTTGCATTCCTAATTCAAGAGTTATTTGGTGCTTTTAGTAAACTTTTCCTTATACTAGCTTTTCTTTAAGACTCCGCCTGCATGGATACCTATCGGTAATCGTAATAAAATATTATATTATATGTCGGAGATGGCAACACTGTTTTATATTATTGGTGTTGCAACATCGAGTGCTACGGACGGTCAGCGACTACGGCGAGTGGAGGGACGACGGTAGTCTCTTGTGAGCCGCCGTGGCGGACGGACCTCTACGCTTTGACTTATCTATCTAGACCTCTGATTTCATATTGTAATACCTACATTGTACATTGTAATATAAAGTGACTCACTACTAATAACTAACCCAAAGTAAACGTGCTCTCAGTGGCGGAGAGCCTTAATATTGGTTTAATTTACTATTACCTTTAAAATCCGGTCAGACATAGAGACCTCCGATCCTATTCTTCAATATATTTCCGACATATACACTCTATTTTGATTTACAAACTATAACACTGTTTAGTTATCCGTTATAATGCACTCCAATTACACTCCGACGCGCTCGACTGCCTCGTTATAGACCACACCGGCGTGGTCCGCGTCCGTCGCAAAATGTCTCATGTCCGCTCCGACCCTTGCTCGAGCCGGCCCGCGCTGAGCCAGTAGCTTTAAATTCTTCCTTTAATAATAAGGAAATTGATATGATCCAGCTAGTCCCTATTTGTCCCCCCAGCAATGCCCTGAGCCGAGGCTCGTGTCCAACAGGGGACGCCCTTAGCGCTGTTGCTTAGTTTGTAGTATTTTAAAATATGCTCTGGCTGGAGGCTGCTTCGCCTAAGATATTGTCCGGTAACGCAGATAAAACCCCTCTGGGTTTCTGCAAGAGACCATTTCAAAAAAAGAAAAAGTTATAATTCATCATCCATACATCCGTTCTCCGAATGAAGAAGATTGAAAAGACGCGTCCTTCGAATGGTCCGGTAATTATAGATTATGTAAACCTCCAGTCACTCAGTAGCCTTGATTTTTCGCCTAGAACTATATCTGCCTAGCCTTTTCCCAATTACATTGGGGTCGGCTTCCAGTCAAACCGGATGCAGCTTAATACCAATATTTTACATGGAGCGACTGCCTATCTGACCTCCACAACCCAGTTACTGGGTAACACGATATCTCGTGGTATGACTAGTTGTCAGACTTTCAGGCCTCTGACTACCCGTAACGGCTGTCATAGATCTTAATTTGACAACCGGGACCAACGGCTTAACGTGTTCTCCGAGACACGGAGGGGTCTCGGTATGATATGATGGTCACCCATCCACAGACCAACCGCGGCAAGCGCTGCTTAACCTCGATCGATCGATCTGTGCGGCTGTTACTTAGCCACGAGCCCCTCCTTTTTTTCGCCTAGAACTACTTTAAATAAAGATTATAATTATTATTAAGTGCCGATCATTTTATTACATATACATTTTTCTTTAATCTGTTGGCTCGCTAATCACCAGACACAATAGATTTTAATTGTTATTTAAAAAACTCTTTCAAAGAGTGAACCTACTCTCTAACCAGGGCAAAGATGATGGTATAGGGAGACCCCTATATCCTCCCATGTACAGTGTACCTAACACTTGGGTTTGTTATTACAACACAAGTGATTTAATAAAAAATACGACTGTGGCAAACAATTCTTTCTATGAAGAGATTCGATTGTGAAGTGTCGTCTAAAATAAAACCATATTATAATTTATGAGACCTAACGCCCTGACATTACCACGAGTCACTCATCACTCCAGACAATGGTCATTGTTCTAAAGTTTGTAATCCAACCGCTTGTTTATTTTACATAATATGAGTAAAAGTGGAATTGAATAGTTTTCTCACTGATATCATGTTTTAATTACCTCTTGACTTGACATTGTTAGATTATCTTACTGCTCATAAACACCCCCTAAAGTAGATGCGTAATAACTGGCCAGCTGGAGATGCAATGGATACGTGTTATTTTTGTCATGTATATTGTACTGTTTTCTTCTTATCGTTTGGTTGATGAACAACCTCGTCTCAGAGTTTAAACCACCCGTAGGTCTCTGACATGGCTTTACACACAATCGAAAACATCTCTCAGGTGTGCTGGTTTCCTCACGATGTTTTCCTTCACCTTTTTAAGCAAGTGATAATTAATTTATAATACGCACATGACTCGAAAAGATAGTTGGGGCCGTGGGTTCGAACTTGCGACCTTTGACTTGTCCAACGGTCATATCACTAGCACTAGTATAGTATAGTATATATATATATATTGTAGTGTGGCAACAACATAAATAAAAAAAAAAACTTTTTACAAATCTTTGTACAGATGGCCGCAGAATTAATAAAATAAATAGAATATGTAATTTTTACGCTTAACTCAGTAAGTATGTAACAACTGTGTTGACATTTGTAATTTTAATTCTGTTAATCATGATCTCTCATTTGAATGTTATTAATTTGTAATATTTAACATATAGTCTTTATATATATATATATAGCATCACGCCTGTATGCCCCGTAGTGGTAGGCAGAGGTGTATCCAGTTGTACACCCACATTTCACCAATACTGTTATTAAGTCCCATATAATAGGTGGTAAGCCTATTGCCATCTACCGGCCACAATTCCAAAGTCCGGGCTGTTACTGAGAATTTTCTAACAGAAAAACTCAATAACACTGCCCAACCCGGGAGTCGAACCCGAGACCTCATGCTCAGTAGTCGCGCTTGGGACCACTAGACCAATGAGGCAGGAGGTCTAGTGCTTCATACACATACCACCATATTCACTATGTTTCGTGCAAATAAACTATTTCAAATTCATGGCATAAACAGAAATCCTTGTTAAGTTACACGCGACTGTTTTTGTGCGAGCGGTACCGATTGGTAGACGCAGTGCTTTAGGGTTTCAAATAAGGTCGTCTGTCAACCATCTTTGATGTTAAGCAGCACTTGGCAGGGCCGCTCTCTAGGTGGGTGAGTTAGGACCATTTGCACCTAAGTAAACCGTCGGTCTCGTTGTTTTTAAAACTTGATTGACTTCAAAAGTCTCGATATAGCAAACCAAAATGAGTATCAAGTCTTGCGTGTATTTGAATATAATTGACGCATACCGTAATAAGGATCCCACCAAAAACATTTGATGTAAAAATGATTGCTAAGACTCCCAAGTTCATAATGATTTCACTGTTAAAAAGTTATGAGATCTCTAGTAGAGCCAAACTCATAGCTGAGTACAGATTTGTATTACGCGTCATAGTCTACGGGGCCTATCCAAAGTCCAAAGTACATAGCTCTAGGTGTCCTTGAATGTACCGCATTTATTACTAATATGAATTTATGAATAATAAATAACTATACCTATAAGCCCTGACTCTATAAAACCTACATCTTGGTAAAAAAAAAATGGTTTGGCCGTTTCGTCATTGTTGCACAAACTCTTCTTGGACATAAATTTTATGTCACATAATAGTTCCACGAACATTAAACGGCCAGCTTTCTAGCATTATCTAGACCAACGCCATGATGGTTCGAAAATATGACAAAGCGCTTCCAGATAAGGTAGCTAGTGCCCTTCTTCCTCCGGCTTTTCTTGGTGGGGGCACTGCCGTGATTTATGCATAATATAAGCATATAATGATTCACATATCTTAGGTTTTCGCGATCACTACACATTATAGTAAAATAACTTTTGACCGGACAGTTCGACGCTGCAGTGTTCGAAACGTCAGAAAAAACAAAAACCATTAATACGCGCGATTAATTGGTTATAAAAGTATTAATTATTTCTATTGAAAGATATCTGATTACCTTACAACAATATTCACCGAAAAAGCATTCAAAAGTTTTTTTTTAAGTCCACATATTTATTATTTGACCATGTGAAGTGTTGACTGCGATTTAGTAGCAATTGATCAAGTGAATCTTATAACTGAACGTGGACAATAAAGTGTGAAAGTGTACGAACACTACAGAGTAGTTCAAATTAGTTCCATCGATAAAGTTTTTACGGTATAAAGTAGCATAAAAATGTGATTTTTCAATGTGTTTGACATGGACAATCGATACGTTGCCGTATAACTTGGTATTTATCATCATCGCCCTGCCCTTATCCTAATTTATTTGGGGTCGGCGCAGCAAACCTATATCTGGCATGCTGTTAAAGTTTTGGCTATGTTTTATGGCCTGCCTGACATCAACCCTCATTAGGAATGCTGGTTGGTGGTAACCGCCACCCCTTCTATCTAGCTATGTTACACCAAATGTGGGCCATGCATAACTTAGTATTTATCACAATATTAATACTTGAAGCAAAAACTTTATACCCCTTTATACAAAAAATTAAGGCACAGTTAAAGATTATTTATGAAGAAGGAGTACGGAAAGCTAATATTTTTATATAATATGCATTAGAAATATATTAAATTAATAAAAAAAACATTACACTCACTACCATGCGTTTGACACACACACTACTATGCGTTTGACACACACTCTAACATGCGGTTGACACACACTACCGTACTTTTGACACACACACACACACATATATATTTGACAAGACAACCGTAGTAACGCTCAAATTTAAAATTCAAATGAATTATGGTCGAATTTCGGCCAGTGGGCGACCACTAGTATTATTTAATTCAATAACAAGAAGAAAATGTATTTTAATAAAACAACTTTTAACCGGATTAATCGCGTGTATGTGTGTGTGGTCGCAGGAGGACGACCACGAACGCTGCAAAGTGTTCGAAACGTCAGGAAAAACAAAAAACCAATAATACACGCGATTAATCCGTTAAAAGTTGTTTTATTATAATGTGTAGTGATCGCGCAAACCTAAGATATTACTATGAAAATGTATTTGCTGTTATATATACAATATAATACAATATATACAGTGATATGACATATCACATAAAGGTCATTTAGGTCCAGTATAGAAAATGATTGCCTCGTTGGTCTAACGGTCGCAAGCGCGACTACTGAGCGTAAGGTCCTGGGTTCGATTCCCTGGTCGGGCAAAGTGGTAAAGATTCCTTCATTTTTTTTTTTGGATGTTGTTGTTGTGAAGCACGTAGAGGCATCGGTCCTGCGCCTAATCTCCAGTCGTGTCGGATTGCCGTCCCATCGGAATATGAGAGTGAAGAAAGAGGGAGTGCCACTTTGCGTATACACTTGTGCACTATAATATCTTGGCTAATCTCCGTGGAGTTAGGCCAGCGTGCCGAAATACGGTCGGGAGGAGTATTATAAAAAAAAACATGTATATGAAGAAGAAAAGTTTTAATAAGTACCCCGGTAAAGGTTAGTTAAGTATTCTGTAGTTTTAATCGGTAGGAGTCCGGCACGATATTTGGAGGATTTACACCCTCAAAACAAACGTGTCTTCACTATCTGTCACAAACATATATCTTCGAGTTGATGACATTAATCTAGTAGATGCCATTGCGGCTGCTGAATATTAGACCCTGGATGCGATTCTCTGGATAATTGTTATTAGGTTTTTCAATTACTACATTCTCATTACACGAGTCGAGACTTGTCTCTATGCGCGTAATACCTGTATCCAATTGCTCCGACAAAATAAATTCATATCTTTGTTCAAAGTGATTACTGTGAATTGATTCTTGTATATTCTTATAAGATATGGACATTGAATAGTGTTAAGACGTTTAATTAGTGCAAAATACTCAAAACAACAATATAGTGACAATAAACATTTTAGAAGTGTTATAAAAGTACCGACGTTACCGACTTGAACGATCTAGTTGAGTAAAACGCGTAAGTGCCGCGAATCGCACGGCGCTTACGACCTTCTTGCCAGTGACTCACGCGTGGTCAGCTGTACGGACTTTATTAGTGTGCGATTTATTCACGTGCACCAGATTGTTTGCGCATTATTATTTTTGTGTTAACCGATCGTCAATATGAAGTGCAATTGTTGCTCAGAATGCATTATTGATGGAAGTTCTGTTGTAAATTGTTCATCGTGCAAGAAACCCTATCACCATTCCTGTCTCACAGCTATTCATGACTCAGAATTCCAACTTCCTGAATCGCACGATTGGTTGTGTCCGACATGTAAGCCTAAGACGTCGAACGCCGACAATACTCCAGTACGCAATAGGCAAGTTGCAGACACCAATGTTACACTGAGAAGAAAGGGATCGACGCCTGTTAATACCATAAATGATGACGTTCGTGATGATACGCCAATAACATCGGCCGAAGTTTCTCGTATCGTGAAAAACCACATTGATGAGCTGATGCGGCATCTCAACCAGACGTTGGCAAATTACGTAAATAAGGAACTAAAGGCGATTACTGATAAGATGGAAGGACTTAACACGTCGATGGGATTTATGAACAAGAAATTTGAGGAACAGAAAACTGAGTTTTTAATAAATACTAAAATCGTACGAGATGTCCAAAAAGAAAATGAGCAACTAAAAGCTAATATAAAGGACTTGAATATGCGACTGGGTCAGATGGAGCAACAGGCGCGCTCTTCGAACTTAGAAATTCAGTGTTTGCCAGAGCATAAAAATGAAAACCTTGTGTCTATGGTTATGAATATAAGCAGGGTCATATCTGCCGATTTAACAGAGAATAGCATTCATAACGTAACGAGAATAGCGAAGCAAACCCCGACCAGCAACCGTCCTAAATCTATTGTGGTTCAGCTCAGCAGCCCGCGAGTTCGTGACAACTTCCTCGCTTCCGCTATTAGTTTTAACAAAAATAAATCTCCTGAAGATAAGCTCAACACTGCTCTTATTGGGTGTGGTGGAAAAAAAAAATATATACATAGTAGAACACTTGTCTCCTGCAAATAAGGCGCTGCATGCTCAAACCAGGATTAAGGCCAAGAAGTTGGGCTATCGATATGTATGGGTTCGTGGTGGTAAAATTTTTGTAAGAAAGACTGATGGCTCTGATTACAAATATATTAAGGATAATGATAAGCTAGATAAATTGGAATAGGTTATATCGATGCCATTTAAAGGCATTTAATTTAATGTCTAAAATTCGATTATTAAAAAAATGTATTACCAGAATGTAAGGGGCATTAGAACAAAGCTTACTGAAATTTACAACAGAGTCTCCTGCTGCTTATATGACATTATCATGTTTACAGAAACGTGGCTACTGGATGGTATCTTTGACACAGAGATTATAGATTCTCGATACACAGTCTACAGGCGAGACCGGTCTATTAAAACATTAAATAGTAAAACTGACGGAGGCGGAGTTCTTTTGGCTATTTCCAATACATATAAGTCGCACAGACTGCATAACTTTGAAAGTTTGTGTGATGATCTCTGGGTCAAATTTTCACTAGTAGTTGGCAAGGAATCTAAAGACATCTATCTCTGTACTGTATACTTGCCGTCATCTTTGCAGCCTAGAGTCCTTGAGCACTTTGTCGATAATTCAAACAAAGTATTAGAAAATGTAAACAATGGCTTAATCATTGGCGATTTTAATGATTCTAGTGGTTCTCTTGTTAGTTTCCCTCAAAGTGTGTGTTCGGGTTTGGAGCAGACTGTTTGGGACTTTATTTTAATGAACAATTTAAAGCAATATAACTATTTATGTAATCATAACAACAGAATCCTTGATTTAGTGCTATCCAATCTGGAACATGTCAGAGTAAGTGCACCTGTAGATATTCTGTCTAAAATTGATTTGCATCATCCACCTTTATTAATTGAACTCATGTTCTCGCAGACTTTAAAACTACAGAGGCATGTTACTAAAACTAAATTGAACTTCTTCAAGGCTGATTACGCAGCCATTAATACGGCTTTGGAGGAGATCCATTGGAGTAATGCTCTGGAATCTTGCACGACTCTCGATCAGATGGTACAAATATTCTATGATAAATTATATGAACTTATTAATATCTATGTCCCACGAGTGACTATAAAAGCAACTAAGTATCCACATTGGTTTTCTAGGCAACTTATTAAAAGATTAAGTGAAAAAAATCGACTAAGATTACGAGTAAAAAAATATAATAATCCACTTGATGTTACTGCTTTAAATTTACTTAAAAAAGGTGTGATCATATGGCCACATCTTGCTACAGTACATATATTGCTGATATAGAGTCTAAAATAACGTCTAACCCAAAGTACTTTTGGAGTTACCTAAAAATGAAGAGAGGTGGATCCAGTAACTTTCCGAGTTCCATGACTGATGGAATAGACAGTTCTGATGATACTAATGTGATATGCAATTACTTTGCATCCCATTTTGCTAGAGTGTATCGGTGCAGTGATAACCAAGTGTGCGTATAGCCACCCGGCTGTACGCACACTGTATCACCCGATATAGATAGCCAGATGAGTAACAGTATTCTGGGGCAAATAGTGATATCACAAGATCAAATTAAGCACCAGCTTAGGAAACTAGACATTAACAAAGGTGCAGGTCCTGATAATATACCTTCTTTGTTTTTCAATAGAGCAGCAAATAAGCTCTCATTACCTTTAAGTTTAATATTTAATAGATCTTTACTTCAAGGTATTTTTCCAATTGTATGGAAGGAAACCAAGATAGTACCCATTTTTAAAAGCGGTAACCAATCTGACGTGGCTAACTATAGGCCCATTGCCATCTTATCTGTACTAGCAAAAGTTTTCGAAGCTCTCATATGTCCTGTACTCTCTAGGCACGTGTCACAATTGATAATTGAAAGTCAGTACGGTTTTGTGAGGGGCAGGTCTACGGCTACGAACTTAGTTGCCTATGTTGAGGATATTGTCGATTCAGTGGATGCGCGTATTCAAGTGGACGCAGTATATACTGATTTCAGTAAGGCATTTGACACAGTCGATCATGGTATACTTCTAAATAAACTAAAGATGTACGGTGTGTCGGATCCTTTACTGAGTTGGTTCAGATCGTATTTGCACGGGCGGACGCTAAGGGTTGTAGTGAATGGCTGTAGCTCTGAACCTTACATAGCAACATCGGGAATCCCACAGGGTTCTCATTTAGGTCACAATTCTTTATCCTTTTCATCAACGACATCCAGAGATGATTTCAAAACTCTAAAGTTTTTTTATTTGCTGACGATCTTAAGGCCATAAAATCTATCAGTAGCCCTGCTGACTCAATGCTGTTTCAGAGTGACCTCGACAGGTTGAGTGTGAGCGGAATAAGATGTCACTAAATGTCCAAAAATGCAAACATATAAAATTTACGAGAAATAAAAATGTTCTATGCACAACATATAAATTAAACAACGAGCAACTGGATGAAGTTGATGTGATACGGGACCTGGGTGTGCAGTTAGATAAAAAGTTGAGCTTTATTCAGCATATTGATAATATTGTACTTAAGGCGACAAAAATGTTAGGTTTTGTTATGAGAGAGTGTAAGAGCTTTAAATACTCAACCACAAAAATTATTATGTATAACTCCCTTGTCAGAAGCCATCTTGAATATTGCAGCGTTTTCTGGTCACCAAGATATAACGTGCACATCAAGCGTATAGAAAGACTCCAGAAAGGATTTTTATGGCATTTGACGTATAATAGCAACTTGGGAAAAAAGCTAAAATCCTACAGAGATAGGTTGCAGTGTTTCAGGATGGTATCCTTGGAGAAACGCAGAGATATGTTGGATATATTATTTCTAAAAAAACTTATCACTGGCTCTTTGGACTGTCCACAACTACTGAGCAAGGTCTCTTTTAATAAGCCACGATACATTCCAAGAAACACTAATAAAAAGCTCTTCTGCCAGCCATCAAGTCGCACCAACTTAAGGCAACACTGCTCCCTATCAAGAATGTATAACATCTACAAAGAGTTGGACATAGATATTGATTTGTTCCATGCTTCTGTACCAGCTATAAAAAGACTAATGTTGACTGATTGTTTAGCTTGATTGTATTTTTTTTTATGTATTTTTTTTTTTGTATTTTAATATTTATTTTGATAATGATAGTTCTCTAATTTAATGATATAATATGTTTAATGGAATTGTCATTTATTAATATGTTTTAACAGATTATTTTTATTTTAAATTGATTAACTTTATTTTAAATTGTTTTTATGCAATAATCTGCTAAATCTAATTGGCTGATTTAAATTCAATAAATTTGTAAAAAATGTTTTTCTACGCGTATTTGCGCATATTATAGTGCATGCAGTGCTCTTCTTTAAATAGTGAGACGCTTAGACTTAAGTTAAGAATGTATTTTTATTTAAATGTAATAGTGTACTCATTGTTGAAGAGCCAAATAAATAAATAAAAAAAAAAATAATAAAAATTAGCAAATTGATGTTCGAAATTGCGCTCTGTTAACAGCTTAACGGCATTGATGAGACGTGGGCGTAGGATAGTCACTACTACCTTAATCTTCGGGGAATCTGCAGGGTGTTTTGTTGTTATGTAAGAACAAAAGTTACTATATTTTGTAGAGTTAAATCGCCTTCATTTCCCATAGAAGTTAAAGCTGTAACTCATAAATCGCTTTACGCATTACATTAAGCGAGTTCTTCAAACTGAAGAATTTGCATTTTACTCCAATATTTTGCACTAAAACGTGTAGGTACATTGAGCCCTTATCTTCCTTTGAATTATTCAATTTAGCCAGTTCAGTGTCTGCGCCGCATTTAGCGTAATGTACAAAGCACTTTACCATTGTTACTAACCGACCCATAAGAGTGCAATTCCATCAATTATTATTGCACTTTTCAAGGTCGGTCGCCAACCCAGTCTCTGCGGGCATTGCCACCTGCATCAGACATATATCTAGCAATGAACTGCGTCAGTGCTCACACACACATTGTTATTAAAAATATTCCACTGGCCAATTCAGACAAATGGGAATGTAGAATATTCTGAAGGAGTATCTTGGTTGTAAATTGTTATCAATCTAGCATTTTTTTTTCAATGCTGTTGTTAATTTAAAATCATTTATTTCAATAAACAG
This sequence comes from Xylocampa areola, assembly GCA_935421205.1. Lineage (NCBI taxonomy): Eukaryota > Metazoa > Arthropoda > Insecta > Lepidoptera > Noctuidae > Xylocampa > Xylocampa areola. The sequence goes on along the minus strand of OW285219.1, from coordinate 10,446,189 downwards.
AGGTACTTTTGATAGGCATGATTTGTTACGTAGTAACTAAATTGAAACGAATCAGAGAGAACTAAAGAAGCTTGAAAAAGAAGTAAACAGAACTCATAACTCACCTTATCTCAATTTATTTGTCAGCGCATCACGTATTTCTTTTCCATAGATCTATATCAGTCGTTATCTTAGTAGTCTATCGTGCTATAATGTAATAAATAACCGCAAATCTCAAAGATATACAATTTATAAAGTTTAAGAAAAAGAGATGTTCAACACAGATTTGAAAAAAAAAACCGATGGAACCTTGCCTTGTCATAAGCGAAGCATAGATTACACGCAGCGCACTGGCGCTGAATGGATGAGTTTTAAGTATTTGTATGCGTTTATCTCGTGTATGGCAAGCGAAATTAGATGACCAGGCATGCTTCTCACATGTCCTACGCAATGCTCCTTCCGTATTTTTTTAAGTTCCATGTGTACAAATATAAAAGTGGCATTGTGTGGAGAGTGTGAATTTTATTCGCCTAGCAATATAGCGACGGAAAATATATAAATTAAAGACATTATGAAATATTATAGATAATGTTTTAAGATGAGAATGTTATTGATACCAGAATGGACTTGTCATTCACGCCAATATTTCTGCATAAGTAAGTAGCTAAGCACAACGAGTACCAAACCATACATTTTGCATTTTTTACGCTGCAATGGTTTCCATACAAAAGGACAATTACATCTTGGTTTTTATAAATCACCTGACTAAAACAACGACCGGAAGCTACGTAGGTATCTATTTAAATCATGCAAGTATACAAACATAGTACTGTTTTAAGGCGATATTAAAAGTAAATAGGTCTGCAAAGCCACGTGGATCAGTAACAGCTGTAAGCTGTAATTTAAACACTAAAGTTGCATACAATGCTCTCCATAGCAGGTTCTCTTTTATTATTTTAGTTATAAAGGGCATTGCTTTTAAGTTGGATTACTTTTGGTTAGTTTTATAACGTCTTTCATGAAAAAATTTTAATCACGAAATCGGTCAACTGTTCGACGATTCATAGTATTTTTCTTTTGTCGTCTTTAGGTTTTAGAAAGCTAGTGTATTGAAATTGTCTATTTCTTAATGATTCCAAGCAATATCGTACAAATGCAGGTAAATATTTAAAACGCATTAACATATGCGTAGCGAACTCTTAAGTTGTTTGCGATCTCTAAGCACTAGAGTACAAGTCATTATGTTAGCTGACCGCCAGGCCGTTAACGTCTTTAAACCAACTGATTGACCGCTTGAAATGAATCAATCGTAGGATCATGGTCAAGGTTATAGGGATTTTTCGATTAACTAAACCTAAAGATATATTTTTATCGATCTAATCCAAATCATCGTTATAATATATAGAAATATTTTTTCTTAAGCTTTTCCTACTTTCTATTTACTAATATTATACAAATCAATGCTTATTATTAATATTTACATATGCCTTGTTATGGTGTTTGTCTATTTCTGGGCTATTAGTAGATCACTAACTCTTTTCACATGTTTTAATATCAGAGGGGTTAAAAGGATTAAAATTATCATGTAGATAACTATGCACTTGGTAATAATAGATAACATTGTGAATCATAATGTGATCATGAAATGGCTTGTCTGTAAGAAAAGGTTGAGATCTTGCTTTATTTTTATATTTTTCTAGAGCTATACTTACGACTTTTTCTTTATTATACTTACTGTCTTCGTCTAGTTTAGCAGCTTGTAGTATCAGCAGCGTCAGTTGATCTAATTATTTTTCAACTATTTTCTTATCTTGCTTTTAGTCGTCTCCATTTTTAATTTCTGTACGGTAGCCTCTCATAGACTGGGTGGTAATTGTTATCAGTTCCTATTGCTGTCACATGATTATGAGTATGTAGTCTTTGAATAAACAGATAGGTGTTTTAATTTACTTTATGTCTTTATTTTGTTGTCTTTACTATTCTATGTGAGCTGAATATTATTTCTGTCAAATAAATTTAGTTCTAATCTTTATAAGCTTTTCGTTTAAAATGTTCTTATGTTATGCAATGTAATGTGTGTGAATGAGTCACTGTCTCACTTGGTCTCAACCTTCACATTTCTATTTCATTCGTGTGTAAACTCTGCTCGTTGCGGTTCGCCACCAAACCGCGACGACTATTAGGGTCATGCACAATCAAAACGACAAGTTTCACTTCAATATTATTTTATTTTCTTACATTATATCAGGTAATAAAAATTGGCTCCGCTCAGCGGAAAGGTACATGGACACAATAAATTAACTTAATACTAAATCAGTCTAACGGTCGCGCCGAGCGCGTTGCGGCTTAGCCTAGTATCACAGATAAGTAGAGCGGTGGGACGCGGGGCGAAGCGCACCCGCGAGGAAATGTGCGCGGGCGCGCGGGGTGCCGGTCACTCATCCGATGCGGATGACAGTTGCGTACTGCCACCCGAGCTGAACGAGCTGCGGCAAGCTTCGCCACTGTTCGTCGTACCGGATTCAGGCGCACTGCTGCCCGGAGATAATGTTCGTAATAGTTCTAGGGCAGCACGTGCGCGCTGCCCGTCCACCGCCGCCGCAGACGCGACCCCCGATGCTCTCTCCCAAGCGCTTTTTTGGGGCAGAAGAAGCCGACGCGCCTCTCTTTGCACGCGTCGCGAGCGCAGCGCGAATAGGAACGGTGATAATGCCGACGCTAGTAACAACAGTGCCAGCGACGGAGTGCGCGCGCAATCCGCCAGCCCCGGCATGACCGCCGAGACCACAGCCGCAACGGCGTGCGGCACGTGCAGCATTACCAGGGCACCAGTTAGCAGCCCCACCCGGGCCGCTCGAGATTCTTCTCTATATCTAAATAGTGACGCGTTTGATATGCGGCACCTGATTGACGTGATTCTGGATCCATTATGGCTAGGGTTCGGCGTGCGCTGCTGTACAGCAAGCAGCGGTGCAGCTAGCGAAGGTGCCGAGCTCACAGCCGGCAGTCCCTTTCTCAGATCCTCGTTAGACTTTCCTTCCTTACGGGAATTGCGTAAACTGGCAACCGATGGGCAGCGAACTGGACGTTCAGGCGGTAAAAGGAATGGCCCGAATTTCCTGTCGCTCTCCACGGCTACGGAGCACTCCGGGCCGTCAATTTTGAGTGTGAGTCCCTCCCCCTCCTCAGCGAGATCGGGTAGGATCGTGGGAGGTTCGTGTAGTTGTAGAGCACTGGTTCCATGCGCTCGCGCTCTGAGTCCAGAGGAGCGCGCCGCTCGGTAGATCCTCGCATACATAATACACACAATAGCGATAGGTGTGATGACTCCTAATATTAAGTACACGATGTAGTAGGCCAGCTCGACTCCTTGTACGGCTGGCTCGAGCGGGCAGAAGTGTCGCACGACGGCAATAGCGGCTCGAACCGCTGCAGCGCACGCGGCAGCCACCCAGGTTGCGGCGCACAGTGTAGCGGGCCGCCGCTGAAGTAGCCGCGTGTGACAGCGCAGAGGGTCGGTGACAGCGTGGTGCTGGTCCAGTGCAATTAGCATGACGGACAGCAACGCTGATAGACTGCAGGCAGCCGCGGCTGCGTCACCGGCCTCTACCCACGATCGTGTGTCTTCCTCCCTCGCCGAGTGCTCGCCGAACAGCGCGGGCGCCAGTAGGGAGGTCGTCAAAAGATTCGTCGCAAGCAAATTGATGACGAACCTGCAACAATAAAAAAGTCTAATTTAGTACAACATCCAAACAATAAAGCGTTCGGGTCATGTTTACGCGGCCCCCTCATGTTTGAACAACGCGCCAAGGTTGCATCAGAAAGGCCATATTTTGTACGTTTTACAGATTCGATTCAATGGGAATTAATTTGGCGTTCGTTTCAAACGATAACATTCGGAGCCGATTAGGAACTCGTAGTATTGTTTATAAACATTACATTAGCCGCGTCATTCGACATTGATAACTAAAATAGTAACCCATGAACTCGCAATGAACCTCATGAGTTGCGACAGGGAAGCGATTCCGCAGAAAGATATTGATTAGTACGCAAATACGCAATATACCAAGCCCCTGGACTTACGTAATTTGCCATTTATCCTAGTGATTTGTATTGTTGCAAAAATAGATGTGTTGTTAGATTATGTTGAACATTTGGAGAGTGCAAGAGAAATTTCGTAAACTGACCACCACCGCAACGAATGCGCAATCCGACCGACTTACAATGTTCACGAATTATTTGATAAGACACCTTTAATTACTATTGTTGGTCCTAATAATGCGAAGGCTACACGATTAATAACAGGTTGCATTCGCGTCTCCTTGTAAACTTAAAAACGTTTCGCAACAAAATATGTATAATAATTCACATTAGCTTTAATAGTCCTCGATTAGAACATGAATCATCATCAAGTATCCGTTTGGAATTTGAATATTTCCCAATCTGGTTTTATTTTTAGATAGAAGTCTGTGTTGATCGTATACGGTATTTAAAATCAATCATTATATCAAATCTACTTTTTACTCGATATAAGTAGATTGATTCGGATGCAATCCGAGATATTAGACAAAAACAAAGTTAAGTCATCCGATGAATTAACTTCGTCTAGACAAGTCTTGGAGACGTGTTTTACGAATCCAATTCGATTTAATCTTCAAGAAGGTCTCTTATTAAGTTTCGGAACAAACTTAATAATTAAATAATCGAACGTCGTAACTTCTGTAATTGTTTATGAGATATGGCGGTTGTTTAAGACTAATTTGTTTATTAATTATACTTTTGTAACGGTTATTTTATTTACCGAAATTATTGGCTGATAGTAGGTAAACAGGTGTGTTAAACTGGATATTGATTATCGACGTTCATTTCAATAAAATGTGAATTAAGAAACAAGTGTATTTATGTCTTTGGGTTACAACAATCGAGAAACCTAAGAACATATTCATTCAATTCTTCTCACAGTAGCAAATATAACAGTATCTGAGACGAATCACTTTATAAACCAATATCACTATATCGCTCCAAATTTTAACAGTTTTCAAGGGAATGATTCTCAAACTATTTACAAACAGACGAACGGAAAAATCAGGAAGGTTCTCTAAACAATGTTAGTCACACTAGAATAGACATTCAGGAAGTATTTTAATAGATTAGGAAAACCACGTTATTTCCACGTTCTTAAAGTGTCTGTGTCTTCTATCAAATCAAAGAATCAACGTGTATATGCGAGTAATTTTGATCTCTTAATTTAACATCGGATTTTGGACAAAAATACATTACAGGTGGTAGATATGGTTAGGAATATTGTAACAAACTTCCGTAAATATATATGAGAAACAGTTCATGTATTTCCTAGATTATTTAAATCATATATGTTTTTACATTAAGTAATAAAAAAGCTACGAGTATTACTGATGTCTCGAAATTAACGGTAAACCGAATCAATCCAAAATCGTATTCAAACTCGATATTATTCGATTTAACATAATTGGAATAAAATTGTTAAACCAGTTGCGGTTCGATTCACTAGAGACTCGCTCTTTAACATATTCATCTGTATTAACACATTAGCTATAAGTAAGTTTTGAAAGATATCAGAACTAAAGCGGCAAAAAACTCTTGGGTCTCAGTTTTTTTTTTTTGCATCACTTTGTGGAATAAAACCAAACACATTTGCTTTGGGGTTTCCGAATTTTTATCATGTTCAGTATGTTTTGATTCATTCGAAATTTTTCCATTCATGTTTCTTTTAGATACGCAATTAACTTCACTAATGGTAATATGATTGCTTATATTAAAATCAAAGTTCATGACTATCAAATAAAATGAATCATTGTCTTAGAAATCGGTTAGAGATAGGTTCGGTCAACCGCAAGTGGTAACCCGTGAACTAGTCCGCCTTTGTAACTTGAAAAGTTTCATAAAGTTTAAATAAATAAATAAACTAGGAAAATAGTCCTTACTGCTAGAACTTATAGAAGCTGTCAATGTTAAATTGTTACCATGGAAGTTCGCTTGACTGCTCATGTCCTTATGTGCTTACTCATCTAGCAACCCTACCCTAGTAACCTCGTATAAATCCATCTTTATTCATCAATCGTTCAGATTGTTCCTGTATCTACATAAATTATAAACACTGCCCTTGTAGTTTACAATATAAAGCATGACATTGTCTTTAAACAACCTTCAAATGCAAGTGAAATTATATTTTAAAATCAAATCCATTTAGAGATTCAATATTATCCATGCAATTTTTCTCATAGGCGGAAACGATGATGTAAATGCATGCGTCAATGATTAAGGTCTTGTTGTCTAATCAAGGAATGAGATTATGCACTAGAACAAAGAGATATTTACTAAAGCTTTGGTTCCAAAGCCAAGGGCTGTATACCAACTGTTGATAAGATTGTTCTAAGTTTCGTTTGATTAACAATTACAAATGATTTAGAATTACTTTTGACTTCAGTTCGACCTCTAGCGTCATTAGCCTATACTGATACCGGATCGTGATTAAATCATACTAGTACAAAAAACCTTAAAACACCCATAGATATAAATTTTATGTTTGAGTATTACATATGTGGGCCGCGAAGGTGTTCATTATGGTTGCTGATCATAACAAATGTGAAACCGTTTTGCTATTTGGAACACAAAAGGCAATGCTTTTCTGTGTCGAGGACAATTACGTGTTACTCGAAGACCGTAGTAATATTTATGATCTCAGATTTACAAAATATTTGGAAAAAGTCGTTGTAATTTAAAGTAATGGTCGGATGAACAAAGCCAAAGAATCTCTTGAGATTTTAAACGAAGTTAGTCACAAAGAACTTAAAGAGATTAAGGCTGATGATAAAATGAATAGCATGGTTAAGCGACGAATTAAAAAGAGATTCAAGTCCATTTATGCAGTGGAGATTCTTACTGACTTAATAGGAATCGAAAGTTTAGCCAGTCTAAATTGAGAGCCTGAAGCATCCAAAAAAACAAACTTGGACATAACTACCGGTCCTAAAATGAACACTACTTTTAATAGGCTATAGAAACTTTCGTATGCCATTGCAAAACTAATCACAATTTCCGGAAGTTTGGGCTATTGCTCAGTCATTAGAACCTTGAAACTTTATGAATATTAAAAATCACTCAATGTCACTTTGCAGATTTTTTTATCATAAATACTCGCATCCGGGGATGTGCAGAAATGTGTGTCAAGTGAAAAATTATGATGTATTTTCTTATGATCATCAATGTTTTTATGACAGCAATAAATTTATTTTCTTCATTATTACCTCTAGCAATGACAGCTTTATCTGACTATTTAATATCCATGTTTGTTTTTCCTTATCGAAATGTTTTCTCTCAAACCACACATTGGCAATAAAGTTTTCATTCCGCTTACCTTGTTTCAGTGACCTTTTATATTTATTTACAAATAGTTTTCATCGGGACTTATAAAAATAACTGTTAAAATGTGTGGTTATGTATTTTTTATACACTATACGTATGTATTTGCCACGATTTTGTAAACACCAAGATTTATTAAAATTTAAAGGTCGATATTATTGAAATTAAGAACACAAGGTCGGGGAAACCCCGCCATGCTATACAATCTAAACCTGATCAAGTTATCCATTAACTTGCTACAGTCATAAGTGGCATTCGAGCTAATTTTAGACCTCGTGTGGTACCTAGAATGTTTGTTATTGCAAAATAAAATCTTGAACTACTATATTCTTAAAAATCATTTGCACGTAGACACTATTCGCAACGTGTCCTTTATGAAACAAAGAATGTCTGCTGTATACAAATGCACCTGTATAATGCATTCGTTAACATTTCAAGTTAATTTTCATATTCTATTCTTACTATCATGAAAGAAAATATCACTGGAAGCTATAACCGTTAAAACAACACGGAATTATAAAATAAAAAGCGTTTGACACATACGAAGGTCGCTTAGAAACTTCAAATAGACAGATGACGTTTGCTTTTAAACGTCAAACGGAAATCACTATTGCTTTTATTATTTTAATATTTTCCACTGTTTACTTCGGAAATGTGATCTGTCCAATACATGTTAGGTAAGTATAATTTATTGATGGAAGAACCGATCTACGAGTAATAGCTCTATGAATAGGGAAGCTCACTTCGTCTATTGTTAATAGCATCCTTTTGATTTCTTTGACACGAGCATTAATGTCGGTCGTGCCCGTTTGTCACTGATTGTTCAAGCGAGAGGATATGAAAAAATTGCATACCGTCCCCTCTAAAGGGTAAAAAACATTTTAAAACCGGTTCCAACCATCAGTGATTTTCCACTACAGTTTGAAATTTTGTTGAATGTTTGTCGTGCGATTCGCAAACTTTCTCACGGCAACTGGGCCTATTAATAGCGAAAACATAAATCGATTAGAGTGCCAATATTTTATAAGCAAACTTATAATTTCTACTGAATATTTTATATAAAATGTAACGAAAGAAAGATGACATTTGAGAAAATATCGTATGAATTATAAAATATAAGTACCACGGAAAATGACGCGCGGAAAATGTCGTATGTATATCAACATCTTTAATAATAACTATGTTTAAGAGGCCGACGCATAAATAATTTTATTTTCACCTGTAACTATCGTGTTTCTGTTCAAAAAGGTCGTTGATGCAATACACGTTTTTAACACCAAATCTCGAAAACAGCTGAACTGAATGTGATTAATGAGGTGTCAAACCTTGACTTGTTTAGGGAAGTTAGATGATATTACTCGCTTCTGCCATTTTTTCACGAATATTTCGAATTTTGAGTAGGTACTTGTGTCAAGATATGCTGCATTTTTTATTATTTTCCTTGTATTTTTTAAAACTCATGCGAAATCTTAATTAACTCAAACATTTTAGTCCAAAATAATGAAGTTTCAAAATACAATTCTACGAATGAGACCTGAGTGGACTGCGATGGTACATAATTAGCAATGATTTATTGAAGCTATATGTCAACCTAAACTAACGCAGTTTAACAATGTACGTTCTTTTATAAAACAATAATCAAATTACTATACAATTACGAGATTACTCTGAATTTAATGTTTACACATCAAAATATTATTTTTCCTTGACGTTTTGATTCTGTTTATAAACAATGACATTTTTCGGGAAACAATAATTTATTATTGTTTTCTGAACAGATTGGGTGACGTCGTTAAGTTTATTGTTTTTAATCATTATTTTATTTATCATCCAGACAGCAACGATAACAGATATATTCGGAAGTGGCCAGTGTCATATTTGACAAACTGCCTAGCAGAAAAAAAAAATGCGTTCTAATTATTTAAATCTGGTCCATTTCCGTACTGCATAAAAATGAAAGGTAATTTTTACTTGTTGTAAATTTTTTATACAGGAAAGTCGTTTAAATCTATTTATATTATGTAGGTATGTTAAACTTCCCCCTTTTATGTCGACATGATTTAAAATTATTATTAAGGAAGGACAATAAAATACTAAATTTAATTATGTGTACTCTACTTAGGTACTTTAGTTAGATATTATTAAAGCATGGATTGAATCAAAATCTTCCCTTAAATTTATTTACATTTTACTAATTAAAACGTATTATAACTATGATTAGCATTACTTAATTAACCGTTTTAATTGCCCTTAACTATGTCAATGTCAGTAGGTAGTAAAAGTGGAATTAGCCAGCTACTTCACAGGATTAAGCCTTACCCGGCCAAATTAAGAAGTAGGTGCATCGATGTATTCAAAAGATATCAGTCTTCTTTTTAAATTGGTTATGGTATACGCATTTGCTGATTTAGATTATTACATGACGTCATTTTCAATCTTTTACTATGCAGTTACTAGTAAACATATGAGAGAGCATCGCACTGGCAGCTAAAAATACTAGTGCATAAAAAAAGTAAGTTACCATATTTTTAGAAAGAGTGGTCCAGTTTCTTGACTAGTTATGTTTCACACAACATTTTCATGGAACTTGGTAATGGAACATCAAGAACTATGTTTAAAACTTTATAGGCCATAAGGGACTTTAATTGAAATTTTAATCACCTTAAAAGCATAAGATAAATATTACGTCATACTCTACCTTATTACGTCAGCACTATTAATTACCGAAGAACTTTGAATAACCACCTTCATAAATGTCCTACGTAAAGTCTGTACCTAGGAACTAGGAAGCAGCTTCAGTAGGCTACAGCCTCCAATAAACATAAACATTTCAAACAATAACGCGATGTTTCAAACAAGTTAATTAATATTACCAGTTGAGATAATGATCATATGAATGTGGGAGGTAGGTACCTAAGTATTTTCCGTTTGTGCATACCCGTCTTTGATATGCAATTAGAATAAAGAGGCATTATAAGCCTGTGGTCTGTAAAAGATCGTTGAGGATAAGCAACGCTTGGCACGGTCAATTTTTAGATGGGTGACCGTTAACAGTATTTTTATCGGAGCATCACCGTAATTTGGAGGCATTGTTAATTAATAGCAGTTGCTAAGTCTGACTTATGGGTGGCTTAAGAAAACCTGAAACTAAATTGGCTACAAAAAAAATAACATAGGTATAAGTAGAAAACAAAAATACTGTTGCCTATTTGAGTGAAGAAAAGTTCAACGCTTCATTCATCGCAAGTAATTTATAAACTAGAATAATTGAAATGGTGCCAGTATAATTTAAGTGAATAAAAATATAGGCCGAAATGAGAATGAAAAGAAAATGTGGCACTTATTCAACTCGCGTTAAATTGAAGGAGAAACGGCTTAAATGCTTAAATTTGATATCTGGCAACCCTTCACCTGTTAACTGTCAGAGTCATTATAATAAATGCTGTTAGTCATAGCTCTAATTTAGGTACCGAAATTAGTATTGTGCCAAGTAAATGTATGGCAGCTTTTTTAATTTACAATAAATAATGCCTAGATTCAGTGCCACAGAGTTCTTTAAACTATAATTAATTAGAAAACAAAAAGATTTCTCAGTTGTGATTATTTTACATCCTTATTCCTTCGGTTTAAGTACTCGTATCTACTTAAACGTATTGATGTTTTGTATCATAGCCTTGCCTAACATACGAACTTACAATTCATAAAAAAAGCAATAAATATCATGGAACCCTACAAACGCTCGCCGACAGCTAAATGGACAATTAGTTTTGGTATGGTGTCATGAAACATAATTGCCAACCGATTTGGCGATAATTCGCCATTATTACGAGCCTTATATTGTCTTGGTAGTAATGGTAGAAATATTAGGCACAATTTGGCAACCCTCGATAAAGCGAGAGTGGAATAATATTACTGTCAATCAGTAGGAATTGTTTTTTAATGTAATATAGTTGTATATGTTGCCTTTTTTATAGATAGAATTAAGATGTAAATGTGTTTAACTGCATTATAAAATTCGAACTCAAATGGATAAGGTTAAATAGTGTAAAAACCGAGGATTATCCGATTGCTTATTTGTAAACGATTTTAATTTTATTAAAATAACAATACGCAACAAATTAGCATTTTATTTGTATCAACAATTAAATACATAATTTTCCACGACAAAATTCCCTTTTGTGCGTCACAAGGTACTTATTTTGGAACTGTCAATTTATTCAGTCCTTGTTTTTGTTTTATTAATTTCATAATATGATATCAATAAAACAAAACAGTATTATACAACACGACCGATTTCAAAAGAGTTCTTTTTGTTTAATGACGCTGTTTTTTTAAACTTTGAACGCTTGTGTAGTGCCTCAAAACCAGTTTAGAATCTTGCGTCGCAAGTCCACACTAGAAACTGCACTCTCTCTCGAACTAACTCTGGGTGAATAAACTTAATAGTAACATTACGAACGACTGTGAATCCTGTCACTAAAGTATCCATTACCAATGATTGCCAAAGATATTTTATAAAAAAATGCAAGATGTTTGTAATCGTCGGTGGCACAATAAATATTACGTCATACTGAGAAATAAGTCCACAAAAATGACTTCATTTATGCTTTTTATTAAAGCGAAGATTTTTCTCATATTACACCTGTTTTATGTACTATTATTAGGTCCTCATTGTTTTTTAAACTGTTACGTGAACTTCCGACCCAATCTTTTAGCGTACAACATTAAGATGACGAGTGACGATAATTATGTTTTTAATTTTGACACAGATGCTTGACGCCGCAAAAATACGTGAACCGATTCAAGGTTAAACAAAATAGAAGGTCGTAGCGAAAGTGAAAAATGTATGCGCATCATGTACAACGATATGTCAAAACATAATCTCGCGGCAATTTGTATTTTGAACATAGAATAATTAATTTTCTTTTTATATGAAAGCAAGGCATTTGTCTTATGCTAGGTATTTTTATTAAATGTTACCAAATATTATCATTTTATTTTTCTACATGCTTGAACGAGCAAGCTAATAAAATTACAAAATATAGCAGAAATTGTATTATTTAAATAAACAGTTAAAGCATCTAGGTACTTGTTATTAATAAATTTATTTTAAAATAGAGAAAAAATATAATCAAGTACCGCAAAGCATGACGCATAAAAAATACCCTATAATATTTTTATTCGTCTTTCATCACATATTAAATATATTCATGAAATAAAGGAACCTTTGAAGTCAACGATCTTTGTTTGATATTATAGTATCAGAAACGAATACAAATTATTTAAAACGTGTTACATATCAACGTAAACCTACGTGAGACCTTCAGTGGGTTCTACGTTGAATAATGTAATTTTTATTATCTAACTTCAGTCGACAAAGCATTACGTGTCCTATACATACAAAAATATGTATCATCTATAAATATCATACTAATATCATTTGAGTTCAAAAGCATTGCTCTAAAATAGAAAATGAAAATATCAATGTACCATAACACTTTCGAAATGAACGTTTATTTTTTAAATTTTATTAAATTAAACAAAGTTCTGTAGATTTCAAACCATTTTTTTTTTATTTGTAGCATGCTGTAAGCTATACAACGATCCGCCGATCTTTATCTATTGATATTGATTGTGAAGATATTTTAAATGTATGAGTCACGGACCTTAAAAAAATACGGACGGAGCGTTGTGATATGTGAGAAGCATGCCTAGTCATCCAATTTCGCTTGTCATACATGAGCTAAACGCATACAAATACTTAAAACTCATCCACTCGGCGCCAGTACGCTAATCTATGCTTCGCTTATGACAAGGCAAGGTTACATTTACATTTTTTTCAGATCCATAATGTAGTACTATTGTGTATTCAGCAGTACTAAAAATGTGTACACAAAAGCTGAAGTGGCGAAGAATACAGATTTAGTACATAATATTTTCCTTCTGCGAGTCGATTTAACGATGTAAAATAGATTGCAATCAGCAGTTGGTTTAAACAAGTAGGTATTGTGTTCAACAGTCATGGTAATTTTTAATTGACCTGTAATCATAAGGAATATTGAAATAGAGGATCATGTTTTGCTGTTTTCGTACTATCTTTGCATAATACAATTAAAATTGTCTTAAAACGTAAATTAAAACTTGAAAAAAATTGCAACGTACATGTATTTTTTACTCGACCGATTTGACATTTATATGTTTCGTTTCGCTTATTATAAATAGCAATTTGAAAATGTCAATCTATTCCTTCGAGAACCTGCCAGGATGAATGTCGTTAACCAGGTTTTACATTCTACTGTGTTATTTAAAAATTAAAGGATTAACCACCAACCTTCGTAGACAAATTAAAAAAATGAATTGAGGAAATATCTGTTTCAATATTTTGGTCTTGTATAAAATATGGACAATTGAGGTATTTATTAAGATTAAAGTGAAAGGAGAATTAATTGAAATTCTGAATCTCTGGGTGCCATGTTGCGAAAATGCTGTTTTAAACGGGCTTAATTTAAAATTCTAACACTCCCGTAGCATTCTGTCGCGACGTGTTTTACCTCAACACGCATTCGCGGACGGAAGCGGCCATTGTTATGCGCAGCCGCCTCGACACAACATGGCGGATGATCGAGGATAAAGAAAAATCAAAATAGGCACTATTTTTGCTCCCATTGTGTTCAATGTCATGGATGTCAAAATATGTTTTACTTACTTATTGATTGTAAAGATATTTCGGGACTTTCAGTCTGGCAACTTTGAAGGAGAAATGCAAATTTTTGTTTTGAATAGTTTTGGTTTTTCCTCTCCATTGTATTCGATGGATAAGTTTATGTTCATTTGTATACAAATAATTTTATGCAAAATTTTAGACCTCTGTAGCTCTAAATTGAATTATTAGTTTATTCAAATTGTAGGATTAACTCAAATTTAAATGAAAAAATTTACTGGAAACAGTGAAACTTTTTCCTGCTTTCCACATAAAACTTCAATAACCTCATAAAATAAATCCCTGAAAACCCTTTAAAATATTTCCATCATAATAAATATTTTCTCAATAAATTAGAACAAATGCATAGCTTACTCCAATTTAATTAGGTATTATTGTTTTGTATGATGCAGTCACCTTCACCTGGTGGCATGAATACCAACCATAAGAACTGACCTAATTCTGAAGATGTAGGGTTGATGCTGGCTAGACAGGTAAGACATAAATAAATGAATAAAGATAAAACGAAGGTCAGAAACTCACTTGTATCCTACAACCAATCAAAATTTGTGTGTTAAAATTACGCTAGCAAATATGTCATAAATATTTCAGCCAATGGAATTGCATTTGGTTCCTCAGTATTGCAAGCTTTTAAAGCGTGACGACAGCATGCTAACTGCCTGTGCTTCTTTTTTTGAATAATCCTTTTAAAGTTTTGTTAATAGTATTATTTAGAAATGAGGTTGTATAATTATATTTAACTGAGGTCATGGCTTTATCTCCTAAGGACTTAATTACATCTAGTTTAATAGATAGTCGTCGCAACGATTAAAAAGTATAAATTATGTTTTCCTTCATTTTAAATTTTAATATAAAACGTATAAAGTATCAAGAAAATCTAGTTATGCTGTCAGCCCTATATGAAAGTGGGTAATGTAAACTTCAGTTTTTCCTTTTAGCTACACAGTGTTCACGGCTACTAAACCAAGCGAAATATTTTCTAAATAGACGACTTTTCATGTTATTTTCTTTCCGTATCAAATATGGTTTAAGTAATCTGACGTAATTTCACCTAATACCTAAGTCCATAGATAGGCACAAAATATGTTCGCAAAGTAATGGACAAATTGTGTATTTAAGGCATTACTAAACAAAGAATTTCATTTCTGAAAACAATAAAACCGGAAATTCACTGTGAAGCCATTCATAATATTGTTAAATTTATAGTACTATTTCAAAATCGCAACCTGAACTAATACTCACGATAACCAAATTGGACAAGACATTTTACAATAGGCAAACAATATTAAGGACGAATTGTAAAGAAAGACTACTTTTTCACGACCAGGATATTTTTACGAGAGAATTTTATACTAATTCAATTACTATTGAATTAATATGCTTGGTGGATACGTTTAAGAAAAACCAATTGCTTTTTCAAGGTTAGTACGGCTAGTAACAATTCTATACTACATTGGTGATCACATGCCTGTAGGTGGTATACCCATTTGTGGATGCCATATAAAAACTTAAGCCTGTGCTTATGCCGCGGTATTTATTTAAAAATCGAACAAAGGATTCCGTGCAGCATTGTGACTTGAATTTATTGGCGCGTAAATGCAAAGTTCTAGAATCTATGTTGAACCGTTAACGTTTATAATCCGATATGACAGGTTTATGATGCCTCATAAATGGCATGAATTTTATTACATTATACCGATTCACTTGAACCGACACAAAATCTGACAACATTTCTGACTAAAAATTCACGGAAAATCCTTACTTAAATCATTGAAGATAGCCACCAAGCTTCCTTTCACTTAACCCAGAAACCGTAACTGATCTCCGCAATATGAAGCCACTAACTTAATGCATGTGGCACAGAAATGGGTCAATGGAAGAGGCAATCAAGGCAAACCTAGATCCACCTGACGAGACCTCGTTCCACTGCACGTGGAGTAATAGAGTATATGCTTATTATCTTTTTTAAGGAACGTTTGGAGTGGTGAAGCGTGAAAAAAGTTTTATATTCATTGGTTTACGTTGTAATTTTTTATTTAAATTTTATTAGATAGTTGTTTTTGTTTGTTTAGTTTGCATAATGGTTACTAAGATAATAAAGAATGAATAGGTTTTGTATTGAGATATAATATTATTACCTAAGCAATGACAACATTTTATTTAAAAAAAATATACACCATAATTCACAAATCATATTTTCTCTTACTATTATTTTTAGGTTCCCATTTATTTTGTGTTGCCAACCAATTTTTGTTAAATTATGATACTAAAATGTCTACAAAGCGTGTCAAGTTCGTGTCCGCGATGACAAGTTAATAGGAATTGTAATAGCAATAGTAATTGTCAACGTTTAGGCTACACGTGATCCGGTCTATTGTGCTTTGTTCCCACGATATTGTCGTAAAAAACTTGACTGAGCTAATTACTCTAGTAATTAGTATTGTCCAGCCACTTGCCATCCATCGACAGAACTAAGATTTAGATGGAATGATTTAGATGTGGTAGACAATGTTTGGAAATTCCAAGATGTTAGAATTTTTATAGTATGATGTAGTGGTAATTGCTTATAGCAAGCTATTGCTTGTAGTGATTGTCATTGTGACTTCGGCACACAGAGACTATGTTCTAAGTTAGTTCCGCCATTACTGTTTTAAAAAAGAGTGACAAATACTTAGGAAGAATACAACAAATCAATGATCAGGTGAATTATACAACAGAAACACAATGATTGACAATGGCGGAAAACGCAACAATTAATTTCCGTTTTCTATTATACTTAAACAGGTTCTTTCTTTTACAAAAATGTTCCTTTTTTAAACGATTTTTTGTTGTCGTTTGTGAATATGTTTCAGGAGCTAATTAGTGGCTAGATGACGCTATATTGAATTTAAACGATGAAACGGACAACAAAAAAAAAACACGTAACACTTTCATTAGTGACAGTTGTAAAAAGTATTATTTTCATAAAATATAAAAATTTACATCTGAGCATGGAACCGCATACATAATTAAATATACACAACATTTTTCATTATAAATCTAGCTAGAGTAATTAAATTAATATGGTTTATCCAGGTAACCGCATTCGTTTCTTTTCTCAAGGCCTTCCTCCAATTCCTCGCTCGTGTTACTTGTAAACAAATCTCTGATTATATCGCTCTGAATATTTAATAAGAATATGCCAGCTATAAACCGAGTGTCTATAGAAATTATATCTAATATGACAATTAGAATGGATTATTACCTCGGGGCCATACTTAATGAAGCCCTTTACCTACCAATGGGATAAACTAAAGGAAAAAAAAACATGATCAAAGACTAGAGAATGAATGATAGTGAGGTCCCGGATTTATTTATGACGTCAAAGTTACATGTCCAAGACAATTTTATTACGTCAAACATTATAATTGAGAGCGTAATACAGATTGTTTCACAATTGTTATTGAAGCGAGATTAAACTGTAATTTTGTATTGCAAGAATTATACGTCATTGAAAATTATTTGTATCTTTTTAAGAATCAAAGAAAGGTAAACGACCTCTTTGTGGACACCATAGTTTAAGTTTGCCAAGCTTAATCTATGGTTTCTGTTGTAATAAGTCGTGAGAAAATACAGAGCAAAGATAATAAAGATAGACAATAAAATGAAGCAACAATTGTTTACACTGCTGCCAAATAATTTAGCAATGACAGTGTGACAAAAACTGCATCTGACTAATACAATTACTCGTACCTGTGGCTTTGTAACTAACAGTTCGTTGTCCAATTCTATCGTTTATTTAGCTTTAAAGTAATTAATTAAGAACACCTATACAACTAAATTAGACAGTTGAATGTCCGAGCTGAAATTCATTGCTATTTTGGAAGAATTGTGGCAGCACATATCGTAGATATTAAAACAGTGGTTAAAGTTATTAATAAAAAGACGACGTGTTGTGTAGAAATATGGTCAATGTTTGACCATATTTCTGCTCCGAATACGTTTGCGTAAACGCTATGCGCTATCAATTTCAATTGTAAATAATATCAATTGTAGCAACTTTAGACGGCCATTGCTGTTGTCAATCAACTGACAAACAACAGCAACGTATAGACTATTTAGTTGTTTTATCTAATTATTATAGAACAGCAAATAGGAAGTGATTTCCACGGCACCCTTCGTATTGCGCCATTATATGGACTACAAAATTATTTAATTGCATTCGCAATGTCAGTGGCCAAAGGCTATATGAAAGCCTCCACTTGATTGTTACTTTTAAGGCCATTACACGGTAGAGGTGTAAAAGGAAATTGGTTAAGTACGAGACGGAGTTTACAGTTGTGGTTTCCAAATAGAACAAAGAATACAAACCTTGAAATCAGATGTAGAGAATTAAATTGTATAAAATCCAAGCAAGTCATACAGTTTTAGCACACAGCAGCAGTAAAAAAGATACTTTATGGGACGCCTAACCTATCGATGGCAACGATTTATTTTACAGTGATAACTAAATGTCCATGTGTCATGCAAACCCGTCCCGATATAGCCTTTACTTCGTGACTGCAAGCTCACCGCCATCTTGATTTACTGTTATTCTTTATACTCGAATTTAGAATCGATTCTACTTTCGCCAAATCATCGACGTTTATTTTAGGATTTTTACGACTATGCGACAAAGTAATGCAAATGCTCGATTGTTGCATAATTTTATGGGATACTGAAAGTCTTCAAGAAAATATTAGAATAACATAAACATGTGAGACTGCGATAAAACTTTATGTTCAGGATGAAATAAATTTACATAACCGATTTATGAACTTAGGCCTTCAAAATCGGCCAAGTTCATGACCTTTTTGCAAACACTGGCAATAAGAAAAAAAACATTGCATCTACAAATAAAAAATAAGTAAGAAGCTACCCACAGAATCTGAACCGGACAAAAAAAAAACAATCTATTTCTAAATTTGAATACAGTACTAATATTACAATAACAAATAACTTAAAAACTTTCCGTGGTTTCAATAGACAGCAAGTCGATGAGCATGCGAAAAATAATCTTTTTTACAACAATGGCGCCTTGACCGTGAAATTAGCTAATAGCCTTGCAACTTATTGTATGTCAATATTAATTACAGTAATCTATTTAAATGGCTTCTTTGAAACTAAATTATATAGATTACTCTTACATTCATCACGATAAGTGCCATATTATTCTGATTTATTTTAACGCACGAATATCCTTTATGGTTGAGCTGCACATTAAGATTAAGATGTAAAATTTCAGCATTTGACTCTCCAAATTTACTTAAGTCACACTTGATCATGACTGGATTTGCAAAATATTAAGTGGCACCCACCATATAATTTTAACTCTAAAGCTCGGTGGTACCAACATAATTTTAACCATAACCGAATTGTTACTTTATTGTTTTGACAGATTGTCTATGCAAGTGCTGTCAAAATGGCACAGTAAGTTAAAGTTGAGTTGGTGCAAGTCTAGAAGCATTCCTGATATCATTTTTAAATTAATAATACATTTACAAATAATACCTCCAACGTCGCAGCTATTTCTGCTTTTCATGACCATTTTAATAATGCATCATAATCGTGGTTGAAATCAATCTATATTAATAGCAGACTCGATGTAATTGACTCAACTCAATCTATTGCCCACGTATTGAACAAGATAGGAGCGAAGTCCAAAAAAGTTTCCCATATAAAGATAAGATCATAGTCACTATGGTAAAGTTAAATATATAGGTACTACTGGCACAATACAAAAAGTGGGTTTAAAATAGGAACCATTAATATTGTCTTTGCCTGTGCTTAAAAAAAATCCTTGTGTGCGTTAACAAGGATTTTTTTTTGGTATTTAGTTCACTACTATTCCTTTTGTTTTATCAAGCGAAACATACTTTTGGATAATTCATTTTAGCAAATGAAATCATTGCTCTTGTAAAGAGATATTTACATTTCTTTGATATTATTTTAAGTAATAAATAAGAAGCTTTTAAATGTAATTTATTTGGTCCTCCATTAATATAACGTGATTTATTCCGCGAAAAATCTTTAATGTTTGCTGTGCGCTATTTCTAGGTAAAAGAATAATAGTGACCTAATTATTTTAATTCGTTGTTTTATGACCCAAGTGTCGTTATTAAATGGACATTTCAATGTCATCTGAAGTAAATATTAAATTAAAATCAAATATTTTATCAAAACCTTGCTGTTTCCTTAACGAAACAAGTAGCTTTAATTAAAACGCAACATATCGCAACATTTTCCATAGATAAAACTCACGTTACCTTTTTCATAATTCATAAACAAAACACTTTTTTTTTTAATTCACGGTCGTAATTACCTTAATTGCAGGCAAATGAATGTGTAACTATAAATTCTTGTTCACAAAGTATTTATTTCACCTTCATGCATACATTACTGAATCTGTGGTTCTAAAGTATTTCCGTTACAGTACTATATAAATCAAAGCATCCTGTGCGCTACAAAAATAAATTCGATTGAAGTGCTTACTCATAAGTCATAACTGTGGATAACGAGCTAGTTACACTTCAAATATTACTTTGATACCTATGTACATAAAATAAAATAAAAATATTGGAGACAGGCTCTTCTGTTCATGTTTGTTTGATAGTTTATTTTATTACCTAATGCATTGCAGAATATCGCTTCTTTACAAAGAGGTAATTATTTATATTTCCGTCAGTTATCTCGCTACTTATTTAACCATAATACAACCGAGGGGCCAGGCGAAGCTCTGAGTTGTGTGACTACATAAAATGTAAAAAGAGCGTGACGATTTCTACTTACACTGGAAGGCTTACATTACTATCCATCTTAATGTAAAATAGCTTTATCATTTGGCACGTTGACCGGTCCATAGACAGCTGCCGTTTTTAAGTCAAGTCTTAAGCTATCGGGCAGCTTGAACAATAGACACCAGGTTAGCTCCTAGCCACACAAGCTAAAGAGGGATAGCTTTCTAGTATTACAATGCAAAGGAATGTAGCTACTTATAATAATTACGATAGAAGTCACAAGTCAAATAAATTACAATTTCAAAACACTTAACCGAGTTCTTTGAACCTGGCACGAGGCAGGGAAATGGCATGAATAATTTCTTGTACAACGTTTTTTAATTACTCTAGTTTGTCTATGACGAGCGACGACCTTCTTGGATTACTTAGTAGTTGCTAATTTGCAATGTTTGTGTTCTTTTGCATAATTACGAATATTTATTACATTCTTAATTTTGTATACATATAAGTCGAAACAAAATAAATGGTATGTTTCGTCAGTGAAATGTTCGCAATTAATATACGAATCAAGGCTGAGACAATGCAGTCGAATTCTAAGGAATGGAAAGTAGCTAGTTAATGAAAGCTACATCACTCATTTAGCAAACGACTTGTTTTGCAACTCGAGAATCGAGTAATTTATCTCAGTCGATAAATAACTAATCGGTCATAAAGCTTCCGATTATTTTTTCGATTAAACTTTCCTTGAAATACAAAGAAGGTTAATAAAAACTTCTTGCGGATTATAAAAGTGAATGCGGAATCCTCTCAGTTCAGTGATCCCATGTACAAAACAAGGAGATAATTATACGTATGGATGCATAATAATATTCTGAACATTTAAAAGCATTAGGATCAAAACGGAACATACTTTAATAGGTCGTTTGTATTTGCTCAGTCACTCGAGCTTGGTAGACTCCCACAACGCTTTATGATCTATTTGACTTACGCGTCATGGTGTCGTTAATCATCCAGTAAATTTATAAATACCACATGCCCTTACACGAGTTGATCTGAAATCAGATCACCTGTGACGTAGGTATGTGCGATGTGGGCAAGATTTCGTTTATTGTATGATTTTTGTTTAGCTTAGACGCGATTGTCAAGTTTATTTAAAGCGTAAATAAATAAGCGTTAATATGTAAGCAAATTATTTCTAGATCAAAACTCAGACGATCGGTGTTTATTACTGCAAAAATTAAGTAAAAAAAAAACAAATGACAAGTCTATGGTATCCTAGCTTTCCCTCTTTAGCTGTCCCAATCATTTTCTTTTTCAATTCCGCCTTTTTGTTTTCGTCGAAACAAGTCAATACGTACCACTTTTGAAAAAAATGTTGTCGTCATTTACATATTGCTTCCAGCAAGTATATCACTAACTGCGTTCTTCACGGGCCCCATTTAGATAGTAAAAATGGTGAAAATGTCTTAGAAAGTCACTTTAGTTGATAACGTCATTAGTGTTGCCCAACGTTACGGCTGCACTTAAGTATTTACATACATTTTACGGGTTCTTTATTTGCGTTCACTGAAGGTACTTTAAAATTATTTCCACGGTCTCTTATGTTTTAAAACTATAAGTGAATAGGCCATAAAATATCTTGCCAAGTCTCGGATTAATGTAGGGAAGAAGTAACATTTGTTTATTTGAAAATTATAAAACGCTTTCGTGTTTTACGAGCCAATAACGTAAAAAAAATATTATCATTTTATGTAAATTTTATCAGAACAAGTTGATAACGGGCAATCAACATATGGGGACTTTTATTTCAACCTATGACTCAATGGTTTATGAATTTTAAGGTATTTATGGACAATCGTATGGAACGTGACAAGAACATATATTTATATCAAAACCTTGTGCAAGTCTATGAGGTGTTAAAAGTTGATCTTCTTCAATCCCAGACATAAATAGGTTAATCCCAATTAATTCTTGAAAGTATTTAAGCAGTCGGTTAATAGTGAACTTGACAGCGCTTCCAATAGTTAGTTCAAGTAGTTATACGCAATACTTGACATAGTTTACATATAATCAATCTTTGCGGCCTGCACAGTGTCAGTAGATTACAAAAGCACACTTAAATTGACTATCATAATTTTATACACGAGTCATGGATTGTATCAAGGCTCAGGTCTTATTTTAATAAAAAAATATTTGTAGTTATTAATATAGAAAAGTGTGACAAGAAATAAAAAAAGCTCCCACAGACAACACTACAAAGTTTTCGCTAACATAACTCTTGGCAGCGACAAAGTTACCATCAGGCCATTCACTAGCAATAAACCTAGGCACTGATAAATTTACAGTTTCATTTAGTAGTAAATTAGACTAGGCTGAAAAATGATGACTGGTGCCCGTCATGAAAAAAATATTTAGTGCTGTCAAAAATAGCTTTAGTACCGAGGAGTTTAGGCGGGAAAATGTAAAGTGCACGTTGTCGATTTTATATTGTTTTCCAAAACTTGTGTTTCTCCGAAGTATAATGTGTAATTATGGTGGATAATTAACCATTATGTGTTCATGAAGGTGTACGAGTGTGGGCAAATTGTATAAAATTGAAAATCATGACTTTTTGTGTTCACTCCTAAACTCCATCGAAGACTCAGTAAAATTTCCACCGTTTTACTGGGGCAATAACTGCAATAACTTTTTATACTTGATTAAAAAAAGAAGGAAGTAACTGAAGACGAGGCTTTGGCCTTACTTTTATTCAAGAACACTGAAGACGAGGCGGTATGGTCTAAGACCTTAGCCTGCCCGATTAGGGCGAAGGAAATAAAAAAAAAAAAAAAGCTTTAGTACCGAAGTCGGCTAGAAAATAGAGAAATAATTATATCTTGCTTTTATTTTTTGTGTTGTCGATGTATAGTTACATGCATTTGATAAATATTTAAAGTTTTATTCAGCGGGTAAATGGAAAATATTCGTAGTCTGTTCTTTTTTTTTATTCAGTCAAAATGGAACTCCATTTGAATAAACATTATTTAATCTAAACCAGAACATATTGAAAGCCGATGTAAATTGTTATTAATTATAAATTTAATTGTTGTGAAAATCAGTGGCATATTGTTGTTTCAATGTACTTGCGTAAGTAGAAGAATTATTATTTATTTAGGCATACATTGATTAATACATTTATTCCCAAAATAATTATGACGTCTAATGTAGCTCATTGAATTCTTTTTGTCCATTGTGTTTTTTTTTATTCACAATTTGAATTATAGCGAATTACAATCGATTGAGCAGTAGTAGAACTACGCGCCAAAATTCTTAATATGCCGAAAATTTCGACATTGCTAAAATAAGAGTCGAGTACAAATGCCTGTGTACCTGTAAGCATACATACATTTTTAATGTCTAATGATTCACAGTCAGTCATTTGGCCTATTATTAAATGTCTTAGGTAATACTGTTACGAAATCGGAAAGGTGATTTATTTATTTTTGTTATAACCAAAGTAGATCAGCAGAGGTAATTACATTTTAGACATAAATACGCTTACTGTACGCTACCTAGATTCTAGATTGATTAACTGATATTTTAATAGATACGGTCATCTTAATTTTAACACACTTGTTTAGTAGAATCCTGCTCCTAATTATATTTAATCCTATTTGGCATTCAAAAGTACGAATTGACATAATTCTAATCTCAACGAAGGGACTTATTTTCAAGCGTAATCCATATACACCTAGGTGGCCTTAAGCTGAAACTTAAAAACCCTTTTTTTATAATCCTGTAGTTAAAGGGTATCATTATTTTTGTCTATAGCTACAGCGTCGTGTATATAATTCTTAAACTTATTTGAAAAGCTTCATTTTTAAACACAATGACCGTATATCTTTATACTAATCCACAAGCTTTCAGCGTACGGTGTCACTGGATCTCTGTTGCAATGGCTTGAATCATACCTCAAAGAGCGTGAGTTCTTCGTTGTGGTCAATGGTTTTCGTTCTTCAAACCGTAAAATAACATCAGGTGCCCCCCAAGGATCTCACTTAGCCCCAATTCTATTTAATTTATTTATAAATGATCTTCCGCAGTGTTTCCTCTACTCCGAGCCATTTCTCTATGCTGATGATCTAAAATTTGCAAGGATTATTGAATCGCCTAACGATCAAAGTCTTCTGCAGGAGGATCTTAATAGAGTAATCGAATGGTGTAATCACAACAAAATGCAACTAAATTCGAAGAAATGTTATCACGTTAAATTTACTAGAAAAATTAACTTTATTAACACTAAATACTTTATAAATAATGAGTCATTACAAGAATTGGATGTTATTAGAGACCTAGGAGTACTGTACGACAAAAAAGTAACGTTTGAACACCAAATTGATAATGTCATTAAAAAAGCATCTAAAATGTTGGGTTTTATATTGCGGAATACTAAAGGGTTTAGCAAATGCCAAACTAAAATAATGCTGTACTACAGTCTCGTGCGGAGTATTCTAGAATACTGTAGTGTCGTATGGAGACCACACTATGCCACTCATATACTGAGGCTAGAACGGGTACAGAAACGATTCCTTTGGCATTTAGCATTTTGCGAAGGGAAATCTAAACGCCTACCCTCCTACAGAGCCCGTCTAGATTACTTCAAGATGCAACCTTTGACTGCACGCAGTGACATGACCGATGCCTTGCTTTTGTTTAAGTTATTAAGAAACAAAATCGACTGTCCTGGTTTGTTAAATCTTGTTAGACTGCGTGCCCCGTCCCGTTATCCCAGAAATAAAATCACTCCTTTTTGTCCACCATTACGAAGGACTGTACTCGGTGCAAACTCCCCAATACCTAGGTCATGCAGGATCCTAAATAACTACAGTGACTTGATTGATGTACACCAGGACAGTGTCAATAAACTGTATAAAGTAATTATGGATATTCCAATTGCAAAAACATAATATAAAATAAAGTATGTTTTTGCATAAAACTTGTAATATAATTATGCAGTGCTAATCTACATTCTTTTTTTTTTTTGTGTTTGAATCTCATTTATTTAATTGTAATTTTCTTATTCAATTTATCTTTAACTCAATTGTAATTTATTTGATTTTTGTATTCTTTTGAAATTATTTTACAATTTTAATTATATAATTATGTATTAGAATTTAAATTCCGTATATTGTTATTGTTTTTGGAAATTTTGTAATTGTTACGGATTATAATTTGAACCGTTTCCTGTATAAAATGTGGTGTTAACCTATAAGTAATTGTTACACCTGCCTTTATGCATTCGATAAGCTACTTTTTACTAGTTATGTGTAAACAATTGTTGGTTAACCTGAATAAATAAATAAAATAAATAAATATCTGACTTCATCTTTAAACACTTTACCAATAAAAATTTAGGTGCCGTTAATTAAGATAAGAATGTAAACATGACAAGCAGGATTATTGCCTTAACCGTACGCAGTAAGTCGATAATACTTAGGTTTCTTCCATTCAATAATAACGGTTTTATCCGGCCGTACGTTGCATTGATTTACAATATTGCATCTGAGTCACTCGTGTTTGCCGTTCTGTTTGTAAGATACAGCTGATTTCTAAGCGAGGATCACTTACTTTTTTTTTTGTCTCTGAGAAATGATTGGTATAATTGGTTTATGATTAAAAACATATTATAAATACGATATTATTTTAAAATCAGTGACAAACAATGTAATTATTATAAGAATTGTGATTCCTTACAAAATTATTTAATGGCATTACGCCAAAACTAGTGCCGACCTAGACCTTACAATACCTACTACACTATTGTAATTACAGTTATAAAGCCAGTAATATTATGCAAGTGATATATATTATCACGCCTATATCAGATATAGTGCATAAGAGTTCAATGTGAACCACGTGAGGTGATATTATGATCTAAATAAAGCAAATGCACCGACTGATAACATAATAATAACTAGTTTTCATAAAACACGCGATGAAATAATTCGATAACAAAAATCAAATTAAAACCTTGAAGGATGAAGCAACGATGGATCATATAAAACAGAAGCATTCTAATTCTTCGATTTATCTTATAAGACAAATTTTATTACTAGCAAATCATTGATCAAGGAAAATAACAACGAAAATATAATGAATTTTACATTTATTTTTGTAATCAAATGTGCCTCTGTATATAATGAAAACAGGTTACTATTACAGAATAAATTTAATTACGTATGTAATTAGGGATTCTTCAAAACATGTTTCGACGAATTCAAAGAAGAAATTTTAAGGTATAATGATGGCCGAATTCCATTCATTTCACTGCTATTTTATATAGTCCCAGTAAATTCGTACATAAAAAAATGATTTTAGTCTCTAACAAACATTATATTTCTTGTATTACATTAACACTTTAGTATTTTTAACATAATATGATATTAAGAAAACATTATAAAACAATGCACCACATAACAATGGTATGGCATTACTAATTGTATGATGAATAAGAAAAATATTACAAGGGAACATTGTCGTATGAAGAAGACTACGAGAAAAATGAATCCTTAAGAATTCAAGCTTCCGATCTAAAAGATTTTCGAAACACCATATTTGCATCAACAGCATAAGGAAATTCCATTATATTTTTAATTTGTGAAATCAAAACTAGTCACTGTGATTTTCCACCAGATCTTAAGCTATCATTATTTACTGAGGAGGTAAAGTCTGTTACAAATAAACAAGAGAGCGATAGTATATTTTATTGCATTTAAACCTTTAGATTGCATGGTATCCGGATAAATTAAAAAGCTACTTCCAGTGTAAAGGGTACCCACGCCATTTGTGCCATTCACAATTGACTGGGTAGCGTTTGGGGTCAGAATTGAATGACTCATGGAGACCGATCATGTGAAACCGTTTCAGAACAACCGATGTTACTATGGGATATTAATAGACTTCAAGTCCTTTTATAGTAAGCTACATATATCTAAAGGGGTTATCGATACTTTTAATAAAGTAGGTGCATTTTTTGATGATTTTAATGAACATTTGCATGTAAATAAGAGTGATTGATTAGAGACGGAAACATAGTTATCAGGGGTGTAGATTCGTCAATCTTTTTAGTAGCAGAAATGAGGAAATATTCGAGCGACAAATAATCCAATCCACGATCACATAGCGTGATCCAGTTCTGAATGCTGATTGGTTAGTTTTTTAAAGTTGTTCGTTCGACCGTTAAAACGTTTGACACCTAATTGAGAAGGATCCTTATGATTACTTTTAAAAGAACTGTTTGTTTAGGTATAAACATGGTGATCGTTAACGAGTTCTTTAGTAATGGGATTGGTAATTTGTTCCCTTGATTAGTGACTTAGGTTTATGTCATTATTCACGTACTGAGGCAGTATTAAAATAATGAACTACAGTAATGGATTCTAAGATTCTATTTTATGATTTAGAATAATCTTTACCGTGATAAATCCCAGTCATGGCCGAACTAGATTAGACTTTTGCACATTTACATTGAACTCGTTGGCTCTGTAAGTATTTGTCATAAACGATATTTTTAATTCGCTAAGAATCCTAATCCAAAAATCGATAAAACACGTAACCATGAACTCGTCACATTTTAAGTAAAAATAATCTATAATTTCTTAAATGAAAATACGAGGAATATTTTTACAGAAATTGTGCGTATTGGAATCAACATTTCATCAAATCCCAGTGACTGAAAAATATCTAAACACAAACAACTATTGCCGATTTAAGATCTTGCTCTAAAAATTGAACTAGATTTGTAAGTAGCGCATTATGTTAAAACCTGATAAATCTGGGCAGACAGGGTTATTAAAAGAATTGTTATATGTAGATGAATGGTACGCAAGAAGTAAGAACTTCGAGCCGTTACAAATGTGTAAACAATATTGTCAGATAATTCTTATTTAAAGTATCATCAGGTGTATGTACTTACATATTTGTTATTGTATTTATCTTATTGTTTTTATTTCACGCCCATTAACTGCATAATCAGACTCCAATTTTACTCGAGCTCGTAATCCGTCTTATGAAATACAAATGTATAAGTGGACTCGATATTTTTTGTACATCCTGCTCAAAATGTTTCAAGTTGATGTTCAAACTACTCAATAACGTGCTAATTATCTTCACAGATCAATGATTTCTTATCACTTTGGAGTATATAAGCTTTGATTTGCTTGATGTGGTAAGTACTACACATATAGAATTAACATTTTGATAAAATGCAGTGATTACTTTTCCGTATACATAACTCACTTCAATCAGATTTATGGGTAATGGGTGGTGTAATGGTATAATGTGTAGGATTTTGCATTTTTACTGAGTAATATTATATTGGTTTGACTTTCCAGGTTATTCAGTGTCCTTATCTTTAGAACTTGAACCGAGTAACGGCCTTAACCGGAACTAAAGGCCAATTGCTCGTGCATTCAGTTTGTGATTTGGGTTTTTGAGGCATTCTGATAACATTAATGCGTAGATTCTTCCAATATGTTGGAGGAACAGTTTATTTAGATTAATGCATTGTTCGTTAGCAAAAAATAGTCTGAAATGGTGTCACGAAAACTAGTTTATTTTTAGAAATTACAATTACTAGGTACTCTCAAATTGGTTTTGGCCAAGTGTTTGGTCAATTAATTCAATTTAAAGACCATACATTAGGTCAATTGGTCAAAATTAACTTCAACTGGCCACTTGTTGCTACACGTGATTTCAATTCACCTAATATTGCTACCGCACATACATAAAATCTAAACAAAGAATCTAGAACACAATGACCAAAATTGTCTGATGTAGAAACGGTAGAACAAATTTTAATAGAACCTCTCATCGTGTAACTAAAATCCGTTACTATAAAGCTTGGTCGCATTTTTAATAGGAACTGGCATTCTAACGAAACTTCTTATAAACTCGTGGGATGAAGGTTGAGAAAAAAAAACCACTTGAACCATCGGGACAAAGCATTGGCCCACATTATTGTTTCAGTTGATGCAAAAGAACTTTTGACTTTTAAACCAAACAAGCGTTTAGAGGCCAAATAGTTTTGGCTATACGAAGTTTGAACATTTGTGTGTAAACGCTGTTGCAAAAGATTTTTGTTGGGTTCCAATTAGTACTTTAACCGTTAATGTGGGAATTAACTATGTTTATAACTGTTTCTTTTTTCTTATTGTTATGGTTTTACGTATTCTGGAAAATTATGATTATGCATTGTTTAAATTGGTTGGGTATGCAACTAAATTACACTGTTTTTAAAATTTGCTTAACAATGATCACAAGTATGCATACTTTATAAAATGTACGTGATAAAATTCTATGTCCTATTCAACAGTCTCTCTTCTAATGATTGGTTTCAATCAATTTACAAGATTATTTTAAATTTTGGTTTGAAATCCATTACAATATCTCTTCGGATCATAAATCATGCACAGCAGCCGTAATATTAAACGAAAAGAGGTACAGCATCAGGTAGAGAGACTAGTGCACTAAGTCTAATTATATAGTTGGTTTTGGCCGTTGGCCCAACTTAGGGATGGTTCTCATTTAACAAAGTACACTTCTCATTCTAAAATACACTTCGTTTGAAGTTTCATTGCGTTTGTTTTATGTTTCTCTTGTACTCCGACAATTGCAACTGGCAACCTAGCCTTTTCAACATCGACATTATCTGTCATGTCGAAAGTTGATAACCACTATTGCTTTCGCCAGTAACGTTCATGTTTAATCTATTTAAATTATTATTTACGACATCTACAACTCTCTCTTGTGTTTGTTCAACAGTTTTAATAGACTATCTAAACTTGTGAAACTTTAAGTTACAACATTGATATTTAACGGTTTTTTATTGGGAACATGTTGACCTTGAAATTTAATAATGACTCAAATCCTGATGGCCTTTTTTTACTTAGCTAATGTTTACACAGGTGAAGTACAAGAATGAAATAAAACTCAAGATGAACTTACCGATTTGATATAGTTCTAAGTCCTGGTCGTCGGCAGAAAACAAGTAAAGCCAATGAATTGGCCGCAGTTGACACCAGGAATAGCGCTAGGAGTACTATCTCCTCCACTAATCGGTCTCTCGCGTCCATCCCTGACATCAAAGCTTGTCCAGGAGACATGAGAACCGATAATTCCGCAACAATGTCATCACTATCACAACACTTTAACTTGCAACTGAACACTCTCAGTCAAATGTTTTTGTATACTGCAGTTGTTAGTCGCGTAAAGTTTTGAGAACACGCTGGTCGTTTAGGCCGCGTCTTTCTCGCTCGGCTGTCGTATGACAACTGGCGAGCCGATCCGCCGGAGCTAACGCGGCGGGCGCGTGGCGGCGCCCCCACCACCCGCCGTCGATAGTACTTCACTGGCGACAGTACATATAAATCTACAACTAATGTCGGTCAACATCCTGGGTTTTTGTTTTATCGCTTGTGAAATTTCGCAGTGTACGATTTGTTTTGAATTTTGTTTGCATCATGTCTACTGTTTTTTTAACATTGGTACCATCGAACTAATCTAAATCTATATAAAAATAAATAAAATTAAAAACTATGGCTATCTGTGCAGAGAAATAGGACAGAACAAATGTAATCTAGAACAATTAGCAGAGACATTTTCTTTTGTCATTTATTTACTTCACTTAATGGATAGGTGCTCTCATTATAATTTACGAATTTCACTACTACTAGCACTACTCACACCAATTTTAGAATTTACAGTGATTACATCTGTATGTTTGGCAAGAAAGATTTATTATGTCGTGATTGTGACAATAGACCGCACGAAGGTCCTAAGAAGCTAATAAGGATTGCATTGAAGGTTAATTAAATTCTATAACAAATTGATTGATTAGTATAATTATTAAAACATGATTACGAAGCCAGGTATTCAGGTGATTGAATAAATATGTGAATAGAGATAACTGTTTACCTGACTGATTTAGAATAGCAATTCCAGGACTTTTAGAATGCAGGTTTTATTTTCTCCTTATTTGAATAACTTATGACGGTTACGTAGTGAAAATATTATTTTTTATTCTGACGGAAATTTTCATAGGATTAAAATAGTTTTCTTTGATTTAGATAGGAGGAATTTTCTTATTTGAAAATAAATATGGTCTTGGTTCTATTTTTGATTGAACGATCTGTTATTTAAAAGATGAAAACTTTTAGAGTATCTGGCTTCTTGACTTTTATTATTTATAATCTGATTACTTGTAATCACGTTACCCAATAATTGTAATCACGTTAATATCCTTTATTTATTTTTTACAATGAGTGTAAGAGATCGTTTCAACAACTTTTATGGTTGTATGTAGTTTTATAGTACATATATTTGTAACGTTCTGGATATCCGATTTTATATTAGTCGCATAACTTCAAGCGGAAGTCATAAATAAAAAATAAATAAATCTGTACAGTTTCTGTACCTTTTTAACATCTGTTTGTATCTATTGTTAGAGTTACTGTTTTATTTATTGCTTCACTGATATCATCATCATCGTCTTACAGTAGTTCAGTGACCTCTCGAATTGCATGCCAATGAGCATATTTAACAAGTTGTCTTTCAAAATACATTCAATAGATAATTTGATGTGTTCTATTAATTACTATTTTCTAAGAAAACATTGATAAATAACAGATACGAACGTGGCTTAAACCCGCGACCTTAACTGAGCTACCGCATTGATTTTCACTTTTATACAATTTCAAGTTCCCTTCTATGCGTCTTAAATAGACGCCTGGTGATATGTATTTAGCAATCATTAAAGATTACTATCTTTAACTGACTAGGTACTAGTGTGTTCTTCTTTAGCCACTGTGCAATTAATAAGATTTGTTATATTTGCATAGCCATTGACAACTGTGTACGTAACAGCTATCATATATCATTATTAAATTACTGTTAGGTTCTAGGATTATATAATTATCAACCATAGCATGTTCATAGCTTTATTTATTATAGAGCTGTGTTATGAACTTTATACAGTTCATTCGTAAAATCTAAACGTCCATAACAGTCTGGAACCTGTAAATATACCTGTTGTTGTCATTTTCTTCGCAACAACACGGAAAGGCAAGACCGAGTCGCAGTTATGTGACTATTACGGAGCGTTTGTTATTAAAGTGCTCGGATTCAATATTAAGTAAGTCAACATAAGTACTGAATAACAAACATTGACTTTACGTTGAAAAAAAAAACATTGATTTTTGTAGATCTTTTTGTAGACACAAAACTCATACAAAATAATTTCTAAAGTATAGCCAAGAAAATACAAAATATATCAGCTTACAATTTCAATCAAAATCCGACAAATTCAGGCATCAGACATGTCTACAAATATTTCCACCAGGGTGGCCGTGACAAGAGGCGGTTGTATCGTATTCAATAAAATAATATCGTGTCCAGCCGCATCATGTTCGACTGAAATGTAATCTTTACTTGGGAACAGACAAAGTGTCGGATAACTGTCGGAGACACGATTGTGTTGACTCTGACTTAGCAACTAAACAAGTACCTACTTTATCAGTTGCTAAGTAATGAAAATAATAATGTGACTAGAGTCGTTTTTAGAGAGAACTATTTATGCATATAATAATAAATATAAAATAGGCGTTCCTCAAGGGTCAATATTAGGACAAGTAATAAAATATATTTTGTTCTTTTTTAGAATTTCTTAAGTAGTCTTTTTTTCATATTAGGTGTTCATAATATTTTAAATTTAAAAATAAAAATATTGGATAGTGGTTATCAAAAAACAAAAGTACATTTTGAGAGTAACACCCATTACTTTTTAAAATTTTGCTTATTTAAATGAACGTTATAAATACATTTTGTGAAATCAACCTTTATTTGGCTTCAACGTCTCTAAATAGGTGACCGTAAAAGTTTAAGAACCGCTCCTACACTCTCTTTTAGTAAAAGAAACAATAAGTATGACGTCTTAACCAAGTCAAAAGTCATAACTCTTGCTGCCGTGCTCTGACCGAATTAGATCGACCATTTTAGAATTGGAAAGTTGTGTCACAGAGCCCAAGGATGAGAATAACCTTCCACCGAAAAACCGAATCTGTCTTTGTGTTCAGCTTAGCTGCCATAGTTTTTCTACCTTCGCATACTTTGAGAAATAACGTTCACAATTTTAAACCATCTGATAGAAACCTCTTTGAAAATAAGCTTATAGTAGTCAGTGAAACATTTGGATTTACAATTTAGTTATTAATAGAGTTCGCAATATCATTTCATAAAAAAAAATTTGTAAATCAGCAATACCAAAAATTTTTGATAAATTCGCTTTAGGAAAATAACAGGAAAGGTGTGGCACAGATACATTCTTTAAAACAATATTTTTTTGTGTCGTCATTCTACTCGAGTTGCTAGTCACAACTCCTTCCTTTGATTTTGCTCGAGTCGGTATTTTTAGAGTTCGAGAAATGATATCACAGTTCTCAATAAGTCCTTGGTAAGAAATCTAATTTCTCCAAGGAGGCAAATATTACCGGGGTTATGACTGTATGGGGTTTTCAAAGGAGCTTTATTTTGTATAAATATTGCATATCTTTGTAGCCTGCGATGCACGACAAAATTATTGATTGATTGATCTAGGTAGATTTGTTGACTTAAATTTAATTCGTAAACTTGATTAATTAAACATAAAGATTTTGCGTCGTATAAAATTTTATGCTAAATACAAAATCATTAGAAATATTTTACGTAAATGTGTACAGTAATTAAATGCTTAGGTACAAATGTGTCTTGCAATACCTATACGCTTTATTTTGCAGTCTTCATAATCATGCGCAGAAAGTTGCCTATAATTCTCGAAATTATTACCCACTACTTCAGTTAACTAATGATTTAAAGGTGGCATGATTATAGCATCCTTCATTGAATAGAAAAATCTAAATGAAGAACGCTTGTTTTCTTTCAAGTTCGTTTTCCGTCATCAAATTCAAATTTTATTTCAAAGTTGTGTTAATGTTAATCTAACCTTCTCTATGACGTCAATCTGTAACCAAGATGGTTATAATTATTGCCCTTATTTTTGCTTACAAGGGTATTTTTAGAATTCGTGTAGTTATATCACAGAATTTCCTTTGTGCATT
This sequence comes from Xylocampa areola, assembly GCA_935421205.1. Lineage (NCBI taxonomy): Eukaryota > Metazoa > Arthropoda > Insecta > Lepidoptera > Noctuidae > Xylocampa > Xylocampa areola. The sequence goes on along the minus strand of OW285219.1, from coordinate 10,411,204 downwards.
AAAACATAAAGGATCGAAGAAAACGTGGTGTGTTTATTAAAAACGGATATAACTGCAGAAGAGACCCCTGTTGAAGTACAATATCATGTTGACTTTTAACCATACAAAAGAAGACCCAGACGGCACAGTTGACGCAGGCGTTCAGCTTTTGCGCAGGAAGGAACAAGTATTGTACAAAATATAGGTAAATAATTGCCTGGGTCTGAGTGATTGTGCGTAAGAGATTTGTAGTTGTTTACGCATCCATGATTAAGGAGAAATTTCTAGTGTTAGATAATCAAATCAAATAATCTTCCAAAACCTTTTATTCATGACTTTGCTGTTGAACGCGAATTCATGACGTAATTTTTGCTGTAATATCCATAACTTACGATATTTAAGACTTCTTCTGGTATTTTAGCACGTCATAGATGTTCTTTCTTTTCAAACAATGATCGCTATAATTCATGACGTGACTGTGTTATTACGTAACTGAAGATAAAAACACACTTTAATACAGTAGTTGATTTGTTCTTATAGTATAAGGAGGTGTGGCGATTTTCTTCACGTTTTCTTTTAAGTCACCAAAATCACTATAGTTTTCAGCAGCTTTGGCCCAAATTTTTGGGACGTACGCGGAAATAATAATTATTATAGGCATCACATGGCCTTAATATGTTTATAAAATCATTATTTATACGTTATTTAGTTATTTTGGTTAATGGAGTCCATCTTTAAAATCCTTTTGGCTTTTTTGTCTTCCAGCCTAGATAGAAAAAAGTGTCAAATTTTTTCTTCTTCTAATAATTTCTTCTAACAATAGGAGCGATACACAAAATAGTTTACAGACCAAGATGACCGACTGCCTAGTCTGACAATTGATCACAGAATTTTCAATTGTGAATTGACCGCGTAGGTAAACATTGCTGATAAGGATTTGATGACGTCACGTCATGGTACGCGTGTATCAAATGTGCGTAGCGCTACAACGACATTACAATGACGATACGATACGGCCATTTTTAAAACATGAATATCGATAAAAGCAAAACCGTTTTAAATATTTAACCTGCCTCATTGGTCTAGTCATTGTAAGCGCGGCTGCGAGCATGAGGTCGTGGGTTCGATTACAGGCTGTAGATTTTCTTTCCAAATATCATTTATTTGTAGTTATGTGTTTTTTTTTACGATTACAGTCTTACGTTTGCGACTGGAGAGTCGACCGTGACGTATGTCTATGTATAGGATAATGTTTTTTAAACTGCATAAATTAAGTTTGTTCTTCAATGCGACTCTTCTTAAAGTTAGAGCAATATTATAAATTTTGTCGGGTATTTTTATTATTATACCTTCTTGTCTTGTTGTCAAGCTAAAGTAGGTAAATCGCGATTACTCGTTAATCCATAAACCGTTAGCGCTCTATCATTTTTGCAAAAACAAAAGGTAGTAGTGACGTCATAATCTTGTACTTGAATCAAAACAATTTCAAGATAACATTATTATGTATGTTTGTTTTGCGATTATAGAAAGGCAGATTATTCGTTTTTTACCATTAATACGGACAAGTGCTGAAAAACTACATACCTTTACAAAAAAGAAATAGGTATGTATAACATAAACATAACATAGTATCACGCATGTAGCCACCTCGGAGGTAGACAGAGTTGTGCATCCACATTTCACCAATTCTGCTATTTAGTCCCGTTTATTATATTACCATTCGTTTCTTGAATCCATTACCATTAACCGGGCACAATTCCAAACTCCGGGCTGCTACAGAATTTTGTTTACAGAAAAACCCAATAACATTGCCCGACCTGGAAATCGAACTGAGGACCTTCAAGCCTGACAGTCGCCTTTACGACCACTAGACCAACGAGGCAAAGACAATAGGTAGGTTTGTCTTGAGTATGTAATTGCAACTATTAATTTTTTCATGTGTCATTGTCTTTTTAATAGCAGTTACAATTAGATCTTGTTATAGATCTATTATTCAGTGTGGCCATACTTATTTATTTAATCACTTTGAGGCTTCATAAACATCCATTAATTTTGACAGCTTTTAAAGATGATTACATTTTATTAGCGCGGTTCCTTACTGGGTTCATAGCGTCAATCGCTGGGTGACGTCATTTAATGACAATGGCGTCTTCACTGGTACCATTATCCACAGTCCTGCAATCCAGGTGCAGTCTAACACATTTTTTTTTCAATTCACGTTTTTTTTTGGTGGCAAGAATAATATCTACTGTCGTGAGCAAGCATTGACTGTGACATCACACAAAGGCGTATAGATTTAGTGGAAAAATTCAGAATGTTGGGTGACGTCAGATAAAGATATGTACCTAGTCAGAAGCGAAAGTAGTTGAATTATTATTTTAAGTATATTTGTAAACTTCTGTACTAACTTTCGTGGGACAAATTCATATTAATTATTTAATTCTTCGGGTTTGCCCGACTAGTTTCGAACGCGAACGGAGCCCTTAGTCATGAGCTGAGCCCACTGCATTAGCGATGCTAATGATCCATATCTGGCGCAGCACTAGTGTCTTTAACGTTGCATAATTTGTCAGTAAAACAATTGTAGTTCCAAAGTCATGCATTGTAATAAAAAAACTATATAGTTATGAACAGGATTCGAACCTACGCTTCCCGGATAAATACTCCAGGCGTACACCTACTAAGCTAAGGCTAAGCATTTTAATACGTATTTAGGTGACGTCATCGCTATGTACTCGATCGGAAAAATAAATAATATTAATACGTTTGAAAGATTTGTCTGTAAATATAGCTCCACCTATTTTCCGCGGGACTTCTGTCGTGCCGCCGACTCGAGACAATATGTTGATTTAAAAATAAAAGATGGCGGCGGAATCTCACAAACATTGGATCGTAATCAGTCCAGACAACACGGTGGAGTTATGTTAGGTAAAATACGGTAATTTTAAAATACTATCCGTTTTAACACAGTTTTCACTAAAACATAATATCAATCACATCGACAACGATCTACAACAATTAAGTAGACCGAACGCGACGGTTGGTACTTGATATAAACAAAACTTTCTAAAAATTTCATACCTAAGATTAAAATCTATTTGGGTCATTTTAAACGCGTTCTGAATTATACTGAAAGAGTTATCTTATGGGTTACGGTTTAGATTTTACAGGTAAATAGAACAACGAACTTGACGAATACTCATTCAGTACCTTTTAATATAATTAACGTGATTAGAATTCCTCATTCCTCCACCTGACGGCGACGGCTATTTCGGACTCCCACTGACTAATACCACATGACCATCTCAGCATATAACGAAGCAGCACTGTTGATTCAACCGAACTTATTTTTGCTATCGAAGGCAGTAGACCGCGGACCCTATTCACCACTGGACGCCGGGTACTTGACATCCTTTAGGAAAAAATCTTGTATTATTTCTCCTTCCTGTCGTCAGCGTGTTTGACCTGTGTCTCCAAGCAAGCCCTCCAAAAGACTTGGTTTATCGAGACAAACAACAAAAGGTTCTAAAAGAATTACAAGAAGTAACAAAATACATATTATATGCCTCTAACATAACGTACATAACCAACTCGTAACTGTCCCACAGCGGACCAAGGACTTCTGAAACTGATAGCTCGAGCATTGATCACCACGCTAGCTCAGTACGAGTTGGCAACTTCAGACTATTAAGTCCAGGTTTCTTTGCAATGTTTTCTTTCACCGTATGTCTGTGGTGTCTTAGATTTACTAAGGATGTCATTGTTCCTCTTCCGTGTGGCTCATTAACAACCTAGTTCCAGAGTTTAAGACACCCATAAGTCTCTGACGTGACTTTACACACCATTGAGAAAATCTCTCAGGTTGCATTGGTACATGTCAGGTCTGAAATCACAAGCATTAAAGGTGACCCCGTCACCACTCGGGCAGCCACGGTATTAGGCCTCTAAAACAAGTAAAAAATGAGATAGCGACAGATAATGATTTACATATCAAACATTCTAAACTGCAGATTAAGGCCATATCTTGGAGAGATGGATTAGAATTGAAATCAAATCTAGGCCTAATCAAATAAGAAGATAAGTCTATCCAAACAAAGTATCATTCAGATATCTCGTGAATTCGTGATATGACAAATTTTCCTTGATTTTAATGGTTCTTTTTGAAATACTCAATAGCAGCCTGGGGTTTGAAATTTTGCGGTTTATGGCAATAGGCTCACCGCCTATTACATGGGACTTAGAGAAGTGTAGGTGTATAATTTATTCTATTAGTTTTTTTTTATCTATGTACACCTATGCCTAATACCTCGGGAATATAGGAATGATACTATGTTATGTATAATGGTTTTTGTGCCTAAAATCATATTATCAACACTCCCCCCCTCAGGCTAATGTACAACTTTCAAAATGGCCGCCTACCCAAACCATGAAAATTACATATATGTCAGCTTACCAAGTGATATGAGATCATTTAGTAATAAGAGATATGTTTTATAATCAATCAACCTGCCTAGCCTTTCCCAACTTCGTGTACGTCGGCTTCCAATCTAACCGGATGCAACTTAATACCGGTATTTTACAGAGCGACTGCCTATCTGACCTCTACAGTACGCTTACCACGCAACACGATATCTCTTGGTAAGACTAGTTGCCAGACTTCACCTTATTACCCGTAAAGAGAACAAGCCATCTTCGTCATCAGAAACCCGTATTGAAATATGAAAAAAACGGAGTAGTGAACAAAGGTCGGGATGGCTTAGTTGGAAGACGGTCTGATGAATTTATCCGGGAGGCGCAGGATCAAATCCTGCTCACGACCTTTTTCTTCCCACAAAAATGTATAACTTAAGCGAAGGCTAACTTCGCTACGCTACGCATGTCATTATCATCATCCCCCTGCCCTTATCCCAATTTATTTGGGGTCGGTGCAGCATGTATTCTTCTTCCACTTTCTAATTGTTTTTGAATTTGCATGCTGCTAAAGTTTTGGCAATGTTTTATGACCGGCCGCCTGCCTGATGTCAACCCTCATCGGGAATGCTATTGTTCGTGGTAACCGCCACTGATACGATCTCCTTCTATCTAGCGATGTCACACCAAATGTTACCTATGCGCCACTTTTTGATGTTATCCCACTACCACACTCCACTAACCGGGCCGGCTACGCTACGAATGTGATAATATTAATTTGCAAGACTTATGTGTATTCTAAACACCTCCACAAATCTTAGGCTGGCACACTTGAGCTGCGCTGACGCTAAATTCTTGTTTTAAATAAGCAATACTTAAGTTAAGCCTTGAAGAAGGTTTAATCAGCACAGACAATCTAACCTAAGCTAGTATCCGATAACAACAATTAAAATCGTCTTGTACGGCATACATTACTCGTTTTATAATACACGACGTTAAACATAGCAGTAGAAAACGAGCAAGCATCAATGAATTAGTAAAAAATGTGGTACTACGTGGTAGCAGTTGTGTTAATGATTAACGAGATTGCGGTTCGATGTGTTCTATCGGTACGCGTGAGAATGTCTCGGGTCAGAGATATTTTCTATTTTAATTTATTATGCCTAGAGGATCGCTTTAATTAATTTATACACATTAGCTAGTTAAATATTATATTTTTACTTTTTTATTTTGGTTCAAATGAGCTATATTGCTGGGAGGTAACATTAAAATGGTAAAATTTTAAGCCGGGAAAGGATACCTTTATTCTGAACGGAGACACCACAGTCCATAAAAAATAAATACTACCTAGATACTACTACTACCTATGGTTGTCTTAGTCAGTTGGACTTGGACTCCGAATCAGGAACCCTTCTAAAGTCTTTTGTAGGTCAAAGTGAGCGATTGCTTGGACCATATAAACAAGTTATAAACTGAAGTGGTGTGGCTCAATGCGGCTTTATGTCAAACTAGCCGGTACCTGCGACTTCGTCTGCGCGACCAAAGGTAGCCTGTTCTTTCCCAAGATACAATCTATCTCCTTGCCAAATTTCAATAAGATCCGTTCAGCCTTTTAGTCGTGAAAAGGTGAGAAACAAACAGAGTTACTTTCGCATTTATAATATTAATAACTGTGCCCCGCAAACGTTGTACTGCCATATACATTTTCTGGATAGGGCCATCCTTATCACCTAGGGGTATAAAAAATTGCCTACGACCTATTTTCAGAACTACCAAATATACACAAAAAAATATGTAAAAATCGTACAAGCCGTTTGGGAGGAGCTCGTTAACAAACACTGTGACACGAGATTTTTTATTTATTGTATATTAGAAGATTATGAAAGTAAAGATTGTGTTTATTGTTATGTTCGAAAGAATTTGTGGTATATTTATATCCCATCCCATCTTTTAACTCGTGGCTCAAAGGTTCGTCCTCTAATGCTTTTTCACGATTAGGAATCGTAATAAATATGTATTTGTTTGGCATATGCCAAAACATTCGATTTGATGCTTCATGAAAGACTCCTAATACCTAGTGACCAAATTACATAAACAATAAACATTTTTACAAATCAATTAGTACCAATATACATTTTACTTGATATTTTTTTGTAAACAAACCATGTCGTCTCGAGTGCTGCGCGCGATAAAATGTCATCCGTACAACACGGACCTTAAAAAAATACGGACGGAGCGTTGCGTACGACAAGTGAGAATTAGTCATCCAACTTCACTTGTCATACACGAGCTAAAAAAATACAAATAGGTACCTTAAAACTCATCCACTCGGCGCCATTACGCTGCGTGTGTGTGTGCGTAGTGCTTCGCTTATGACAAGGCAAGGTTACTTCCGTATATTTTTCAGATCCGTCCCGAGCAAAATAACCAAAAAAAAACGTATACTGATATTTATTCTGCAAATCTCGTTACTGAAAATTTGGCTACTAAATAACCGTAGATTTTTTAAAGTAATTTTAAATTATTATGCATATTTTTATCATTTAATACCGATCGCTTCGCACGGGTATAAATTAGAAAAAAACAATAAAGTTACGTTTCGCTTACGAAATATAACTTTAATATTCAATGTAAATTTATTTTTCAGCGACTTGGCTACAATTTTTTTTTCTACTTACAAAAAAACTTAATTAGACCTTATTATATATATATAAACCATCTGTGAACAATTATCTAAACGATGGTGAAAACCGCATCAAAATCCGTTGCGTGGTTTAGGAAGAGTTAGCGGATAAACAGACAAACAGACGCGGAAAGCGACTTTGTTTTATACTATGTAGAGATTATATTAAATATGGCACGGGGATCTACAGGTCAACAGTTTGTGTTACAGATTAATCTTTCATTAACGCATGGGGAGTATTTGAAACATTTATCTGTATTTGTGAAGGTAATTGCATCTGTACGACATTGTATTAACTGCAAAGTCGTGTCGGTTCAGTCACCTGTTAAAGTACTGAATAGATAGCAATGACGACACCAAAAGACGCATTAAAATGTCGAAAAAGAATTCGGGGTAGTGAGCAGTGGTCAAGATCGTTCGTGGTCTGAGTGTCTGGAATATATATCTGGGAGCCGCTGGTTCGAATCCTGCTCATGACCGTATTTGTTTATCTACAAAAATGTATACCTTTAACAGCATGTAGTTTTTTCTATATTACTCACATCAAATTTCGGCGTGTAATCTTGTCAGTGCACCCTAGACCCAATTCTTTAATCCTAGGCATTACTCAGGCGCTAACTATCAAGTTTCCTCATCAACTGGCCACTGATAACAAACAGATTAGCTCTTGGAAAGATTTTAGTATAATGTGGAGATTTTTGGCGGTTCTAGATATTTTACGTTTTCCTTTCCACGGAATGAAGTGATGGGTATATAATTTTAATTTTAACAAAATTTTTATCGCGTATTACAGAAATGTCATGAGACCCGTAAAATAATAATTATATATATATATATTTGTTTTACGGGCCGATCTTTACATCTAACCGGTGTGTATGAAAAAGGGTATGGAAAATCAGTACGTACAATATTAATTGCTCTAGAAATAATCCCTGGTGGTGGCAGTACTTAAACCTACGACTGTTGCCATAAATTGGATCACAAGCGGGACACGAACAGCGACCAGGTGGTGAAAAGAAAGCAGCTTGGCTTTGCAAAAGCGATTGATGTACTGAATTGATGTAAGGTCCCGCTCGCGTTCGAATATATCTTATGATTACCACAAGTTTCTCATGTCACTGAAGGCAAAATGATGTAAACACTAATTATTTATTATTCCCCATCTACCTGGTTATTTTTAGGTGCCAAAGTATCTGAATTTTCTTCTTGAATGACAGAGATTCCGGGCTATGAACTTAAAGCAATTATGTTTGACTGAAACTAGAAAGTATTCATCTCAAAACTTGATTACTGCCATCAATTACTTTAATAGGTGTTCCATAAATTTCAGCTGTAATAGTGGAAGCCGGGTAGGATAATAAATTAGTTTTATAGGTAGCGGCAATACTCCTATACTAAGGGTACCTTCAATATGTGTCGTGACAGTGAATATAATTGCCTCAATGCAGGGCAAGGGCCTCTTCTCATGCAGACAGACCACGAGCATTAATCACCCCGCCAATGGCCGCGACTCAATGAGGCTAGTTGCTTTTCTCTAAGCCCAAAAAATACTAATCTCTATGTTATGAACAAATAGAAAATATTTATTGGCTAGAAACATGGTTTACAAGTAGATCTTATGCAGATGTATAAATAAAGTCTAAACATGTTTCGCTGTACATACGGTATGCAAATGTAGGCAAGTAGATACATAGTTCGGCATTAAAATATATACAAATTAAAATATTATGTAACTGTCTAAAAACTGGAAATAAAATAATATTTTATTGCCAGTTTTTTAAACGGTTATTCGCATTTGTGTATGCGAAAGAAAGAGAAAAGTTATAATTTATTGTGGCAAGCAAAATTGGACCACAAGCGGGCCAAGAACCTGCGACGAGCTGGTCAAAAAAAAGCATCGATTACGACACCTTGGTTTTGCAAGAGCGATTGATGTACTGAACCAGAAGTTCCCGCGTCCTAATTTTTCTTCATCATTTAATAATGATGAAGAAAATTTACTGTTATAATTAACAGTCAAAAGATATCCATTGGTGGACTGGACATATGCATAAAGGTGAAGGACATAATTAAAAAAAAAGTCTTCAATAAATTATAAATAAAGAAATAAGTATTATAGAAGATAATTTCTTAGGTTTTCACGATCACTACACATAATAATAAAACAACTTTTAACCGGATTAATCGAGATTCGTGATCGCAGGAGGACTCATACCAATAATACACGCGATTAATCCGGTTAAAAGTTGTTTTATTATAAATAGATATTATTTTGACTTGAGAAAATATAAATTATGAAGAACTTCTAAAAGATCAGTTATCTATGCTGTTATTGCTTTTAGATAAAACACTTGTAAAAATATTTATAAATGTCAGTGTGGAATGCTAACCTATTGAATTATAGTAAATGAGTCAGTTCTGTTTTAATACTGATGACACATTATTAACATTGAAATAATATCGAACGATGGAAAAGTAGGTAGGTATGTTACACAAATAACTGCATCTTATCGATCGGTAAAGATTAAAAATCATTAGGTGAAAAATAAGAAATACGTAAGTAAATGTGATTCACACAATTTATGCCCTGGTTTTTAATATCTGAATCATTATTTTGATAATTTTAAATCTTTCTAATCACTTTATTCAGTTTCCTTCTTTTTTTATCAAAAATGGTTCTACGTTTACCCTCCAACTCGCCTGATGGTAAGCGACGGTGTGTCGGAGGATGGAGCACGTAGATCTAGAAGAAATCTATTCACTCTGAGTAGATAGATTTGGGGAGAACGATAGGTGGGGAGTTGATGCAACTGCCAAGACCCGTCTCCCATAACGGTTGCACTGGACTACATCCCGAAACACGACTAAGTCGCTTCACGGCATGGCTTCGTCCGGTGGTTGGTAACCAACCGCGGTCGAAGCCTCCCACCAGAGTTGTGTTGCCTGTTTTGCACCAACCAGGTGCCACGTGTAGGGATTCCATTTTAAGGGTGCACTCCTACGGACGCGGGAAACTCGGCCACTTCTTGACTTTTTCGCAGTTATTGCCCAATGGTAGGTAGGTTACCTGCCTATCCATAAAAAAAAACTATTTGACTGCTGTGGTGGCAGCTAAAGAACAGGATCGATTTTCGGCTTGAGGATTATTTACAAATAATAATTAAATTTGTTTAGTTTAGCTTAGTTATCATTCAGTTTGAATGTAACTCGATAGAAGGATGTTAACTATATTTTTCCTAGAAAAAGATTGATGGTTTCGTAGATATTGTAGGTATGTGTGTGAGCGTGTGTGTGGGTGCTTGTGTGTGTGTGTGTGTGTGTGTGTGCGTGTGTGTGTGTGTGCGTGTGTGTGTGCGTTCATGTGCGTGTGCGTGGGCGCGTGCGCTCGTGCTTGTGTGTGTAGATTTGTGGAGTCGCCAGGATTTTCAAATCTAACTAGAAATAAAATCTAATACTTTCTGAAGACCACAAACTTGTTTATCCTAACCTTTAAAACATATCAACAGACGAATATCCACATTTATAAAGTCATAATCAACTTCAGCGATATCAAATATAAGTACCTACAGACAGAAGGAATTAACAAATATCTGATAGTTACTACTTCACGACTCTAATACAAAAGAATTTGTTATCTGTGTACCTAACGTGATTAATAGAGAATGTAGACTTTGTAACCGATTGAAAAATGGAGAAGTATATGATAATTGGTTTGAGGCGCTCAGATACGGATCAAACTCGTTTTTCTTCCATTTTTCCTTGACAGTCTTACCGGACACTTTTTGATCATTATATTAATACGTGAATCAAAAAATTTATACTCCTTGTTACGGAAAGCACGTACCTAGACGGAGGAGTATGAAATTTGGCACAGTAAAAGTTTATATGAAGAAGGAGTGCAGAAAGCTAATATTTTTATATAATATGCATTAGAAATACAACTAACAATAAACTAATAAAAAAATACATTAAACATACTACCATGCGTTTGACACTTAGACAAACATATATCTTTGACAATAGAACCATATTAACGTTCAAATTTAAATTTTAAATTAATTGTTGTCGAATTTCGGCCAGTGAGCGACCACTCCCCTCTCCATTCAACCACATTGATGTTCGTCACTTTCTTAGAAAACATCGTGAGGAAACCTGGACATAATAGTCTGAAAGCACCAACTCGCAGTGAGCAGACGTGGTGATCAATGCTTGTGTATTCTCTCTATACAGAGGCCCTTAACTGTTTCTTTTAATGAAAGCGTTACCCCACACTAGGAATTTCTCCCTATATCGTGGGTGCGTTTACAAACACATAATCTCACATGCACACACACCCCAGACTCGGAATTATATGTAGATCATACAAATATTTGCTCCGTGCAAGAATCGAACTAAACTGCAACACACGGCGCGGCAGCCGACTTCTCGACCAGTGCCCACACCATGCCGACGCAGTGGGACAGTTATGGGCTGGTTATGTTTACTCTTTTAGTTACATAAGTTTAATCCCTCGTCATCACGTTTCCAGTGCCCAGTTTAATATAAGGATATCGGTATCGATATTCTCTACCTACCCCTATGGGAAACAGGCATGGTTGTATGTAGCGTTGCCAGATGTCCGGATAAAGCCAGACACAGTACAAAAAGACTTTTTGGTTGCGTGTCCGGCTAAATTAGACGGTGTTCGGCCTGGTCGGCTGTTGTCAGCCTTTTTAAATTTGACAATATTTTTTATAATATACTAAGACTAAAAAAATAAAAGAGTCCGTCCTTTTTACGCAAATGTCCGGCTAAACTGGCTGGTGTGTCCGGCTAAACTGGCTGATCTGTCCGGCTTTTCGGTTTTATACCTGGCAACCCTAGTTATATGTATGTGTATATATCTGTACCAACTGGAGATACCATAGCAGTAGCTTCAAAATCCTTAATTTTTAGCTGCATCTGATTAAACTGTAAACCTTATCCAACAAAAGCTGTAGGGCTCGGCAAAATTCACAAATTGCTGCAAACTCTAGGTTAACTTGCTAAAAGAAACGTTAGACATTTGACATGGTTCTAAATGGCCGTATCGAACAACGTTGACTTTGGTCAACGAGAAATGGGGTAAAAAACACTTTTCACTAATGCAAGTTTGTTGTGGCACCAATTTTTATTTGAATAGCATTTTTCTTTTAAAATTTATTTGCTTTATAAAATATACTTAAAATAAATTTAAAATAGAGCCAAGCCTGTATTCTTTTTATAGGTTAGAGAAAGGTTTCTGTCGCAGTGAATGCAACTGCGATCCGGAGACATTATGCAATCAGTAAAGGAGGATCGTGTAATTTTTAGTCGGTAGGTGTCCGGCAAAACGTCCATTATTTTCCATAGCATAGCATCACGCCTGTATTCCCTGAAGGGGTAGGCAGGGTTGAACACAATTGTACCTACACCCACATTTCACCAATGCTGTTATTAAGTTCCATGTAATAAGAGGTGAGCCTATTGCCATCTACCGGGCACAATTCCAAAACGGGCCGCTACTGAGAAATTCCTAATAAAAAAAAAGTTGATACCAAGATATATACACCCATTTTTCACCGATGCCAAAGTTCCATATCAAAGACGGTGAGCCTGTTGTCATCTACTGAGCCCCGGGCTACTGAGATTTTTCTAATAGGAAACCTCTTTGTTCAGGGACAATTTGTCCACTAGACCATTGGGACAGTGAACTATTCGAAGTTGGCAATAGTTGAATCCTCTTTTTTAGTTTTTTTCAGTTTGTTGAAGCCCTCCCTCTATTAAACCCTTGCTTAATTTAAATGTGACTATTGTTACGAGAAGTAGGAGTGAGCAATTTAATTTTCCACTGATATTGACCACGTAACTAGGCCACTTCATAATTAAATTAACCGATTCTTTACGATATATTCACCCGATTAATAAGTTTCTGGAAATTACTATGACGCCGATTAGAACATATAGCTGGGTTAGTTATCTTACTTTCATATCGTAATCGCAAACGACGCGTGACGTCTGGAGGATTAAACGGATTAAACCGAAACTATGGTATTTCTTGTTATAACATTAGTAGGTAGCACAGCTAACTTGCGAATTACGACTAAGTTTTCACTAGATCAATGAAGCAGTTAATTAATCAATTACACACAAATTTGTGAAAGGATTTGTATTTTGATATACCTACTTTAGGACTAGAGAATAGAATACTTTTTATATTTTACACATCTACACGTAGGTAAATAATTTCTTATTCACAAACCAACATAACACAATCAAACAATACAAAAACATTATTCAAATATCCACGTTATCTATAAAATAATTACAATGCATTATCGTCTGCTATTGATATAATATTCCATGAATTTAAATTTACAAACAAAACCGTTGGGCGCCATGATAATATTCTAATTTAGTAATTCGGCAATGACGTCAGATATTCTATTGTTTTTGAATCACACATGCATATGCAATATGGTCTTGCCAATGTATTGAAACGGGGTGGGCGTTTGTTTCCTGTTTCGATGTAAATTAATAAATAATAATTTCCAATTGGAAATATTTTATAAGTTTTTCAGATGTTTATCTATAAGAAGAGCTCGTGGTTAAGTAGCAGAAGATCTGATCTGAACCGTACTGGACGATGCTAGCCGCGATTGTTGATGTCACAGAGACATGTCTATGCGTTGGGTAAAGTTAAAAACCGTCTGTCCCAATTCCCAAACGAAGGTCTATATCAGCCGATACGGATAGTCAGATCCTGAAAGTGCGACAACCAGTCCAACCAAAAGATATCGTGTTCTCCAGTAACTGGTTTGTGGAGGTTAGATAGATAATAGATCCATGTAAAGTGTTGTCATGTGGTATTTAATAATACAAAGTCAATATGGTTTACTAAATAACACTTTTATCAGCACGACGTTCTAGATGGTTCGAGAAATACAATCTTTAAATTTGAAAATGCCTACCTCCTTCTCACATGTATTCCCAACACAAATTAATCAACATAATATATTATAGTAATATTACCTACATTGTATTTTAACATAAAGTACCCGTTAGCCTACATCATTCTCACATTATTTATTGTTATAACAATTTATTTTAAAAGAGCATCTATGAAATTTCTTGCTGGTATTTCTGCATATGATCAATGCCTTGGAGTTTTGAGTTTTCATAAGTACCAGTAATCCGGTCTAGTTGGAATAAAAAAATTAGAATGTTCAATGTTTATATACTGGTAAGCTGCATTTGATTAGGTAATCTTGTTTACCTAATACTTATTCCTACTACTACCTATTGAACTGCAGTAACATCAGATTTAAACAATATCAAAAAAAAACACGCATTCAAATTTGAAGTAATACAGTCTAATGTTTGTCGACCTTTCTTTTGTTTATCTGTATTACTAAAGAGATGGTTACCATCCTGCGCGCACGCATCTCTTCTTAACACGAGTAAAAAAAAAACGAGTGGTGACTGATTGCGTTGTAAGACATAACAAGAGTATGAAATTAAACAATGTGCGCCCATGACTCCGATCACAAGGAATGTTTATAATTTTACGTGAATAAGATAATTTCCGGATACAATGTGGATGGAGTATTTCATCGAAATATGTTTGGCAGTGAAGACGGAAAAAAGACAACCAGCATATAAATAGTCAACTAACAGATAAACCGTTCAAACATGATAAGCAAACTTTAAAGTTATACATTACTGTGAAAAGGAAAAACGGTCGTGAGCAAGATTTGAACCTGTGCCCCCTGATGAATAATCAAGGCGCTCTGCCAACTAAGCCAACCCATTCATTCTTTCTCATAATTAGAGGACAAGTACCTAAAGGTTACATTGTACACAATATATGGTCACTGTTGCCGATTTCGTATCGAGGCCAGATTTTTTAGGCTATTTACAATAGTTTCTCACAACGTCAGGTTGACAAAAAAAAAGTATATAAAGCCTGAACTATTGAACTAATTAACATGTTCCCCTCATAAGTGACTTTTAGCGAAATACAACAATGCTCTTATTACACGACTGGCCGAAATAAGGAGTGTTATTTTTGTATCATAGGGTCGTGGTGGCCGAGTGGTTACGGGCCCGCTTCCTGAGCCACAAGTTGTGGGTTCAAACCTGGCATGTAGCAATGTGACTTTTTCAACATCATATGTACTTTCATAGTTAATCTAAGACATCACAGACATACGGTAAAGGGAAACATCCTGAGGAAACCTGGACTTTGTAGTCTGAAATCGCCAACCTTTGCCTTCTCTGCATGAGAAGAGGCCCTTGCCCTGCGGTGGGATAGTATTGGCTGGTTATTTTTCATTTTATTTTTATCATGTATGTGTGTTTAAGAGTGTCTTTAGTCCACCATAACTTCTAAATGCTTGAACCGATGTAGATGAATAGCAGTAATGATTAGAATCCCTACATTTTCCCGGATAACAAAAAAGTATTAAATAAAAAATAAAAATAGATAAATTTAAAAAGAATACCTATCATGTGTGAACTAAAAAGTGAAAAACAAGGTTGTTGAAGAATTTTCGTTGCAGTATTATGAAAGCGTACAGTCACGAGTACTAACATGTAAACACAAACTTTTATAAACTCATAATATAGATAATTAGGTATATAATACAGATAGAAGAACCATACATTAATACTACTATATTATTCAGATAACTATTTATATGTGGGTAGTTTAAAAAGTGCTTGTTTGTGCTCGTGACTGTACGTAGCCTTTATGAAAATATTTCAGAGTGCTGTACTTCAGAATTGAAGCCTTTGTTCAATTAGTTTGGTTTGAATAAATTTTTTTTCTTTATTTCCTCTGCATTGTTGTTCTTTGCATCCTTTGAACATACAACCCGTCCTTACTCTCTTCAACCAAATGTTTGAATATTTTTACCCACTTTCATGAATCTTCTATACCTTTCCTGAGTCAAGTGACCGTTTCCTTTTATTGTTTATTTCCTTTAATTGATTTTGGAACAAAGTAAATATTTATTGTCGAATGATATGATTCATACGTCATGCATAACCTTCATTTTAACGCGCCTTTCACTTGTTTATTGGCCGAAACGGACTAGAGAATTCAAAATTTTCCAATATCAAAAAAATAAATCGGGTTTTTAATATGTTTGACGTTTCCCACGAAAGTAAAGTGTTACGTTCGTTTTGTTTCTGTTATTATTTTCAGACCGGTTTGTCCAGCTGCAGGGGAACAGTTTCCCTCCCTCTTTCCACTCCTCATGCTTTAGGTTTATGTGGGCCAATTTTGACAGTAAGCGTCTAATTCGTCCTGCCATCTCCGTCTGGCCCCTCCGCGACGTCGTGTAATATTTTGTGGTACCTGGTACCTGGTACCTGTGGTAGTTGTGAGTTTGGCCCATAACTCGTCCGACATGCGGCTGATATGTCCATGCCAGTTCCACTCCAATTCGACGGCTTTCTGACTAACATCGGCGATTTGGGTATGTTCGTTTACTTATTAAATTATTTCAGAATAAGCTGCTCTTATTTGTGACTTTTTTGCTTTAAATGTCGATGGAAACCGAACCTTTTTAGTCGCTGTGTCAGACTCTTAAAAACGACACGGTCCTCCCCTAATGGAAGCTGAACCTGGTAACGACATGGTTTATGCTTTCGAAAGGACTTTGACTTGGCGTCTCACGATTAGATATGATGCCCTTCAAAGCGCTAACGACATGTTCTTAAAAAAAAAAACCTCCATTGGTATTTTTTTTAGCGACCATGCAACGTTAATGTACTCTTGTGCCCCAGACTTAGCTAAACTTGTGCTTTGTTGATTGATTTTAAGATTGCATTATGATACTATATTTAAGGAAATAGGTAGAAGTATTCATCCGGGAGGCGTAGATTCAAATTCTGCTCATGATTGTATTTTTCTTTCTTTCCATAAATATATATATTCATATTTAACTAGCGAGCCCAGCAGATTGTACTAACCGATTGCATCACCACCTACCGGGTCCAACTGTAAATCTAAACCATCCATGGACTCACTAAAACACACACAAAAAAATAACATCAAAATCGGTAGAGCTATTTTTGGGATTTACGAGACTAACGCACGGCATTTCATCATCATCATTATCATATCAGCCATAGTCCGTCCACTGCTGATCATAGGCCTCCCCTATAGATTTCCATTAGGACCGGTTATAAGCGGCTTGCATCCAGTGCGATCCTGCGGTCCTAACCAGATCTTCTATTCACTTTAGGTGGACGTCATACGCTGCGCTTGCCGGTGGGTGGTCTCCACTCGAGAATCCTATGGCCCCATCGGCCAGTTCTGCGTGCTATGTGCCCGGCCCACTGCCACTTCAACTTGCTAATCCGCTATGCTATGTCAGTCACACGGCAATTATTTTTAAATAGTAATAACATCTTAGGTTTTCGCGATCACTACACATTAAAATAAAACAACTTTTAACCGGATTAATCGCATGTATTATTGGTTTTCGCAGGAAGACCACGAACGCTGCAAAGTGTTCGAATCGTCAGGAAAAACAAAAACCAATAATACACGCGATTAATCCGGTTAAAAGTTGTTTTATTATAATTTTATAGATGTTACAGGAAATGAAAAAAAAATACAAATGAATGCACTGAATACCTAAATATAACCCTTTTTATATAAACTACATCTGTACCTATATTTGTAACAAATAATTCATGATTAATCATAGTTACCGACAACAATGTTAAACAGTTATATAATATCGATAACACAATGACGTCGTATGATTTTTTTACACTAAGAATCAATTGATAATGTGCACGAGTTTTTCTTAGTAATATTTTATGCCCTATAAAATATTACTAAGAAAAACTCGTGCACACTGCTTATCGGTCACGGCTGTATTTAAATAAGAATTTCCTGTAACAAACTTCTAGAAGGAACTACGAAATACATACGCATAACATAAATAGCTCAAAACTGTTCCACTACAGGACAATCACCTCTTCTGAAACCGAGACGGCATGAGCCTTGATCACCACGCTAGCTCGATGCGGGTTGGCCATTTCAGAAAATCAAGTGTAGGTTTCCTTCATCGTGTGTCTGTGATCATCACCCTGCCCTTAACCCAATCTAATTGGGGTGGGCGCAGAATGTATTTTTCTTCCATAAATCTCTGTCAGCCGTCATATCGGTAGTCACTCCTTTTCTAGCCATATTTTCACACAATCCATCCATCTTTCTTTCTTATCTTTTATCTTCCCCTACTCGTGTGGCCATCCACATTCATGTTTAAATTCATGTTTAAAACTTTCCTCATCACATTTTCCTTATTCCTCCACATCACATGTCCATATATACCATGACAAATGATTTCCAAACAGCTTCTCGAGAACCCATGTAACTTTCAGACTTCCTCTTACATAATCACTTCTGATTCTATCCATCGTGTGTCTGTGATGTCTTGAATAATATGATATCGGAAAAAGTCACATTGTTGCATGCCAGATTTGAACTAACATGTGGCTCAATAGGCCCGTAATTAATCGGGTACCACGACGTTTTCTAATACGAAACTGTACCTATAGGATTAATGTAATGGTTTCGTGAGACATATTCATATCAATTATTGTTCACCGGTTACTACTCACGTGCATTTTTCGGGATTGCCCGACTAGTTTGACTCGCGACATCGCCGCGGGCTCAGCTCATGACTAAGGGCTCCGTTCGAGTTCGAAACTAGTCGGGCAATCCTGAAAAATGCACGTGAGTAGTAACTGGTGAACATTAATTGATATTAAAGTAATGGTTTTTTTTAACTAAGATTACTATATAGATTTCTACAAGCATATCAAAATAGATCTATACCCAAAGTCGTACAAAACATCCGTTTTATATTAATAACCATCAAAACTTTATACTAGAGCTGGCAACACCTGTCGGTTTGACGTTTGTGACCTTCATTTGACATTACCAACTGACATGAAACTGACAGCTGCTTGTTTTGAGTTCGTTTAGAAACTAGTTGTGTTAAAATTTTGTGAACATTTGACGGCATTCAGGGAAATATTTTTGAACCGTTTCCAACATGTTCAATTGGATGAGGTAATAAGCGAAAAGCTAGAATAGAATACGGCGTCCCACAAGGAAGCATTCTAGGCCCAACCTTGTTCCTCATCTACATCAACGATCTGTGTTCACTTCCTTTAACAAACTGCTCCATATTTACCTACGCTGATGATGACAGATGACAGCCCTACTTTTTCATGGCAATGATTGGACTGAAACAGAAAAATATGCTCAGATGGCGCTGGACATTGTCATAAATTGGTGTAACAAGAATTTGTTGACCCTAAATGCTGAAAAAACTAAGGTTGTTTCATTCTCTCTAAGTAATAAGACTCAGCCAAACATAACGCCTACTATTAAAGCTCATACCTGTCCTCGAATTTCCTGCTGTACCTGTCCTTCTCTGACACCCACATCTTGTATAAGATACTTGGGCGTGCAGATTGACAAACATCTAAACTGGTATAGTCACCTAGATAATCTAATCATCAGGACGCGCAAACTCATTTCCATCTTTAAGAAACTTCGTGATTCGGCTGACTCGGAAACACTTATGATGGTCTATTACTCACTCTGTCAGTCTCTCCTCTTGTATTGTTTGCCTGCTTGGGGTGGTGCTTGTAAAACATACTTTCTGAATTTAGAGAGAGCTCAGAGAGCAGTTCTCAAAGTTATGTTCTGCAAGCCCTATATATATTCTACATTGGAACTTTTTACGGAATGCAGGGTCCTGTCAGTGAGAGGGTTATATATATTACAATGTGTATCAAGAAAACATCGCCTGCCCTCCACTGTAAGTACTAAACGTCGCGCTGATATTGTCTTTCCACCAGTTAAACATAAAACCACCTTGCCACAACACCAATTCACCTACCTCAGTTATAATTTATTTAATAAAATCAATAATACTCCATATCCACAGTCTAAATTATCACCAATTCAAAATTACAGTAAAAATAATGGCTGATTGAGAAATCGTGTCATGAAACCGAAAAGCTGCAATTTCCACATGCCTAAGACAGTTCTTCCATCATTCCACTATATCACACACATAAACTCACAAACTTTCACAGTCACACATACACCACACACTACACCTACACACTCACTCACACAAAAATTTGATATTTATATTACTAATTAGGTTCTTTATCTTCTTTTTGTACAACTCATATTCATAATATTGTTATGTTAGCCATGTTACTGGTGTAATCAGTTTTTGATTTACTTCCCCTTATGGAATCACTGGTCCTCAAGTCACAGGCTATAAACCTAGTTTGGGAGGCAGGAGATAATACTTTATGGTCATTATATTGTATCATATTACTGTACCTGTAACCTTTGTTAACAACCTATTGAAATAAAAAATATTTATTATTATTAGTTAAAATTATGTAATATCCTAAAAAGTAAAATAGCCAAACTAGTTTTTCATAATTAGCTAAATATTCGAAATAATAAATAATAAAAATACCTTATTTTTTTATGTATACCCAATTGATAGTTGTTCAAGTCTCGCGCGATAAAAATGACCCACTTTGTTGGAGGATCCTGACTATACAATGGACCACTTCATTATGAACCTTCATTCCTTCTTTTAGTAGCTCTATCGATAAAATCAATTAATTTTTGGAAAAAAAGTATACATCTATAATTACTTACACCTTTTGTTTCTCTACTCCAAAACGATAACAATTACATGAATCACATAACAATAAGATAATTTCCATCGCCACGGCGAATGACCCACAAAGGAAGTTTACATTATCTTGTGGCGCTCCACTCCCAAGGTCACGCAGCGGTCATTTATGGTACAACTACAATGCTGGCCGTGAATGTCAAATAACATAAAACAAACAATTAAGTAAACAAATGAGGTTTGGAGACATGTTTTGAATATATTGAATATTGGTGTGGCCTTTCAGTTCATGACGACGCGCCCCACTCTTTGTCTAAGTCCCTACAGATAGCTCAATACACAGACACGCGCCCCACTCTTTGTCTAAGTTCCTACAGATAGCTCAAGCCACGAACACGCACCCCACTCTTTGTCTAAAGTCCCTACAGATAGCTCAATCTACGGACACGCGTCCCACTCTTTGTCTAAAAGAAGCGCCCTTTATTATGTTTGAGAGGAAGACGCAGGTACTGGAGTGAAACCCGAACAACAAATACTATCACTAATATAATGAACAAGAAAGAGATTAATTACTCGTCTGACAGCTTGTCTGCCGGTCTGTCTGTTTATTACCTTGTCGCGGGCGTCACGGCCAAACTACTGAACCGATTTTGATGTTTGGCACAGAAATTGCCTCTCCTTGACTTGCACTCTACTCTTAAAACAGATATTGGCTACTTTTTATCCACGAGGGGGAAAAGAGAGGTGCTCAAGTCAACGATATTAAAATAAACAGACATTTGTACATAAATTGCATGTATATTTGAAGTCATAGTCCAAGTCCTCCTTGTATGGAGACTTCTTGCTTCTTCTTCTTCTTCTTCTTTCTTGTGTTTATGAGTGACAACCTACTGAAACAACAATATTTTTTCCCTTTCATTTTTGTCTATTTTGACCCAATTTAAAAGCGCTTTTTTATATATGGCCCCTCGCCGAAACCCAGTGGGGTTTTGTCTGCGTAACCGGACGATATCTATGCGAGGCAGTTTGATGCCTCCAACCAGAGCATATTTTAAATTACTAAAAATTAAGGAATTACAGCGCATATTATTAACTTCTTAACAATGCCTGCCATCTTGAATATTAACCAAATTATTACAACAAAACTATTGAACAAGACCAAGCAGCTCTACTAAAGATAAACTATGTTGCAATAAAAGAAAACAACAATAAAATAAAACAAACGAACAAAGATTGGCGTTCGTCGAATGAATTAACAAGTTATTAACTTCAATAATGCAAGGTCGGAGCGGCGGCCGACGCCGGCGCAAGTAAACGTACATTTTTAGTATTTCTTAGTTCTTACGTATGACCAATAGACTTCCTTCAGTATCTATAACATTGACTAAATAATGTTATTATTTTAAGCTTAAGAAAAATTTACCTCATTAGCCCACTAGTCGAAAACACAGCTACAGAGCGTGAGGTCCTGGGTTCAAATCTTTTTCAAATCGCTTTTAGGTTAGGCAAAGTGTTATTGAGTTTTTCTGTTAGAAAATTCTCTGTAGCAGCTTGGAGTTAGAAAGTTTGTGCCGTGACACCACCTTGCTTTGAAGAGCACGTACGTAAGCCGTCGGTCCTGCGCCTGAGCTCCGCTCATGTCGGACTGCCGTCCCATCGGACTATGAGAGTGTAGGAAGAGGGAGTGCACCTGCGTTTCATTGCTCTATCTCCGTGGAGATAGGCCGCCGTCACGGAAATACGGTCGGTAGGAGTATTATTATTATAGTATTGTTAATCTGTAGGTACCTCAAGTTAGTAATATACTTAATTTAAAATTGTGTAATTAATTACACACTGAGAGCTGTGCCCGCGACTTTGGCCACGCTGTATCTAAATAAGAAAAATCTTAAAGAATTAGTTCAATAGTTTCAGAGGTACAAACAAACAAATATTTCCTCTTTGTAATATTAGTATAGAAAATGGTAAGAAAAGGATTTACTTCATTATATATGATTTTATTTTACACACGACAAGTTTATGAGTTCTGTTAATAAAAGACAAATTCAATTTCACATATATCAAGATTAAATTAGTGCCCGACTTGACAAATCGCTATTATCATTCATCTCAGACCGGACCATCCAAACACGTTGTCTAAAGCCTGCTAGTACACGTGCTCCGAGGATCGGCGCAAACGCATGTAGAAACACGGGTCCCCAAATTACCGAAGCCGTCCAGTTGATCCATAGGTCACTGGGTCATAATATAGTTAATCGAATTCATATAGGAGTATCGAATAGTTAGGTGTGTGGTAAATTTGTTCCTTTTGACTCGTTTTTTTTTATGTTAGTAGAAGAGAAAAGAAGCTATGCCCCACGGTATGTTTCACGTTTTTCTTATTGCTCGGCTTCTGAGGGTCGTAGCGTGATGTTAAATAGTCTATAACCTTCCTAAATCCGAGTGGTAGTTACTATACGTGCAATGCACCTCTGGAATTCACTCCCACATTCCCTTCGGGGCAGCCCTTCTTTGGATGTCTTTAGGAGAAGAGTCAGGGAGCATTTTCTTGCAGTATGAATAAGAGGTATGTATATATGTGTGTGTGGTATGATATATTCTATTTAGTGTGTATCATATTATATAAATAGTATATAAATAACATTATAGTAGTATATATTTAGTAACACACTTACACTTGTACACTTGACTATGTCATATTTGCTTCTCTTCTCTCTGTCACTCAAAGGTTTGCTGTCAAAAGCTAATTGATGGGTTAAGCTCGCCTTTGTACATCCATTTTCATTTTCATAATTTGTATTGTGTATCGTGTGTACAATAAAGAATAATAATAATAGTAGTTCCAGAGATTAGTAAGTTCAAACACAAAGATTACTTAGTTTACTTAAATAGTAAAACTTTTCAGCTTTATAAGTATAATAATTAATAAGTGTCTCACTGTAAGGTCTCACACAGAGAAGGTGCGAGTATTGATCACCACGGTTACAGAGGATTGGCGATTTCAGACCATTAATGAAGTCCAGGGTTTTCTCACGATATTTTCCTTCAACGTGAATACTCAATAGAATGCTACTTAATTTTATGTTGCCTTTAAGTTGTTATTGTCATTTAGTGGCTAAAAGTGAAAGAGACAGCATGAGATTACAGAGTAGCTGTTGGCTCGCTCATTAGCAGACACAATAGATTTTTATTGTTAAGAAGTACGTATTTGTAGGTGGGTGAGCCAAAGGGTTAATTAAAATTGAAAGGCCGTTGTGCTTCTAAAATAAACAAAAGAGTGTCTGTTTGGGTGTCTAACGACTTCTTTGGTAGGTTAAGAAATCTTTTAAGACGCAACGAATGTCAATTAAAGTGATTTTACCTCCAGATTTCACCACACTACAGAAAACTTTTATTACTACCACTTGTACCACTCCCTCAGTTTTATTACAAAGTCACTTCATTCGAATGCAAAGCGGGGTGATAAAAATCTTGGCGTTATTTTCTTTCCATTAATTTAACCTATAAGAACAGCAATTATAATAATATACACTTAATTATCACCAGTTAATTCCATAATCTAGACATAATCTGAATTGACACGTGCCTCAGAAGGACCGACCACGGTCAAGATTTTGTAATAATACGCGCGATATAACAAACGTCATCTACCGACAATTAATCATTAATATCAATAAATACTTACTATCAATGATACGACATTACACAATCATTTATTTGCGTGCATATTAGCATGTATTCTCGGAGGGCACGTTCATAATTACTTGGCAAAATGTCATATTGGTTTTGATTTCTATGGTCCACAAACGAAATCCCGCTCAGGATTTCGTTAATAATTATGAACATCAAATATATTGCAATGTTTTATATGAAAACAAAACATATTAATTTAAAGCATGAATACCTCGGCTCACGAGCGCAGCCAGTGAATTGAATTCGTTCGCAGTGAAGCTACAGAACGTAGTATGTGTGCTATCTAAAATGAATAACCGGGGATATATATGGAACCCGATGTTAGTTCGCAAAGTTGTAGAAAAATTGAGCCCGCACATAAAGTCGAGGTGGTGTGACTATGCCTCTGAGGCTGTGGAATCGTCGAATCAGCCGGAAGTGATACTACTGTCCAGGTTCCTGATGCGGGAGGCTGACCGAGCTATGAAATATGCCTTCACCAATACGACATCCACACCCGCCCCGAAGAAGGAAACAAGAGGCTTACCTTTGCTTACGGATACTTATAGCTAATATTCTACCGATAATCTTAGTAGTATGCATTTCAAAGTTATATTCAAAAACAATTAGAAAGTAGAAGAAAAATACATGCTGCACCGACGCCAAATAAATTGGGATAAGGGCAGGGGGATGATGATGATGATTCTACCAAAAATATTCTTTCCTTCTACCTGTCCGGCGGTGCAAGCATATTTCTTTTTGTCGACACATGTGTCGATTTTTAACGTCAAATTTGACATGCAGTAAAATTATAAAATTCAATACATTTTAACTTTTATCGAATCGACAAGTTCCTCGACAAAGATCCGTGCTCGGACGCCTGGTCCCAAGTTATTTGGGGTCGGCGCAATATATGCATTTCTCTTCTAGTCACCTCTACCACTCGTCACGTTATCGTTCACTTTCTTTTCATTCATATTATTATCCCTCACACAATCGATCCGTCTTTCCTTTGGTCTCCCTCTTCCCTTCTTTCAGTTTTTATTCAACACAAAACGATAAAAATGAGTTTTTTTAAATGTTTTTCCGTAATATCTCCTAAATATATATACCACATATCTTCAAAATAGCCACTAAATTTGGATGCCCTAAAATGATATGCAATTTAATAAATCTAACAATATCAAAATTCCATCTAATCCTAAGAAACAAATAGGTATGAATATGTAATCACGTCTGTCTTTCAATAGACACAGAGTATGGATTTCCACTAACTATGATTCTGACACACCTCTTTAGCTTCATTTATGTTCATGCACGTGTCAGTTCTCAAAAAAGGACAGGTTTGTTTCGAGACAATACAGGTTTTGAAGCACAATATTTTACAAGAATCTGCATCACGTGTTACCGTGTGTGGTCAATAATGTGCGCACACACACGTGTCATTTTAATTACGATTAATTCCAATAACCTTTCCTTAGATACATCGTTGTGGACTATGTACATATATGTTTAAAATTATTTATTATCAAAGTAGGGTTATTTTTTAATATCACTAGTTTGCGAAGGACTAGATTTCACAATATCGTTCGCGTACGCATGTGCGCTTATAAAGTACTTGCACGCTTTGCTTTTAATTACGGTAAATTGACGACTAAGTAGTACAAGTTTTTTTTTCTAATGAGTTTACTCTTTTGTCCATTTTAATTTCTTAATATGTATGTGAAATGACGAAATTACTAATGAGTTCCTGATAAAAGGGTTTTTTAGGCAAGGTAGAATCAGTCTGCCTTTTACTAGCTACGTTGGGCTTGGCTTGGCTTCTAACTGGATTCTTAATTAATAGGTACCAGTAATTTTAATTACACATGAGTGTCTAGAGACAGAGACTGCCTATCCGACCTACACAACTCAGTTACGGGGTAACACCATCATCTGACCCGTATTGACAGAGACCTACATTTAACAACCGGGACCACCGCTGACGTGCTCTCCGAGGCACTGAAAAATCAAGTATGGTCTTATACATAACACTATACAACAAAACTATATTTCATAAATAATATCTATCTAACTTATTCATTCATAATTACGAGCAATGGGAACCACGTCACGGCACGTGCGCGAAAAGGACAAGATTTCGCAAGCGCATATCACGCGCGATTCAAACGAAGACGGTAACGTAAATATGTAATTTTATGACCGGTAATGTAAGGCACATGGAATGACCCTGTTTGTGATTGTAAGAGGCTAAGAGCTTGTTATTATTGTTTTATGGAGAACCTGTAGTTGTAATACATTGGCACTTTGCCGACCACGGCCGTCGCCACGCTCGCCGGCTGCAGTCGATGCGCCGCTCACTCGGGACTTCGCAAAATGTGCAGTGGACAAAAACGCGCACTTCAAATTAGTGCACATTTTATTGAATATTTTAAAATAAAAATCGTTCGCATTTTCACAAATTTCAATCGATTGCGCGTTTTTTGTCCAGTTCACATTCTGCATTGTCGGCTCCAGTCGAACGTCGACTGCAGCCGCCGAGCATGGCCACGGCAAGGTGCCGGTCGTCTGTAAGAGCATTTATATTAAACCCAATCGTTTTCAATCAAAATAGTTTAAGGAAGTCTGCCTAAAATGTAAATTATTATATAAAAAAATATATGAATAAAATAAGGAATCGCACCGAGAAGCACAATGAAATGAAATAGAAAAATGTAGAGAAGGTTCACTGACTGCTTCACTTAAAATTGTAAAAGACAAACATTACAACATTTGCTTCAGCACAGATCATTAGTTCGAATAATCTTTGATATAGTTGTTGAATAGGAGTTTTATTTAAACATACGGTGCAAAGACGAAAGTTATTGCGATATCTGGTGTTTTTTTTAAATTATATTACCATACCACAGGGAACTAGCGTGGTGATCAATGCTTTCTCAGTATCAGAAGAGGCCCTTGCCCTGCAGTGGAACATTTTATGGGCTGGTTATGTTATGTTTATGTTATTACATTACCACGTGATTATAGAGTGGACTTTTTACACTTATCCTGTATTGTGTCATTGCCCCTTTGTGTTGTTAGTCAGTCACTTATAATTCTTGGCGTACTAATGAGAACATTCATACGCATAACTACAATTAAGTAAACAAAGAATTTGCGGAAGCTGTTGAGGAGAATTTCAAATGCTTAGAAAAATATCTCCATATTAGATGGCTTGACAGGGCCGGACTGGGGCGGTAGGCGCAAGGACATCCGCCCTTTTAAAATAAGTTTGAGTAATTGATTTCAACTTAATAATCACGGATTGCCTTGTTGGTCTTGTGGTCGCAAGCACGACCGCAGAGTCCCCACTTCGTATCTCGGGTCAAGCAACGTGTTATTGGGTCCTGTCGAGATTGCGGTGAATGTAATTGTGGTACCGGGGCAGATATTAGCGTAGGATCATGTAGTTTTTAGTCGCTAGGCTCCGGCACAGCGTTCATGATGGATTTTCCATACATATATTGGGTTCTGCCCTAAGGACACAGCAGAGCACACGGTGGAGGTGTGTCCTACTTGGGCCGAGTAGCGCCATGATCTTATCGGAGCAGTAGGGGCAGGCATACTCTCGCTTTTGGCCGTAATCAGATATATTTATTGTGAGAGCGCTTGGGTAGCCATCGCTACCTATTGCAAAGAGGTGATGCAAAGCAGGCGGCAGAAGAGTTAGACGGATCCCTCTCGCCTTCGCCACAGAAAGCTATTTAGATGCCGTATGGCTCTTAATGATCTCCTAGAACATGAGAATAGGCTCATCACCTATTTTTATATAATTTAAAAACGGCATTGTTGAAATTTAGGTGAACAACAGTGATCCTTCGCCTGATCCTTTGGCGATAGAAGGGTGATAGAATGTTATGTTAATCAGGGAAAATCCCTTCTATGACGCCTCGTGTCCTCAATGTCTCATTTTCTTCCAAACAGGAAATACTTTAAGCTATCGACCTCGTCACCTTTTGCGGTATCTGGCATATACCTGGGTTCCATTTTCAAAACGAAATTAATTGTTTTATCGGGGGCCTCGATAGCTAATCGTATATCGTTATCATACAATGTCATTGACACTACGGCCTTTTGAGACAATTATTGTTATTGCGAGGTAATTGAATAGAATGGAATTGAATACACCTGAAATTGAAATAGAAAAAAAAATGGTTTTGTTTGTTTTCATACCACTAAAGTGTATAGTTAACCCTTTCAAACGCATTACCGCATGCATAGCGAACTCTAAAGTTATAATTTTTTGTGGAAAGAAATATACGGTTGTGAGCAGGATTCGAACCCGGGTCTCCCGGTTATATACTCCAGTCAGTACTAAAGAATATTAATAAGACTACTGGCAACTTAATAGTAACTGGTTAAACTAACTTATGAAAGCGGAGAATGATAGCCTTCTGGTATGACCGTCGGACTGGCAAGTCAAAGGTCGCAAGTTTGAATCCAAAGTACGCAACACTGAGTCAGTATAAGAAATTATCGATATCGATATCGATTCTAGGGTCGGGCAAAGTGTTTGAGTTTTTCTGTTAGAATATTCTCAGTAGCAGCCCGTAGTTTGTTATTGTGCCCGTTAGATGGCAATAGGCTCACCACCTATTACATGGGACTTAAACACAGCATTGGTGAAATGTGGGTGTACAACTGTGTACACCTCTGCCTACCCCTTCGGGGAATACAGGCATGATGCTATGTTATATTATGTTTAAACGGTGAAGAAAAATTATCGTGAGGAACCCAGCATACCTGAGAGATGTTCTCGATGGTGTGTAAAGCCATATCAGCGACTACGGGCGGTTTAAACTCTGACACTAGGTTGTTCATCAACCACACAATGAGACACAACACTTACAATACCAAGGCCAGGGATATCGCTCGGGTTGCGGTGAATACAGTCTGGATGTTGAATGATGGTCACCCATCCATGGACCGACCGCGGCAAGGGCAGCTTAATCGTAATCGATCAGTCTGTGCAGCTGTTACTTACATTTAAAGACACACCACAAATATTATAAAAATTTAAAATAAGCGGAAACTACGTCAATTAGCCGCTTGTTAATGGAATATTTTAATAACCTTTTACATAAATAAATAAAATAAAATAAATACCGTAATATTTATGTTTCGATCCCAACAGAGATAGGAAGATTGAGATACGTATTAATTTTATTTAATTGGAAGTATAGTCAGATGCATCATAATCAAACACATTTCTAAAAGTTTCGGAAATAGGTATTGCATGTACATAGCATCACGCCTTCTTCTTGACGTGATCATCTTCAAGAAGAAGAAGAAGAGGTGTAGAGAATTGTACACCCACATTCCACCAATGCTATTATTAGGTCCCATGTAAGAGGTGGTGAGCTTAATGCCATCTACCGGGCACAATTCCAAACTCCGAATTGCTAATGAGAATTTCTTAACAGAAAATGTCAATAACACTTTGCCCTGATCGATCCTGAGTCCTCGTGCTCAGTAGTCGCGCTTTGGACCACTAACCAACGAGGCAGTTTATTTCCTGAAGGGGTAGGTAAAGGTTTTAAACACCAACCCATTGTTGAACACCCACATTTCAAGAAGCATTCAATTCATTTATTTGCGAATTATGGGTACATGAGTTTTTAATAATAGTATATAAAGTCCCCCACATTTAACCATTTACGGTATGCAAATTAATTATGATACTATTTAAAAAATTAAACAATATAATAAAAACAGAACCAATACATAAAAAAAAAAACAATAATAACGACTCCTAAGTCCTATGTAGTTAGTAGGCTGCCTACACTTTACCTGATACAAGAATCGAACCCATCAGTAACTCATGCCCAGCAGTCAGTTTCGTCCATTAGAATAACGAGGCAGTTAATGTATTTATTTTGTGGCGGCCCGGTAATTATCACAAAATGGTAATTTACTTACGTTGTTGACTGTACCTACCATAAATACTTGTATCATCATTGTGTGCAATTGTTTCCTTGACACGAGGAAGCGTCTACAGTGAATTATGTTAAGAAAACTTTATTAATTGTATTCAACTCTTGACCACGAGGTTTTTTGTAAACAAAGCGTCGGAGATTCACCATAAATTATTTTTACAACTTTGATCTTTGAAAGGAGGTCCGGTTGTTAAATTTCAAGGAGTAGAAACATTGATTAAAAAAAAAAAAGATTTTTGATTTTGACACTTCGATGTTTTTTTTTTATGGGATTGGTTGCAACCGAGCAGACGGCTCGCCTGATGGTAAGCGATTACCGCCGCCCATGGACACCCGCAACCCCAGAGGAGTCACAAGTGCGTTGCCGGCCTTTTAAAGGGTTTGGGCCTCCGGTACCCTCACTCACTCGGCGAAACACAACGCAAACGTTGTTTCCCGCCGGTTTTCTGTGAGGCCGTGGTATCACTCCGGTCGAGCCGGCCCATTCGTGCCGAAGCATGGCTCTCCCACGGTGAAATTCATTGCGATGAAATTCTTCGATTAAAGAGGTGGTATTTTTCATTGTTAATAAAAAAAAACAAGCTATTGCAGGTAAGCGGTTTGCGCAAAGTATCAGTCTTCTTGAAAGGTAATTCCCTTTAACGCTAGTTACAAGGTCCTTTATCGATGTGCCGGACCACTTCCAAATAAAAACCACAGCCCTCCACTAATCTTCACCGAAAGCGATCAACGAGGAAGCTAAACATTGCCTGGTGTTCATATCAGTGACAAGCTGTACCCCACGGCAGGTATCACCAGTTTTATTTTTCTTTCATTTCCTAAATTCCTAATGGTAGAAGCGTGATGTTAAATAGCCTATAACCTTACTCAAGAATTGGGCTGACAAATGCAAAAATAATTTTTCAAATCCAACTTGTAGTTCCAGAGATTAGAGCGTTCAAACAATATCGTTATATAGTATACATTTGAACCGAGATAAGCCACACTGGAACTTGTGATACTAATATTTTATTATTTATTAGCATAATATAGGCACGTATGAGGTACGACGGGAATCTTGACCTAGTCGAATTCCTTTAAATATTTTTTCGAAACTTTCTATCCCGTAATGAGTTAAAAAGAGAAATGTTAGTCTAAAGTCTCATTAGCTAAATTGGTTTAAGCTAACCATAAATACGTCAACATAAATTGACGTTTACAAACACATCTGCGGAAGAATGAATGCCGTTTCGCAGAAATTACGTCACACTTTTTAAGTAATTAAAACAATAAATATATCATTTTAATATTATTTTTATTTTATAATAACTGCAATTGCTATGTTAAAATCGATTTCCGTTAAAACTTGTATAGGTAAAACACTGACTGCCTCGTTGGTCTAGTGGTCCCAAGCGCGACTGCTGAACAGGAGGTCTCAGGTTCGATCCCCGGGTCGGGCAAAGTGTTATTGAGTTTTTCTGTTAGGAAATTCTCAGTAGCAGCCCGGAGTTTGGAACTGTGCCCGGTTAATGGCAATAGGCTCACCACCTATTACATGGGACTTAATAACAGCATTGGTGAAATGTGGGTGTACAATTGTGTACACCTCTGCCTACCCCTTCGGGGAATACAGGCGTGATGCTATGTTATGTTATGTATAATGTATATAAATCACCCCCAAAGATTTAATACACAACAATGGCCTTACGTGTTCACAATATTTACCTACATTTCAAAATCAACACTCTTGCACCGTACGTGCGACCTTAAGTCCGACCCTTGCAACTTCATTCAAGTGTCCCAACAATATGAGCTGTCAAATAATATATTTAATAATGTTATAAAATCCGACAAAAAATATAAATCAATATTGCACATTATCCTTGAAAAAGTAACTTATTTTTTTATCCTCACGATTACCCATTCTGCCCCCGAAATACGCACTGTTTGCGTCGCAACTTCAAGGCATTCCGGTCCACCAGCCCGTGGTACCCCACGAAGAAGATACCATCGCGTTAAGTAGGCTAAAACTGTTAGTGGTATATACCCTTCCTATAATCTTATGAGTAAATTTATGCTACATGTGAAAGAAAAGTTTCTTCTATTATGTAAATTATTACTAGGTAAGTACGTACTTAGATATTGGTATATCACCATACAAATAAATAAAATTTAAGTGTCTATTTATAATGTCAAAATAATAGTTCTTTTAATTTATTTGCACGATACCTATGCTTAAAAATCTGATTTTATTTTTTTTGTTTGTAGTCTGTGTGTTTGTTCCGGCTAATCTTCGAAACGGCTGAACTGATTCTATAAAATTTTACTGGCAGGTAGCCGACTACATAAGGAGTAACTTAGACTCAAACTCAAACTCAAAACGTTTATTGCGTTCATGTGTACAATACATAGCTGGTGTTAATATAGAAATGGTTTCAACATGAAGCCCGGTAAGGGCACAGCAACACATTTTTTTTTTTTTCTTAATTATAATATAATTATACGCGGTTGTAACCGCGGGGCGCAGCTAGTAACTAATAAGATTAAAAGTGCTTTACCTGTGGATTAAACTCTGACACTAGGTTATTCATCAACCATACGATAAGAAGTGGAAGTATTTTACCACAGATTACATCAAAAGCTGCTACTTAAATTTCACAGCTTGTTAATACAATAACTTAATAAACATTCTTGCACATTTTTCCCGATCAAGTACAACCCTGTACTTCATTAATAATTACTGTTGACTGTTAATTTTTTAAACAAATGTGAAGTATGACAGCATGTTGTATCAAGGGTATAAATAACCTTAAATATTTTCCTACATTATCCGTAAAAAACAAATCGCTTTTTTTTTCACGCTAAGATAAACAGGTGCAAGGAAATTGATCCCTCCTAGGAAATTGACTGCAGTTTTTTTAATAAGTAATGTCACGTGTCACTACTGTAGGTTTTGTGAGTAGTTTATGACACAAATGCGTTCGCATTTTATCCATTGTTTATAAATATAGGTATAGATTTAATGCAAACATAGAACACTAAAACATTCATAACATAAAATTAGTTTAAATACAACTAATGTTTAGAATAGGTATCTATATTATTTGGGGAACATCAAAAACGAAATTAAATCATATGAAATTAAAATACAAAATGGTTTACAAATAAAATACTTTACACATGAGTACCGAAACTGGTTACGACGAGAGTACGGTAAAAAATAATAAAAACAATCATATATTCTAAAAGAAATTGCAAAGATCAAAGTGAACGCACTCCGATATATGAACCTAAACTTTATCAATCACATGTCAATTTGTTTAATAATATCAAATGTAGATTACGGCACGTTGTTACACCATTGCCTAATAACAGCGCGTGTTTCTACTTCACGTGGATCCGCCGCCATCTTGGAAAATTGAAGCCCAGCACAATATGACATGTTTTGTTCTTTCTAACTTTCTGGAGAATTTTGAAATTATGAATTATGTTATTTGTTGTTTACAAGCTTTGGATTTGTTTTTGGCAACATTAGATTCTATGATTGGGTGAGACGGTAAAACTAGGGTAAACCACGTGGGGTAATCCAATAATTATATAATTTATTGTTTTGACGAAATTAATGAAATTATATCAGGGAAATTCAATTTTATTTTCTCGAGAAATTTTGTAGGGTCGATTTATGTGGCGTCATTATGAACAGTCCTTTCGGAAGTACAGAAAAATCTTTCAAAAGCATAATCGCATGCGTAGCGAACTCTAAAGTAAAAAACATGTTGAAGGAAACCTATGGTCGTGAGCAAGATTTTAACCGAAAGGCGCAGGTTCAAATCCTGATCGTATTTTTCTTTCCACAAAAATGTATTTCTGTACATTCGTTTGTTGTTGAATCAATGAATATACCTAATAGGAGAAACTTTCAGTGTACTTTAAATAAATTGACAAAGCCCAAAGACATTCAACCATACAGTCCCATTCTAGTTACTGACATTTGGCCTTTACGCAAACGCTATTCTAAGTTTAGTCTACAGAGGATATTAAGGTACAAATAATGCAGATTTATCTCAACTTCACATTATTTCCCAACGCGTAATAAAAGGCGTATTATTAAAGAGAAGTGGGCGTCTGTCGGATTATGTTGCTGGTTGGAATTTCATAAAATACTGCGTATGACATTACGATCAGTATTTGCCTGCTATCTTTATAAAGGTATGTCCACACCGCATGCATGATACACGCAGTGATTTAGCCTGGTGGATGAATTGCTATTCCTGTGACTTGAACGGCAGTTCAATGAGGCATCATTGGACTTGGCTGCAAGCGACTGCTGCGTGTGACGTCCTGGGCTCGAATCTTGGGTTGAGCAGTGTTAATGTGTTTTTCTGTTAGGAAATTCTCAGTAGCAGCCTGGAGAGCTTCGGAGAGCTCATAAAGCCGTCGGTCTTTCGCCTGATCTCCCACCGGTCGTGTCAGATTGCCAACCCGGACTATGAGTGCGAAGAAAGAGCACCTACACCTGTGTTTGCACATACACATAAGCACTATATCTCCTGCGTACTTGAATAATCTCCGTGGAGATAAGCCGCCGTGACCGTAAATCCGGTCGGGTGTCATTATCGGTGGGATTATCAATATTATAAATCGGTGAAGTAAAATATCGTAAAGAAACCAGCCCATCTGTGAAATGTTCTCGATGATGTGTTAAACCATATCAGAGGCCTACGGGCGGTTTAAGCTCTGGCACTTGGTTGTTCATTAACCCTATGATAAGATGACTGCGAGCATTCGAAAGCGAGTGTTCACATCCACTCCAAACCAAGCTTTCGTTTACGAGAAAATTTGCGGGTACACGTGATTTCTTCTGGCAGGTCCATCTCTACTAAAATTCATCAATATTGTTTCAGTGCTTTCGTTACAAGTTGGAACGTTACAAACAAACAGACAGACAGAGTTTTAAGACAACATTCATATTACAAGCTAAACCCGACCAGGACTCGCTGTGGCTCAGTTTTGTTTTTGAACCATGCAAAACGCTTGGAGTTTCCCGTTTTAGTGGGAAAATTTAATAAATACTCTTAAAATCCGTTTGTGAGAAAATGTAAACTGAAGCGACTTACGAATCAAATTGTTGTGTTTTGCAAATACAGACCTACGGAAGCCGAATTTTTATACTCGTATATAAAGTGGTGGCCGAGTAGTTACGGGCTCACCTCTTGAGGCCCAAACTGTGGGTTCAAATTTGGCATATACCAATGTGACTTTTTCAATGGCATAAGTACTTTCTTAGCTATTTTAAGATAATCACCTTAATATTCTTGTGCACCCCTTGTTGGGAGGCTTTATTCCAAGTACCTAAATTAATAAAATCATATGATGCCGTGCGAGAAGAGCTTGATGGAATAAAAAAAACAACTAGCCGCGCAGACACCTCAGTCTATTAATGCTCACCAACCAATTAACAACACTGTCAATACTAACTCTATCATTGAAGAAATGGCTGAACGTGAGCGCCGATCCAACAATATTATCTTAGTTGGCATCAATGAATCTAATTCGGATGATAGTGATACCCGCAGAGCAGAAGACGAGTCCATTGTTAAGGAAATCTTGGTAGAAATGACTGGAGATGGAAATGCAGGTGCAAAGGTGGTAAAAGTTATCCGCTTAGGCCATAAAGAAAACTCAAAGCCCAGACCTATGAAAGTAATTATGAAAAACCGTTCTGACGCGATTAACATCTTCAAAAATAAGACTAAAGCCCGAAAAGAGGTAAGATTTTATAATGATCGAACACCCCAACAACGTGAAGAATTGAATCAACTTCGCCAGTATCTCAAGGAAAGAACAGATAAAGGTGAGACAGATATCACTATAAATTAAGTAAGTGGAATACCAAAGATCGTAAAATTAAAAAAACTAAGTAACAAGAATCTGCCTTATACCAACCTAACATTTTACTATACAAATCTTTGTTCATTACCTGCTAAATTTGACCTATTACTCCTTGACGTTTCAACTCAACAACCAGCATTTATAATTATATCAGAAACTTGGCTCAATAGTAATGACAGAAATACTACATATGCAATACCCGATTATACACTGTTTAGAAAAGACCGTAAACGTCGCCCTAGGGCTGATGGAGGAAAAACTAGAGGGGGTGGGATGGCTGTTTATGTAAGAAAATCGGTCAATGGCATTCCAATAATAGCTAGAAAAAACAACCACTATATGGAGGACGCAATACAGGCCGTATATCTTGACATTCAGTTTGCTAATTATCATTTCATGCTTGTTGGTGTGTATCGAGTAGATACCAATAGTGACTGGGTAGCTGATGACACATGCTTACTTAATAACCTGTTGCGCGCCTCTGAAAATAATACTGTAGTTATTACAGGGGATTTCAATTATCCAGACATAGTTTGGCCTCTCCACATGGAACAAAAACTTAATGGCTCAGCAACATTGTTTAAAAATATGTTCCTTGAAAGTAACCTTTATCAGCTGGTATTAAGTCCAACAAGATTCCGATCAAATAATACACCCTCGTTACTTGACCTTATTATGACTAATGATAACTCTCTCGAAGATTGAGAGGAGATCTTATTGAAACCTATAACATCCTAACCTATAGATATAATTTGCCCAATATAAGAGATATGTTCCTTTTGGAACAGAAGTCATACTCATCCCGTGGACACAGCCTCTCACTCAATCGCTCATCGTCACATTCATTAGTGGCCTATCACACCTTGAATAATCGCGTTGTTACTATGTGGAACAAACTCCCCGAAAGTGTAGTTTCTGCGGAATCAGTGAACAGTTTTAAGTGTCGTCTGGACAATTGGCTAAAAACGAATGGCAGTGTTTAAACTTTTTATAAAACATAAAAATAAATATTGACTACCAGAAGTGTTAAAACATTGTTCCAGTACTATGATGTGGGCACATCAGCAAATCTGCTGCTCGTCCATAATTAAATAATAATAATAATAATAAATCCCCTCTGGGACAGTTCGGCAGACGTTACCTCTTCTCATGAGACTAACGTCAAACCGGAGGGAACATTATACTAGCTTTTTAAGACCAATGATACTAAAACAAAAAATATGTGTCATAAAGTCTACAAGAAGCATACAAAACGCAGGGCAGCTTGTGGCGAGCTGTTGGTGAGTGGCGACACTGCGTTCCTGAGTACCCCAGAGAGTCGGTCAGGGCCTCGTCTCTGGTTTGCCCTCATTGGGTAGCTTGAGTGGAATTCAAGAGTGCCCGCACGACTCTCAACTCTGTCTTGCCTTAATTGGCCGGCCAGAGAGGGGTCGCCAGAGCTATATGCTCGGGGGTGGAAGTGTTATGTAAGTAATGGCGTAACAATGGGGAAACCCGCTCTGGGTCTTTAAGACCCACGATGGTGAAACCGGGGCCGCTCCTCTCGACACCCCTAGCCGCTCACACCCATGTTTGCCCTTTTCTGCCTGTGTCAAGGCGGCGTTTCAGGGGCTCATGTAGTGAGATGGCAAGTCACCGTCTGCCAACACATTTTAATGTTTTAGCATTGAAAGGCAGACGCCGTTTTTAATTCCGGCAACCGAATTTTAAATCTATTCCATATAGCA
This sequence comes from Xylocampa areola, assembly GCA_935421205.1. Classification (NCBI taxonomy): domain Eukaryota; kingdom Metazoa; phylum Arthropoda; class Insecta; order Lepidoptera; family Noctuidae; genus Xylocampa; species Xylocampa areola. Next base: position 10,373,190 of record OW285219.1, on the reverse strand, counting down.
CAACACAGCAATAGACCATTTTTTTTTATGTAATTTTTCCAATCTCAGTAGTTCTACATCTGTCGGGAACTGTCCATGGCTGCATTCCTATAGTGTAATCATGGAGAGTGTCCGGTTGGTGTCCCAACTCAATTTAGATTAAAACTCTCACAGGGGCCTCTGGTTGTTTGACCTGTGTCTCCAGACAAGCCCTCCAAAGGACCGGGGTTTCTTTCCAATGGAGGAAATGCCGAGAATTTATAGAGATATAAATAATAATAATAGACATACGGTGTTGGAAAACATCATGAAGAAACCTGGACCCGATGGTCTGAAATCGCCAACCCGCAGTTAGCTAGCGTGGTGATCAATTCTAATGCCTTCTTTGAATGCGAAGATGCCCTCGCCCTGCAGTGAGACAGTTATGGGCTGCTTATTATATGTATATGGGTAATATAAAAATATTGATGTTCGAGAATTCACGAGCGTTTTCAACAAAAAACTGCTTCGTACAGCGCTGCAAGCGACTCCGGAGCAAATGAACCGCGAATTAATGCAATGTAGCCACAACTTTATACTATGAGTAGGTAGATCTCATTGTGTTCAAAGTAATATTTTGTTTTGTTTTTATTCCGGGATCTGGTAATTTGGAAACAAATATATCTATTTACCCTTTTATCTGTGGTTTGTCATCTCGTGACGCATTAGTAGATAGAGAGCGGCGTGATGAAACAATCCTGTAACCACGAACTTATTGCCCAAAAACCCCACGAAAAAAAAACAATCTCAAGAGATTGTTGAGAGCAAGGTCTAGAACCAAGAGATTGTTTTTTTTTTAAAGTATTAAGCTAAGCATTAACCTCAGCCAGAGAATGCGGTACAGGGTGAATTTAACTGCGCGATAATACGGCACGCAGGCACTGGTAATTCGATTAGATCTAAAACCAGGTTTATGCTACATTTCCAACAGAGATGTCAAAAATAGAGCGAAGTGGAGGAGTAAAATAAAGAATGCTGGCCCACCACCACATGAGATTAACAGGCGGAAAGAGAGAGGGACTCCGATTAGACTGCCTCATTTGTTCATATGTCGCTAGCATGGCTGCTGATCCGGGTTCTATTACCGGCTGAGGCAAATGTTATTGACTCTTTCTTTTAGGACATTTTTTCAGTAGCAGCCCGGTGTTTGAAATTGCGCCCAATAGATAGCAACATCGCAATAGCGTCACCATCTATGACATGAAATAGTAAAAAGTGGGTGTAGGTACCTACCGAGTACCGACTCATTACGCCTCTACATATCCTTTTAAGAAATATAGGCGTGATGCTATGTTATGTAATTGTCATTCATTATTCAATGATGCTTGTTGATTTATGTGTGATGAATTGTCTTGTTGACTTGCGGTGCCAATAGCAACAATATTGACACTCTTACCTATTACCTAAGTACCTACGTTTCGATTGACGTACATTTTTAACGAGCACTATTAATGTTGATGGAAGTAAATAAAAGCCGCAAGGGTTATGAGCGATCGTTGTAAATAACGATGGTAAATAATGCGTAAATGTGATAATGGTGTTAGAATAGGTAGATTCATTGATGTTATTTTATATACATTGCAAAATTATCCATAACAAAGTCCTTCCCGTTTACGTATATACATATAAGGAGAAATAGGATGGGCGCTGAGTTGCCTGCGTACGTAGAAGTACACCCTTAAAATGGAATCCCTACACGTGGCCGCTGGGTGGTGCAAAACAGGCAACACAACTCTGGTGGGAGGCTTCGGCCGCGGTTGGTTACCATCCACCGGACGAAGCCATGCCGTGAAGCGACCTAGTCGTTTTTCGGGATATAGTCGAGTGCAACCGTTGTGGGAGACGGATCAGGGGTGCTGCTCCGAGATCCGATCATCGGTAGTTCGGACCGAAACGTAATAACGCCGAACGCCGAACTAAAACCCTATCACAAAGTTTCTTCGAATCCGACTAGTACTGAGTACTTTTGTTTTATATCTTTATTTTTGTTTGTTTACTAGTACCGAGTACTTTTGGTTTTTCGAGTTTTATTTGTTTACCAATTATGTAACACGTAATTAACGTAAACAAACTGAGAATACACAAAGTAGCGTCAACGAACGCCAAAATGTCAAATCGCTAACTTCGATCGATCGTCGGATCCGAAACACTTCTTGGTAGCAAAACGTCCGATCCGTCGCGTCGGTCGAAGCTTCGCTGTTCGGATTTCGGAGTAGCACCCCTGGGCCGTTGCATAAACTCCCCAACTATCGTTCTCCACAAATCTATCCCCTCTACTTAAGAGTGAATAGATTTATTCTGGATGTGCACGTGTATCGGCCACAGCGTCCCTTACCATCAGGCGAGTTGGAGGCCAAACGTATACCCATGATTGATAAAAAAAAGATACTTAAGGCAGCATCTCTAGTCTATGGTTCTCCGTGGCGTCGCCGTCGTTAGTCCCGGCACTACATGTTTCATTCTGACAATAGCGGTTCGCTTAATTAAAATATGCCCAAATTCAAATGTTCAACATTGTTGCAAAAACTTAGATTTATAAGCCTCACAATAAATCACGTAGGTACAATAAAATAAAACCATGTATCATTTTGACACGTAAATATTAATACTACTGATTATACATACCGCCGAAGCCAGGTGTGTTTTCATGTTTTTTTAATTCCATGTCAAAAATATAGGTAAGTATTGGCAAATTGTTGGCATTGACTATATCTAGCACGTACCTACCTACAGATAGTGCGCAAACGCGCTGCAACGTGACGGACGGGCAGCGGCGCAATAGTGCAGCATTTCTCTTTTACACGACTGTCCAAATAGGAGTGTTATGTTTATGAGTTTATTTATTACACCATAACTTCTAAACGCCTGAACCGATGTAGATGTATGGGGTATCGCCAATGAGATTTCGCTAGAATCCTTCCCTTGTCGCGTGTAAAACAGGCATGCAAGATTTTTTTTTAAATGTAGTATTGTTGCTATAGTAGGTACACAAAGAGGTGTGAAATAAAACAACAATTATTCACACATAGCTGCGTCCTTTTTTTTTTTTTATTAATTTCGCCTTGTTGCGTTAATGTACGAGTTCAATAACGAAAACTTGTATCAAATACGAGAGTACTTTCTGTGTCAGTTCTTTACCTACCCTTTCAACTTAAACTCCCTCGTCGGTGAAGTCCTGGGTTCGATTCCCAGGTCAGGCAAAATGTTATTAGGTTTTTTGTTAGGAAATTCTGAGTAGCATCCCGGAATTAAGGAAATGGTGGTGTAACACCCACGTGATTCAGAGAGCATGTAAAGCCGCTGAGCCTGCGACTCTCTCCGGTCGTGTCGGATTGCCGTCCCATCGGCCTAAAGAGTTAAGGAAAAGGGAGTGTACCTAAAAGTGAATCTAAAAAAATATTTATTAAAAATACAATTAAATACACAGCTATAAAGTCTTTCATTACAACATATCATTATATTACTACAACATATAATTAACATTTAACATATAATTAAATGTATTTAATCATACTACATAATACACAATTTACACTTACTACACTATATAAAAACTATTTTAATAATTACCTCAAAGGACATGGCTGTCTGGCATTGGGTGTGGGGTTTTTGTATTCCCATTGCATGTGGTAGTTTCAAACATGCTATTTCAAAGTACACACTATTGGAAAAATCTTACACCACCAATCTGCAGCCTGAAAACCAATTTAACATTTAGAAAAAATCTAAAGAATATTAAGTAGTTCCGATTAAGCTGTTGCGTCAGTCATTAGCAGACACAATAGATTTTTTATTGTTACAACGTACAGATCTGTACGTTACTGAGCCGAATGGTACAGCTATAAAGTCTTTCACTACAACATAATATTATATTTATGTAAAAATACTACCTCTTTAAACTAACTACAATATATTAAAAACTATTTTAGTAATTATGTACGTAGTCCATGCCATGCCATAGTCATGGCTGTCTGGCATTAGTAATTTGTAATTTGAAATCACATTGAATGTTATGGCTTTTGTAAATATATAAAATAATATTCTATTGAGATTTCACAAGAACTTATCACACAAAGAGTGTCCTGTGCTATGCATTTAATTTTATTTATTTTTCTAGATGCTTTAGATAAATAAGCTGGATATTATCATAGAATAAAGCTACTACACATAATCTTTCCATAATACATATATATACACCAATTACACATAAGACAGTAAATACACACCACTGTGGCAGTTGTCTTTAGTTTCACTTTTATTAACTTTGTTTTTCCTTTGCCTGAGATGGGCGCCATTGCGTCACAAAGGTTAGCGCTGAAAATCAGCGCTGTAGGTTTCTGTGGGAATCTGCAGCATTATGCTGAGCGCTTACCATTTCCCACTTGAATGGGACACACTTATATTTATAATATTAGTCTTGAGTATCATAAATAATTTATAATTAACTGAGCTGAGAGCATTATAACTTTAATTTCAAATATTTCCATCTTCCAAGTTAAATTCTTCAAGTTGTCACCTCTGCTGTATATTTTCCTTCCTGTTTTTTTTTCCTTTTGTTGTAGGTTGGCAGTTGGCTGCTTGCAAAAAAGTTGTCAGCTTTCAATTTTGTAGACGTAGACTTATTAAAGTATTTTCTGTTTTAAATAATTAATTTTAAACTAGTTATCTATTTGTGATTTGTCCTGCTCTAAATGTATCAGAATTGTTAATGTTATCTTAAATTTGTAATTTATCAAAAATACTGTTTCTACAGGTTGAAAATTTTATATGTAATGTCTATAATTATTAATCTTTTTCTTCTTTACTGTGTGCCCATTTGAGGGGAATAAAAGCTTTTTCTTTCTTTCTTCTTTCTTTCTTTCTACCTGTGTTTGCGCATACACTTGTGCACTATAATATCTCCTGCGTACTTGGCTAATCTCCATGGATAGACCGCCGGGACCGAAATACGGTCGGGAGGATTGATTTTTATATAATTATCGGTACTTATAATTATATAAAAATCAATTACCTTCCGTTAATCTCGCAAAAACCTCAAAATGGCTCGACCGATTTCGATGACATTTATAAATGTGTTTGACTGGGTGCCTGACACGTTTAAATTCACAATTAAACCCGGTAGCTGGGGTTCAGGGCAGGACAGCGTCTGCCATTTTTTGTGTATGGCATCTCGCGGGTCAACCTAGGATGTTGTCGACTGCTTAACCGGGCAATCAGTGTCTGCAATGCCGGGCCAACTAGTTTTATATATATATATTGTTGTGATTTGTTTGCACCAAATCTAATCGAATAATATTGCTTGGCTTCTAAAAATCCGTAAGTTCAATCTAACAATGTAATATCAATTACAAAGAAAATTTGCGGAATCAGAAAAAACTACTCAGAAAATATTTTATCCATTTGTGTCCACATTACGTCAATATTTGAGATAATGCGCACGCACTGCCCCCAAGTCATTCATACAAATCGAATCAAACAAAAGTGGCACTTATGTTTAGATCTGTAGAGTTTAAAATTAATGTTGGTTAAAAAATACAACGCGCGCGTGCGTGGTGGATATTGACACAGACCAAATAATAAGTAAATATTGCGTGGAAAATATGAATGGGACGTAATTATGTTCCGGCCGTCAAGACGAGTTTCTACATATTTATAAAATGCTTTAGTCTGTCCGTGTCTCTAGTTTTATGTACGTTATTGCTTAAATATACAGTTGTAAGGAAAAACTGACGAGATTTTTTTAAATGAATTTTGCAGTACACTAAACAACTATACCTAAGAAACACGGATAATAATACAAAAAAAAACTTCCATACATACATAGTATTACGCCTATATTCTCCGAAGGGGTAGGCAGAAGTGTATCTACACAAGTACACATTAGTAAACCCACATTTCACCAATGCTGTTATTAAAACCCATGTAATAGGTAGTGAGCCTTATACCGGGCACAATTCCAAACTCCGGGCTGCTACTGAGATATTACTAACAGAAAAATCCAATAACACTTTGCCCGATCTGAGAATTGAACACAAGACATCGTGCTTAGCAGCAGCACTTGAACGACGATTTTTTACTTTAACTTTGATTTATGACGGCTTCGAGAGATGTTTAGATAAAAAAAAAAAACTGTTTTGTATAGCTGAAGAGGTACAGTTTTTTTTAAAGGTCATCATCATCTGCCTAGCCTTTTCCCAATTACGTTGGGGTCGGCTTCCAGTCAAACCGGATGCAGCTTAATATCAGTATTTTACATGGAGCGACTGCCTATCTGACCTCCACAACCCAGTTACTAGGTAACACGATATCTCGTGGTATGACTGGTTATCAAACTTTCAGGCCTCTGACTACCCGTAACGGCTGTCATAGATCTTAATTTGACAAACCGGGACCGACGGCTTAACGTGCTCTCCGAGGCACGGAGATTTTTTTAAAGGTATTTAAGATTAATGCCGATTAATTAAAAAAATACAGGAAATTTCTTAACAGAGTAAAGTGCAATCTATTCTATCACAGATTTAACACTCAATCAGAAAAAACTTCAAACTGATCCAGAACTATTATAGTAACAAGCAAATCCACAAAAAAACAGTAATCTTAATCAACACGGTAACGGCACTTCCTGAAACAAATCTTTTCTCTAGATAATAATTATAAAAACTTAATTCAACTGTTATCTCCTTGTAAGGTATGTAATGTCCCTTTGTAGGGTCCGCATTAACGTCACACAAGGTACTTAGTGCCCTTTTAGACGATTTTACAGTTGTTTAACAAATAAGCGAATCGTTAAGTAGATTAAATTAATTGAGTTAAGTGGTTTCGGCAGTTTTTGTAACAACGAAGCACCAATTTTTAGCGTAGTGGTATTTAATTATTTTTTTACTTACCAAAAAGTGTTTTACATTTTCTTAATAGTTCCACGCCTGTATCCTCCGAGGGGTAGGCAGAGTACACAGTTGCATACCCACATTTCACCAATGCTGTTATTATGTCCCATGTAAGTGAGGCTATTGCTATCTACCGGGCACAGTTCAAAACTCTGCTACAGATAATTTCCTAACAGAAAAGTCTATTAACAATTAAAATAAAATAACTTTTAACCGAATTAATCGCGTGTATTATTGGTTTTTGTTTTTCCTGACGTTTCGAACACTTTGCAGCGTTCGTGGTCGCAGTAGTCTATTAACAATTTCTCATAAAAACATTGTTGAAATGTAGGTTTTCAATTACAGTACTGTGCACATTTCGAAAACTGCCTCATTGAGCCGTGAATGAGGTCCAGGGTTCGATACTCGAGTCAGTCAAAGTATTATTGGGATTTCCGTTAGGAAATTCTCAATAGCAGCTCGGACTAAGAAGTGGGCGGTATGACACCCTCGCGCTTCAGACAGCAAGTAAAGCCGTCGGTCCTGTGCCTGTTCTATCTCCGGTGGTGTCAAATTGCCGCCCCATCGGACTATAATAGTGAAGGAAGTGGGACTGTAATATCTCCTGCGTACTTGGCTAATCTCTGTGAAGATATGACCGCCGTCACCGAAAATTTGGTCGGGAGTAGATATATTAGATCTGGTGTTATCTATGAGCATCTAAACCAGTGACCTATTAAATGAAACCTGTTAGGAAATTCTCCCGGTGAACTTTACCCGGTAGATGGCAAAAGGCTTACCTCTGCCTAATCATTAGAGATTCTAACGTTATCTATGATAATCTAAAACAATGACCTATTAAATGAAAATACAGCTCTTTATAAGTATGTCGAAAGACTGGAAGAGAAATAGTTTCAACTTTCGTGTGATAATAATTAAGTCATTTTATTTATAGCAACCTCTTTGGAAATTAATGGGGGTATGCCTTGGGGGCCCTGGGATTTAAGTGCCATTTGAACGTATTTCTGACTAGTACGTGTATTGATAATGATTAGAGTTATTTATATAACCACCACAGGGAGCTCCAGTTTTAGATGCCCTTTATAGCACGAGATCCAAATAATTTTGCATCCAAATAAGCATTTTTGTATTACTGTGAAATTTTTAGGGCCCGGTTCTGTAATCGAAAACATAACACTCCATTTTTGGGCAGTCGTGTAACAAGAATACTAAAATCAAAGGTTTTTTTATTTATAATTCAAATTTACTATCTCAACATTTTCTGAATTAACTAATAGAAGAGGATCTTTATACCCCTGTTCACTACTATACTACTATATCTTATACTATATCTTTATTATTACCTACATGAAATGGTTGTAATTTTATAGTATTTAAAAGAGATAAAGTTATTTTGAGCTATGTTCATTTTGATTGAAATTTTCAAAGAATTAAAAATCAAGTGCAGGGCCGCACGCTTTTAAATTCTTCCGAAATTTGTTCTGCGGTAGGTACACTCATGCCACTCACCCACTGTAAGTGACATTTTGACAATAGTCATTATCGGTAAATAAAACTGAATCCTACCAATTCAAGATAAATCTTTGAAAAGCATTAACGCATGCTTAGCGAATTTTTCCATTTAATATAATAACTTTGAATCCTACCAATATTTGTTTTGATGTCTGTTACTCAATCACACAAAAATGGCTAAACGGATTTGGATTAAATTTGACACAGATAGTTTATTACCTGGATCAATACACATATATGGATAGATTTAGTCTACGCAGACGAAGTTGCGGGCAGATGTTAGTGAAATTATTAACCAAACTAAGGACAGCTGACAATGCGCAGTGATGACAGGTGGATTGAGGCTGCAGTAACCAACAAGCGAACGGCTTCAACGTACAAAAAAAAAACTTTACAAAAGAACAATTGTATGACCCATCAACAAGACTTCAAACTAACATTACCAAGCTAACTAAACTCATACATAATTCATGTGAGCTGCATTCATTCATAACACTCCGGCGCACATTGTTATCTGGTTCCCAGAGCTCTGGCTGCCCCACTTTCATTTGATTGCGTCATATTTCGCTAAATTCTTGAGTACTGTTGTGATTTCCGTATCAGTTGGAGTACACTAGCTTTTGATTGCTGGTTTGTTTGGAAATGTTCAGAAGTAAATAAGGAATAAAATCTATTCTCTGGGAACACCCATTTCATCGTAGAGGGTAAAGAACTGACCCATTCAGTGATAAAAAAGCGAATAGCTGATGAGATTGGGATTTTTGTTTATGTCCTTTTTTTGGCACAGAAAAAATATATGCCTACTTTTTTGGATGCAGCTTAATACCGGTGTTTTACTTGGATGAACTAGAAGCAGTGATAGCCTAGTGGTACGACCGTTGGACTGTCAGTTCGTTAGTTCAAATCCAAGGCACGCACCACTGACTTTTCGAAGTCAGTGAGTATTATAATGAAGGAAAACATCTTGAGGAAACCAGCATACCTGACAGAGGTTCTCGAAGGTGTGTAAAGCCATGTCAGAGACTTACGGGTGGTCTCAATTCTGACACTAGGTTGTTAATCAACAACATGATAAGAAGACTTGGAGGAACTGCATATTTGCTGCGAGACTGAAATAAATAATTTCTGTATTTTGTATCAGTCCTTCTTAGTTACTGGATAACACGATATCTCGTGGTAATACTGCTTGTCTAACTTCCAGGGCTACCTAAAACGCCTATCATATACTCGTATATTCATTTGACAACCGGGATCGACGATCTAACGTGTTAGAAGTTTATGTTACTAACATACCTGTGTTGGCTCGTGTGTGTTTATTAACATTGTGTTGACATATATTGTTCCAGCACTTCCAGCACGCTTCTGTGTTTGCAACCTCGACATTGGCAAAATCATCGATTAAAGATGGAGGCAAAAACTTTTTTATTTTTATTGAATTGAAACTTGACCATAGCACTCTTTCGTACTTTTCTCGATATGAAATTATTGTCACACATCCATAACCCAACCGCGTTAAATAAAAGGATCTGCAGAGGTTACTTAGTAACTTTTTTAAGATGATTCTTCATAGACGTTGTATCAATTTAAAATTTTTAACCACACAGTCCTCTACTCACCCTTAAAGAGGTACCGGGATCTGCATTCTCAGCAACCCCAATCTTAGATATCCACACACATAACAGATGGACTTAGCTATTTTGTAGCTAATATTAACTGTTACTAACGTTTCTGACATCACATGGGAAACACTTACAGACATTTAAAAATAACCGTTTATTTTTAACCGTTCGGTGTTAAATGAAGAGGTATGTGTTACTACAGTTTGATAGATTCTATTCAATCGCTTAAACTTTAAAGTAAATATTTTGATGCAGCGTTAGTCAGGCAATGCAAACCAGTACTACGGAATTCAATCTATTAGTCCTTCTTATTTGATGGATCGAATCAGTCCATCATAGTTACTGGTCAACCTAAAACTGTTACAGTTTATTCCTCAACAAGTTACTCCAGACTTGTACATGATCACCTTATAGACTGGACTTTAAATCAAACAATTACCTCTGAACTGGTTTCGGCATTTCTTCGCAACGATAGTCAGATAGGAAATGCTGGCGACTTCTAGATTTAATTGTCATGTAAAACAGTTCCTTAAAACAGGATAAATATTTTCATATAATGTCATGCTGAAGGCAGTTAGTCTGGGTGCAGAAGACAAAGTATCATGTCGTGATAAAAATGGTTAACACGACGTAGAGGATCTTATTTCTTGTTACTATTATTCTTTCTTGTTTATAATTGTATCTATCTTTTTATTTTATATTTGATTATTATTGGGTATATGGTCCTAGATGGTCGATATAAGAGAATTGTTAAGGTAATTGCATTCTTTACGACATTGTATTAACTGCAAAGTTAGTCGTGTTGATTCGGTCACCCGTATAGGGACTGAATTGATAGCAATGACGTCGCCATAACACGTGTTAAAATATGGAAGAAGAATTCGTAGTGGTGAGCAGAGGTCGAGATGGATTAGTGGTCAGAGCGCCTGGAGTATTTATCCGTGAGGTGCAGGTTCGCATCCTGTTCGCGACTGTATTTTTTCCATTTCATATAATAACTTTAGAGTTCGCTAAGCATGCGTTAATGCTTTTCAAAGATTTATCTTGAATTATTTTAGTTAATTCATAGTCTGTTGCTCACACGATTAAGGGATAACATAACTTTATTGATCTTGGCTTTTTTGATTTACTGATAAAATGGCACTGAGCAAAAGAGATGATGGCAGCATTTCTGACAGATTTTCTTCAGTGCAGTTGTTAAAATAAGTAAAACAATCAGTCCCCGGAGAGCCGTCGAAATTCAATGTTTTTCCGAGTAGTCTCCATTGTCTAGGCAAGTGACTCGGCAGGGCGGTCTTAGCCAAATTATTATGTGCCCAAGAGCCCCGCTCTTGGGCACATAATAATTTGGGCCCTTTTGGAAAGTAAAGAAAGTGAATGATACAAAAAACCTGTTAGGATCTTATATTTATTATAATTAATAAATACAAATCAAATATGATAATCTATACTAATATTACAAAGCGGAAGAGTTTTTTTTTTTGTTTGTTAAAACGCGCGAATTTAATTGTAATTTCTTCTTTATTCGTGCGCTGGCGTAATGGTTAGTAATACCACAAATTATATAATAAAATATGTGGGTAAAACCGCGGGGCACAGCTAGTGTGTAATGTAAGACAATATACTGGTCCTTCGTGGCTCCCGTGAGAATGGGGGCTCTGGGCACGGGCCCCGTGTGCCCTTATTGTGTGGTGGTTGTGTTCATATAAAAAAGTCACCTGTCGTGATATGACGTTTCTATTTTCGCCTCGTCCCGGTCTTATTATTTATCTCTCTCTCTCTCTCTCTTCAAGAGAAATGTGTAAGGAGTAATTAATTTTATGTCATTAACCTCTCGTCATTGTGATGACGTCATTGTAAATAGATACCGACGCAATGCACGAAAACTCGTTTTGCGAATCACATTGTAAACAAACATGATTACAGTTATTATATAGATAATATCATATTACAATCTGAATTCGCATTTTTTCAGTCACATGTCATCATACGCTAATTATTTTGTTTATATTATTTTTTAAGTATATTGAATGAATGAATGAGGGGTTCGTGGCTAAGTAACAGCCGCACAGATCGATCAATCGAGGTTAAGCTGCGCTTGCCGCGGTCGGTCTGTGGATGGGTCCACGCCTCGCAGAGCAAGCGCTAAGCAGTCGGTTAAATTTCCAAATTATCTGTAAGATGTATGACAGCCGTAACGTGTAGTCAGAGGCCTGCAAATCTGACAACCAGTCATACCATGAGATATCGTGTTACCCAGTAACTCGGTTGTGGAGGGCAGATAGGCAGTCGCTCCATGTAAACCTATGTGTACCTATTAAGCTGCATCCGGTTTGACTGGAAGCCGACCCTCATGTAATTGGCAAAAGGCTAGGCAGTTTCTATTATTTTTATTGAATGAATGAATACTTACCGGGTTTTTTTTTCAGCTATCATTCATTTCTATGGCCTACCTTTGCCGGCCAGTCTAAGTTGCCAAGAAATAAAATTGAAGTGTCCGTCGTACATCGTACGATGCCTAGGTAGATCAATATGAGCGTCATTATGAGCGTTTTTAGACTTTTTGACTGTCTGTCTGGATCTTCGTCTAGAACGGCCTCCAAAATAGCTCAGAGGATTTAAATGAAAATTTGAGGGATCATAACAGAATACCTACTTATAAATCTTTCAAACGTATTATCGTATGCGTAGTGAACTCTACATTTAACTTATAAATTTAAGTGGAAAGAAAAATATGGTCGCAGATACTACGCCTCCCGGATAAATACTCCATGCACTTTGACCTCTATGCCATCTCGATCCCTGCTCAGTACCTACTCTCAAATTCTTCTTCCACATTTTAATACGTCTTTTGGGAAATTATCACTATCTATACATATCCTTTCAACAAAAAAATAATACATTACATTAGCATCACGCCTGTATTCCCCAAAGGGGTAGGTAGAGGTATACACAGTTGTACACCCACATTTCACCAATGCTGTTAATAAGTCCCATGTAATAGGTGGTGAGCCTATTGCCGTCTACCGGGCACAATACCAAACTCCTGTCTGCTATCGAGAATTTCCTAATAGGAAAACCTAATAAAACTTTGCGTGACTCGGGAATCGAACCAAGGACCTCATGCTCAGCAGTCGTGCTTGGGACCACTAGACCAACGAGGCAGAAAAAAATTATAACAAAAGAAAAAAAAAAAAACTGTTTATTGGTTAGTTGTTTTTTTTTTTATTGTAAATATCCATATCTTGCAGGATTCAGAGGATACTAAGTTAAATAAAATGCAATTTGTCCAAATCCCGCGCAAACCAAGACACGGCACAGCTATTTGTATTATGTACTACCAGTATTTATGTTGGCAGGCAGCAAACTAGGAAACCAGAAGATGACATTAATGTGCCCTCGGGAGCAAAGAGGCGCCCAAACAAAAATACTCCTCCGGAAACTGTCACCCATCTATAAGCTGACCGCATCAAGCGTTACTTTTCCTCAACTATAATTTATTTTGGTCAAAGTTTGATACAACTAAATATAGAGTTTGACTCGCGACATATCGCGGGCTCAGCTCATGACTAAAAACTTCGAAACTAGTCGGGCAATCCCGAAGAACGCACGTGAGTATAACCGTTGAACAATAATTAATAATTATGAATATATCTCACGAAAGTTATTATACGAAAAATAAGATAAATATAGGTACGGAACTTTCTTTCTTTCTTTACTAGGAAATTATTACAACATCTTCTTCTTATCGTGTAGTTGATGAACAACCTAGTGTCTAAGTTTAAACCACCCGTAGGTCTCTGACTTAGCTTTACACACCATCGAGAATATCTCTCGTGTCCTGGTTTCCTTGCGATGTTTGATTGCATCATAAAACAATATTATGTAGGTGCTGTTTATTATATTTCATTAGCACGTGTAACTAATTATTTCGTTGTTTAAAATCAACAAATCAGTAATACGATATTGAAGAAGTGTTCGTACACACTATTTCCTATTCCTGCAAAATAACACGCATTTAATATATCCTATATATAAATATATATAATCCTCATACTTCATATAAATAAATTTTGTTATGTAAATGCCCTATAATATATGCGTGAGCCACTATCGAGGTACGGGATAGAAGCCTAACTTTAAGCATAATTGTAGATTTATTCTTTTCAATACCAATCAAACTGCAATATCACTATTGAAAATGAAAATCATGATCTAATTACAAATGTATAGTTTTCAGTTTTTTTCTGTACTTGTAGTATAGGACGATATTACTTGCCAAATTTTATAGCTCTAGGTCAACGGAAAGTACCCTATAAATTTTGGTTCCAGTGAGAGTGTCGAATTATACGTTTTTTGTGGCATAAACGGTCAAATATTTTTTTTACGTTGACTTAGAAGTTTGTTTTTTTCACAGCTTCACGGGACTGCAAACTTGAGTATATGGTTTTAATTTTAACTCGATACCTCCACGCGTTCCCGATACAAAGGGTCTTGACAGACAGACGGAAAACAAAGTGATCCTATAAGCGTACCGTTTTTTCCTTTTGAGGTACGGAACCCTAAAAACGTCCCGTCACAAAGACCCTCAGATGATAATGCTAGATCAATTGTCAGTGTGTGCAGACTGATCACGTCAAATATTACTAATTAACCACAAACATTGTTTACCGATCACAGAACTTTGAGCGCCGCACGAATTTAACCTTCTGCAATATACTTTGGATGTGTCATTGTTGTCAAGTTGTCACATTACCTCAAGGTTGTTCAGTGTCTGATGGCCGTCTCCGGTGGCCTGTAGCCTATACTGACTCATGTAGTAACTGCCAAGTTTTCACCCGGGCATCGAATTCAAGCTCCTTTTACAATAGTCAGCTGGTTTATTTTAATTATTGTTTTGTTAGATTCTGTGGCCGTGACATCGTTTGGGTACAAAGTTAAGCATGTCTCTGATAATATGCTGACTGTTGTAGCTAATAATTATGATGTGTGTATGTCGTCATCGTACTCGCTGTCGGTGACCTCTCAAATCATAGGAATAAGAGTCACGGAACCATTTACCAAGTATACAATTTAGGAGTAAAATGATTTTAAAATTTCTCTATTTGTACAAAAAAAACTTGATTTTGGTTGAAGAAACCCTCACTACACGAAGATAATAAATACTCCGTCGCTGCTAGCCGTGACCAGTCAACCCGTGAGTAACCAGAGTGCGGCTTTTACTTAGCCACGAGTCTTTCCATACGTACCGACTTGGGCAGAAAAAAAATATGAAAAGATGGATCTACATTTGGCCACCAACTCGCCTGATGCTAAGCGATGGTGTGGCCGAGGACTCCAAGTAGAGTGGATAGATTGGGGGGAGAACGATAGTTGGGGAGTCGATGCAACTGTCCAGACCCGTCTCCCACGATGGTTGCACCGGACTATATCCCGAAACTGCTCCACAACGTGGCTTCGTCCAGTGGGTGGTAACCAGCCGCGGCCGAAGCCTCCCACCAGAGTTGTGTTGCCTATTTTGCACCACCCAGGGGCCACGTGTAGGGATTCCATTATGAGGGTGCACTCCTACGGACGCGAGCAACTCAGTCCCCTCTCATATATACAATATAATTTCGGCGAAAAATCTCAAAAGCAAAAATAAAATCCCAGCATTAGGTACAAAGTCCCCAATGATATTTTTAATCCATACCTGCTGTAGACATAGTAGACTACAAAATATAATTACTTATAATACCTAATAAATAGGCAACACAACAACACGAGAAGTTCATAACATCGTTTGAAAGTGAGACGTGTAATATTACAATAATTGCTTCATCGTTAGGTAATGACAGTTGAGATAATAACGAGAATCTCAGTGGACTTTGAGACCAAACTAACTAAATAAATAAGTTGAGAAGGTCAATGTGATCAGCAGGATAAGTAAGAAGTGAAGATGGTATCAGATTTTGACCCGGGAATCGAACCCAGGACCTCACGTTTTATACATAGATAAGTAAATTCTAAGATATATATATTTTAATGAATTACATCCGCATAGAAATAAAGTCCATACAACTATACAACACAAATAATATAAATACATAAATTATGTAATGTAAATATTATAATACAAACAGAGTTAATTACTTAGCAACACCAGAGACGAGGCGAAGACTTATGATAATCAAGTTAAGTAATAAATATTAATCATTCATTTGTTTATTTGCCTTGTACGTAGGGTTCCTATCTCGAAAATCTGCTAACCAGGACAAGAAGTGTGAGAACCTGGATTTTTTTAAAGTTTCCCAGAAATATAAATAATAGTTTTAATCGTTATAAATTATAGTTTTATTTATTTTCTTACAATGTTAAACTAAATTCAGTTTTAACAAACAATGAGGAGTCTTGCATTTATACGTAATTTCGGCCGCGTATTTTCGGTACATGAGTCAGCAGCCTTAAACCCGGACTACAAACGAAACCCCGCCCAGACACTCCCCGGACGCCCTCTAAACTTGGATAAATCCGCCGAAATCCGGACTGATGGCAACTCTACTTGTATATGTACGGTCAACGAAAAAAGTCGCTGTGTGATCCAAATTTATTAATAAAATATATATATAAGATGCAGGCATCATATACATCGGTTCGGTCACCTGTATAGGGACTGAATAGATAGCAATAACGTCGCCAAAAGACGTGTTAAAATATTGATGAAGAATTCGCGGTGGTGAGCAGAGGTCGAGATGGCTTAGTGGTCAGAGCGCCTGGAGTACTTATCCGGGAGGCGCAGGTGCGAATCCTGCTCACGACCGTATTCTTTTCCATTTAATATAATAAGTTAAATTGTGATCTATGGGTAAACAAGATGAAATGAATTAAAAAATTAAAAGCACGCCTGCCATTTTTTTAAATGCGACTGGCCTAAGTTACTCGGGACAATGTAAGGATTCTAACAATACCCCATACATCGAAATCTGGAAATTTGTTCAGGCATTTAGAAGTTATGGTAGGATAAAGAAACACACAAACATACTTACATACATACATACATACATGAACCCTAAAAACATAACACTCCTTTTTTGTTCAGTCGTGTAAAAACAGGGCGAAACTCCGAGCTGCTACTGAGAATTTCCTTACAGTAAAACCCAATAACACTTTGTGCGACCTGGGAAATGAACGTAGGACCTCATGCTCAGCAGTTGCGCTTGGGACCACTAGACCAACGAAGCAATACACCAACTCTTCTGTTATTAATACGTTGAGTGATCTATTACTATTCTATCAATACGTATTGGATGCTTTTAATTTCTATGCTAATTCTATCAGGACTTGTCTAATTTCACAATATAAGTAATTGAATACTATTGATGTTTACGGGTTTTAGAAAAGTCCCTAATTAACAATGTCATATACCAATATCAACCTTACACGTTGAGAAATAAGGTTTTCATTTATATTACGTTGTTCCCTGACATTTTCTTACAAATTAAACTACGAAGGTTCGGTAATGGAGATAAATGGATTTCAATATTTTATTAGGAATTCGTTTTCGGTACTAAGTCAGACAGACTGTTTTAGGAAACATGTATCTATACTACCTACCTACATCGTCCCTTTCTGAGTATCGTTGATCGGGTTTTTTTACACGACTGCCCAAAAAATTTAGTGTTATGTTATAATATTAAATAGGATTATAACCTGCGTCACCCAGATAAATACTCCGGGAGGCGCAGGTGCGAATCCTGCCGGCAAACGTATTCTTTTTCTATTTAATATTATAACTTTAGACTTCGCTAAGCATGCGTTAATGCTTTTCAAAGATTGATCTTTAATGAGTGTTATGTTTCTAGGGTTCATGTATGTTGTGAGTTTCATTATTCCACCGTACCTTCTAAACGCGTAAACCGATTTAGATTTATGGGATATTATCGTTACAATCCTTACATTATCCCGGGTAACTTAAATTAGTAAGTAGCATCTTAGGTTTGCGCGATCACTACACATTATAATAAAACAACTTTTAACCTGATTAATCGCGTGTATTATTGGTTTTTTGTTTTTCCTGACGTTTCGAACACTTTGCAGCGTTTGTGGTCGCAGGAAGACTCCAATAATACACGCGATTAATCTGGTTAAAAGCTGTTTTAATAAATTAGTAAGATTTTAAAAATATCACATGGCGGGCGTGCCTTTAATTTTTTTCATTAATTTCATCATAATTTCATCGTGTTAACGTTGCAGTCCCCCCCCCCCTCCTCTATACGCCATAAAAATTACATTAAACAGAAGTACATTTTGATTACAATCTTTTTAACTATTATTTTATGTCATGAAATAAATGGCTTTCATTTATATATATTGTTTGGTTGTTATTTAAAATTCCAGTGTTAATGCTAAAAACCTAATTAAGCATGTTGGACAATACCGGGGACATTATTCATTTTACTATGATTCTACCAAATTTATAGTGTTGCCCTAATCCCTTTAAAATTTGTGTCAGCAGGGCTTTTTTTTCGTTCGTGTGACGTATACGTGACGTGACGTATTGCAATAATCAGACTATCAAAATAAAAGCTATTGGAATTGAAATTCAGTTCCGCAATTACCATGACTGGTTAGCCAATTATAATTAAAAAAAAGGGTTATCGAGGCACTGGTCCTGCATGTCACGCTGAAGATGAATAAAATATTTTATCCTATCCACTCATCCCTAATAACAATAAGTGTCAGAACGAAAAACTAATTAAATGAACCTGATCCCTTGAATTCAGTTAAGTAGATCAGACGGGTTTGTTCTCAAAATAAATTCGTTCGTTTGACATTGGAAATATGCAAATTGGCTTATACATAATAAGTATAGAAACAGGACTTTTCTATGAAAAGTTGTTTCAAAATTGAAATGATATGAATTGAAAGAAAGAGTAGAAGAACGGAATCTTTTCAAACCCTATAAAAAATCTAAATTTGCTTCAAGCGTTCTGCCATCTGTGCTATCCCTTTTTTTATGTGGAGAACTGCCCTCGCATACCGCTCTGACACGGGGGGACAGAGCAGTTATGTGGGACTCGAACCCACTAAAACTCCACAGTATACCTCCTCAGCTGCTTGAGGGCGGGACGCAGGAACGCTTTCCCACACGACTGCAAACACGCCCGCAGCCGTCCGCTGCCAGACTCCCTCTCGAGGGGTTGGGTATTGCAGCCCCCCGCTACGACACACCAGACGCATGGCGTGCCGCAACCAGCTCGGAGACCATGTGCAATGGGTGCCAGACGACCCCGTGTCCGGACGCCCAAGGTCACCTGCGACGGACTGTAGCCCCGCCGCCTGCCGCAACGGCCGCAAAGAAAATAGGGAGAGCGGCGCACCGACATACCAGCACTCCTCTCCCACTGCGGCCTCCATCTCTCGGCTGCGGTGTCGCCCATACGACACAGCAGCCCACCTCAGTTACGGCACCCCCCATAGGGCCCGCAACCTACGCCGCTCCAACATGGGCTTGGTGGAAGTAAAGCCCAGAGGTGCAGCCCTCCTCGGGTTCCTCTGGCTTCACCGTGGGTGACCAAGCCACAGCTACTAAGCCCCCCCACCACGACAAGGCGGAACCCCTGGGGGGGATCTGAGGTAACCCTGGAGTATTCATATGATGGTTGCAGGTTCAAATACTAGATACGGCCGTATTTTTCTTTCCTCAAAAAATATTAACTCGACTTTGTATGGTTTTTATTCCTTGTTAGAACTCCACACAGTCTCTATCGAGTACGCCCCATTTGGTAATCCAATTTTACAAAAATAACATAGCCTGACCCAAGCCCGTACCGATAATAAAATGGGTCAGTGTGTCATTAGGTTTGTGTGTCATGAACAATCCGACAGGTACCTAAGTACGCTATTAAACATAATTTAAATAGAAAGAAGGAAAGGTATATGACGGACATTTCTAAAACTACTTAATTAGAACTTACATTCTACTAATGTGAAACCGCAGGGAACAGCTAGTAATATTATAAATGTGAAAGTTTGTAAGGATGGATGAATGTTTATTACTCTTTCACGCAATAACTACTGAACGGATTCGGATGAATTTTGGCACACAGATAGTTTATAACCCGAATTAACACATACCTACGATTATTATTATTTGCTAGCTTCTGCCCACGACTTCGTCTGCGTGGACAGTACAATGCAATAGGATCCTACATGCGTGGACTTCAGAATTGGTTCAGTTTTCTAAAATCTCACCTATAATATCTCTAGCGTATATTAATTACATAATTAGGTATGTAACACAGATAGAAGAACTATTCCTTCTACATATAGACATACATTAATACCTCTATATTATTCAGATAACTATATATATGAAGTTTAAAATGTATAGGTAGGTAGTATACATCTTGGTGCTCGTGACTGTATTTTGTATTTCTCCGATCAAAGGAGTTAATTGTTATTTGCACGCTCGCCAAATTCTAATTGGATTTTATTAATTTCACCTGAAACATAGGTTTGAATAAACTTAGTTCGGGCAGCTCGCTACATGTAATTTTCATTCAGACCTTAAATTTCTTGCACCTGTAATTGATATATTTTAGTTACAAACTAGTCTTAACGTACAAATATATACATTTTTTTTCTTTAGTTATTCTATGATACTACGGCCATT